>JAYKKI010000002.1:23310000-24027500 GCA_039881145.1 Druceiella hillmani | reverse complement strand
AGAGTCCTCTGAATTCACCTCGAAATATTCACATTTCAATTCATTCTTTACTCGTCGATTACTCAAATGTAAACCGAACATAAGTTTGAATGCCGCACTCTTTTTATACCGTACAAGAAATACTCTAAAAGCATCTCTAATATACCAGAAATTGGCCGAAAAAACTGGCAGTTTCATAATTGGCGAACCTAATATATAGAATAAGAAAGCAAAATTATTAAGTGGTTATTTTAATTCGTAAGTAATATTTTACATATGAAATACATAGTAGCTAAGGAAGAACTTTTCAAAACTCAGTCCCTAAAAGGATCAAAGAGGAGTTCAAAGTTAAGGGGGACATGAATGGTGAAATCTAATACACAGCCTTTCTTAAAGCAAGCTTCGATTGTAAGTTGCCGTGCATAAAATATAACACTTATTTTAAAAATTACCCTGAGCTTCAATTTAGTTTTACAGAGATGGACAATAATGGCAAGCCACAGGATGGGAACCATTCCTCCCGAGAAATACCCGCGTTATTGAATATGTAAATGTAGTAAATATTGACAACAGTTGGGTGGTTCCATATAATACTAGCTTTTTAAGAACGTTTATACATCAATATTGGATATTATGTCTCGATGAAACTTAAAAATATGCTTGGCAACATTTATTTAATATACGGGATCTGACTAGGTTACATTTATTATGGAGAATGAAAAAATATTTATATCAAAGTGAATGATATACCTAACGTAGAGGTACTATTGCAGATGTACGACTTATGAACGTGCATAAGTGTATTTAAGTGAAAAAAACCTCACCAATAAAATGTTTAATTCGCCTAAAATTGCGCTATTGTTTTTATTGATAAATGGCAAGTAGATAAAGTTGCAGAAACTCTGTTGCATTCTACCATACTACGTTTGAAACAAATGTAGATTCGAAAAGATATCCAGGATTAGATAGCCAGGTGCCACGAAATTACATGCTCTGAGCATAGTAAGTACAGAATACGCAAATAATATGCTGCGATATCAGCATCCTATAATTTTCCGGGAAATTCGGGACCCGACATAAGTTGGAGCATTAACAACAATAAATGACATTGTACACCTGGCCTTTAAATCTGCTTGCGATACTTTAAAATGACCAATATTGTCATGCAGCACCGGAAAAGACCAATTTTCTTGAAAAGTCGTTTATGAGGAGAGAAAATACTTGGAATATCCATATATGTAATTTACAATAGCAATAATGACATTTAAGTTGGCTACCAATTTCTATTAGTTTTAGATTGAAGGGTAGAATTGAACGGTCTCAGGTCTAAGTCAAAGCTGTGCAATGTTTTTATGGTATATTGCATTAATTACACTCACTTCCCTTTTTTGAATTCGAAAAAGGGAAGTTATAAAATTTCGAAAGAATCTTATAAAATTTCCGCGTCAAAAAGTTGTTTTCCAGTATGGTCGTTTGTGTTGTTATGTTCACTTGTTCATTTGATGGGGCAAGAAGTACGTAGTAATGTCATAAAAATTGTATTTAATTAACTAGATTCTTAAAGTAAATTTTAAAGAAATATTACAGAGCATTTTTGAGTTTAGCTTTAAATATTACTTATAAATTCATATTATTTATGTCAAATTTATAAAAGAAAAAGGTTTTTATTGAATATATTTGACGTTAATTTTGTAGAAATTCATTATTCACAATTAAATGAAAATAAATGATGTTATATTACTTCTACATTCTTTGAGTTCTTTACCACGACCTAGGTTTCGTTGTATTACAACATCTTCAGGTGGGATATTAGCAAACATCTCTGCTAATAGCCTACCTTAAGATGTTGTAAGACAATGAGACCTAGGTCGTGGTAAAAAACTTAAAGAAAGTAGAAATAATACTATATCACGTAGTTTCATTTAATTGTAAAAGAAAAAGATGAAAAATTTAACACTATTTAACAGTATTTCGTTATAATTTTGATCTAAATGGTAGCACGAAAATAACGGTGGTGATAAAAGATGGTAATTGTGAGAACATAAAGAAGAATTCAGGTGATAAACGAGCGTTTCTTAACGAGATATATCACAGATCTTCTTGGTCGGCGAAATAAAAGTAAATATGCAATAGAAACATCTCTCTTTAAAAACATGAATAGTATTAAGGGTTAATAGGAGAAAATGGATAGGCCACAAACAATTTAAATAGGAAAAACCTGTAAAATTTTAGAAAGTTACTTCGAAAATAATTGTTACCTGTAAAATTTCTATAATTTTTTGGACCAATTTTTTAATGTTATGGACGATTTTTTAATTAAATTTAAAAAAATTTCATTGACACAAACAAAACAATCAACGTTCATTTCACCCTATTACTCCGTTCGATTCTGGTGTCTAAAAAAGTCACGAACAAAGAATTATTCGTTATCAATTTAATAATTTCATAAACATTCATGAAAATAATCTGATATTCTAAAAATATTAAAGTGACACAAAACACTTATTCAAATCGGGTTAAAAAACGCATATCTAAAAAATATTTGTTTTCTCATCTGAAATATCTGAGTCGGAACTTTTCAAAGTGCGGAACTTTTAATTTTAATAAAATATATAATTAAAAAATAAGGTATTTATATATTGCGTCAATTATAATTAATTTGTATCGCTATTTTGCCCCGGAGTGATTTAGGAAATTATCAAATTTATTTTTATTTATAAATATTAAGAAAAACTAATTGATATCTCTCAATTGTAATAAATTAGATTGCTAATTAGAAATATATGTATGTATGTATATATATATAAATATATATATATATATATATATATATATATATAAATATGGTAAAATCGTAAATATGAATCCCAATAGCAGTCTCCTTCTTGTTACTATGTTTTTTTATAAAAGGACAAGGTTCGCTCTTTCTGAATCGTAAATCATCCAATGTTTCCTCTACTCTCTGATACCAAGTTACTGTTTCATGCCGTAAGCAGCCTTTTTTGATTTTAATATTTTACTTGAATGTAAGCAGGAAAGCTTGACAAATCATAAAAATATTTTCTTCTGACAAATCATAAAAAGTGATCATTGGGAAAGACTGTTGCGACATCCAAATGGGTAATGTCCATATCTAACTGCCCAATCAAACAAACTCTAATCGTAAGATTTAATGTATAATAAACGGTGAAAAGGTTTCTTTGTAGATCACATTGGCCTTTTGAGTATAACCATTAGCTGCAAGTCTGTCACGATATCTCATTTTATTGCCACATACTACACTTGCATTGCCATTTCTATACCTGCATTGCCTGGAGCAACAAAAATCTTCCACACTTGATTGTCTTCTAATAACTGCAGCCTCTTCTGCAATCACTTGTAACCATTGTTATTTCTCAGGACGACTGACAGCCACTGCATATCTAATTCCAGCCTCTCCTGTGAACATAGTACACGTATAATAAAGCCGTACTTTGAATGTTTCTTCCTCTGTCTTCTGTGTTCTCTCTCTCTCTCTCACTCTCTCTCTCTTCAGTGTCTCCTTGACATTCTGTCCCATTTATTATTTTCTCCTTTGGAATATGTGTCATCACAGGCTCCCAAGTATACGTATATATTGTATGTTTGGACTTTTCTTAGTGGATGCTTCATATGGAGTTTTTTTTATGCCTGAAGCTGCTGACTTTACAACGCTTTATTTTGTTCATATGATTGCTGTTTATATAGCCACTATAGTTGAAGTCAATAATAAAATGCTATATACCTAGTATATATCATCAATTAGTTCCGCTTCAGAAATCAATTCGCCTAACTTATTTCGTATTTAACATTAATTTAGCTCAAAAACGACACTGTTCCCATTCTTCTTCAATTCATTGGCTGGTTTGTCGTAAGACTTGAAACCTACAACGCATTCTTAACAATCACGTCGTAATTTTAACTTGATATTTCTACATCACTTGAACACAAAACTGTCAACTTTTCTTATTCATAAAATTGAAATTTATTAGTAAGGTGATGAAATTTAGAATACCCAGACTTCCAACCACTCTGAAAGCATTTTTATTTTTAGCAGGACTAATCAGGTAAAAGAATGTTATCAAAAACAATATAATTTATTTTAGTCTGAAAATTCAGATTAAAATAAATCATATTATGAGGTTTTTAAAATAATTTTCGTATTTTTTTTGGTTACCAAAAAAAAATATATTTACTATTAATTACTTTGTATTTCTAGTCCATAATTTTTTTTACGTGAATGACTTATTAAATAGTAATTTTTTTACAATCTAAAATTATTATTTTACGTTTTTCTCAAAAAGCAAGACTAAATTATTTTGATATGCAATTTTATTCGAATTTTATATCTTTTGTAGTTTATTTCAATTCGAGATATATAACGTTCATATCTTAATTGGCTATTACTTCTAATTAACAAACAACACTTACCAGTTTCTGAAACTACAATTTTCATCAAATCTAGTTCTCTCTTGTTAATATTTATTTTATTCCTATTTAGGTTAATATTACGATAGAAGCCAACAGGAAATCCTTGAAGGTTTTATGGAATACGATATAATTAAAAAAATTTACCAGAAATTAAGCATCATAATCCCAATGTTTGGTCGTTTAATTAATTATTTTTTGCAAAGAGCGTACATACAAAGGCAATTGATTATTAAATTGTAAGATAAGTGCGATATTTTTACTTCCGGAGCAACTGTGACCCAGTTATTAAACGATAAAATATTTTACCGCAAACTCGATCTGTTCTAAGCGCTATTGTCATTATTGTATATATGATGGAAATTCATGAAATATTTAAACTACTGACATGCTTTATTTTATTTTGGAGTGTCTATTCATAGCTAATTTTAAATAAAAAAAATCACACTTATAATGAGATTGATCATTGTCCGTATATTATAATCTTATACGAGTAAGTATATTAAATGTAAGTAAACTAAATTTTATATAGATTTAAAATTTGATAAAATTTTGTGCGTTGCTAACTTGTTCACATGAAATGATATAATTACAAGAAATAGTTATTTAAATGTATATCATATCTCTCAAAATTTATCTTTTAATTCATTGCGAAGAAAAAAATGTTTTTTGATTTTTTTTTTTATTTTTACCCTTATAATCATATTTTCTCGGGCCCAAAGTTTTTTTCGAAAACTTTTTCATTTAAAATGGAAACCAGGATAAAAATTTATGGCAAATTTTGCATCGACAATCTGACAAATTTACTGAATGATTACAATTTTTAAATAATGCAATGTCATCTTAGAGTTAACAAACGTCTGTGATTGTAATTACTGATTGAGCATTTATATCTCGACTCTCCTATCTAGCATAGAATGATTTTTTTTTATAATCGGGCAATATTAATGTAGACTCAACATAACCTTGTAACTCTCAACACCGATTAACCAACAGTGTCATGTATTCTAATGTATAATATTTAATTTCATTGCCTCACGGTAGCCATATAATAATGGATGTGCTACTAATTCTATCTTATAATTTCTGGTATCAACTAGGAAATCAGCTTTAAATAAACTGTAACAACATAGTTATGTGATCGGAAAGATTAATTTATAGTTAAGTCTCATTTTTTCTCTAGAAATAGATTTTCAATATACCTATTGGCAAACATGCATTGAATATATAAAAGTTGCTATTGTTTGGTTAAAGTCCTAGATATATAACATGCGATGTTTATAGTTTGTAGTCTGAAATATCAAAATCTAAAAGAAGTGAAACGGTGATAAATTCACTTCTTTGAAAAAGTTAGTATAAGTTTTTAATTTCAAAATGGTAAATTGTTTTAATAACCTGTTACAGATAAATACGTGTTCATGAGTGTACTTTTTATTTGCCTTCCATCGTTACAAACAAAATAAATGCCTCATGAAAGGGATAAATTATACAATTACAAGATAGTGGTTATACACATATTTTCGTTTGTTTATGCCGATTACTTATTGTACAAGAACTATTATGAACATAATTTTGTTTTAGTAAGTTAGCAGCCATAGTTGCAGAAAGGCTTAGGTTAGAGTGAGCTTAAATAAATCGGAAAGTATGAATGCTTTATATACTTTTTTTCAGAATATTAAATAATTTATACGAACAACGTGATCGTCTTACCCTTTAGGTTTAGAAGACATTAGTTTGAAAGGGTATGAGTTACAACTCAGTCGGGAACACTGACAATCCATAACTAAAAATCCCATTCCGCCTTTTCAATATGCAATATGTATAATTATTATTTAAACCATTGCTTAATGTGGAATTCTTAATTACTTCGCGGAAAAAGTTAAAATCAATTTGGTTTTAGTTTAAAAATTTCGTACATAGTATATGCATGGATTTCTATGTCCATGTTTAGGTTTTTTGTTATTTTTACAATGTTTACGTTTCTCTCTTTACAAAAAAGAAACAAAATAATTTGGCAGAAGGTAACAGCAAAAACGTGCCTTAAAATAAAATAGGAGCTCTAAATAATTTGAAACGAATATATTTAAAATAACAACTTATAGTTAAGTTCAAAATAAGTGATATCCATTAGAGGCCATTGATGTTCTACGAAAATATGAAAGACGATAGGAACTACCAATAAAATAATAATATTTTTCTTGGAATAATAATAAAATAATTTGAACGTCTCTTGGTATTTCTTTTATCAGTGTTCTTTCTTTTATCAGTGTTGTAGGTATTTCTTTTATCAATGTTAATATTTAGGTGCTTAAAACTGATCGAATTATGAAGATAATTCTAAAGACTAGGTCTTGGGAATAGTTTCATATAGAAAATAAACATAATATTTCAGCACCTATATTGAAGATGATACAAATCAATAATTTTATACCGAAACAGGGAGATAGGAATGGAAAAATGATGTTTCGTTGAGATTCGCTTCCATACTAAAACTGCAACGTAGCTTTATATCGCCAATAACAGCCCCCCTCGCACCACGCAATATTCAGAACACTAGATGGGTAAATATGGACCTTTTAATGCTCGAACGATATCAGTCATATTTAACATTCACGTACGACATAGTGTACTCTCAGAAGAACCACAGGGACTAAAATATATGTAATAGTCATCCTACATGCGATAGAGCGACGACATTGTGAAGGTAGCTGGAAGGACGTGGAATAGGATTATGAGGATCGATAATAATGCAAGCATTTGGAAGAGGTTTTTTGGATCCACACTTGTTTTAAACTAACAACAAATAAGTAATAATAACAAAAAAGCAGTATTAAAATTAAACTCATTTTCAAACACTAAAGTTAGTATTTATTTTTCCACTTAATTTTTTTAGTATTCCTAATAAATTTCGGACCAATCAAATTAAAAAATAATATAACGCAGAAAAACATTTTTTACAAAATATTTCTTTTTACTATTATTAATACCAGTTTTATACGATTTGGTACAAAATTATTTTAAAATTTATCAAATCAAATCCTTACGTTCGCCACATAGCAAATTTTATATTGCGATTTTTCATTCCTATCATATTTCATCACCCATTAGTAACCATACAGATTAAATAATATGAATAATCAATTAACTGTCACTTAACAGCTAGCGGTCAATTTGTATTTTATGATTCTATACCACAAAATTAAAAAAAACCTTGTAAGATTGTCTGATTCTCGTTCACGGCCGTTTTGTTTAGAAAACTCTTCAAGTAGCGATTTGAAAAGTTAAAATGAGTATAGCAACACAACATATTAACTTTTACATACCTACATTAAGAATATTTATATGAAATTTTAAATGAGGGACAAATTAAGCACTCGAAAAAAGATTTAAATTTCCATGTATTATAAGAGCTTTCGTTCAGATTTATTAGATCTAAGTGCCTCAAAAATATTTTTTCAAAAATGTTAAGTAGTAAATTTTTAAAGATATACTGAAAAAATATACAAAAAATATGTCCGGAATAACTGAACCTAAAATCATAAAGAAACATATTCGTAGTTTTTAGAAATCCGTACAAAAGTTGAAGTAAAACTAAAGGGGAGGGTCGGTGTCATATTTTTTTTATATATTCTTGATAATATCCATATTCATCTTGATTTATTGTATCTATTGTGTATTATTATTAGTTTATTAAGTATGAAAGATCCGATTTCGAACTGGAAGTCTGATTTTTAATTGTATAGAAAGAAGCAGTTAATTGATTCACCTTGGGAGGCGAGTGCTGATGAAATCGCGAAAGACATTTTTAAAACTTGTTGGAAATAAAATATGTTTTTAATGAGTCACTCTGGAAAACATGGAAGTCAGTTAGGGTGCATGGATTAATCATAGGAAACAGTCAGTCTGAAAATATGGAAGTGAGAGTAAAGTCCAATGGAAATAATATATGATAGAGAGAGTTGTACAACGTTGTTAATGGAACATGTGGTCGAGCATAATTCTGCAAGTAAAATGGCTTCTCTAATCTCGGCTATTTAATAGCAAGCTCCCAGATCTTTTTGACTAATTAACAGTAGAAATTCACTGTAATAAATTTATCAAGTTTCATGAAACTATATTAACTAACGAATAACACCAGCGCGGGAACACAAAACACACACCATTAGTTTTTTGGTGAATATTCGGTTTCGAAATATGTTTTGTCTCTTAATCTTTTTCGCAACTATGAGAATGCTTGTGAAGCAAAATTCACTTTTATCACACGTTATAATCTGCTCTAAACGATCTTAACGATCTTATCGAAGCTTAACCTCCTTCGCGACTGCAAAGGAAGTTAAGCTTCGAAACGATTTTTCTTCTCACGCCTAATATAAAAGTTACGTTAGGTGCGAAACTCTCTACAGCCTCTGGTACCTCAACTTCACTCTCAGCTTTATGCGGTGGACCCTGCTGAGTAACCTCGTGGAAGATTAAGTGGATAACCCAGTGAAAAATGAAGTCAACGAACAGACAAGAGACGGGAGGGATCTGTTTGGCAGGTAGAACTGGCTTACTGATCTAGTGACCTTTAGAGGAAGAGTTATTACTTAAGATGGCAACGGAGGAATCCTATATCATCAAGATTAACGGTGACATCTATAGTTCTAGTTAAATGAATTACTCCTCACCCATCAGGACGTATTGGGCACACCAATGTAATTATCTAAATCCTTCAATTAATATAAAAATAGATAGCAATTTTTCAGTTTGTTACTGCTAAAGAAATATATTTTTTTTTAATTATTTTAAAACAACAACAAATTTGTTACATTTTTCTTTCGTAAGCTGTTACACCTTTGAGGGGAAAACGATTTTAACGATGATTTCGAATCCAAAATGGAGGCCATAGTTGATTAAACGAAATTACATTACCAATATTGCCTTGTCGCGACACCATTTTTTATATAATTATTGAGGGTGGACTAAATAAGCAGAGCTATAAAAATATGGCGTGGCTCTAGTCTGCTCATAAAAATTATCATTTAATATTAGAATTTTCATTGCATAAAATTTTTCAAATATCACACAGCATTTTTTTGAAATATAGTACTATTTGAAGTAACATAATTAAATTAAAATAAAAGCTTTAAACTCCAAGTATTCAATAACGTTATAAAAGTGTGAAAGTATCTATTTTTTTTAGAATCTCCATTTAAAATATGGTTATAATTTTATCGTTACGAAAACCATGCAAGAAAGAGAAAATCTTAATATAATATTTTTAAATAAATATATCAAAACTCACGCAATTACCTACGGACATATAATTTTTTCACACCCATAAAGCTATTTAAAATTAATTGAAATAAAAATTAAATAAATCTCACACTAGATGAATCAAGAAAATTATATCTCCAATTTAGTAGTATTTCATTAAATCTAATTTGCAATAAATAATACAAAAAAAAATACGCAAGCAGCATTAATCAGTGTTGAATATTTTGTACCATATCGTCAAATCATATCCAATGTCGGTTTATAATTTAAAATTTGTGTTTAGATAGCCATTTTACATTGGCTAGTTATTTTACATATTTGTTTACTTACATTCAAATATTTGTATACGCTTTGTATACACAACTTATATTTGCTATTACTGTACACACTAGCCTTTATATTGTTCAAATGAAATTCGATAAAGGCAGATATAATACTTAAACATATGACTTCCACGAACCATAAAACTTTAATTTATTCAAATTGTATTGATAGCGTAAAAGTAGTCCAAATATTCGCTAAGATTTTTAGTTAATTGCTCATTAAAATTACATAAACCGATATGTGCATCGCGCAGAGACTATCGGTTCCCGTATGTTCGTTTGATAGCCTAAACTTTAGGTGTATTGAACAGAGCAATACACACAACTATAATAGAATGCCGGTATGACTTGTGATAAATATGCTATATGTACTCAGTTGTATTAAGTGGAAACTTTCAAATATATAATGGTTGCACAATAACACTAGAAGTATAGTATATGAAAAGTAAGATTAATTATGGCAATTTGTATAATACACTTTTTTGAATGGAGAAAAAATTATTCAATCCATTAAATATGCAATACATATAAATACTAACTTACATAATTTGCAATTGGCTACAAAATTTATAATTAAAAAGTTGGCTAATATGTTATAAAAGTCTTACACACAATTGGAAACATAATAATAAAACCGTTAATATGGAGGTGAAAGTGTTGAGTTCCATTATATTAAAAAAATATATATTAATAATCCTAGTGATGATTTACAATATCAGGCATGACATATAATTGAATATAATAATGTTTGCAAAATAAATACAAATTAGACATCGAAGCTTGTAACGTGATATATTTCATTATATTGCAGCACATTTTATTACATTACAATTATACATCAATAGAGTCTAGTAATTTTTTTAAAAAGCTTTAATTTATTTCACTTCGTCGAAGTTCATGAATTCCCGACAAGTTCTCAGCGTATAAAATTGAAAATAAAAAATAATAAGTATGTAGCGATGAACAATGTAGCATATTAAATAAACTTAATTCAGGTAAATCATTAAAATTACCGTGATAGTTGCATTCATCATTAAAATTCAGTACCTCACCTTATTAATACCAAAAGTCAGAAAGAGAATAAATTAATTAACGTTAAACAGGAATCCTGCAGAGCACTAATATCACACACTCAAATAGCACTCTCTTAACTAACAACGTGCATGACTGTTGGAATTAGTATGATGCTGTTCCTTTTTTCTCAGTTGGAATCCCTTTTATTTCGCAGGAATCGGACGTAGCAAACTCTAATACGTTACATTTCGGTACATATTTTATAATGATTTCCTGTTTCTTGTTATTTTTACGATTTCATCCAACTCGTCTTCAAAAAATGTTTTCAAATGTTCTATAAAATCAGATCACCCAACACAGTACTACTTTGATTCAGTTTATAATAAGGTAACACGTTCTTCTATACGATCATAAGCATATATATATATATATATATATATATATATATATATATATATATAAATTAATAGCTTATTATCGTGTAGAAGAATAAAGTCAATGTCCGATAATTTAATAGTGATTGAAATTATCAAAAATTAAGTACAACTGACACAGAATTATTTCATATATTAAAATACATTCTGTTCATTGAGACGCTCTTCAATAAGCCATAGACAGGTAGTAAAAGTTCGCAAAATCACCAGGTACCAATTTCCGATGCATCAACTTAAACTAATATTGCATATCAGTTATTAAACTTACTACAAGCATTGCCATTAACGTGAAAAGTTGTAAGTACAAACGCTATAAGGTAATCCAACTGAATTATATTTTAATTTAGCATGTTCGGGAAGAGGTAGGTCTGGCACGCCCACTGCTGTAGTCGCATGTTGAATTTATTTTTTGCATTATCTTCGTTTAAAATTCCATTAAAATCGTGAGACGAAAGAACAAATGAATAAGAAGCGGAAAAAACGCTAAGTTCTTTCATTTCAGCTGCTGATTATAAAAGTTGATTTTTATGCTCCACGTGACTTAGATATATGGCTTTGTAATTGTATTTAAGATTTTTGGTAAATGCGTACGAAGTTTTTTCATAGAATTATTGTAAGCGTATTGAAAAGGGCGCACTCCGGTGTGCCTTCTTTGTAAGGATTAAATACAGCGGTGGAATGATTATACAAGTTAACAAAAGTTTTTAAGGCCATTATTTACACTCAATTTTGCATTTTTATAATATGGTTTAGAGAACTACTCTTAACATAACTGCTTGCAAATTTAATGATATGTGTTGCCTTTTATGGCGAAATTTTATTATAAAATGAAATTATTTTAAAAAGTTTCTGGCGATATGTAACTGTAATAAAATATGCCACAATATTTATCAAATAATGAAAACATGCTACTTGCATATTACGTTATTTTTAAGGAAGTCTAAATTAACGATTTTAGTGATAAAGGAAAGAAAAATGCTTATAACATGCATGATTAGACCTTCATATTTTGGTGGCTGAAAAATAAATAAAGAAAATTTTCTTCACAAAGTGAATAGTAACATTGAACGTTTATTGTTGTAATCCTCTTGAGCCATCGTAATAGCAACGGAACTAGAGGAAGTGGGTTTACGATAGAGAGACGCCACTCACGATCAGCTGACTTCGGAGCCAATCAATTTCCAATAGATAATACATCACTCGACTATCTTTTTATTACGCGGACTTGCACAAGCTTGTGATTAAAACTGTCCATATTTGCTTTGCCGAAATAATCTTCATATTTCTAGAGTTTATTATAATTTTTTTTATATTTTAAAGTAGCAGAAAAGACCACTTTCAAGTATCGATTTATGTTTGGAGGCTCAATTTTATTCGTCGTAGTTAGGACCGCAAAAATCCTGGGCTACCCAATAGTAATGAAAACGAACGTCTAACGTCCTGTCATCTAGTTAAGAATATAAAAACTAACGGGAAAATTATTTAAATGATACTTGGAAAAAGCATATTAGAATAAATTAACATTATATTTATTCAATTGTGATATTGATGTAATTTTTATTGAAAAATTATTCTGAAATCTTTTTGATAAGAAAGGCGTTTTTTCGTCAAATCAAATTCTAAATACTTGTGAGTATGGTTAAAATTAAGTACTGAATCAAAATTTTATTTGAATCTGTCTGCTAACGTAATCCAAGATAAACCCTTCGGTGTCAACACTTTTCATGAGATAATCTCAATCATATTAAAATATTTTTAAAATTTTGTAATTTTTGTAATTAAATATCGGCCTCTTTCTCTAACTCCCGATAAATCTTTTTATTATTTAACATTTTATACATTCTTTCATGTGTTAACACTAAAACATTTTGTTGATTAATTTTTTTAACTTTTTTGACGACATCTCTTTTATTTACGTAAATACGATGGATTAGTTTTTCTCAATTTAGTTCTGCATATAATATATCGATCCATTATAACTGTATACCGAGGAGACAAATTCAGCTGTAGACATTTTGAAGTTTAGAATAAATTTAATTTATTTAACATACCTGTATTTCAATTGAAAATATAGAACCTTGGCTGAATATATTAAATTAGCAACAACCATCCTGCCATCACAATTCATCAGTCATTGCTCATGTGATGGTCCAAAAGAATATTTATATTTCTACTTAACTTACTTTAGTGATGCAGTAGGAGGGAATGAGAGTTAAATACAGGGAGTGCCAGACAAAGAGAACTTAACCTGGTTTCCGCTTCAAGAGAGCTTTTTGTTAGTTCAAAACTTAAAGTTGGGAATCGCCTTGGATGAAGATAAAAGGAAAGGTCAAAATTTCCTTCTTTGAATTTTTGAAACCAAGGCTTAGATGTACCATGAAAGAGTACACTTTCACACATAGTATTGCATATATTGTGTATTGCATTGCGTGCTTTTCACCGTAAATGAAATTCATGAAGCAAGAGCACTTTATATTCTCTTCGTGAAATTTCCATATTTAGCATGCTTTGTAGTAACCGATAATAGACTGCTAAGGAGAACGCGCCGTAAATAACACCATCTGATCGTTATGATCTATTGTCGCTCTCGCTATAGCTAGTTTGTTAAGTTTTGACTAGATTGTAGGAAGTTAAGTTTAGTTTAGGTGTTACAAAATTTTATCTGAAAAGTTAGGGTGGGATATTTGTTTAAATTATTTCAATTAAAATTAATAAATATTATTCACGAAACAAGCGAGAGAGGAAAAATTTAAGGAGTTAATTTAAGGAGAAAATAGATTCAATATAATATAGATAAAAAATTTATGGAGTTAATTTAAGAAAAAATTAGATTCAACATTTTCATACAATACCTTATAATAAAATACAATGCTACACAAGAAATAACCTACCGCTGCAGCACAAATTCGTTTTGAAAACTCTGTAACTGGTTAGAATGCTGTTAATAAATATGTCGACGAAAAAAAATGTCAAATTCCAAATTTTCTCTATTTTTAAAACCATTATAAACATCTAACCACGACTGGAGTGAAAGAAGTTTAAGTTAAAATGAAGCATATTTATACGTAATTAAAAATTATATTCATAATTTTATTTTCTTTGCACGTATTAGTAAGTAGCATCAAATAACATATTATTCAATAGAGCGTATATAACAAACTTCTTTTCTTTTCTTTCTTTGTATATAACAAACTTTGTATTCATCTAGAATAGGATATAATTTGTTTATAAGTGGTCTAATTATAATATGGTCTAAATGTAACATCTGGTCTAAAGCCGAATTTTGAGTTCATGAGTTAGTAAAAATAACACGGTATAACATTGGGGATATTTTTATTGTCACGTACTTCAATAAGAAAAAACTCTTACAAAATGAATCACATTTCAGTATGCAACAGATATACCGATAATTTTTATTCTCACAAACGAGAACATTATATAAAATCGAGAATAGTTATTTAAAGTTTTTAGAGGGTGGAACTTAAGTAATATAAATTTGATTTTGATTCATAACATTGCGCGTAGTATTCATTGGAAAAGAAAAGTTCAGAATCCTATAAACTTATTTTTTTTAATTTCTACGCCGCTTTTCTGAGAAATCTCTTCAAATCTGTATTAATCTTCATATACTTCAGAAGTTAATACACAAAACATTTGTACAGAAATTTTAAAGAGGTCAAATGATACAATAGAAACATTTATATTTCAGAATATTTTTTTTATACTCCGGTATGTGGATAGAACTCATCTTTTTATACATAAACTGAATAGACACAGCGCTAGAAGTGAGAGAAAACGAAGAGTGAGTGACGTAGCCCACAATATAATATAATTGTTTACGGTAATTATTGGTTGTTTGCTCAGGATAAATTTATTAATTCACGATAAAATTTGTCAATTTTCCTGAGTCCTATCAAAAACAGCAAATTAAATTTGTAATTTGCTGTCATTGCATTTCCAACTTTCTTATATATGTTAGTGGCGCCGATTTTGTCCGATTACGTAGCAATGTTACGATTAATTATTTATTTTATAAATAGTAAGATTACTGCGATTAATAAAAGTTGGGTAAGTAGCTCCGAGAACACATTTTAATTAAATCTATACAATATAAGAAGCAAAGCCTATTTTGTTCGTGCCACATTATAATACCTAACAAGTTAATAAGCATCGCGATAGTATTATTTTATTTGATACCTAACCAAATAAATTTCCACATTCATTTACAGCCAAGATTATAGATTTAAAAAAAATTGCTATTAATATTAGCTCTCCGTATCTCGTTAATATTGATATCTTAAAAAATAAAAAAATGATACATATTATGTATATGGCAGAGATATACAGACTTTTCCAAATTTAATTTGAAAACTAATTAAACTGAATGAATTATATGAAATAGCAATATGGATATAGAGAGAAGATAAAATATGTTTATTAAATTTATTTGTCGAGAGAGAAAAAATAATAACAAGGGCTTCCAACACGCGTAACAAAATTATTTTCTATAGTTTTTTGAGCTCTGCTATATATTTCGTGAAAGGTAAAAAACAAATTCATAATTTAAACCCTAGTTATTAACGCAGCGAAGAACAGAATACATATATTGTGAATTATGTGCTTACCAGTTAAGTCAGTTACTTTATGCGTCGTGATCTTCATGAGATATATTGCCGAAGCTAGCAGAAGATCATTGAAACTGGTGATGGGGAGACAATACTACGTAAATAATTCATTGTCATTATTTATTACCCTCATATTATTCTAACGAATAATATGATTTTTATTAAATAAAATATCTGTAAATATACTAATAACATTATTAATAGTTAAAAGTACTTAAAATTTAGCTAATTTTAATTATTGTTGTTGACATATAATTTCAAAAAATTTAATTTTTTTCTTGATTCCGCTAGAGTATTTACAGAATCGTGCATAAAAAAGTCATCATGTACAAGATACAAAATCATGACATCATGTACAAGATTGTATAATAAATTAATTGTCGTATAAATAATTAGTGGCATAAGTAATAAACATAAACATAACGAATTGTGTGTGGCATTATTATATTCTATTGAATATATTTTTTTTTACCGTGTCAATAAAATACTGCACAAAATCTATATACATAATAAATCTGTAGAATTGGCCTGTCTGTATATTGAAGATATTTACAAAAAAATATTTAGACGTACGTAATATAAATAACAGAAAATACAAATACTATTTTTCAAATGTTCGTCTCCTTGTCCGTTTGCATGATTATTTGAACAAACATCACGTGAAAACTACTGACTCAATTCATTTGATATTTTTTGAAAAATATGGGATTTGACTTTAACCAACATTTATTTGACTTTTAATTTTCTATTTCATAAGAATCTGTTCAATGAATCAGATGATATGTAAATTCAATATATCCACATATTCATTTACATCACATTAGTCCAGTAACAAAAAGAAGTATTTAGCTACACGACATGTGTATGGAATTATACAAATATATAGTATACCAATTTATAACATACATAGATTATACAAATATATAGTATACATAGAGTAAATCAAAAGATGCAACTACAGTATTTTAAACCACGCAATAAAATTTCTTATCCCACTGACCTTATATTATGTTGCGTACTAGTAAAATAGAAGTCAGTTTTTTACGCGAATATATATTGGCGAAATAAACATAGCCAGATATAAAGTGCATAGTGGCGCAGAGGAATGTTTAAGTAAGGAACTTCAATTTGGGCAAACGCATGAGGTAAAGATGTCGTTGGTTGTCATCGACACATAAAATGTTTTGGACATTTTATCAATTTATTAAAACTTGCTTCAATCAAAAATTAAATTACTTTGGCTAATTTAGTATCAGGCTGCGTAAATTTAATTGTTAACTGTTTTATTATCAACACATAAAAAACTGTATAATTGTATTAACTGTACATTGAAATTATTTAAAAAAAATATACAGAAGAACATAACCAAAGTATTACAATGGAAAATATTATTTTTGGGATGTTAGCCAGTTTTTCCGTGAGTTTATTTTTTGCCCGCGCATCACACAATAGCAGCAAAAACGTTTCGATGACGATTTTAATAGAGAATTTTGTTGAGTCCAGGATAAAATAAATATAAGCTACGATTTATCGCAATGGATCAAGTAAAAAGAAGATATGGTAATTTAACTTTTTAATGGAAAGTGAATTTGTATATACAAATTTACTTTTATATTTATTATAACAGAAGTAGGCATTAAGTGCATTACTAAAAAATATTTTTAAAAGTCCACAAGTAAACGAAGTCGCGGACATAACTGGTTTTTAATAAACTAATAAGAAAAATTATTATATCTATAATAATATAAATAAAATTATGTTAAACAAATTTTGTTGCTAACATCTCTTTTCCTCGCGTTGAAAAAGGTGTAATTTGAATATACAAATTATCAACAAAAGTTTATTATGAGGAAAATGATAAGATTATCCTCGTTCAACTTCCCTCAACCAGAAACATTGGAATTTGTGTTTCTGGTCTATTGATTTTAAAAGACGAGCACATATTACTGAAATGGCAGACAATACACTTATTACTTAGCACAAAATGGCGGGAAAAAATCGTATACTAAATCTCTAGAAAAATGGACTTTTGCACGCCGAGAAAAATTTTCAAATCAGACAAGACATTGAATAATACACTGTTTAAAACCATATATATATATATATATGTATATATATTTATTTATTTATATATACATATATATGGGTCATAAGGGTGTAAAATTGTCAAACGGTTATTTTAATTAAAGGGAAAATAGGTACACGACCCTTCTTAAAACGAGCTTTAATTATATGTTGCCATGCATGAAAGATAACAGTTTCAGTAAAAGCTGCATAAGATTCAATTTATCATAACGCAAAAATGGCTAGCTGCAGTATGGGAGAAGTTCACCCAGAGAAAGTTGGACTGTATTCCATATATAAATGGACTCGATACAGACTACAATTGGGTGGTTCTTTGCAATCTTGTCTTTTTGCGAAAGTTTATTGCTCATACAAATATCAGATGATACGGTGAAACGATGAAAAATGTTTGCATATATGGATTTAATATAAGGGGTTTTATTATACTACTTTTGATATGGAGAATGAAAGAAATTAAATAGATAAAAGTGGATGATATATTTAATTCAGAGGCCCTACGGCAAAATTCCGATCCAGAAAATTATCAAAGAAAATATTTAAATCAAAAAAACCTTACCGGTAAAGTGATCAGTCCACTGAAACCTAAGCTGCTTTCTTTTAAAGAAAAAGACAAAATTGATAATTTTGCTTAACCTCTGCTAAATTATAGCATACTAGGTGAGAAACAAATGTAGATTCAAAAAGGAGAAAGGAAGTGTCAGTAGATAAGATAGCTAGGTGTTAAGAAAAAATATACTCTGGGCAGAATATATACGGAATACCCAAATAATATGAAGCGTTATTATCACCCCATTATTTTCCGTGAAATCCTAGACCCATATCAGTTGAAGTATTAAGAACTAGAGATCGTATTGTACATCTCACTTTCAAATCTCTGTGATACTAGTACTACTACAAGTTTGATCTTCTTGGTCTCTTCCAGTGCTTATTGGCAAGCAACACTAGAAGAGACAAAATTTTATCAATCGCCTTTTGGGATGCAAGAAAGCACTTGGAATACCGATATACGTAATTTATAATGATAGAAATGTTATTTAAATAAGTTACCAATTTTATTTAGATTTGGATTTAAGGGTAGAATTTAAGGATAATCTAAAATTTAAAAATAGAGGTATTACATAGTCTTCTTGTGCTCTTCATATCTTATACTGCGTATGAGCACACGTGTGATATTGCCTAGAAATTTAAAGCCACCCTAAGACTCAAACAGTCTCAGACTACAAGTCAAAACTGTATAATAAAATACAATCATAGCCACTCATTAATTAGATAATCAAATTAATTAATCAAAACCACCATTAATTAGATCTACTTAGGCAGAAAAAATATCTTCATCGCGTATTCCATTAATTCCACCAATTTACCTTTTGAATTCAAATAACTATAGTTTTCCCTCAGATTATGCTTTGCGATGACAGTAAATAATTAACTGAAAAACGCAGAAATCGACTGAGGGCTGAACGATTTTTCACCCAGTCAGTTATGCATGGCGTGTTTGTGTGCAAACCCACCCCACCACCTGGTTGCGCCTCCCCTTTTTTTCATTGCCATGTAAATAACTTGGCTAAATTGTCTTTGTGGAATTTTCGTAACAGTTACTTGTAGTGCAAGGAGTATATAACAATACGTTCCTTACTAACTGATTAAGGCTGAAATAATAATCAAAAATGTAAATTTATTCGTTTTTTGGACTGATTTTTAAGTCAGATAGATAAATATCTATCACACACTGATCCGTAGAAGATAGTATATATGTATCAATTGGTCTTTTAGTTTATGTAGCCTTGATTGAAAAATTTCTATTCACCTTGCATTGAATTTTCTTCATAATATTGTAGGATTCATTCCCTTTTTAATAATATTCGCTTTACATTGTTGATCAAAATATTTGCATAAAGTCAGTGGCGCTTTATCACAATTATCTTTTTGATACCGCTTAAATTCTATGAATAGAACAGCGGTCGAAATCAAGACACTAACATGAGACAAACAATATGAAATTGATTTGAAGAACGCAGTGCGAAAAATCCGATTTCGCTGTATGGTAAATAAGATCGGAGCTCAGTCGTGGGGAGCATTAGTGAATAGGTACAATGGTAGTCAAATATGGTAGTTATGTAAATACGAAGAAGAATCGAGGTAATAAAAGAGAGTTTCTTAACGTCATCACAAAATCTTCCCGGTAAACGTACAGAAAGTCAAGAAATAAAAAAATATATCTCTCTTGGAAAAACATAAATAGTAGTAAGGGTGAATAGGATAAGCCACCGACAATTTATTCCCCATGAGAGGAAAAAAACCGACCTGGATATAAAAGGAGTTTAAAAAAATTGTTTGCTTTTAATTGAAACCAAGAGAAACTACCATGATGCGTCTGAAGGAAAAAATCAACGACGTAGAATTTTATAACTGTTAAGACACCTCGTCGTACAGCTTTTATAGCCATAAAAATTTTACCTATTTTATATTCCGGCTATTAATACGGGCCAAATGATATCTCATTTCCAAAATCAATTCAGCGAGTTTAGAGAAAACAGCGGTGCGAAATATATTCACATAAATACGTATACATAATTGGTATTATTTAAATCTCCTCACTTTTACCTTTAACTTGAAATATCATGACCTACTTATAATAGTTTATTGTCATAACACTTTCAATAAGATTTAAATTTTCAACGCGATAGTATTACCTGGTATTTTACCCTATTACCACTGCATCTGATTCTGTTGTTCCTAAAAGGCACACAACGAATTAAAAAAAAAACAATGAAATTCTTATATTTAATTCAATACTTTCATAGACATTCATGAAATTCACATAATAGTTTAAAAAAAAGTGACACATAACTGTTCTTCAAGCCCAGTTAAAAAGATACAATAAAATCAATACTTTCACATGTATTTTACATGTGAAAATAAGGATTTCAGAATCCAAAACTATAGTATTATTATTTTCTTAAAATGTATAATATTTATACACCGTTCCACCGTTTATATATATATATATATATATATATATATATATATATATATATATATATATATATATATATTTACACATACAAAACAACAATACGTGTCAAAGGAGAAATGTGCACATATCATACCATACCGAATTAAGTAAGGGAATTTTCCATTTTGTTAGTAAAGAATTACTAACAGTGGCTGTAATTTTTAATTTGGAATTTTTTGTTTTTTCTGTTTATAAATGAGCTCATAGATATTTGCCTCATCCTAATGCGTAATTTCATTACTTTCTAAAACCAATAATATTTTTAGTTTTTGCCTACGTGTATTTTAGGACAAGACCATGAAATTGATTCCTATGAATTGTAGAAAATTAAATTGCACAGATTGAATACCTCTGTTTGTAACTCATGCATTAATGTTTATATCATATTCATTACAGAAGACACTAAGCTACAGAATTGTGAAACTCCGATAAATTTAATCCTAGTTGTCCGGTATAAACCCAAGAAAACCATTTTTATTTTATAAAGAAGAAAGTGTTTTGTTGCAAATATAATGCATGTGTTCATCCTTTATTGTGTTTATTTTGTTTCCCTTATGTTTTAATTACTAGTATTTATTTCATTTCAATGAAAAATCCAAGTAGTCGCCATAGGGAAATTAGGAGATACCTAACAAAACTACGAAGACCACATAAACAATGATTAGTTCTTAAATTATAAATATCCTATAAAAATTTAGAATTTAAAGTTTCTACCTTTATTACATAAACAATTTAAATGAAAAATCTAGCTATATTCAAAGTTTTGCAAAAACCTTGTTCTTGCAATACCCATGTTGTCTAGAGATACCCTATATCTCATTTAACATAATAGCGGTTAATTGCATCGCACATAGTAATTAAAATTGCGCCACGTCTCAATCGTTTTTCTCAAACTCGCCGACGGGCTCCAAACCGCACTGAATAATTATGTCGTTAAGGCAGCAATTACAACATCGGAACTCCGGAGCGAAATAACAATTTAACGTAATACGCAATTCGATACCGAGCCACAATGTCTACAGTATAGGCGGCCGACCTTCTGCATCGCTGCACCGAGCTATTCGTATTTTGGTCACGGAGTACTGCAATGGAGCAAAATAGAGGCTTTAACGATTTTTCCGAACGAAGAAATCTCCACTATTTTTGGAATAATTGCATTAATGTTAACATCTGTAAGTTAATTGTTTTGATTTTTTTAATCGTTTGTAAAAATGGGTAAATAATGTAAAAATTTGGCAAAATATTACAGGAAAATATATTTAAAAATTAAACCAATGCAAGAGTCAGCCGGAAAGATGACTTTTGTATAGTTTTTATTTGCCAATATTGGACGAAAGTAATAGTAACGAAGAGGATTTCGGGAAAAAAGTTTTGCATATATTTTATCCAAAATTCAATTTTTATTGTGCATTTTGTCGTAAAATAACATGGCACCATTTAGTTGACTCTATGTCAACAAAATGAGGCCTGTTGTGGCTCAAAATGAAAAATAAACATTAATTAATTAGCGAGTCAATTCATGCACTATTAGATGAAATCATCTGTACCATTTCTCAAAGAAACATTTATCCCATAAAAAACAAAACATTAAGAGCCAAAACTTTCTTACGAAGTTAGACGTATGAAGTAGTATCATAAACGCAACAAAATTCTTGCGGAACGTTACTGGAGAAGTGTAATTTAGTGAGTTAAAACTTGGCGTCAAAATCTGTTGAATATTAAATCTATATTACAACATTAAACTTGGCTGCAGTAAGCAGTTTTTTTTATATCTGCCGTTTTAATAACCAGAATTACCTAAAAAGAAATAAATTTGCGATGGAATAAAACATCGTAATGTCCGCCAACTAAGTAAATATAGTTATGCTATTTAATGTCATTTAACAATAAACTGAGGCATCCCACAGGACCATTAGTATCACCATCAACTCAGACAACTGATATATGATCCTTATTTAGTTGAAACGTGCATGATCAATTCACATACTGACCCATAACTAGATAACTGGAGCGGAATGCCATTTTAAACTTCAGCGTCCGCAACCTGCTGATCTATTTCGCGCTGCACAAAATATAATCTTAATCAAAAATGTGTTTAGAAATTTTGTGTATAAAATAAGAAAAAGCATGAAATTATCTTGAGTCAACGCTTGACACGTGGATCATTAATTCACGCAGCTGAATATCATGATGTCCTAAAAATTCTGTTTCTTCCTCATAAAGAACTATACTTAGTTTTTCATATGAGTATGTTTTTATTCACACACATACACATATACATATGCGTATGTGTGTATAGGTGTATGTATATAAAATGCATAGTCTGTCTTTTATCCGCTTATGACTTAAGTTCTATTAAGTGTATTTCGATGCTATTTTCACTATTCTGTAGATTATTTGTTCCTTGAGGTTTAAGCGCATAAAATATCATAAAAATTCAAGAACGTTCAAAAATATTTGGAAAGGTCTTATAAAATATAATACCAAATTTTCTTTTACGGGTCATATAAAAATTTCATCGCCATATTACATTCTTGTGTGCGTGGAGAAATTTGTGAAAGTTTTAGAAACTTCCAAAATTTACTGAACCCCGCTACTTTTCTTGTGGGACTATTTAGAAAACTGGCACTGGCCTGATCCTCAATCAGTATTAAATTAGACAATATTGCAAAAACTGGATCAAAAATATTAAAAAATAAATTAAAATTATTGAAAAGCTAATTACCCATTTTATTGGAGTTTACTCCTTAAGAATCGATTTTCGTGTATAGCACCCCGTATGAAGTTTTCGCGTCGGAGTTGACACGCAATTTTTTTTTAACACTGTCATCAATATTTGCAAGTAAAAACATAATATAATTCAGAAAACTAAATATAATTTTATGAAATACTTATAACTAACTACTAATAAATATTTCAAGGTTGTAAGTCATCTTTGGGACGATATAGAAGTGATGCAAAAAGAAAGGGCTTAACTAAACTTAATAAATTATAATTTTAACAAAAGCTGTGTAACGTATTTACGTTTCTCGGCGAAATGAAGAGACATCTGACCAACGTACATTACGTCAGGTGTTTGACAGAGAGAAAGAGACAGGCTGTACAAGGTAAGTGAACCTTAACCACGACTATCAGCTTGCTTGAAGCGAGATGTAGTAGCCATATTCAACAGCGAAAAGTATTAAGCCTCGCTTGATAATAACATCCCCCAATGCTTTGTCTGTTTAATGGACAACTAAGAAAAACCTGTGTGTATTGCTGTAAACTACTTACAAACATCATTATTAATTAATAGTTCTGTTACATCAATTAATAATTCTGTTCGGTAATTAATAATCCTGTACAGATTTTATTCAGCTCTAAAATTTAAAAATGAGTCTGTGAGTTTATGTTGTCAACAGGGCAAAGTAAAATTAAAAATTCTGGGGCCATCTCAAGAACGTCTTTATTCTTTATCAGAGCAGCACCTTATATTAAAGGAATTTATTAAACATGTTAGAGTTTATAATAATGGATTTGAAATGACGTCACTTGTTATTCATTCAATGAGTTATTTCACTGACGAATACACTGCTCGTGTAAATGTTTCGTCATTTACAAGATTTTTTCCACGAATACAATATTTATATTCTATCATTTAAATATGTTATAGAGTCTGTACCACAAAACATACCTAATCTTAATCCACGCTGATAAACGGCCCTCTCATTAAAGTAAACGTAGATATACAACCATAGAAATCGCTTTATTAACAAATTATCAAGAATTTGGACCTAGGGATATTATATTTGTATACAAAATAGAACCAAACAAAGAACTCTCCTCTTAATCTGGCACGTGAAAACGGATATCCAATATCCATCCCACAAATTAATTCTAACACTATAGCATATCGACGAAAGATTTTTCATACTTGAATTTTTATGCGTATCGAGTAATGATACGAAGTGAAAAGTTCAACTTGACTGCTCGTTATATCATGTTATCGAATCAATTGTTGGTGGATATTTAAGCCAAAGTAAAAGAAGAAAAAATGTTCTTCATTCGGCGAATTCGAAAGAAAATGCGCGCTGAAAATTATATTCACTTATTAAAAACATTGACATCTGACGAAAATGCAGTTTATGTGTGCTATACTACCTTAGTTATCCACGGCGGGACCGCGTTACATGCTTGAGTGTGCACGAGATGCTGTGACTTTGGTAGTAATTATAGACGACCCGACCCCTTTATTACCTATACTTACAATATTCAATGAGCAAGATAAAATCACATTTATATCCTAAAACGATTTCTCAAGATTATCATGGTTTGATAAATAGAATATTTTATTCAAAAGTCCAAAAATTGTGGTTCTTGAAAAATACATTTTGTGAGTATAAAATGGAGCATGCCTAGAATGCCAAAAAAGAAATCAGCTGTATGTTCATGTGTTAATCTGGCTCGAAAATAAAATACGTTTTGATCAGATTGATGACGTTGCATGAGTAGAAATCCCAAATTCAAACTGAGTTCCGGATATGCATGTACAAGTTAGGATCCACATGGTTAACTGACCATGGTCGTACTTGAGTGAATACTCTCCATGTATGAAAGACAAAGTTTGTACGAAGATATTAGATGTCTAATCCGTTATTTTTAAGGAATTATCAAAACGAAAATATGGCTTAAGATATTTTACATCACATACAGAGGGAACATAATGCGCATTATGTTAACTATTATGACAAAGTTTTAAATGTTTGACTATCAGGCAAAAGTGTTAGGAGTAAAATAATCTCAGATGCAGAATTATCTGAAATTAATGATTATTTGAGAGGAACGTCATACAACAAAGAAAAATAGAAATAACTGACTGCTAGGCAAGACACATCATTAAATCCTGATCAAATATTTGACTATGCAAATATCTTTGAAAGCATTCATTAAGAATATGGAAAAGATTTTTTTAGATGCCCTTGAGAAACTGGAGAAACTTTTGTAATAAATTGTTTGTTAGCAAAACTTTGCTCGAAAGGCTTTATAGCTATAATAGTGGCCTCATCATTAATGGTATTGCGGCAATCAATAACGGTATTGCTTATCAATAACGGTATTGTGGCAACCCTACCTAACGAAGAACGACCAGCTCACTTTATGTTTAAATTATATGTAAACGCCATTCGCAACAATTTTGGAGTATGTAACATATCCAAACAGAGTAACACAGCAAAATTATTACGACAGTATTCTTTAAAAGTGTGCAGTAAAAGTAAAATCTCTCATAAAACTTCATTGGAAGCACTCGAACGTGCACTAGAGGAAAATTAAACAAATTATGGGTGGTGTGATACTTTTTTATTTATATAAAAATAGTTTAGTCGACAAAACTAAACATTTCATATGTAAAGACCGTTTAAATTTCAGAAGCACGCTGTGGTAATCTACGTGTTTATAGTAATTACAAAACCAAATATTTTTTTATAATGTATATATATATTTGCATATGCCTAGTTCACATATCATTAAAGATTGATTATAAATTAATCATAGCATCATTTGATCGGCTTTTAAATATATTTCTTATAAGATTAAGTATACTTACCATTATTTATTGAAAGAAGTGATGAAATTATTGAAAAGATACAATGAAACAAAAATATGCGGTTGCTGATTAACACAAGAAGCCATGAAGACACTTTTGCCGTATAAAATTTGGATAAATAATAGTATATAACAACTTTTCAATTTATGAACACGGATAATGAGCAATCTTAATTCAAATGAAGACAGTGAAAGTGTCCCTTGTGTATTACTGAATTAAAATTTTAAACTATTGTAGTTATATTAAAGTAATTTACGAAGATATTGTAGACAAAGTAAATATGTACAAAAGTTTATCAGCTCATGTCCCTCATTTTTATAACTTGTCTATTTTGACCCGTATTTTGTCCGAAAATCGAATGATGGTAGTATCTTTAAGTTAAACTAACTATTATACAAAGCGATGAAATCTGCAAAAAGTGTATTTCTGATAATAACATCTAGATAGTTTGCTAGAAGCGTTTTTATTTTACTAAGAGCTACAGAATTTTTGAACTTTACTCTACTAAAGCACAAAATTAAACCATTGAGAATACCGTTCAAACGACGAATGTAAATAATTATTATACAAAAGGTAATTATACAGGATACCGCCAATATGTCTTCCCTCTCTAGGTGAAACCGAAACAGATAGCTATTTATAATATAAATTTATTTCTAATTCATAGGAGGAAGCAGGGCTTATCAATATAAAATAGGCGTCTTGTGTTTTGTGGTTAACATATCAATATAAATATATGATGCAATTTCAAAGTTTATCTAAGTAGAATTTTTCCCAGTACATTACTAAATGTAAGATTATTATTAATATAACATTACATCTCAAGTGGTGCATATCAGTTGTAAATAACATATTTATCAACGACAGAGGAAACCCGACCACCCATCGCGTCGTATTTTAGGTACTAGGATGCATTAACGAAATGCATATATGCGCAAAAATCCACTATATATGTCAACACGTACTCGTACACCATTTAAATAGTAGTCAGTCTGAAAGTATAGAAAGAAAAGAAACGTGTATTTATAAAATTATGAAAATTATTTTAAATGTGGTAATTTTAAAATTTTCCTTAATTCTGTTTCCTTGCAATATATAACACCCAATGATTTGCTCGTTTTCAATTATGCGTTCAATGGAAGTATTCATTCGACTTTTTCTTATTTCCATGTCATTACGTTTTCTTAATTAATGCTTAGCATTATTATAATGATGAAATAATAATTAAATAGCTATATGATATTTTCTCGTAATGATGAGTAATTCTCTATTTTATTAAATATAAATATACAAAGAATTAGAATTAAGTACTACAAAACTTTTTTATTTTCATCGTAATAGACTGTTAAACATTACTTTATTTACCATAGTTTATTAAAGTTTTCATAAATTATTGTATGGATAATTAATAAAATGACGTTTTAAAATTATTAGTTTTGTTGTGAAAATTAGAGGTTTAAAGCGTTTATTTGGCTCAGTATACTGAAATATGAGTGAAGAACCCGATTCAATACACGATATTTTTTTTATCACAGAAATTGGAATCTGACAAGTTTAGTTATTATCGTTATTGATTACATTACTAGTTTTAGTATTATTATGACACTATTTCTAATTGTTATCGAAGTGTTCCCAAAGGTGAAAGCCAATTACTGAAGTTTTTTCCGTACACTATTTAGTTACTGGCAAGCTGGGCGCCTGCAGTAGAAATAAATTAGTGCCGCCGTAGTTGTTATGGCGATTTTACAACTCAAATTCTAAAGGTTATTCTTTAATGTTATAATTCGAATAAGTCTGCTACCCTTAATTCAAAATCGTTCAACCATATCTGGGACACAATACGAGGTTGGTTGATTTTGTGTTAAATTGCACTGTGTTACATTTTTATTAGCTTAATTTACACGTTCTCTCATTCTTCCCTATCGCTTGTTAAGTTTTTAAAATTACTGCAGAGCTTCGCTTTACAATTTGGTTGTTTTCCAAAAGAAAAGATATAACGTTTTAATTTTTAAAATTTTTAACAAGAATATTATTAATATGTTTCAAAAATTTCTTTCCAAATCCCTTACATCAAGGCTACATCAAAGAGAACATTAAGTGAAGAAAATTTGAAAAATTACAAATATCGAATACGTATGTAGCTACATTTTCCGTCAGATCCCCTTCATCTATCCTTTAAGTAACGGAATTAGAATATATGTATTTGATAAACTTTTTATAACAAAATATTGCAAATTAATATAAACTTATTGTGCAAAATTAAATTGTATCATGTAAATGAAAGTAAACACCATAAATCGAAATTTTAATTACATGATAATAATCAAGTAAGCGCTCATAAATTTTAATTCATATTAATGATTTGTTATTTTCTACAACCAAAAATTTTATAATTTTTCAAGGTTTAAATTTACATTTGAGTGTCGAATTATACTCTCATAATTAAGAACGCAAGTAACAAAACGCTCTTCTTGCTTATTTAATGTAATTTTCTCACAAGCCACTTGATATTAAAATTTAACTGGGCATATTGTGCATGTAATAAAGAACATTCTAACACAGAATTGTAAGTCAAAACTGACATTACATTATATACATTTTTATAGGACCATATTTAACTAGATATTTACCTAACTATAAAAATAAATAAAAAAGAGCGTAGACAAGAATATGACGTAATATTATTAAATTATATAATTAAATAAAAACGTAACGTTAAGATAACTCGCAACGATTTTTAACACGTTTCAATTAGGAAAAATGAATATGATATTTTGCAAATATCTAAGGATCTTATCTTTCACACGAAAATACTTTCCGTATTTTTTCCTTCTTATTTTTAAGTACCCAGTATATCATGATCTAAGCGATATAGTGTCCTAATTATTCCTTATAAAATACATCCAGAGAGCCGACGCTAACAAAAAGACTTTCCAAAAAATAATTTCTCCAAATTCAATGTCCAAGTAAGCCATGCATAATGGCCAAAGACTGCTCAGATGCGAATGCGGGCCACGCGAGGTCCACAATGAAAATTACGCTCAAATTTGCATAATAAACTTTCGACTACCTTTGTGCTTAGATGTCTCCGTCGACGCCAAATTACCTTTGAATCTAAACTAACATTGCGAGGGCGGGCAAAGCTGGTATGAATCCGGCGCGTCAACGTCGGAGTCGGGAGAGTGGAAACATACGTGACGTCATTTCCATTTTATATCAAAGTGTTGAGTTTCACTTTTATACAAAACACACGCGCGGTAGCAGCTATCAATATTCGTGTACCGCCCTTTACGGAACGCCGCGGTATATTTAAATATTTCAGCGCGCCATGTAGACTGGAAGATGATGAATAATGGTTGAGTGTGTATCAGTGAACGTAACGTAAAAAGTGGCATACCGGTGCCTGTCCCGGGTGGGGTGCTGCATAATGAAGATGTTGCGTTGAGATGGTTTATTTTTCATCGATTTACCTGGAAGAGAGTTATATATTTTTTGGATTTACAGTTAAATTTATGATGGTAACTTAAAATATATTATATTTATACATATTATTTCAAATAATGAAAACTTAAATGATAATACGTTTATAAATGATTCATCTCTCTACAAAATATTCTGGGTTTAGGTTCGAATACCGACCTGTTTTCCGCAATCTTAAATATTCATCTTTTTAAAAATATTTCTTCACTATTTACGAGGACAAATTATGAAATTCTACGGATGCCAGCGTCAGAATTTTGCCCTTGACATACACTTGAAAAAGTTAATAAACAATTATTACTGTAACAGATTTTTTCCGATTCTTCTTAGCGAACCTTTTCGTGATAAAAATAGGTGACAGTATTTTTTAAGCATATATCCCGAAAACAGTTTAAACAAATTCTTAAAAGGAACATCACACGCATTGTTGAATTTCCGGTTGAATTAGTTTTCATAATACACTACACGGTTTGCTTGAAATTTTTTTTAAATCCAAAAATTTACCCACTGAAATTAACCCCGAGAAATATAATTAAACTTTTTATATTTCACAACTATAACTCGATCACCAACATACTTCTGTGCTTTAATTTATTCCACTAATTTCAATAGTTTTTGAGATAATCGCTGGCAATTGATGGGCGGGCGGATTCAATAAATATTCTGTTTTGACAATTTTCTCTTTTTAATCTGTCTAAATTCATACAAATAAAAAGTTAAAACGATGATTTAAAGCTTTATTTCACTAAAATTATCGTAAATTTCATGGACAATAATTTGCAACCCAGCTGGAAACGAATTGTTAATATTCTTTACCTATTTCTGACTAGAAAAGATTCCTTTTGTAGCAATCATTTTGTTGTACGTGGATTTCTCTTACTTTAGAGACACAATAAAAAAATCCACAAAACCATAACGGAAAATTGCTCTTATGTTATAATTTTGTTGAAAAAATATCACAAAATTCGGTGACAAAAATATATTAATAAGCCAAAAAATAGGTATTATTCATTCTTTTCACTTGATGGAATTCGTGTCACTTACTACTTCATATACTTGAACATACTACGTAGCGTTGCTAAAGACCTACGATATAGGAGCCTACAAAATCACATCACTTAAGTAAAAATATGGATATTATAAAATTGGCATATTAAGGAATATCGCGTTTAAAAAAATTAATGGAATTTTGCTAAATCATAAAAATTTTAACAAAAAGTGAGAACGATACATCGAATTATCGATGGCTTGTATACTTCAACATGTTTGCAAAATATCTATCACAAATGTATTTGTAATCTAAGTAGTTTTATCATGACAAATATATTTTACATATTAAATATAACATTTATATTATATTTCTGAAAATTTTATAATTTTACGATCAATCTTCAGGAGAGCCATTAACATTGTTACTTGATTGCGTTCCCCCTATACATAATACGAATAATTAATCCAAATGAACATTGATTTTTATTGTATTCAAGATAACCAACGTATTATAGACTATCTCGGGAAACTTAATAATTTTACCTAAGCATGATGTTTCCACTTTGCGCTACTTCACCTGCAGTAAAAATAATTACACTTATTCAGGTTCTAGGTACCAAATGAACATTTTTATATTGGTTTTTCTTAAATCATATACAACAAAAACTCTACACAAGGGGTGAAAAAATTGACAAAGGTTATAAATTAAATACTGAAAACTTGCCAAGAAAAAATGATTTGTGACCTAGTACATTTTATTTTTAAACTAAAATAAATTGAAATTCAATATGTAATATACTCGATATTTTTCATTTGAGTCAGCCATCCATAAAATACTGACTTAGAATTAAACGACAAATACTGCCATAGAATTAAAACTTATATTAACATTAGAATATAGCTTGGTAACCTTATTGATTCCAATTTTTTCATCGGCGGAGCAAACTAATGTTGTATGGATCTTGGCTTTTTTTTACTTTAATGTTATTGGTGGTATCATTTTCCCCTAGAAATCTGGATCAAAGTTTAATATAACTTAAAAATGGCTATTTCTCTAAAGATACTTATCCGTTTGATTGAACAAAAAAATATTTGGTACATGAAGAAACATCTTACCCTGACGTCAGTTATATCACTCAAAACAAAATTTTATAAAGATGGTTTTCAATTATTATTTTTAAACCTTGAACAAAATTATTATGATAATTTTTACGTAAATGAAAAAAACAATTATCATTACTTTATTTTATTTTCTCTACTTTATTACTCATTAAAATTATTGATATTAAACGCGTTATAGAATAGGTGAAGATGTGATCATACCAAGAAGCAAAGGTCGTATCATAAAAGTACAAAAACGAAATGTTAGTTACCATAGAATAGGATTCAATACAAAATAGACCAAAAAGGTGACGACAGTAAAGTTCAAAAGATTCGATTTTAAAAATTTTGGTAAATAAAACGAATAATTTCCGAATAGACGCGACGAGTATGAATGTAAGGGAAAAAATTCGAAATGATACATAGTTTAATAAACATTCGCTCATAACATAATTAGATTTTGACAAAATATTGAAAAATTTTTACTAGCTTAGTCTATATGTTCAGTAGCATTTAAATATGTACATAACGTAACCGCGTCAAAGTGATATTATTAAATCAGAAACTCCAAAATGTTTTTGTAAGTTTGAATGTATTATAGCAAACGAGCTACAATATTTCACCAAACTATACCATACTTGCTACGATTGTTACTACTAATTCAGATTCAGTAATATAATTGAAATGAAAACTTCTACATAAAATAATTTAGTTGCGTACCGTGTTTCAACGAAAGTTTCGGGTCGAAGTATTACTCTTCGTACAAATGAGTAAATGACGACATAATATCCTCATGTCCTTTGATCATTTTGACAAACTGAATTAAAATTTAAACTTCTCCAGGTTCGTTCATTAAAAGTCTCTGCTTTTCGTAAATATTGCGATATGTTTTTAAATTTATGAAGAGGATTTATGTTATCAAATGGATGCAAGTATCATAACACATGATGGTTATATTCATGTATATATCTCAGAATTGTCCTGTTATAAAATGTGGTAGGTACTTAATTTGTTAATAAATAAATTTGATTTATTTTTAACACAGCATTTCACGCACCTAAGTCGGCAGCAAAAACGTATCGAATCAACAAGCAAACGAAATTGGGAATTATCGTTCATCATTTTATTATAAAAAGATGTATAACAATTCTCATGTATAATTTATTCACATATGAGAGGATGTAACCGACTAATTTGTTGCTTGTAAATAAAAGTACAAATGTGAATACGAAAGTAAAAGCGTTCAATTTATTTAACAATGCTTGAATCTTGTTATTAATTTAATATAAATGCGTACTGCATTTATATTAAATAAATTATCATTTATATTATTTATTAACCATGCAGTAAAATGCAAAATTTGTTTTTTTACGTTTTCATACTCTTGATTTCTAAATTCGAAAGACACAAATAGGTTTAGAAATATATTCTTGCTTGTATTTTAATGTGTTTTTATCTTAATACTAGACAAAACCACTAAGAATAAGAATAAGAGGGTAGAGCTAATGTGCCTATCTCCATGAGGAATTATGATTCTAAAAAATATTAACACAAAAACATTCGATAAAAAGTAAATCAATTGGAATAGACGAATATATTTTAGAAATATTTCAAATGTAGAAAGGTTTGAAAATAATTTGAAATCATTTAGAATGTAAAATAATTACGTAAATAATGGAGTTAGTAAATAATTGTAAGAAAATGTAAAAATAAAAAAAAATTAATGATATTATGTTAAATGAAATATTTGGAACGAATTTTCATAGTGCAATATAATTAAAATTAATGAAATATTCTAAAAGACTGAACTTCTTAAATAACACATTTTTTAATTTACTCTGACGATAAACATTAGTATTTCAGCAGTTTAAGTTGTATTTTTAAATTGTATGTTACCCCATATGAATAACCAAATAAATATATATTTGATCAACGATTTTATACAAATTAAGGAACTGATACGAGTATCTCAATCACTATCATCTTATTTGATTGACATGAATTAAACATTTTGTTTAATCGCAGAGTAAATAGTTTCAAAAAGAGAAATATTCAGTTATAAGCAATATTCGATTACATCATAGCATTAAATATCATGATTTCTATTCAATAGTCAAATGGTTCATCTTTATGGCATAATTTTAATAAATTGCATCAATGTATTACGATAAGTAGAAAAAAACGAAATTAATATTTGGATGCCAGCGACACATGATGACGATAATGTAATAGCGCGTTACTGGCATTGATAAATACCACGTACCTGATAAAAATTGCCAAATTGAGAGATCCTACTTATACATCCCTAACCTTGATTATCATTAGTCCACAGGTTTTAGAAATAAATCAAGAGAAGCCATAATTTTACACCAAAACCACACCGCGTGTCTATCAGGTAACCGAAAACTGGTCCAAAATATTCAATTGGGAGATCTGTAATTATGTGATCGAGTTTGGTGCCAAACACTTAAAGAAATGTTGAAATGACTTGCCTTTATATAAGCAAGTAATCATTTATTTATTTTTTATAAGAAACTTTACAGATGTTTAAGTTTATTTCATACTTTATTTCACACAGTATTGTAATTTTGTCTAACTGGATGGAATTTTGTTATTTTTTATTTATATTATTGTATCTAACAGGAGTCCATGTAAATAATTATGTATATCTTATTGGGAGTTATAGATCTACTATCTCTCATTCGTCAGTATTGGTTAATAAATTTTACGCTAATGGCGTTTTCTTTAGGCTTACTCCTGAAACTATGAATTAATGAAATTTTTATACAAATTTTACCATCATCATTATTACTTTTACACTATTGCAAAGTTTATCATGACAATAATAATATTTGTGGTTTTCAATGTTTAAGATTGAGGAAGATTCAACTCGTGATAAAACAATTTTAAATGAAAAAAAGTTAAAGCTGATTTCGATTTTTTTTTAATTTTTCAATTTTACCCAAGTAAAAAAATAAACCATTTTTAATAAACTAACACACTGATACTAAAATTGGTATTTGGTAGCCACCAAATAATGGCTCGGGTCCAACGTGGGTTAAATCCTGACCTTTGGGCTAAATGACACATGTAAAGCAACAGTGATGTGTGGTTTTTTGTTCATATAATATATTGGGAATAATTTACGGCTATTTGTAATACAACCCTCAGTAAGATGTAAATATCATCACTTTTATTCGGAACATGTTAGTTGGCTTTGCAGAGGTATGTGAGAACACATCTCTTTATTGCTACTAAATCATTTGATGGTAAAATTGAATACAATTTTCACGACTTACACTTGTAAGTTATAAAAAATAAACTTGTTAACTACTTACTAATTACTTTATAGGCTCAATAAAGAAATAACGTTTATTTTAATAATATAATTAAACTAATATGATTTCGTAAAATGAATTTAATTTTATATTATAAGGTCACTTATTACTTACCGAAAAATCTTTATACTCTGACATTATCATCTATTGCAATCTATCTGTCTGGTAAAGTATATATATCATAAACAAAAATATGAAAGTCTAGTAAATATTTTTTTAACTTTAAATTAAACAAAATATGTTTAGCAATGTGAGATAGCTGAGTCTAAGTGAGCATAAATCTGTAGTAAATGTACAACAAACACAGAAATTTCTTTTTTAAATTTAGACATGGTAAACACAGACTCAAACGATCAGAACCTTACAAAACTGGAATAAATATTTGCGTAATTATATTGGCTAAAAATTCTGGGAAACGTTCTTTGTAACATTTATTCATTAATTTATTCGTTAAACGTTATAAACATTTAGGTAGATATTGCAGAAAAGCTGACTTATTGCTACGGGAATAATCTTCACTGATCAATTGTAATGCGAAAATTATTAATACTGCGGCAGATTGTAATAATGATACAGTATAACTACAGTAGACAAATAGATATAAATGACGAATACATAAAAAACATAGGTAATCATAGGGGAAATCAGAGGTACAAATAAAACGAATGTAAAAGTAATGAAAAAATAGGAGTGACATATCAGCTATGACACCACGTTTTTTATAAATGAAAGAAGAAGAGAGTGCGTCGGTGAGTGGAGACACGATAGAAATGAAACTTCTTACGCTTTTCCCTATAAATGTGAAAAGGTAGAATCTCTCTCTCCCCCTCCGTATATCTACCTCCCACCCCCTCTCACACTACCTCTCTCCTCTCCATCGTTCTCTCCTTTTATCACTCTCTGTCTCTCGTTCACTCTTTCTGGTTCATAAACTAGAAGCTTCTTAATGAAGCTGATTAACAGAAGTGATTCTGTTCACTTCCGTTCAACACCCTGTTCCCGATTTTACTTTTTCTCATTTAGCTCCCTATCTAAAACGTGCGTTAAGAAACGTTTCAAAAATATCTTTACTCCTGTGAGAATTACAATGTAAATAGAGGAAAATAACTGTAATAAGTAAAACAGCCATTGAACTTTAATAAAGAAATCACTCCACCATTAAATGAAACTACGTGATGTAGTATTATTTCTACTTTCTTTAAGGTCTTTACCAGGACCTAGGGTTCGTTGTATTACATCTTCAGGTGAGCTATTAGCAAAGATCTTTGCTAATAGCCCACCTGAAGATATAATACAACGAAACCTAGGCCGTGGTAAAGAACTTAAAGAAAGTAAAAATAATACTACATCACCTAGTTTCATTTAATTGTGAATAATGAATTTCTACAAAATTAACGTCAAATATATTCAATAGAAAAAATCAATGTTGAAATAAGAATACAAATTTTTTTTAAAAAGGACAAATAAGGTTGCATCCCAACTACACACATAATATTAGGTCGGCTTGTAAATTTTTAGCCACAATTTAGGCACTTTTCTAGAAAGATTCTCGAAACTTCTAGAAAGTTTCTCTGTAGGATATAAACAGATAAAAGTACAGTCAGTTGACAGCAGCCAGCGCCGAAGTTTTAAGCGAATATAAAAGATAATGAATTTAAATCGAAGTCAACTATGAATTTTATTATTTTACGAATTTCTTCTGGGTCACCATGCAAAGACAGCCACAAATAATATATATATTATGCGATGGATGTATCCATTGTGTCTTATGTGACGGCAAAGTTTGAATTCAGATAGTTTAGGAACGAGAACTACGATCTTCAAGACGCACCTTGTACCGGACGTCTTGTTGAATTGGACGTTCAACGATTACGACGCCTAATTGAGGAGGATCCTCGTTTAACAACTCGTCAATTGGTAGATAAGCTACACTCCAGTTATGACACCATAGAAATATATTTGCATGAATTAGGAAAAGTTTCAAAATACGGTGTGGGGATACCCCACAAGTTGTCATTGCATCACCTTCAGTGCAGCATTGATACTTGTCAACAATTATTGATATTGAAACGTAACTTCGACTGCTGAATTAGTTAGTACCTTGCGTTGAAAGATGGGTTACGGACGTTAACCATACAGGCAAAGGTCAATGGCATGGTGTCTAGAAACAGGAGTTTCAGTATCCAAACCTGAAATAACTATTAAAAAGATGATACTCAGTTGCTGATAGGATATCACTGTAGATAACTATGGAAGCAATTCCTATTATTTATTAGGAGTTGCTTCCGTAGGTATCTACAGTTAATGTAGATATTTACTGTGTACAATTGGACCGATTAGCTAACCGATTGAGTAGTAAACGGGATGTAGTTTATTTTCTAGATGATAATGCTAGACCACATGTTGCAAAACGTACTCGTGATAAATTAGAGGAGCTCGGCTGAGTTCTACTTACTCATCCACCATATTCCGCCCTCTGATTCCCATTTAATCGAGGCTTTAAATAACGATTTACGTTAAAAAAAATTGGAGGTAAAACATGATCTCCAAAGCAACCTCGCAATTTTTTTTTAATTAAAATCACCTGAATTTTACAAAAAAGGCATATTGTCACTGACAACTAGATGTCAATAAGTAGTAGATAATAATACAACCCGGGGTTAAAAACTTATTAGCCAAACCAATATTTTAAGAAAACCATATTTCATCTAACATACACATGTTTGAAATAATGCTAATAATTGTATGGTTTAAAATTATTGTAAATACCGTAGTTTTAAAGGTTCATAAGTACTATTTAATTTACCATAAGCTTTTAATAAATTTAGACTATTAAGTATCTAGGAAATTTACTTAGCAATAAAACAAAATTAATTTTTTTTAAATTTACGCTCCTAATACCTTAAAAAAACTTAAGTCAATTAAAATTCTTAGAAAAAGTGCAAATATCAGAGATATCTTCATATAATAAAAGTTTAATTCTTTATTAAAAGTGGCTTTTACATTACTGGTATATTACCTTTTATCCCCGAATACGTAAACATACAATTAATTTATAGTCATGGAGTGAAATCATCAACAGTCTGCTGCTGGATATTGGAGGTAATGTCCGCAATCATTAGGCATAGCAGGCGATTTGACGACACACCAGAAGCGCTGCTGCCCATCACTCGCCTAAGGCATTTCAGCTCCTCGATGACAAATATCACTCTAGTTACCCTTGATGAGTGGCCGGGACTTGAACCCGTAGCTCCATAGTACGTCGAGCCGTCAAAGGTCCTAATTCTGTGATCAAACAGTCACAACACGGTGACGACTCTTATTATTAATTAAGACACTTAGTGTTTTTTCGGAATGAAAACTGTAATGTAAGTTAGTTTCTAATACGTTTATTAGTTCCTAAAATTTCGTAGAGATTAGTTAAATTTAAGAGTGAAAGCAAGAAAAACAAAAGAAATATTTTTGTATTTATAATATTGTTCATAATATTTTTCTTCAATATTTCACTAAACTAGAGATTTCTTTCATAACCATTTGAAATAATTCTCTAGGGTAAAATATATATTATGATTTAATTCTGTAAAACTTATAATAAATTAGGGATTATTTGTGGTGCATTTCTTTTAATGCCTTGCAATATTTTTATCCCACTACTTTTATAAACCAGGTCGGCTGCAGACCCCTGAAGAGCTTCGTTGACATCTAAATATTAATTCAGGTATTAATGTGGAAATTGTTGGACATTGTATTATTTGCATAAAATAATTTATTCTGTTGTTGACGTTAATTTAGTGAAAGGACTTTTGTCCAATACTTAAACATGGATACTTTAAATGCTATTTCAAATAAACTCGGTAAATTAAAAATCTACCATTTCAAGTTTGCTGTATTCTATAGGGTTATTAAAAAATTGTTGGCCCGTGCGAATAATTCGCAAGACATCGAATAATAATATTATGTGAAAATAAATAAGTGAAAGATATTTTATTTTGAAAAGTAATGATGAAAGTTTCGTTATAAGGAATTGTTATTACTATGTACAACATAGTTTATTGTAAAATATTAAAAAACAGATTAGATATTGGCTTCCAGAGATATTGACTTTCAGAGATGTTTTTTTGACTTCTTAGTTTTCATCGACAGGTTAATTGTTGTTTTTGATGAAGTATTAAGGAAGATATGACGTACCAGAAAAAAGAACACCTAGGAGAAATAATATATGGAGATAAACAATTTCTAATACTTTTATAATTAGTCGATTCCATCTTCGCAATTCAGGTTAGGTAATTAAAGGTATTAGAAACTTTTTTTGGACATCTTTCTCTTTGAAGTTTACTTTCGTACTTATATCAAATTACTGGCACTATGTATATTTGTTATGTAAGTGCAATTTTCTCTTACAAATTATGCCTCTAATAAATCGTAGAACACAATGACTTTTCTTCATTTTATTTTTTAGAGTTCCATTTCCGCACCGAACAGAACTCAACTTATGTGGCAGTACAATTTCTCTGTTAGGGTGTTATATAGAAACTTCTTGTTTCCAAACAGACTGAATTATAGACTTTAAATTTAAACATAATATGTGGCCTTGTAATGTATTTAATAAAATTTCTAATTAAATTTTGGCGGATTTCCCACACAACAAAGGAATTTAAAAAAAATGTCTTCCTTGACCTATGGGGAAAAGAACAAAATCGTTGAAACACAAGATCTTTGGATAAAATACAAATACGTTTTTGACTTTTTTAACCCAAAAAATAACAATGTAAAGGACCGTCAAACAGGTCGATCTTAGATCTGTAAAACGACAATATATGTAAAGTTGCAACTCATCTCCAATATTATACATAACCTGTATAAAACAGAAAATAATAGGAATGGCTATATGTGTAACAATGTAAAATAATGAATGGTACAAAAAACATAGTATTTAAAATTCTTAATTTCTAATTTGGAATAATATTTATGTTCGTATTTAATTTAATAGAAATATTCTGTATCCCTAAAGTTTAAATTTTCAGTTTACACAAATATGTACAGAATCATCCCACCGCGTTTACACATAATTTACATTTTTTTTATTTTGTTATTTGGGTTTTTTTATAAAATAATGGTGAAATTCATTTTAAAAAAATTACTTTTTCACAACGTCGTGTCCGTTCAAAAAGAAACATACCTGCCTCTGACTGTATTTATTCATATATGACTGTATAGAATACATATTTTCTTCAAGGCGTTTCACTATTAATTTATATCACTTTCCTTTTTTAAACCATTTTTTTTTCAAAATAAAAATTATTTTTGGATAATATTTGAGCATAAATACGGTTCAAATACTGTGTTATTCGTGAACAAAAATTAATTTAACAATATTGAACTTGATGTTAAAAGATTTAACTGTCTCGTTTCTATAATTTCATTATGTTGTTAATTTTTCTTTTGATCGCTTTCCCTCTACAGTACTACTAGTTTAAGTACAGCTATGACTTATAAGAATTACGTAAATAAAACAATTCAAAATTTATAAATTTTACAGAATTTGGTTTTCAATGTGGATAGAATTATTTAAGGCAGTAGTTAAATATTGACACACCATAATTAAATATCAAAACTAACCCAAACTTTTATTTTCTCTATGATCTCACAAATATGGTCTAAACATTTTAATTACTACCAGGTGAAGTTTTTGTTTCAATCATGTCACTAAAAATTCTTAGGAGTTTCTGATTTTTTTTTAAAGATTTGTTAATCAACCTAGAGTACATTTATTTAAAAACTTCTGATCTAAGAAACTAAATGTTTTAAGTCAAGTAATAATATAATAGATTTCACTATTTTTTTTCCAATTTTATTTTTTAGAGGAACAGGGATTTAATGATATTATGTTTTACACTTCCATCTGCGAGCCGTTAGACATCTATATAAGTTCTATCCCTTTTGTTTGTAATATATTTTATTTATCTAAACAATGTCACAGAAATAATTTATATTATTGGATTCACAATTTTAGTACATCTTTTCTTAAATAATGTATTTAATTCTACGGCCTAGAATACATTTATATATACTAAAAGACAAACTACATAACAAAAGGTATGACAGGCAACTTCTTGGTGTACAATTGTTTTTAACATTCTGCTAAAAAGTAACATCTTTTTGATGATTAATTAACATATTTCTATTTAAGGAAAAGGAAAGAAACGGTCTCATTTTTTCAATAAATCTATAATTTTTAGACTTTTCAATAAATCTATAATATTAAATTAATAAATGTAATTCTACTTTGGCGGTTTTGGGAAGAACCTTGTTATCCTAAACAATTTTACATGTTAATCTCTAGTTGAAGGAAACACTTTATTCCCAAATAATTTATCAATGTATATAAAATTCATAAAAAGTAACTTAAGTTTCAAATAATCAATAAATTTATTATACCTAATTAAAGCATGACCTTTTCATTATAATTATTTGTTGGAAAACAATGTAGAAGCAATTGAGACTAATATCTATAAAATGAATTAAATATGTTTAATTGATTGTTCATATGCAATTTTCTGTCCATTATACAAAAGCATACCAAGTTTCTCTCCCCCTCTGCAAATTGTCTGAAGACTTCTACCGTATTAGAAGTTAAAATCAAAATAAAATAAAAAATTATATTCCTATCAAATACAATTTTACTCTCAGCTTTTATTCACTATTCAAAAAGTATACAAAAATGAATTTATTTTACGCTATTTTCACGCGTCATTCAATTAAAAACAATATTATTCTAAATTTATAAATTTAATTCCCAACCAATTTTTTGCGATAATATTTATTAAATAGCCTCCGCTACGTGCCGCAGGTAATATTATTGTGCTGGATGACGGTTGTTAAAAAGAAGATTAAATGACTACCCATCTTAATCCCTTATTATCTCTTTGGAACCACAAAATTAATTAATTATCCGGTTTTATTATGACTAAAATGAGTATTTTTATTTGGTGATTATATTCTAATACATATAAATCCACCATGATTATTAGATGATATCAAAAAAATTATAGGTATAATTCAAAACAGTCAACTATTATTTATTTGTGGTTGATAGCAATAGACGGAAGTTTTCGGAAATAGACGGCGGGGATGTATCTTTGGCAGATATTTTCAATAAATATCTCTTAAATTTTTTAATTGAAATTTTAAAGAAAAAACCATTTTAAAATTCTTCAAACTTGCTTTTTCAATTGAAACCCTAAAACGCACGAAATTAGCACAAAAACATAATAATTTCATTGAGAATCTTTGCAGATTACTGTGACTTCATTACTATACCAAAGTTCCATAGACCTAAGTATTTCGACTCATTATTTTTGAGATATGGAATTCTAGAATTTACGTATAATTTAATCAACATTGAATTCGTATTGTATATAAAAATAATTGTGAAACCAAATTTTTCCCAAAAGTAATACCACAAAATGTTATTTTTTACCAAGATTATTAATGCGTAGGGAATACCTTCCAAAAATATCTTCTTTTGATATCCATGTTGCGTTTCTATGAAATAAAAGAAATTCCAATTTAACACAATTTTTTTATTCCCTTTTTCGAAACTTTGATTTTGGAAATTATCAACGAGAACTATTCATTTAAAATAAAACCATAATTTTATTTTAAACTTTATTTTCTACGGGATAATTATTTTTTTATGTATTTTGCCTGTGTTGCTGAAAATGTTTGCTTCCACTTTACGAACATTAGAAAGTACGCAGTTGCTTTCCAATATTTTTCTACGTATTAATTGAAGTCTTTATTAATATTTTTTTCGAGAAACTATGTATTAAATATCATGCACACCAGTCTAAAAATATAAAAACAATAGGGTTATGAAGACCAACATGACGAAATTATAAGGGTTCTTTGTTTCACTACGAAAACCAGAAAATGGGCTGTAATATTAGATGCAATATAACATCGCTTTTAGAGTATGTAAAGCTAACCTAACTTAACCTAACCTAACCTAACTTGCCTAGACTAATCGAAGCTAATGAAATAGCCTAGACTAATCGAAGCTAATGAAAACCCAAAAGTTAAAATACGTTTCAATAAGCACAAAATAGTGTATGGTAGCTGTCGCGTCGCGAATAAATTATGGCGCTACTTGAGAACTGATTTTTATTGCCGGACTAAAATATTGCCAGAGATGTTGAAAGCTACGCACCATAAACCATTTGTCAATAATAATATAGATCTAGAAAGATGACTTACTTTATTGGTGATGTGCTACAAATTTAAATCATAAAGGTTGCAGCTATTACAAAAAAACTCAAAAAACAAGAAAACCTTAATTTAAATATACGCTCATCAATATAATCCAGGCTTTCACCTTCGATAAACAAATTTAAAATTTGAAAAAGATATCTCGTAAAATTTGAAAAAAATTTGAAAAAGTTTATTCCATGTTTACGCGATATGTTCTATGAGAGTTCATAAGTTGTTGATTCTAAATATAAGTGCGCATTTCACATGTGGTTTATAAAACCATGAAACAGATCAGATAAATTAATATATATATATATATATATATATATATATATATACATATATATACATATATATATATACATATACATATATATACATATACATATATATGTGTATATATATATATATATATATATATATATGTATATTTTTTTTTGCACGATATGAAAAATATTGGCAACGAATAAAAACTTCCCACATAATAAAATTTTTGAAATAGGCCAGGTAACAATATAGTTTTTTCAGTTAACTAAAAATTTAAACAAGTCTGTCTTCCGCTCAAAGATTTCTCTACACTACCATATGTCTATGCTTAGGAAAGATTTCAGCCCCTTCAAATGAATTGGGACTCTCTCGAAATAAAACTTAAGCCATTTTAAATACCACTTTCAATTCTGGGCGAAAAAACCACAATTTCAAGTCTCTATCTTGATTTGTTTAGATGTTGGACATCTCTTTCATTGAGACAGGTGACGTTGTCGCAGCTACTTTTATTTGGACTTTTATTTTCCACTTGGATGCTTCAGGTACAAAAAAAACATCTGCTCTGTTTACTATTTTGAAACGTAAAGACCGATAACTACAAACCTTTATACTGTGTTGAAAGAAAATATTTAAAGTATCGGAAGAATTATTATAAAGCAATGCAATGGATTTAGAAAATTAAATCGAAAATCAAATTTGTAAATATATTTTAAACGTCTAAAAAATGGTCGAAAAATAATTTTAAATATATTTGTATACATGAAATATGGGCTTTACTTTATTTTTTTATTTGACTCGTTACTCCCTTAGTCATAATTATATAACCTTTGACAAGTATTCATAACTTTTTTCAGATATTTACAACATGGTAAAATTTTATTGGTTGAAAAAAAATTATTTTTGCTAATCAAAACTCTCCATTTTCCTCAATTCGCAAAATGATGTTAACATTATATTCATACCACTGTTTTCATAATTGATATAACAATAATAATTATTTCTTCCTGAAGATATAATTAATTATTGTTTATAGCAATAAACATATATCAATTTTTCTTCCAAAATTTTCAAATAGAAAATTTCTTCTCCTAGAATGTAAATGTTTCACGTCAGTAAAGATTTTATTTAGTCTTTGTGCTTTTTATTACATAATATCAAATGAAAAGAAAAGTTTATATGACGTGCAAATTTGACAGTTTAATATTAAATAAATCTTCATTTATCATATAGTGTTCTCCAACCTTACACAATTAATTAATTAACAAAATTCAGTAGTTTTGTCGCAGGAATAGTTTTAAGTGATTTGCAATTTCAAACACGATGTATTTAATTCGCGCTACTTTGCTACCGGTTCCGAAAACAACCGCGCACCATTGCCATTTTGTTAAGGACAGTAACATAAACATAGCAAATGGTGTTTACGTTTTATTTATATTCAAATGCTATTTAATTTCTTTGAATAATTTCTTTTTTTTGACGTAATTGTCGAACGGTCAAATCCATATTTTATATCATCTAGATGTAAGAAACGTTTTCTATTTCGTAGATGTAAAATCTAATTTTAATTTACATAAGATATGAATTTGCTACCCTTCAAAGAATTACCGTGAAAATCTTGCATTAAATAATTTAACTGTTGAAAATTATTACTAACATGAAGTGTACTAAATTTAGTTGTATAGTATCTCAAAACACACATGGATTAAATTTAATTCGGCATTGATAAATAAACAAATTAAAATCTGATCTTCTAAGCGATGTCATCGATGTTTACCAAACTACTTTTCCAACAGCGGAAAACTGAGCCGTTGTCTACATATGATTATTTTTAGTTTTGGTTCAGAATTTCATTTAGTTGATTCAACATACTCAAGGGCATTCAAGATTATCGCTCCCACGAGCTATATTTTTTAAAAAAAATTTTTCATGTATTAAAAACGGTGTTTATTTATTATAAAATTTCGCGTGACAAATTTAATGGAATATTTATTTAATTAAAAAAATGTTTGACGTTGCTCTATCAAAAAAAGCGATTTAGGGTATAATGTAATTAGATTGAGATTAAACATAATTATATTATTTTTTTGTTTTTAATTATCTAACATACTTTTTCTTTCTTATTCCCAATTAAATGAAACTACGTGATATAGTATTATTTCTACTTTCTGTATGTTCTTTACCACGACCTAGGTTTCGATGTATTACAACATTTTCAGGTGGGCTATTAGCAAAGATTAACTCTTAGGAACTTCCAACAGCATTTATATATTATACCAAACAATAGCGGAAGCCGGGTTTGTGCAGGTTTTCCCACTGCTTACGTTAGTGAGTTTATTGTAGTGGAGCGGTGTAGTTTTTATTATATTTTCGAAAGTTATAAAATATACAAGTATTTTAGTGAGGGTAAAAAATGAATTCTTATTCAATGAGGTTACACAATGCAAATGTTCGGGAGTATGTAATAGAATTGTGGTTAGTGAAAGGTTATACCACTAATTATACGTATCTCCCATTTTATTTTATTTTTTTAATTTATTTATTGATTTCATTTTTTATTTTTTTTTATTTATATGCAGTATCAATGTTGTCTAACTATATTATGTGTAGAAGATAGAAGATAGACAGATAATAGTTTATTTAACATAATAACGTTGGTATCTGTTTTATGTCTTTTTAGTTCTGATGTTTCTAGAATATTGAGTTTATTGCCTTTTGTATTTATTTGTAATATATAGGGAGCATTGTCGGTATGAGGGTGATGGTTATTTTCAATGAGGTGTTTAGCCAAGTGGGATGTGTCTAGTTTGTTATTTCTTCAGCTGGCAATGTATTCTTTGTATCTGGTAGTAAAATTATTTCCTGTTTGGCCTATGTATACGCTACAAGACTTATAGATAAGTTTATAGATACCGCCCATTTTATATTTATCTATTTTTTTCTTTATTTTTAATAAGGGTTATACCCAATTTATTTAAAGTACTTTAGGCATATGTGGTATTATTTATATTTTTATAATTAGATAAGAGTTTTCCTAGTTTAATTGACGCGTTACCTATATGTATCAATTAAATGTATCAATTATATACCTATATTATTATGTATCAATTATATACCTATATGTATCAATTATAATGTTACTCACATTCTAATAAAATTATATAGAGCACATCGATATTTTTGTCGGATCACCTAAAGTAGACCATATTGTGTCAGATCAGTGTTTTTAAGTGTGGTCACAAAAATTACGAGTTTTGAACTCCTATTTTTCTTGCAAACAAGGCCCACAATTTTTGGGTTTGTATTTTTTATTGGCTTCTAATAAATATCGCGTGTAAAAGTCGATCGTCGTCCAAATTATAATTTACTTAAACGCACGAGGAACTTAAAAACTTTTTTAAATTACGTTCGCTTTCATCAAAATACATGTAATTCAAAAACAGATCATGTGATGATGAAAAATAAGGCCTTCTTGGAGAATATTCTTAAGGATTGAAATGCAATTTAAATAAAAAAATTTGGAACAGCCTATAGCAGTTAAGCCCAGTGCACTGTCGTCGGTCCCGGAAGTAATCTATGACAGAATTGACATTTTCCTATATTATAACATACTATGTCCGTGCTAATATGTGTGTAGGTATATGCTATTAGGCTGGATAAAAAAGTAGAAATTGGGAAAGGATTTAGACTTCCAAGTCCAGAAAGGCAAACCCGTAGTCCGTATTATTATATTTTGCGTTAAATAAACACTTTGAATGAAATGTAATAATCTTAAAGTAAGTTAAGTATAATTTAATTAAGTTATGAGTTTTATTTTATGTATTTTTTTTACAGTAAATAATATAATTAATTTATAAGTCCAGTTAAGGTATTTTTCATAGCGTAACACTATTAAATTTTTCGGTAAATAGTTGAAGATTAGCTATAATATTTCATTATTTTAATTAATTTTGGAAAATTTGTTCGTAAATGTCGTGCAGAATACAGAAATTTTATTTTAAATTAGTACTATACGCATAATTGGTTTGGATTTTTATTCGCATATTTAAGTAATATAATTATAACTCTAAATTATTCGGTACATTCGTATATTATGATGGACGGAAATGGATTGGAAAATGTGTTAAGTTACGGTGAATGATTCTTAATGTAAAGAATGTCAAAAATATTATAGATCTGAAAATTAATATGAACAATTTCCTTAACAATATAAGGATAAGCAAGAAATAATTAACAAGTAAGTTATGCGTATTATTAAAATTTAATAAACATTTTAGTTAAAACTGTTCGTCCATGGAAACGTCGTCTCTTTTCTTTTCACTTAACCAGCTCAAAAGTTAAGCTGGTTATTTTTCTTTCCTCACCAAGAAATATCTCATAAATCATTCACACGTTTCCATCAATATGTTATGAGAATTGTAAAACTATGACGATAGTATCAAAATAATAGTTTCAGCAGACTACTTGAAGGCAAAAAGAAAAATTATTCTGTTGAACCAAATGCTTTGTACCGTCTTCCAAAATTTTATTTGAACCAGACGGTACAATATCGCTAATGAAGGCAAATCGGATGTGTTGAAATATTGGATATATTTGGCGTTAATTTTGTAGAAATTCATTATTCACAACTAAATGAAACTACGTAATGTAGTAATATAAATTTTGCTTATTGCCCACCTAAAGATTTTGTCATATAACGAAACCTGGGTCGTGGTAAAAAAATTAAATAAAGTAGAAATAATACTACATCACGTAGTTTTATTTAATTGTGAAAAATTATTCTGTTAATCGATACAACACTTAATGTTTCCATTAAAGAAGCGCAGATTGCCAAATAAGTCTGGAATACTCTAGCACGACAACGGACAATGACGACAACGGAATATCACGTCACGTGGATCTCCTTAGAGATCTGTGCACGACAACTCTTGTTGAATATCAAAACATAGAAGACAACGTCAGCAAAGTAATGACGGATGTCCAGAGTCTATGAAATACCGAGTGTGCAGTGGACGACGAGTGACATGAATTCTTAAGTTTACCAGAATCAAGGCTGGTCTATGATCATGGCAATCCAAAACCCGTCTTTCCCGTTGTTTTTTTATTTTACAAATTCAGCCTAAGCAAAACTTTTACGAAACGTCAGAAAAACTCATATTTATATCATGGCAATCGCGATATAAATATGAAAGGGAAAACACACAATAATAACCACAGGAAATGAATCCGGAAATGCTCCTGTTTTCACCGCCTCAATCGATAATACTGAGGCGTGACACGTAGACTTTTATGTCTTCATGCATATGACAAAGTAAAATTATATTTTAAACGCGGGCACCAATAGTCACCGCAACTCAACGGCATGGACAGGGTCGTATACCAAAACAATAAAAATTGCAGATCACAAACAACTTTTGGTAAAGGACCCGTCAAGTGACCCGTCAAATGACCCTTGACGTTTGTAATGATAAAGGTCAGTATAACAAAATCATACTAAAAATGTGTCTTGTGCGTTATATTAAGCAACAAAGTTATGGTCGATCGTCTAAGTCATTAAAAACGGCAATTAAGTATAATTTGACATAAAGTCGCTTTATAAAAAACAAAAACCACGAAATTTACCTGCAGAAAATTTGGTCAAAAATAGGCACAGATTGAATATATATAGTAACGTTACATACAGTTCAAATGTTGACAAATCGGATTTTTTTCTGGTAACAGCGCATGAGTCATCAATATTTTAGTGACCTAGAAAAAATTGTAGAAAAATACTGCCGGCGTATCCAAGAAGGCTAACAGACTTACATGCGTAACATTTCTAGATGGTAAACTGATGCGATTGCCCCTAAAATATAAAGTGTCGAAAATCACAAAAGCGCTAGACTAAGTGCATTCGAATTTTTGTGGTCCGGCGGAAACTACCTCACTTAGTGGAGGGAAATACTTTTTAATATGCATAGATGATTGTTAAAATTTTTTTTTACTTAAATCCTGCAAAAGAAGATTTAAAGAATTCGAAAATGAAGTTGAAAATAAATTATATAAATTGCTACCTTGAATGTTTTCATTGAGACAACCTTTGCTAGAATACATAAAAAATTCCCTAGTGTTATGGAGAATGCTGAGATATGATTGATATCATAAAATGAACATACTGTATACACATGAATAAAATCGAGTGGCGGAACGAATGAACCGAACACTGGTTAAAAAATCAAAATGTTTGCTGTTTGTCGCCAATTATACAAAGCAGTATTAGACTGAAACCGAGTATTCGACCACCCATCTTATTAATAGAGCTCCTAGATTAATGCCAGAATATAGAACACCAGAAAAAATGTAATCAGAAAAGAAACCTGATATCAATAATCTAAGAGTATTTGATTATGGAGCTATGAAAATATGACTCATCTGAAAGCGTATAGATATGATCTAAAGATATAGCCTTTGTGTGTAAAGTTATGATCTCTCAAAATAAAAGGTGAGATTCCAGGGCAAGGAAGGTTACCTTCATCGAATTTAGTGAAAACAAAATGGTACAAAATTCAATTCATGGTTCTTGAATATATTTGGCGTTAATTTTGCAGAAATTTATTATTCACAATTAAATGAAACTACATTGTATTACAATATCTTCAGGTGGGTTATTAGCAAAGATTTTTCTAATAGCCCACCTGAAGATGTTGTAATACAACGAAACTTAGGTCGTGGTAAAAAACTTAAAGAAAGTAGAAATAGTACTACATTACGTAGTTTCATTTAATTGTCAATTCGTAATAATAAAAAATTGGGATATAGTATTCCTGGAACCAAGCCTTAAAAGGAATCCAGTTCCAGTAAATTTTAAAGCGTCAAAGTGTAGGTCAACTATGCATTTTGAAAGGCTTCCAACATATTAGAATCGACAGAGGCAGCTATAGACTGCGAGTCTGGCATGTAAGGTGCATCTCTGAACGAGCATTCGTCATATCATAGTTCATATGATTCGAATATGGGAACGAAGATTTCGACACCTATCAGGGTAATGCTGAGGCCAAGAAACAAATCGCCAAGTGTCGATACACTCATAGGATACGGTTACTGGGTGATCTGATAACTGAGTTTAATCGAAAGGTTCTTGTTGTTCTTGACTTCCAACTCTGCGTTGATTTTGATAACGACCATGATACCTAGCTTCTTGCAATAGCTGCTCTCTAGAAGAATATTTTTCTAGATTTCGCAAAACTGTGTGTCGAATACAATCGTCTTTACGGCGCTGTTCTATTAAGTCATCCTATTCCTGATTGATGAATACGGTAAAATTTCAAAGGTTATTTTTTAAAATTGCCCGATTTTAAATTTTGCAAGGCCGCACATTGAATACGATTAAAATAACGTTTAAAACAAAGATAATGCCAATATTAATTTGTACACTTAATTTCTATACTATATGTTCAATTTATATGACATGAAAGAAGGTTTAAATCTAGTGGAAGCATAAACACAGAGGTCTTCGTTGTATGTAATGTTACGTTAAATAAACCTGCTAAATACAATTTCATTACAAATATAATTCACGTTTAATTTTTAATACATCAAATTGTTTCACATATTTTTGTATATGTACTACACAAGTGAGCGTTAAAAAAAGACCAAATTATACAAAATCGCATAAATACACATAAAAGCAAACTGAAAAGAATCACTTCCAACGCATGGATAATAAATGGCCCATCCAATTGTAATCCATCTTAAAATCAAATTTTTCCTTTTTACTTTTATCAAAATAATGAACACATAGAGACATCCTGAAGAGAATCAATGAAAAACAAGGAAGGATGTGTTTTAGGGCAAAATGATAGCAGAAACTTATTAACACACTACATCTGAAAATGTACATATGTGTATCCGTACGTGTGTACGTAGGTGCTTGTGTATCATGGTCGTTATCAATCTTACGCAATCAATGGTTCGTCAAAATAGAACTACTACTCAAATAAACTACTACTAGAACTATCTGATCGCTTCCGGACTTATTTTTTTTTCCTAAAAATCTTTTCTCTAAATATTGTGCTTAACAACACAAGATTTTGAAAAAAAACCAAGTCATTTCCAACCGAATAAATTTGAGGCTTCTTGTGCACATATTTTTGGTAAAAAATTAGTAAATTAGTTGCAGATATCTGACCAAAATTGTAATTTGTTATTATATATCCGAATGTAAATTAAAAATGATGTTTGCGTTCGTGGTGTTGCCATGTTCAGATTCTAAAGGTTTACTTTGTATTTATTTTGCCTTTTATTCTCACAACAATATCGTTCTCAATTCGCGAATGATTTCTGCAAAAAAATTATTTATTTGTTAATAAAAATTATCGTTAAAACCCATGTAAAAATCCCACTTATATAAGCAGTTAGAAACTAAGTATGATAAAATATGAAAAATTAAATAGATATTATAATAACATTTAGAAAATATTAATAAATAATACTTAATTATTTTATTTTAAACTTTACATTTTCTCTTTGACATAAATATTTCTTTCACCTATAATTCATGAATGGGGTGGGTTTTCTTAGTTCATTTAATATCCAGACTACTCTTTACAATGTTTATAAGGCTACCCATGGATGGACTAAATATAATCTCTTATTAGAAATCATAGGTCTATACCAGTTTGACATAACAGAAAAAAAATTCATCATAAAGTTATAATCTCATGAACAGAAAGAAAATTTCATCATAAAGTAAATTCAAGATACTACATCATAAAGTAAATTCAAGATACTACTAACACGATTACAATTTCGGTAACATCATTGAATAAACTGATAACATGTGTTATTTTATACTCACTGAATCATTTGTAGACACAAGTTTCCGTTCGAGGTTTAAGTTTCAAATTTATAATTCTCAGACGGTAACGATGCAAGATTAATAAGGTAGACTTTAAAAAGAAAGGGTTTAAAAATTCAGCATGATGTAATTAATTTATATCTTGTGTCGGTTAAGGTTTTCACCGTCTTCTTATTTTTAATACAGATCGCTTTTATCTTTTTGCTTTCAGCTGGATATCGCAATTTTATACTTGAATTAAACTGTGAATACTATTTCGATTGATCATAATTTATGCAAATAAAATGTTATTTTATATAAAAGATTGTGACATTCTTGTAAAATTGTTACGAAATATTATTTTTAATTATTTATTATTTTCTTTCTAAAAACACAACATGAGTCAGATAAAATATTAATATACTCAGCGTCATCATTTGTACCTTCATTTATAAATAATACAAAGCTTAAAATTCCAAGTTTCACGATGATTAACAAACGTTTGAAATTTCGAAACGCATATTAAAAAATGAAAGGTGTATTCGACATTTTAATTAGGTTTTAGTTTGCTACACATTTATAGTTTTATTGTCATGTTTCTATACAGGCCATGTTTCTACAAAAATAATTCATAATACATCATTAAATGACAAAATTATTCAAAATTTAAAGAAATTGTTACCCCGTCAAATAAAAAAGATTGATACACATATTTAATCAGGTTTTATGTTGTTTTTTTTTGTTTAATTCAATTCAAGAAATAACTTTTTGTAAAGGAATCAATTACCTATTACTGTTAGTTATCATACAGCCCTTCTGTTTCTTAATATGTGGACTGAAAATTCAGTAAACTTTGGGCATTGCTAGCTTTTAAATGCCAAATTATATGTTATAATAAGTTTCTTAGTTTAGGTAACATAATATCTTTACGTGAGACAACACGACACGAGCACGGATTATCTTATAAAACGTTTATTAATAAAATTTTAAAATTTTGAGATTTTATCTTAATTAAGACGGAATTAAATGAAGGTGGCGAACATAACATAAACAGTCCGACTCGTACACTGAGTGATTTGATTTTTACGTCTAACAATGACCACCTTAGTCTCAACAAAAGTTTATGATTATGAGTACTAATTGAGCTTTTAACATTTACACCTCGAAAGTTTTATCTAATATAAAACGATCTGTTTTTTTCTAAGTCAGGCAATGTCACCGTATTCTCGAAACTCGTTCTAGTAGCATGCAGTCTTCGATTGTTGACAAACACTTGTGTTTTTGAGTACTATTTGTTAACAATTTCGTGAGTTCTGACAGCAAAGATTCAATTTCATCTTATAACCACAGCTAATCCACAAAGTCTATGTTGTTCTATCGTACAGTTACTGGCTTCGAGTAGAGAAATAGATTGAAATACCCTATGACAGACTTGTGCGATCAGCAATACAATGGGTTAATTAATATTTACATTATTCATTGGGCTATCAAAGCCAATTATGGAGAAATTCTAAATCACGTAATTGTAGTCTCCCCTGAATACATTTACAAATAAGTAATAAGGCTTACAAACTTGGTGCTTTCTTCCATAGTAATAATTAAACGGATTAATTCAGCGGGAACGTTTATAATCTTAGGTACCTAACATACGGTTTTTTAAAATTATGGTACAATCGAAGTCTAAAAAGATTAAATTGTGATAGAAATGAATATAATTATTTTATCTCTTCCAAAAACTTGGTATTAAATTTAGTTACTTTCCCAAAAATTTGTGAAATCATAATTTTTTTTTACCCAAGATCCTAGTTATTAACCAAAATAAATCCCTTTTGGTAACCATAAATTATACAACTATAGAATACTGGTTACCCACTTTGAGTATTTTTCTCTAGATAGATTTCTTGTTATGCATAATGCATAAGAGATATACTTTTTCTACATGAGTTAGCATTGAACCATTACAATTATTTAAAACATAATTAAATTATTAAAAGAGTATTAAGTGTCACAATGAGTGATACATCAGAAAGTTTCTGCTGTTTATATTAATTTACATTAATTATTTATATTGTTAACACACCGGTGTGTGTTATATTTTCGACAATCGCATTAGTATAAGGTTAGTACGATACAAATAATTATAACTCGGGTAAGTTTTTACAAGTTATCAAATTTTAATAAATATTTTTGAAAAAGCAAAATATTTTTTTTACTTTCTCAAATAATAATTCCATCTAAATTTGCCTTTAAAAATAAATGAAAAATAAATGGACTTTAATCCATTGATCTGCAGCTATACTAACATGCAGGTTTCAATTTTTGACCAATTTTGGTGACTTCTCTTTCTATCAATTATAAGAACTATCAGAATGGAAGCATATTAGTTTCCACAATAATTTGCCAAATAGTCTATTTTTCATAAGTAATTATCTACACATACTCCATTTCTCGTGCTGTAATTTTCTACACAAACCCGTTATCGTCTCCTGCTCTTTATGAATTTTAAACGTTTTAACCTGTTTTTTTTATTTTCAATAAGGTATATGACAGAAACTGTATCGGATGACTATTTTTATTGATTGTTAGTAATAATTAACTAACGTAAATTTATCGCGTTAATTATATTTACAAACATGAAAAAATATAATCAATAATAAAATAATATTTAAGATAATACATGCCGCGCAATTTTCATTTTACTAAAGATTTTCTTGTAGGAATATTAAACAATTCCTATTTTATTACATCAAATGACGAGATCGTCCTGCACTTGATGGTGGTGGATATATATTAAATTTACCCATGGAAGGATGATGTAAATATTTGAAATAAGTTGCGGTGTAAGTCAAAAATAAAATAATTTTATCTACGTTTTGCAATTCCTTTGATAATGATAATACAAACGCCAGTTGAAATAAAACTGAAAGTAAAGAAGGGTTGCTTTATTATTTTCAAATAATTATATTACTTGTACAACACATACTATATATAATTGTTAATAAAACAACTGCTTGATGAGAGACCTAATTATATATCAGGAAAAGTTATCAAAATACAGACATATTTCATTAAAATAAAGTTTAAAATTAACGTATACATGCTGAATAAAAAATACAAAATATTACTATAAATACATGACTTAAAATTAAAATGATAATTATAAATAAATTAAAGGAGTTTAATTAAATTCACGGACCGTTAAGAAAAATGTAATATGAAGATCCAAAAAGCAATAAGAACTCTGAATACAATTCCCGTATCTTTCATCGAATTACAATATAAATTTGAAATTTATTGCAACGTAAAATTTTCCAGTTCAGTTCCTATTATTGTTCTGAAAGACTTACTTTAATACTTAAATACCACAAACTGACCGAATTACGAGGTAAACTGTAAACTGCATAAATTAGAGCATGAAGATGATTTTAAACAGAAATTAAACAAAATGCTTCACCATTTATATCAATGGCAAAATAAATATTAGGCACATCTATAAATATGTACCGATACGTGGAATACAGAAAGAGAAACGTGACGTTCCATTGATATTCGCTCAGGTGTTAAAACTGCAATACTAATTTTTATCGCCGATATTTTAATTCCCCCTCTCTTCAAAATTAATTATAGCTAGGTTGAAATAAATATTCAGAACCCTAGACCTGAAAAAATATAGTTTGGGAATTCGCGGTAGATATATGTCATATTCAAAGATCATTGACCACATAGCATTGCTCGCGGACTATCCAAAGGTCTCCTAAATGAAAATAATTTGAAGCGACGACATAATGGAGGTAACTGGAAGAACGTGAAACTTGATGGAGCCACAATGATGGGAATATTTGAAAAAGACTTTTTACTGCTACAGTAATTCCTGCACAATAAACAATTCTCATAGAACAGAAATAAAATTCACTTCATTAGTAAAATTACTTTCATTCAGAAGTCAAATTAAACCAATTTTCAAATACTAGTATTACTGACACTCTAATTTAAGTTTCTTTTTTACTTTTATGCATATTTTCCTATATTCGTGATACCAACGCCAGTACGAGTTGCCTATTAATGATAAAAATATCATCTTAAGCGATTTTGGAACAAAATTATTCTAAAATGTATTGTTACTTGAAATTTTACATACACTTTATAAGAAACCTTAAATTGTCATTTTCCATGTCTATCATATTTCGTCAGTCATCAGGTAACCATTAAGAATGAATAAAAAATTATCCGTTATTTAGTACCTCACGATAAATTTGCTTTTTAGAAACCTTAAAAGAAAAAACGAAACCCTTATACGATCAACTACGTGTACACCTAACTGTAGGTTACAGCCGTTTTTCTCAAAAACCACGAAAAACTTTCAAAATGTCATAATATAATAAGTAAATGTCATAATATAATAAAGTACTCACACGTACTTTAATAGCAAATACTGAACATACGAGTATGTGTATGGAAATTTTGAGCGTGGTATAAATTAAGTATTAGGAAAAAGCTTTAAAATTCCAAATATTATGTAGGGTGTTATTTGGAAGAACTAATTACAAGGGTATTAATAATATTTTTTCAAAATTTTATATAGTATATCTTGAGCGATATACCAAAAAATATGCAAAGAATATGTCCCGCTCCTCTTATTTTCAAAACTACTAAACCTAACTTTATATAAATATGAGTTTTTAGAAACCCACAAAATGTTTTGGGAAAATTAGAAAGATTATTGTAAATATCATAGTTTTTGAGATACTACATGTTTTAAATACAGGTTTCCTCTACTTAATTATTAAATATTATTAAAGTGAAAGACTTCAAAGTAAAAATTCATCTTCTTAAGACTCTTCAAATATTTTTTCTAAACACATAGATGGAGTAAATATTACGTGATTGCATTTATTTTTAGCTGTGTCTAAAGACAAAATAGATTATTTAAAATGTAACATGTAAGTTCCGTAGTTTGGATTAATGGTAATAGTATACTAAATTTACATATTATTCCGAATGGATAATAAGAATGGTGTTAAATATCAAAACTGCCCGTCGAAACTTTTACTTAAAAAGTTAAAAGAATATTTGTTCTCCCCATGGCCATTATATCTAAAAGATGGTTAATTTAAAAATTTGCCTAAAGTAACATGATAGATTTACACTAAACTTCATTTCTGGTCACATTTCCGCTTCCTTGTTATTATTTTGAAAGGATTTATTTTTAAGAATTTTCTCTACTATTTTCTATTCAAATGTGGTTTGCGTATTTACAAAGACGATGAAAGCTTTAAGATCAAGCTGGTTGAATTAAAAGCAAGAAATTAAATTGTGACAGGCGCGAAACCTTCGGAAAATGTCTTTAATATATTATTAAAGTTATAATAAATTCTATAAAAGTTGTCTGTAATAAATTATTATATTTGACTAAATATGTATTTAAATGAAACATTGGAATCTGTCTAATTTATACTTATAATCAAACATCTAAATAAATCGTGCAATTATTTTATAAAGTACTAAAAATGATGAATTCCCTATTAAAGAAGTCAAGAGATGTAATAAGACTTAAAATGTCCATAATAATTAAGAGGAAAGTATAAAAAAAACCTGTCTGTTCCTGTGCTATTTATTTGGATTACTCAAATAGCCTTCCACTTAGACTACGATATCCTAAGTGCTACTTAGCTATTTGCTATGTGATTGGAAAAGAACTACTAACTCATTAGCCGATGTCGATCCTTGTTTGGTAGTAATTTCTTTAAGCGTCTTTATTTATACTATGCATACGTAAATATACTCATATATATATATATATATATATATATATATATACGTGGTACAATAAACCAAATATTAATAAAAAATATTGCTATGTGGACAGTTGGCGAATAAAAATAAAAAGAAAATTTGATAAAAATAGTCCTTTTTTTTTGACAGTCAATTTTAAACCAACCATCATAATAAAAAACCAATATAGGGAAAGTTATCTTAAAATTTAACTATAATATAATAATCTTAAAATTTACAACAAAATCGAAATGGTCTCTTGTTCGAACTGAAAATAGACGCTGTCAGCTGAAGCCTTGCCGCACCGCATATCTATTGCTTATCTTTTAGTATCGATTCCACTTACATGTTGACAATTTAACCGTAATTAGAAAATATTTATTAAAAAGGATGAAGTAAAAATTTAATAAAAAGGAAAAGCTGTAATGCATTTTTATTAATCCATTGCTTAGGACATGCATCTAATGGTTACCATACATAGCTCAGTATAAATAGCGATAAAACAACTTTCAAACCATACCAATTGGTATTAAGCCATCACATTACAAGTGGCAGAGAAATTTATGATAAATTGGAATCCAAAATATGATAGCATAGGTTGGCTCGAATAAATGATAATAGGATTCTGATTATGTAGCTAATCCTGAATAGGCGTCGCTATAAATATATATATATATATATATATATATATATATATACATATTTATTTATATGTATATATAATGTGTTAGCATATTCGTTCGTAAGATTACATTTCTGAAAGCAGTTGTTTCTTAGGAAAACATTAAAATTAACTTAAATATTTGTATTTTCTATTACTCAGTGATAACTTACTGGTTAACGTCCCGAAAGTGCTTAAACAGTTTTTCTTTCACTTAGCCAATAACATTTCCTAGAAGTATTCAAATAATAATAGTCTTGTGTGGCAGTCCTTTTTATATAACATTTGTTAAATATTCTTCCTGTTGACACGTTTTATTAACCTTAATATATTTATTTGGATTTAAAGAGTGATTTCAAAATAGCTGCTTGTGTTAGATTATTTTTTATGGTGTTCAATATTGCTCATAACTTATATGGAGAAAGCATGAAAATAGGATAAAATTCGAAAACTTAAATTTTCTCTTGGAAACGCTAGCTAATCTTCTTCAAATGCAATTCGATATAAAGATAAAAAACTACTTAACCATATTCCTCCCACCAATCTTGGAGCTTTCGTTTATTCAAATTGTGGTGCTTCCGGCAAACTAGTTCAGCTATTCGCTAAGCTTTTAAACTAATTGCTTATTAAAATTGCATAAACGCATATGAGCGCCGCGCGAGGGAGGCAGCACACGTACATACGTTTCATAGCTTTTACATTACGTGAATTGCGCAGAACAATGCACACAACAATAATACAATGCCTGCAGCTAGCATGACTTTGAGTAAATATAATATTGCCGCATATACTTAGTTTTATTAAATAAAGCTTCAAGTATAGTATAATTGCAACATAATATTGGAAAGTAAAATTAAAGAAGGTAAGAAAATTATTTGAATTTTGACTGTATATTTGATCACAAATAGAAAGTGGTATTAAAAACTATATGCATAACGTATATTCGGAATTCAAGAAGTATCTTTGTTTTTTATAATATGTGTTAAGTCAAACCTGTTATTATTTTATATTGTCCTAAAGTAACTGTCATAAACATTATATACATGTGTACGATAATTAACTTAGGACATACCTATTAACCGAATTTACTCATAAAAATTTTAGCTTGCTTATGTATATGACGTTTCAATATATTACTTGATTTTTTACAAATTGAAAGCTGCGGTAATATATATATGTGTATGTGTATATATATATAATACAAATACGAAAAGAGTAGTAACTGTTTCTTCATAGAAAATGTGTATCTTCTTTCCTTTTTAAATCATTGACAAACATTGCTTAAATTTTATATTTAAAATATCAAAGAAATTGTATGTAAAAATATGTGATAGATAGTATCTACTGTGTTATTTAAGTACGATTTGAAAATGTTATCGATAAAATAACGAGAAAGATCGTGAAAAATTAAATTCAAAAATTTAGTTTGATGGAATATTCAAAAGATTTCCATCCAACCTTAACCCATCTGAAATATTTGTTTTTTATGGATGATGTTGATCTTCCTTTTTGCAGATTTTAGGATTTGAAAATAAAGACAAGCGGATTGAAAAACGCAAAATATTTTTAACATCGTTGAAAAATCAAGATTTTAAGATTAAATTTTAAGATTTAATATTGTGATATAAATTCTTAAATATTTTTATAAAAGCAAAAGTGACTTCTGCAAATTTTCATAACACAGCTCCTTAAGTAATTATAAGCAATCAACTGATCGATTAAAAACGCAATACGTTAAAATATTAATAACGTGTATTTAAAAAGTTTTCTAACATGATATAAAGCTGACAAACAATTGCAACGGCATTATAGAAAAAAGGAAATATAGCGGTGGAAGATTTAAGTTTAAGTCTAGAGATAAGCATAAAATAAAGTTAACATTATATTAATGGTACTGAAGGCTTAAAAAGGTTTGAATATCATAAAAAAAACTATAGGTCTTTTATTGCAATTTAATTTATTTTATGACATTTCGGCTCATTTATTTTATGACATAATACAATTTTACCTTCATACTATCACACATTTTATTTTAATTTTATGTGACAATCAAAAAGTAAGGTGAATTGTCAAGACTGTTTTATTTATTTTGCCTGACTAAATTCTTTACTTCCCGGTCAATTCTGACTATCAATAGGAAATAAAAAAATAATCATGAAGGAGTAGGGACAACGTTTATGCTATAGAAAAGCAGAAAAATAAAGTTAAAGAAACGAAAAAAAATTACTATTACCTGCCATTATAAATGCACTGATTCCATCCAATTACGTCATTTTATTAAATACAAGTTTTAATAAAAAAAAATTAAAATTTCTTTAAACAGCAATCTTGCAGGACGCTAATATTAATTGAGTTTTAACATCCTGCAGGTCTATTAGCATTACATAGTATTATTGTCGTCCTCTTTTGTTAGGTATTATAAATATAGTTATTTGAAAAGAAAGGATCGTTTTTAAAACGTGTTATATGTCTCGTGATATTCAAAAGTAATTAGCAATAATAATATTGGATTTCACTCAAGATGTATTCGTTCGACTTTTAATAAATTTTTAACCAAACTGTTTTCATTTAGGTAAATATAGTTTAAATTCAATTAAGTACTATTAATTTTATAGTAGTAGTTAAACATTTAGTACAACGGTTCACAGAATTGTTTCATATCTTAAAATGTGTTTCGATTATTGAGGCACTCTTCAATAAACTCTACACAGATAGTAAAATATTGTAAAGTGAAAAGAGTTCATTTTGTTTTCATTTTGCAAACTTTTAAACGTACCAATTACTTAATTTGTTGTAAGCCTCGCGATTAGCATCAAGAGTCGTTAAAACCTAGGCTAATAGATAATCTAACCTAATTATATTTTAATTTACCACATTCGCAAAATGACTAGCCCGGCGAGCCTGATGCGGTAGACGGCTGGAGAATCTTATTTTTTTATTTACTTTTTCATTTAGAATTCCATAAAAACAAAACGTCTGACGAACAAAGGAATAAGAGGTAGAAAATACCCAAGATTCTTTTGTTTCATTTACTGATAATAAAAGTTAATTTTTGTTGTCCTTCTAACTTAGATTTATGGTTTTGTAATTGTATTTTTGGTTTTTAGTAAATGCATACGGGTTTCTTTTTAGGGGATAAAAGTAAACGTATTGAAAAATGTGCCCTCCAGCCTGACTTCTTTGTGAGGAACAAATACGTCGGTTCAATGATTACACAAATTTGCACTCATTTTTTCATTTTTAAGACATACATGCCTTAGAAAATTATTTTTAAAATATCACAACTGGTCGTATATCTAATACTGTGGGTGATCTTTGATAGCAAATCTTGATTTTGTAGACAAACTAGTCTCAAAGCTTCTGACAACCTGTAACTGTGATGAAATATGCTATAAAATTTGTCTAACCGACTGATGAATTATATACTTTAAGGGATAAATTCATCTTTTGAGGGTCAATTTTTAATCGTCTCAGCTAGGACCGGAAAAAGTCTGGAGTTACGTTATAATATTAAAAAGAACTGTCCAGCGGAGTTTAAACCTATCATCTAACTAAGATTATAAAACTTAATGGAAATAACGTAACTAAAGGGAAACATTTTTCTTCAAAAATGATGTAGCTAAGAGGAATGACAAGATAATGTAAAAAACGAGTAGTTAGAAGAGCTTAAAATGTAAATTATTTTTTATTCTTGGGTGAATTTGTTATGCTTTTTTTTCATAATAATATCGTTTTCAATTAAAAAGTAATTTTACACATAATCAGAAATATTTTCAATGAGAAAAATATTTAACAGCTTTTTTGTTTGAACCACACCTCCTAAGTAAAAATGTTTAGTTAATTGAGTTAAAATTTTCATTACCTGTGGGTATGGTTAATAATAAGTGACGAATGAAATATTCCATGAATTTGTCCACTAATATAACCCAAGATGAATCTCTCCTCATGAGATTACCTCAATTCTGTTAAAATATTTGAAAACGATTCTAACTACCAGCCTCTTTCTCTAAATCTAATTAAGCATATTCTGTTATATTATCTTTTATACACTATTTCATACGTTAACGAGTAAAAATTTCGAAAGTGATTTTTATGTGTCCCTTAGTTTTTAACGATATATCTTTTATTTATATTAATGTAACATAAATGTTTTTTATAATTTTGTTCACCAGTACTATTAATCAATACTGCCTATAAGGATTGGCACTGTAGCGTTTCATTATTGCAATACACTAAGGAGACGAACCCAATAGAAAACAGTGTGGAATTTAGAACAGACTGAAATTGTTTAATATATTATTTATTTTGAAACACAAAATCTTGGCAAGGTATATTAGATTGACAACTAATATAACTGCCCTCTCATTTCATCAGTGTTAGCTCATGTGGTAGCCAAACAGAACACTTTCACATCGTTTCTCTGTTCCAGGATGAGAGTAAGAGAGTAAAACAGAGGGAGTACCAAGCGGAGGGTTTTTTTAACCTGGCCTCAGTTTCTGTAAGGTTTCTTAATGTTCTAAATTTAATGTTGGAGATCGCCCTAGATGAAGATTAAAGGAGAGGTTAAAATTTATTTCTTTGAATGTTTTAAACTAATGCTTGGCTGTCTAGTAGAAAGGTACACATTCACCCAATATGAAAATGTTGCCTGTTGCTTTACTTGATTTTCGCCGTAAACAAAATTCGTGAAACAAGAACACGTTACTTTCTTTTCATGAAATTTCCAAATATTTTTAGTTCTGTACTAACGGAAACTCAAAAGCTACTTCGAACACTGAAATTTCGCATCAATCCGTAAACAGAACATTGAACAACGATCTCTTCATATACGAGAGATTCTACAAAGTGTCTACAACATACTAGAACTGGCCGGAAGAAAGTTGGATTTACTAGTTACCAGAGTAATAATAATATAAATATTTTAAAAGAAATTTCGAATATGCCAATTGTTTTTTAATCCTTTGGTTAAATAATATGGCATCAAAATTGCTAAAATTAAATTAATGTCCAGATACGTTCCGATAGAATATCATATTTTTTTCAAATTTCTTTTAAACGCGTCATCACGCATAGGAAAATTATAATGCATGATTAGTTCCATTTAACTTTATTTATTTTAATCAAATTAAATGCAATATTAGCCCAGAAAATGGAACCATTTTGGCCAGCTCGATTTCGCGTTTTCGAATCGCATACCCCCGACAGCCCTATTTAAATAAGAGGAAGGCTAAATGACGGTGGCCGAACAATAAGTTCTATTAATATTTTCCATAAGCCGCTCTTCTTTCACAGACGACAAATTGGTTTGGAGGCTTCTTCAGTTATTTAAAATTCAGATTTACTTAGGCCGAAGCGTGGCACCGGGCTTTATTTCAATCGTTATGCTAAACTTCCCGCATTTATAATTCAAATAACTCTCCCGGAAAGAGATCAAGAAAAAAAATTTGTGCATGTACTTATTATTTGTGTGTAAATGAAATCGTACTCGCTTTCGGCGCATTTTAAATGACGGTTATTGGCATTTGTAATTAAGCTTTCTTATTGAACCTCGTGATGAGTGATGAAATCTGTTTGCAAATTTTTTTAAACTTTTCCTTTTAATTGCGAATCGTTTTATTGAAATAATACTTGAGTTATTGAGAACTTGAGAAAAGTATTGATTGGTTTTCATCAGATTTTATAAATATGTCGAAAAAGGTGATTAAAAACAGTGATTCCAAATTATAACCTTTTGTTTTCTTAAAAGTAATTATTTTCACGTTCAGTCATTAATAAATTTAATATTTTACACGAAATGTTAAAAATAAGAGGACTGACATGTTCGAGGTTCCTTTTTTTTACAAATCACCACCGAATTGCAAAAAATAAACGACGTTCATGTCATTTAATCGAGAATGTTTCCCATAAGTATATGTGTGTATATATATATGTATATATATATATATATATATATATATACACACATATATATATATATATATATATATATATATATATATATATTATATATATATATATATATATATATATATATATATATATATAATTTATAAAACCTGCATTAATAAATTAAAGAGTAGCATGAATTTTTTAAACTCTAGAACGTTTAAAGTGTTTGCAACTATTTTGAAAAATAAGGAAAGAAGGAAAATATATTTATAGTTGTTCGGATTATTTTTAGGGCTCCGTGCCTCAAAAAAACCTCACAAGAATACTTAGGTTTCCCTCCGTCTATTTGTGACCAACTTATTCTCATATTCCATTAAACGTAAAATATTTAAATTTGACATTGGTGTAACGCAAGCTGGTATGCCATCAAAAACATTTAATTTCACAGAAATATTGAAATTATATTAACTTATTTAATTGCAAAATATTTGTCTCCCTTACCCTGGTATATTATTACAGTTCTTTAACAATATTATCAACAAAAGTGAGTGAAAATCTTCCGAATAAGATCTTCTTGACTGATGTTTTCATTGGCGATATATGTAATTATCTTTGTTATATTTTAGTGGTACATAAGTGAAATAAGGTGTCATATCTATACAAAAGCGCGAAAATAGACAGATACAACAGTTGTACGTAATTACGATTTAACGATATTCAGCTTGCAGTTACATTTTAGAATTCCAGGAACAGTATTTCAGGTCTCAACCAACCCTTATAATTTTGCCATTTCTATCCCTCAGTAGATCACCACTGAGGGATAGAAATGGCAATAGAAATGGCTATGTAATATACATAGTGTAAGTTTTTTATATTGCATTATCACACATTGTTACATACTTACATCGTATCAAATCAATCGACTCATGTAAACACAGGCCGCAATTTAATACTAACCCCAAAATCGTACTATACAACGCAACGCCCTAAACGCATAGACAGACCGCAATTAATTCCAACGTCGAAATAGTACTGCACAATGAAATAAGAATAATGTTTTAATAAGGTTCCCATACGTGGTATGACCATTGCGGTGACCGATCACGAGGTAGCTTACATTCGCGGTTACATCTGCTCACGACATCCCCCAGCCGCATACGACAGCCTCGCCCCATGAAAACTTGCCTCTCCAACCTTACCTGCAATAAAAAAATTTCACTGCCCACCATATCCACTTCCGGGTCTTTTGTACACGAGCCTTTTATATTGTTTGTTACTGACGTGTTACTTTATGCCATTGTAGGTAGAAGCAGCGAGTAAGTCGTTGCTTTGTTCATTCCGTTTGCGAGATTCGTCTATTTACCGCTGTTATTGTTATTAGTGATTTCAACATATTTAACTCTTATATAAAACAGAATTATGGCGAGTCAAATAATAAGGGAAATCCCTTTTTGGCAAAGCTAATGATGTAATTCAACTTTTTTATAAAAATAATAATATAAATATGATTAAATTATTCAGTGGATACAAAGACTGTTGAATAGAAAGTCTTAAGATATAACTTTTAAATATGTAAAGTATGAGTAATATTTGATACAAATTGTTAAGTGTTTACTGAAATACATTACAAACTATTTTATATTTCCAATTAAAGAACGTGTATATTGAATATATTTGGCGTTAATTTTGTAGAAATTCATTATTCACAATTAAATGAAACTACGTGATGTAATATTATTTCTACTTTCTTTAAGTTCTTTACCACGACCTAGGTTTCGTTGTATTACATCTTCAGGTGGGATATAAGCAAAGATCTTTGCTCGTGGTAAAGAATTTAAAGAAAGTTGGAATAATACTACATCACGTAGTCTCGTGTCTAGTCTTGTGAACGTGTATATTGGTTGCTTTAAATAAGTAATTTCTTAAATAATTCCATTACTATAATCGAACGGCTTAATCGTTAAAATAAAAAATTAAATTTAAAATAACGAAATAAAGAAATGAAATATTGATCATATTATTTGAAACCATTGATTTATTTATCTTGGAAGGGAGTTATCATATATAATCCGATTAAGATTGCTCTTTGAATGATTTGTAATTGAATTTTCTCAATTACTCAAGTTTTTTATGCCGTAACATGCAATAAATGAAAAACAAACACATCATGATAACATTTTTCGAAAGAGAGTAAATTATAAACTACTATCTTGTTTTTTCAGAGGTTATTAATAGTTTTTTTTATTTAAAAAAAAATAAAACTACCCATGATCCGAAATATGGATATAATATAATTAGATCATACGATTGATAAAGAATCTAACATGCAACACGTATTTGAAAAAGTACAATTGGGAATAAAATTAGAATAACATACTATTAGAAAACTTGAACTCTCAACTACCCTTAGATTACAATACGGACGCAATACGTAAAATAAATCTCTAAGTGAATTATTTATTGAACTCCGAATGAAATATTAGTAGACATCATTTCAAAGACAGTTGTTTGCAGATAACTCAACATTTGAAAATTGTAATTCAATTAACGTCACTTTAAAAAGATTTAAGATATTTAATTTAATAAGATTTCACTGACTCACTTAGATTATATACGAAGTATAGAAAGGGTCTTCAGCGGGAAGATTTATCTTTGCAGAACGTTTTCTACTGAGAGAGTTCATAAAGATTTAATAATGAGAAATTAGTGATAATATGGTGAAAGTCAACATTCGTCTCTTGAGATTTTACGGTTTAGTCTTTACAGTGAGTTTGAGATGATTTTACAAATACTTTGATAGGCATAACTAGATAAAATATTTTGCCAAAGGGGGGGTTTTCAAATAATATCAACAGGAAGACTTTAATGATATAAATATATTATTACATTAGCAGTAATTCAAATACGTATGTATTTGAATTACTGCTAATGTAATAATATAAATAATGTAATAATAAAATAATGTAATAATGTAAATAATAATATATACACACATACACACACACACACACACACACACACACACACATATATATATATATATATATATATATATATATATATATATATATATAACATAACATATATATATATATATATATATATATATATATATAACATTTTAGAACAATGTTTTTGCAAGATATTTTTAAATGCCTATACTATCATACAAACATTCTAATTTCTAAGTGACTGTTATGTTATGTGACTAAATTTCTACTGTGTTTTACTCATTACTTTGTTTTTGAGCTATCGTGATATAAAAAGTCGGTACAAAAAAGGTGACAAAGTATTTTGAAAATTTGAGCCATTAGTAAAAATTTTAAGATTGTAAGACAATAACTTATTTTCATAAAAATATGTATATTGCGCAACAGATGTTGTATAGAAGTTTCACTTTTGGAAATTTATTTGACTCCACTCTAATCGAATTAATGTATTTAACTTCTATCCTCGAAATGGAAAGGATCCCCTATTAATGGTCCATTAACTATTTACGACAACCTGTATATATATATATATATATATATATATATATATATATATATATACCGTTTAATATATACACATGTATATATGAATGTATATATATACATATTTATGCACACACGTATATCCTGTCCCGTCATAATAGAGCCAGAAACAACTGATGCGCGCTAAGTCAATTCTTTCTCTTTTCACTTTACTTTGCACACAAGTGTTTATTCCTAATACTCCTGACATTGCACTTGTTTAGCAATTCCTTAATGTAATACCTTAATAATTTACGTGGTCCTTTTCATGTCTTCTTGTGTAAACATTTCATTTATATCATTCAAAAAGAAGACCAGAACCCTTGTAAGATCCCTCACGTGTCTATCTGTCCGTCTATCGCAACTGTTTTTATCACAAAATTGCCTAATAATAAATACCATTTCCCATATTAAATAGGAAATGGTAGGAGGGCAAATTAGATACCGGAAAATACTTTTTATAATTATGTATATGGTGTGAGATATCGTACCAAATGTCTAATAACAAGAGAACTAAAAATTGAAGATAAAATTGTACTATTATCTTAAATATTATACCTTTAGAGATAAGCTGAAAATATGAAATAAAACAGTTTAATCCCCTTATTTTCAAAACTACTCAATATAAAATTACAAAAAAATAAGATTTTTAGAAGCTCAAGTGAAGGTTTTAGGAAAACCATAGCGAATATCTTTGATCTTATAATTTTTGATGTATGTCCCATGTCTTTAGGCTTGTAAAAGATATATTAGACAATATATATACACAATGTAAAAATTTAATATTTGTAAATAATTTAATTGAAATACTAAGTAATGTGATTCTTTAACTCATGTAAATAGTTTTATATATCAATATTTCAATATATGCTCTGTTTCTATGCAAAAACTGTCACTATTATTACTGCCGTTGAGTAAAATTTTTTTTGCCGATTTTAACCCAAGCATTGCGTGTTCAAAGAAAGTTGGTTATTTTGTGTTCAAACTAGGTTTTGTATTGCAGAACTATAATTTTTTTAGATATCATTTTTCTAATTCATACTTTCCGCATTAAAGGTTGGATAATTAAAAAATGTGAAATGTATAAATTAAATCATATTGAGCTGTAAAATGTTATTTAAATTATAAATATTCTGACCTTACTATGCTGCACCAATAAACGCAAAGTAAAATTAAGCAATAAATATCATATAGCGGTTCATAGCCCTCATAATTTTAAGAAGTATATAACCCTAAGTTATCCACCGATTTCTGTATACTACATATCTTAAGTAATATATAACTTTCGCAATTATCAAAATCGCAACGTTGTCTCGGTCGATGGTATAGCGCCTTATCCATGCCAAAACTTGTTTCGAATCGTCAGCCTGAAACTTCGACAAGTACTGTATTAATATAAGCTATACAAGTTTGGAGCTATACAATATTAACAATCGATATATGATATCGCTTAATAAAATATAATATATGGTTGCGTTTTATGTAGAGTTTCGTATTTCTTTTGTGCGATACATTATTTCCATATTTACTTCTCAATATGCATTCCAGACATCGACTAAGATTCTGAAACTAATTTAATTATGATTTGAAAACTACTACTTTGACGAATTTGAAAAAAATCAATTTTTTTGGTGGACATTTATGTTTTACAAATCGCGCAATCATAACACGAAGTAAAGTTATTAAAAGTACGATATTTCTGGCGAAAATCGGATTATATTATAAATTATAATTCTTTTACATGAAATACACCTCGAATACATTTTATAAAAATAATTAAAGTCGAATTACTAAATTAGCTTACAATACCACAAAAGAATTCATCTAAGGTGACAATAAACCTGATCCAATAAATAATTTATTTTATGATACTGAAGATATTCAGGACAACTTTGACTCAACTCTAATTTTTTTCTCGTTGCGAAGTAATATTTAGAAAATAACTCGATAAACAAATTTTTCAACTCAAAAATAGGCGAAAAAACCCTCCCTTTAAGATTATTCTTAAGATCTACGATAAAGGATTCAGTGCGGGAGAAGATTACATTCAGAGTTCAAAGTGAGTAAAGCGCGAGACTATATTACAAAATTGATAATTAATCGGAAATGAACAATGGTATTGACAAATTATTTCACTTACTGAAATATTATAAAAAGAATTACAGAAGTTTGTTATAATGTATAAATAACGAATATTTATCAAGAATATGATGCAAATGAAAATAAAAAAAAATCGCAAAATTGCAAAAATTCAATGAATTCCCAAACGCAATGAATTTCTACACGTATGAAATAAACCGCAATATAATGCAATATGTCCATGAATAGCTATTCACTGCGACCATCTTTCGACGAAGATGATTCGATGCCGAGAATAATGTATACAAAAATGTTACATCGCATCGCTAAATTAAACTTTTAAGTACGGCTGATAACTATATTCCACAGTTTTGACTTTTTTCAGTTTGTGCTTAGCTCATTTTCAACGATTGGACGGATTTGGAAACCTATGACTTTGGTCAATTATGATAATTCTCAATCTCTAACATCATATTTAATTACTTTTATGTATTAGATCCTAAATAATCTATTATTCTAAAGAAAACGGTTATATACACTTCAATGTGCTGCGAATACTTGTTGCAAAATTTGTCTTTTCAGTGAAATAATAAAAGAATTGCATTAGCCTGCCAGAGTCATTGAAAGTAAGAAAAGATGAATATTTTCACCATGGAAAATTTTAACGGATTCTTTGTATATATGCTATATGCACTCACAATGGAAAATTTATATATCGAAAATTTAAATGATTTTTCGTTTATATGCCTAAGTATGTACGTATATGCTTTATAAAATATATGCTAACAAAAATATTGTACTACCCTTCCCTTGATTTGCGTCACTAAAAAATTTACACATTTGTCCTATCAGCAAAATTTACACATTTGTCCTATCAGCATGTCTAAAAAAGAACTAATTGCATTGTAATTGGAGAAATTGCAAACTATCAGTATTGATGCGTAGATTATAAGTGTTATTTTTATTATTATTGGAACACTATTTCCGGATATAGAATATATTTGACGTTAATTTTGTAGAAATTCGTTATTCACAATTAAATGAAACTACGTAATGTAGTATCTTACTCTCTGTAATATCTTTAAGTTCTCTACCACGACACATAGCAAATATATTTCCTAAAAGCCCACCTGAAGATGTCGTAATACAACGAAACCTAGGTCGTGGTAAAAAACTTAAAGAAAGTAGAAATAATACTACGTCACGTAGTTTATTTTAAATGTGACTATTTCCGGAGGTAAAAGCATAAAACTTATTTTTTTCTGTGCTGCAGACATTTATTGGCAGCTCGCGCGCTTATGGTAGAAAAAGATAGCTACTGCGTTAATATCCTGACAATGGTTACTTTATTTCACAACTCGGATTCTATATATTATCTATTCTTTTTTATTACAATTCGGATAAGTCGGACCGTCCTCGTGCGGAATTATCAAATTATATTTCCGATATGGTTTAGTTTAATATTATGTTGTGATAGTATATTTTTGAACGTGATTTACGTATTGCATCATATATTGAAAGTTTTGTCTGATGACACTTTTGTCATTTCGCTATTAGGATTTAGTAGATGATTTAAAAGTAACAGGTAGTTTTTGTTAGACTACTCTACGTTAACTTTAAATCGTCTACTAAATCCTGTCTACATACAGTGTATTATATTTTTTGACATAACTCCCTGCCATTATAATAATATTTATACGAATATCTTTGTCTCTTAACTAATATATAAAGATAAAAATATATTGCGTCATATAGTTACCGACTCAATTGATAGGGCTGTTTGATAACCATTCACTAACTCACTAGCATGCATTCTTATCTATTTATTAGTTAATTGGTTAATTCATTAATTTTTTCATATTCTTCAAGTTGTTAGTTCGTATGTTTGTTACAGAGTTATATACAAATAATGTTATCTAACTTATCTAAATGTAAAGACTGTATTAATTTTAGGAGTATTAAATATTAATTTTGTAATCTATATATTTATTGCGATTACGAAACCATATTTTTGCATCTAATATATTTCTCAGTAAATTATTAGTCAAAAATTAATTAATTTGCTTTGATCTATTTTAAAATAGGTTTGTTATAAGATCAAATAACCTAATAATATTGCGATAAAAGATAAATCTAGCCAAAGGAATCATCAAAAATATGGAAAATTACTGCTAGACTTACGAGGTAAGGAAAACACTACGAAATAAGTGTTGTGTTCAAAATTAACACTATGAATTTTTTATAGCTACAAATTCAAAGATGTTGTGGACAATATCAGTATCTAAAAAGAAAATTAACTATGCATATTGGTAATTTTCATAAATGTTTATATCTTATTTCCCGGCACAAGTTTGCGGCAAAGAAATAGTTTTGGGTCAAGCAAATTAAAATCAACTTCAGTACATTCAACGAGTTGTTTCAGTAAGAATTTTTCCTAAAGTGGAAACATATAGCCAATACAACATTGTTCGTCAATGTTGTATGACATATCGTTTGTGAATGATATATTCATCAGCGACAGCGGAAAGGTTGACCACCCACCGTCTTGTATTTCATGCCAATCGATTTGTAACTATGACCGTATAGAATTGATATCACTTCAGCAGTGTATATGGAAGTACAGAGAGGAAATAAAAATGTATGTGTTTTGAGTCAGTCATTTTTTTCATCTTCATTATCTCATGTTTCCATGCAATATACCCTGTACGCAATGACTTTCTTATATTGATTTAAATATCATATACTTATATTAAGTCAATTCGTTCTTGTTTTCATGTCGTTAAATTTTGCGTATCAAGTATTTTTTTTTAATTTTGGGGGAAAACAATAATTACAATAATATTGGGTTACATCATGTTATTCTCGTAGGAAAAGTTTTCAATTTCATAATATATAACGGATGTACATTTCAAAAACTATACTTCTGTTATATACAAGTAAATTATTTTATTCATTGTCGAGATGCACCAATTCTACAGTTTCATTATATATATATAGACAAAAAAGTGCGTCACGATAATATTTATATAGTTGAATACTAAAATTACGACAGTAAATAAATTATAATTGTTGCCAATTTAAAACAAATTGAGGAAACATGGTAAGCTTATAAAGGTTATGTATATACTACCAAAAAAAACTTATGTGCGGAAGACGACTTTTAATTAGGTCTGTCCTAATAGGTCCGGCCGCATTCTGTTTGTTTACTCATCTACCTATCCCTCCTACATCTCCCTAGACTTTACCGATATAAGTGTGGGTGGAAAACTTCTTTGCGCAGTTTAAATTAAACGTAGTGCCATCTATTGATGTACATATGTATACTATACATTTCTGTAACTATTACCCATCAAGCAGTTAGGCGCTTTTTTGTCGTTGTATTAAAGCAATTGAAATAATTTTTGTAAACGTTAAATTTGCAAGACGTTTCATTGGATGATCAGATCCAATGAAATAAAAACTAAATGTCTTTAAGCCAATTACATATTATTCAAATAACTCCCTTATAATTGAATCAGTAGTATTTACGTGATGCGTTTTCAAACAAACGGACAAACAAATGCCAACAAATAAAAGTATTTTATTATGTAATGCTTGATAATTTCTTCGTAAATATCTCCAATATATTTAAAAATCTATTATACAATTTTATATGTGTAGACTCAATATTTGTAATATGGTTATTTTATTAGGTTTAGCATCAGGCTGTCTAAATTCAATTTGTTACGTATTGTGTATACATATAATAAATCTTTAGAATTAACCCATTCGCTCATTGTGGTATTTGTGAAAAGATGCGCGTGAAGTTTTTACAATTAGGTTCTGTTAGTTCTGGGGTAAAATATAGGCTATGCTTCTATACTGGTTTATGTCTAATTGGGTTACATTAGGTTGAGTTGTATTATGTTGGATTGGTTTCGGGATACTTTTAGTCGGGTTATGTTATATTGGCTTGATTTTGGTTATGTTGGGCTGTGTTGGGGTGGGTTGGTTTCTTTTGAGTTAAGTTGAATTAGGTTGGGTTTTGTTGAGTTATATTGGGCTGATTTGGATTATATTGAATTATCTAATGTTGTGATGGGTTGAGTCGGGTTATATTGCTTTAGGTTATGTTTGGTTAGGTATATTAACTTGGGTTATGTCGGATTATGTTAGGTTGGGTTATTTTACGTTTGGTGAATTGGTTTTAATTAATTTTCTTTATGTTATAGTGGATTATTTTAAGTTGGGTTAAATTATGTTGGGTTGGGTTATGTTTGATGATATTAGGTTGTATTAGATATGATTATGGGATAGGATTATCGATTTAGGTTAAGTCGGATCATATAGGTTTGGACTCGGTTATATTAGAATGGTTTGGGTTATGCATGGTTGGGTTGGATTATGTTAGATTATGTTCGGTTAAATTGGGTTATGTTGGGCTATATTGAGTAGAGTAAGCTCATTTGACGTCATTTTCAGTTTCGATGGATTATGTTAGGTTATGTTAAATTATGTTGTGTTGGATTGGGTTATGTTTGGTTATATTGGATTGTGTTGGGCTATGATGGGTTATATTTGGTTGGGTTGTATTATGATGAGTTAGGTTAGGTTATGTCGATTTGTAATATATTAGACCGGCTTAAATTATATTGAATTATATTTCATCGGGTTAAGTTATGTTTGGCTATGTGGGGTTGTATTTTGTAATATTTGTTTATGCTTTTTTGGGTTAGTTTATTTTGGTGTAACTTAGTACCTTTTTTCACTAACATTTATGAAATAACTACGCATCGAGTAGTTAGGCGCTTATGTTGTGTGTTGTGCTATGATGTGTGTATGAAGTAGAAATTTATTTTTGAAAGTATTTTATTCGCATATCTTCTGATTCAGTAAAACAGTTTCGACTTGATAATGTCGATTCGATAATGTTGACGAGGTAATATTATTTCTTGGGGGTTAACCCTATGTTTTCCAACAACTCCATCTTAATTGGTTCAGTAGTTTCCACGTGATGCGTGTTCAAACAAACAGATAAACACACAAAAATCACAAACACTTTTTTTATTCGATTACTTTTATTATGTCCCCTAAATCATTATTTCGTAAATAATCTCCATGTACAGATACGGCAGTTAGATAAAGATTATTTAATAAACACCTCATTAAAATTTTATATTTTTTGAACTGAACCCTACTTAACTTACATTATTAATCTGAACTATGACAAAAATTCAAGATAAGGGACTACTGTAACCTAATTTTATAAATTCATGTTGTTACATAAAAATGTAAGGTTAAGGAACTTCACAACTTTTAACACTTTTTCAGATTAAAAAATGCATAGATATAATATTTTTGAAAAATGTAATGTCTCTCACATTACATTTTTCAAAAATATCATATAAAAACGTTCTCTGTATTTTTCTTATTTTCCCTTAATCGTGCTCTACGATAAATTATGTCATTCTCGTTAGTTGTAACAAACGTTCAAATAGCTCACCCCAACAAATTATTTCCTAAAAATCATAAGGCAATGCCCAAGTTAGCCAAGTGACATGGCCAAAGTTTGCCCGGACGCAAACGCTGGCCACGCGATACCCACAATAAAAATTACGGCCAAACTTGCATATAAAACTTTCGAGAATCTTTGTGTTTAGAAAAATACGTCGGCGCAAAATTATATCTGAATCCGAATTAAAAACGGGAAGACGTGCAAAGCTGGTTTCAATTTGACGCTTCAACGACGGAGTAGGGAGGGCGGAAACATACGTCACGTCATTTCCATTTTATATCAAAGTTTGTATTATACTTTTATACAAAACATGCACCTGGTAGCAGCTACCAATATTGGTATACCGCCCTTAACTCTACTTACTCGCCTTTTTGTATTTAAGTATTTCAGCGTCCCATGTAGAGTGGGAGATGATGAATAATGTTTGAATATGAATTGCTGAAAACGTTTGGTAAAAAATAGTGTTGCCGGTGTCCGGTCCTAGGCGCGGTGCTTAATGAAGGTATGATCAAATGTTTAGGTTTTCATAGATTTACCTGGAGAGTTTTGCTGGGGTTACGGCTGAAGTGCAATTTATTTATGTGTTTAGTTTAGGTAGCAAAGCCTTATATTGTTATTTTTATAGGTTTTTGTGGCAACAAAATTTTATACAAATTTTAAATAATGATTTTTCAAAAATTGAAGTGACTTTTGAGTTCCCTTAACGTTATAACGTCCTTGACGTTTTAGCAGGAAGTTAATCTATGTATCAACTTATTCAGACTTATTTTAAATATAACCAAATAATGATGAAAACTTTTTAAAATAGACTAAAAGCACGTGTTATTTTTATAGGTCCACCCATTCAAGGCAACCATTGTTAATTAAACAGAAAAATATACAATATTTCTATTTTAAATTCATTTGGTCAACTTATTCTATTGTATTTGAATTTTAAATCATTGTCAATTATTTTTTTAACCCCAAAATGTGTGACAGTGTTGATGTGTATTAATTATAAAAGAAAAATATAGAAAACGCTTTTAGTTTTAAAGTAATTTTATCGCTATACATTTTGAATTTTGTGTTGCAGCCTGAATATTAGTTAAAATCTGAATATTATTTATTATTTTTATATGAAGAATAATTGTTGGCAATGCTAAGTAAACAAGTTCAATGTAAAAATAAAACTTCATCCATTTTATGAAATCCAAGACGCGACCTAGATTTAATTATAAAATGTAAAATAACTTGACTTACACTAGTTTTTTATAACTTTGTTGTGTTTAAAATTTAATGTAAACCAGAAAAATATTGTATATTACCTGATCAGTTTTTCATTTTGATATGCCGCCAGTCTATATGGTAATTTTTTTTAATATTGGCGTTAATGTGTTGGGTCTCTGTGTGACTATGTGTTGCTTACTCTCCATAATTATTGACTAATTATTTTATACTCGAATATATTTTTTTGTCTTTTATTACAACTTATTTTTTATTGTATAAAAAAGGCAAAAGAGACGGATTAGTTCCTTTATTAATAAAAGGCAAATAGATACGCACTTAATTAAATACAAAGATATTACTGTCCATTCATTTGATATACGATAGAATTATTTGAATAGGCCATAACGTTACACTATGTTACATAACGTTACATCCTAAACACTACCCTGATATTTGCTGCGTAACTGGAATAGAACAATATATCCGTTAGTCGATGTCGATCCTTGTTTGTTAATATTTCCGTTAGGTATCTTTTTCCTGGATGGTGATCTTTATTTTAAAAAAATTAACCGCAAGTTAAAAATATTCCATAAAATGGATGAAATTTTATTTTAACATTAAACTTGTTGGCTTAGCGTCGCCAACAATCTTTCTTCATATAAAAATAATGAGTAATATTTATATTTTAACTAATATTCAGGTTTTAACACAAAATGCAGAGTGTATAGCGATAAAATTACTTTAAAACAAAAAGCGTTTTCTATATTTTTCTTTTACAATTAACACTGCTACACATCAATACTGTCACATATTTTGAAGTCAAAAAAATGCTTTTAGTCTGTTTTATAAAGTTTTCATTTCAAATTGAAGTTTTTCGCACGAAAATTTTCTCATCATTATTTGGTAATATTATAATAAGTCTGAATAAGTTGATAAATTGATTAACTTCCTGTTATAACGTCAAGGACGTTATAACGTTAAGGGATCTCAAAAGTCTCTTAAATTTTTGCAAAATCATGATTTAAAATTTGTATAAAATTTTGTTGCCATAAAAACCTATAAAAATAACATTATAATTTTTTTACACATTTATTAAGATACACGTAATTACCTAGGATCAGATGATTTCTAAACTTGCATACTTATTGAAACGTAAATAAATCTGACATTACATGTATCGCATATATTATATCTCACTATATTTTGTAGTTTTGAAGCAAATCAACTACAAGAAATAAGTAAAAAATACTCAAAGGAGCATTGCAAAAAATTAATTCAGCAGTCAGCAGGGTTGAATATTTTAATCTTAAAATTTCATCCAACATCAATGGATGATCTTATATGTCAGACTAACAATAACTAACATTATTTTCGAAAAGAACTTCTAAAGACGAAATAGATCCAGTAATTTGCAAAGTTAAAATGAATATATGTATAATGTATTAACATATATCTTCTTACGATTTGGTATTTAATTTGAATTTTTAGAATAATTTTTATTGGACGACATTGTAACTTTAAATTAACCTATCTAAAGATATATATATTGGGTATTGGTCGATGCTAAATTAACCGTAAATAGATTTTTACTTACTTTTTCAACACTATTCGGAAGAAGCATTTAAACAATAACAGCATAGTTGGACATCCTTTTTGATATAAGTTATTTTAGACATTGTTTTTCTTTCACACGATTTATTAATCTAAAATTATTTAATTGTATTTAAATAGAGACTACAATGGCAATATATTTTACATTATTTTTTTACTAATTTCCAAATGCCTTATCAGGCCCTTTGTGTTCTTAACTATATTGACAACTGAGAAAGCGTAGAGATACGCTAAAATACTAAAACACAAATGTTCTATTTTAACCCTCAAAATGTATCTTATTGAAATTAAATTCGATAAAGACAAATAAACTACTTAACCGTGTTCCTCCTGCAAACTTTGGAGTTTTCATTTATTCAAATTCAGTGGTGATGCCAGCAAACTAGTCCAGCTATTCGCTAAGCTTTTAAACTAATTGCTTATTAAAATTGCACATACTCGTATGCCCGCCGTGCGCGGAGGCAGCACTCGTACATTCGTTTCATAGCGTAAACTTTACGTGAATTGAACAGAACAATACACATAACTAAAATACAATAGCGGCAGCCTAGTATGACTTGTGGTGATGTGAAATTGTTGTATGTACTCAGTTGTGTTAAAGTAATAATTTGAATATATTATCATCTCAAAAATTTAAACTAAGAAAAGTGAAAAAATTACATTTTAACTTTAATTGTAAATTTATTCGGAAATAGAAATTATTGTTCAAACTGTTTAAACAATGCATATTCTGAATTCCAAAAATATATCTGGTTTTGATGCAATTATGTGTTAAATCATGGCTTTTACATTATTAGTTTTACTATCTTATATGATCCCAAACTAACTAGCGTAAATATTGTATATATATATATATATATATACGTATATACATATATATATATATATATATATATATATATATATATAATATATATATATATATATATATATATATATATATATATATACATGATTGACATTTCTCTTAACCAGATTTGTTAATTAAAAAACTTGACGTAATTATGATATTGAAAATATTATTTACTATTGTATAAATTCAAAACCGCGGCATTTCTCGCCTCGTGAATAACTAATCTTGTAAATTTTTTTTTAATTCTTTATGAATTGTTTAATAGTTATGAAACTAATATTATGGCAACACATGAAAAACATTTTAAAAAACAGGAGTAGTAACAAACAAGAGTAGTAACTTTATTTCCCTATTTACTCTATTTGTTTTACTTCAAGACATTGAAAAACATCATTTACATTTTATATTCATGTTAATAAATCATGTCAAAAGCCAAACAAATCTGTAATATTTGTAAATTCTTTTCAAAAATATTTATTGATTGAGTTACGAGACAGGTTTTAAAGAATAACATAGACATTTCTAAACAATATTTTAAACGCAAGAGTAATTATAGTAATTTATATAATACATTGTTCTTAACTGGAGATAAAAAATCAATCGACTGATTAAAAACGCACTTCGTATTAATATTACCAGAGCGTAATTCTAAACCGGCTTCGAAAGGTGGTATTAAAAAATTGGCTAACATATTAAAAAACTTATAAATAATTGGAGATTTAGAAAAGCAGTGCATATGAGGTTAAATTTGATTCTAGTGATAAGTTACATTTCAATCACACTAGATTATAAATACTATACACCATCATTGACAAAATCAAACATTGCTAGCAAAATATATAGTTAGGTTGGTGATAAAGAGTTAGTTGCAAAACTGGAAATATTTTATTAAGGTTTGAATAATAAATGAAAATTAAAAGCAGATTATTTTAATTTCCCTTATTTTATTAAACTATAGTACATGTTATTGTAAGACAATTTTAACAGCAGTGACTTTTTTAATTAAAATATTCAGTAAACTCTTAAAGCTCATATTTGTTTAATTTTACCAACGTCATCACTTCTCAGCCAATCTGAATAGAATTGCAAATAAAAGGTAATCACCAAGTAGCGAAGGACAATGTACATACTATCGAAAATCACATAAACTTACGGTATGTAAGCTCTTAAAATTTAAATGATCAATAGTAAACACAGTAACTCTGATCCCACCTTATTACCTCATCTCGTTATACACAGACTTATAACTAATAGATACATTTAATTGAAATATGAATCTAGCAGTGCGCTCATACAAGTGAGTCTAAATAAAGTGCAAGGCGGTTCGGACTATCTAATCCTATTACTACAAAAAATGCACTATATTAGTCATTGTTAGTCTATTTCTTTTTTTCAGTTGGATATTAGAAATGTATCCAATGGTTATCTAGTATTATGGACATCTAGATTTATTTATTTATTGTTCATAATCCTGTGAAAGAATAAAGTTATTGCTCGTTAAGTTACTCAATATTCAACCAAATAATAATAAATTTAATTGCAAAGGTTCATACGATTATTTAATGCATTCAAATACATTCAATTTAATGAAACCATCTTTAATGAACCCTAGAAAGTAGCAAAATTTTCAAAATGAAGACATGTGTCGTTTTCTTATTCATACATTTAAACTAACATTTCTTATCAGTTTCTAAATTTACCATAAGCAACGCCATTAACATCAAGAGTCGTAAAAACAAACGCTAACAGATAACCTAACTTAATTACATTTTAATTTACAACGTTCGGAAAGTGGGAGGTCTGGCGCGATCGTTACGGTAACCACGTGGGGAATCGTTTTCTTTTACTCTTTTTTCATTTAAAATTCCTTCAAAACTGAGCATCTGGCGAAAAAAGAATTAAGAAACGGAAAACACGCAAGACCCTCTCGTTTTAGCTGCTAATTATAAATGTCGATTTTTATTTTAGACATTGATTTATGGTTTTATAATTGTATTTTCATTTGTTGTTAAGGTATAAGGAGTTTTTTTCGGGGCTAAATATTAGCGTATTGAAAAGGTGCATCCTGACGTGCCTTCTTTTTGAAGAATAAATAAAATGGTTGAATGATTGTTCAAGTTAACAAAGTTTTTAACGCTCTTGTTCATTACTGTATTTTTGTTGAACACACATGATTTATAGAAACAATATTAATATCAGAACTATGTATAAACGGTATATTTAACACTATGAGTGATTTTTAATAGTGAATATTGATTTTATGATCAAACTAGTTTCCCAGTTTCTTACATCGTTTTACAATAACATGTTACAATAAAATGGGCAACAATAGTTGAGTATTAAATATAAAATCATTTAAAAATCGAAAATATAACATTCTTAGAGTGCGCAATTTTTATACACCAGATTTTATTTGATATTTCCTTTTCTATTATCAACCATAGAAAAAGAAACACCAAACAATATAACGAGTAATTTCTGTAGGTCACAACCCTTAAATAAATATAAATCCTTTCCATTTTGGTAGCCAGTAATTAAACGAAAACATCTTCCCAAAGTAAACAGTAAAATTAAACATTTATTGTCGTTACCATATGGAATCGTCCTAATGGTAGTGAGACTCACGTTGGAGAAAAGTCACTCACGATCAGCTGACGGCGAAGATAGTCGACTCCTAACAGATGAAACGTCACTCAGCGATCGTATCAGGTCGCGCACTTGCAATTGGCAGTTTGTGATTAAATTTGTCAATTTTCTTTTTGTTCAAATAATTTCCTTTCCTTTGACCGGTTTATTATAAACTCTTTCATATTTTGACATAGAGTATAATTGTACACTTTATGGGATCGATTTACCTTTGGTGTGTCTGTTTTTATAAATCATAATTAGGCCCGAGAAATAGTAATAATGAAAACGAACGTCCAGCAGTGTTTGTAACTTGTTGTCTAGCTAAGAATGTAAAAGTTAACAAAACCAAAACCTTTAAGGCTGAAACTGAATACTGAAAAAAGGGAGATTCGGGAAAATTAATATGAAATGAATTTACTTTTTTTGATTAAGCGAATTTATTCATATGATTTTCAGTGAAATAATAATTTTAAATGGAATCAGAAATATTTGTCTAAATCAGCGGTATTTAACGTTTTTTTTATTTAAACAACGTCTTCTAAATAAAAACTATGTGTGGGTAGGCTAAGAATGGCCAATGGATGAAAAAAATGAGTAAGGAATTAAATATTCCCTGAATTTGTCCATTAATGTAATCCAAGGTGATTTCTTCTGTATCGATACTTCTCTGAGATCTCTGAGATCATCTACCTTATTGTAATTTTTTTTTTAAATTAGAATAATTACGGGCTCTTATTTCTAATTCCAACTAAATCTTCTTATATTATATTCTATTCTATACAATATTTCATACGTTAAACAATTACAAATTTTGTGTATAATTCCTCCTTTTATTTCACTAACTTTTTAACGATACCTCTCTTGTTTCTATAAATGGCACAGACAGGTTTTTCTTAATTTTGTTCACCAGTTCCGTTAATTGCTCATGGATATAAAGATTAGCAGTGTACCGCTCCATTATTGCAACGTACCAAGAAGGCGAATTCAGTCGGAAACATTGTGAAATTTATAAAAAAAGTAAATTATTTAATATATGTTTGATTTCGAAATGTAGAATCTTGATTAGATGAATAAGATTGACTTCCAATGAACCTATCATCTCATTTCATCAGCGTTAGCTTATATGGTAGCCAAACGGAATATTTACACTTGTTCTGCAAAGCAAAAAATGGCTTTACTGGCAATATTAAGAGCATGAGAATTATATAGAGGGACTGCCAGTCGGAGGCAGCTTAATCTGGCTTCTGTTGCATTAAGGGTTTTTAACATTTAAAAAAATGAATGTTAGGGGTCGCCCTGGACGAAAATTATGGCAGAGGTTAAAATTTTCTTCTTTGAGTCTTTGTAACTAATGCTTGGCTCTGCCATAGAATAATAGTATACCTCCACCCATCGTGCGTATATCGCGGATTGCTTTACTCGGTTTTCGCCGTAAACAAAATTCATGAAACAAGAACACATTTGTTGAAATTTCCATATTTAGTATGCTCTGTAATAATCGATACTCGCCTGCTAACGAGAACGCCTCACTCCATCCATTCATTAGCGAACGTCCTCAAATAAAATATCGAATTCAAACGAGAAGATGTTCAAAGTTTCTATAACATGCCAAAATTCACCGGAAATAATTGATTAGTTGCCAGCATAATAATAATACAAATATTTTAAAAGAAATTTTAAATTTACTAACAGATTAAAAATTGCAAAAATTAATTTTACATACAGATGTTTTTGACACACATTTACAATTTTTTCAAATGTTTTTTAAACCCACCATCACGCATAGAGTAAGTATAATGCGTGATCAATTTGATTCAATAGTACTTAGTTTATTTAAATAAATTGAATATTATATTAATACTGTACACTTATATAATACTCTAAATTCTGCCTAGCGCGATTTCGCGCTTTCGGATTTCATACCCCCGATAGCCCTATTTAAATATGAATAGGGCTAAATGACGCCGACCGACTCGAACCCCAATTAATATTTTCCATAAGCCGCTCTTCTTTCACAGTCGATAGATTCTTTTGGAGCATTGTTCAATTATTCAAAATTCAGATTTACTTAGCCCGAGGCGTGGCACCGAGTTTTATTAAATCCGTTATGCCAAACTTCTTACAATTATAATTCAAATATCTCTCCAGGAAGGAGATTTAGAAAAAAATATTGTGAATATACGTATGATTTGTTTCTGAATGAATTTGTCCGCGATTTTGGCACATTTTAATACTTGCTTATTGAACCCCGTTAATCGAATAGCAAATAACTGATGGGATTTGTTTAAAAATGTTGTAAACTTTTAATTTTAACGGCGAATCGTTGAACACAAATATTTTGTTGTATATAAACTTGAGTTATTGATAACTAGAGAAAAGTATTAATTGGTTTACGTCGAATTATATAAATGAGTTGAAAGATGTGATGAACAGCATTCAAAATAATCACATTGTGTTTTCTTAAAAGTTGATTATTGTTTTCATTGTCAAACAGCTGTTAAAATATTTAATACTTTACACAAAATGTTGATAGTAAAACTATACTTGCATAGCTATTGCTGGCCATGACTTAGAGCCAAGAAGTTGTCTCCTTGACCATCAGTGAATTTCAAAAAGAAATTCGCTGATAATTTTGCAAAAAAAGTTCATTTCATTTAATCCGGAATATTCCCGCAAATATGTATACACGAATAGTACTTTAAAATTAAGTAAGATTAATAATAGTCGCCAGCTCATTATACTTTTACATCACATTTTTTGGCAGAATTGTTTATAGTAGCGGATTAAGTTCTGCAATGTGACCCAGCCAAACGAAGAAAACATTTCAAAGGAACTGATAAATAAGAATATTTTGAAATGTTCACCTTCAGTCTCATTAGACTTTCAGTTTCCTCATACGAAAGAAACTTCTTAAATTTGTTTATCTGTAATAGAATGAAGGCGATTTCTTTGTTCGCTAATATTAATTGAGAAATTCCGACACGATTGTGAAACGTCTTCGATTCCAAATACTGTATATAAGTTTTTCTTTTTTTGTTATTTAATTGCAATTATTTTATTTTGCTTATGCAACAAATTTTCATTAGCTATATAATATTTGCTTTAATAATGAGTATCTTTCAACCTAATCTAACCTTTAAAGCTAATATATTTCGAGAAGACACTTAAGTGGTATGAAGAATTAATCTAGTTACATGAAAGTCTTTTATCATAATTAATAAATGGATTAATATTTATTATTTAGCGTATTCGCAATTACCAATTACTTCTCGCCCTTAAATATATCACAATGCACACAAATTATTATTTGACAGTATTAATGTCGTTACTCTAAATAAATTAAAGTCTACCTCTTTGTTTGACACATTATTATACCTTATATTTACCAACCATATATGCCACATTCCAACAACAAATATGCAAAGTGCTCAACCTATTTTATCAAAAAGGTACTTTTCAGAATTTCTGTACTAAGTGTAGATAACCAGTGCACTACTATAAGAACTACTCATTTGGAGATCTTATTTTTAACCGATATTATTTTGTATAAATTAACTTTTAGAAAGAAGTAATTATGTCTCTAAATAACTACTACTTATTTTGGATAAAAATGGTCTCCCTTTCACTTATTTGAAAACTGATATTACCGTTAAGCTGAATGAGAAAACAATATATTTGAAGTAAGGTACACTATGTTCATGAATTGAAATACTTACTTAATTTTCAATGGCTTTACAAATATTTGAACAAAACCATTCTGTTTTTGTACACAGCGTAAATAATTTCGTCTGATTGTAATACTCGTTTGCCACTCTCACTTCAGTTACTTTAAGTTATAATTAGATTTTTCAAAATTAAGTTTAGTTCATATATTGTAACATTTGCTTAAAATGTTGTAATATGCTAAACTTATAACTAAATTTGTAGAAAGGACCTATGATAAAAATTAGGTGTATTTTTAAATGATAGTAATGTTCAGAATTTTCTTTTCTCAGCGCACGTTAAGACGTATTGTGTATCGTATTATTCATTCATACATATCCCTTTAGTACTCATATACTATTTATTAAAAATTTAAACAGCAAATTATTCGTATTACAAAATTTAAGTCACGCGGGCAGGGAACTGGAACATCGCTAGCCAAAATGCGCGCCGCTATCGTCCGCTCATCATTGATAGATGAACGTTTTCAGCTCGTTTTGTAAATGCGTTAATAAATTCAAGAAATACGGAACAGCTATTATCCTATATCACCAACATCACGTATCCTATTATTCAATGTTATACGTGTAGTACTAATATACTATTTAGTCAAAATTTAAACAGTAATTTGTTCCTGTTACGAAATGTAAATTTATATTAACAGATGAGTATTCTCGATTAGTTTTGTAAACGCGTAAATTAATTCGAGAAATACCGAGCAGCTATTATCTTGGCGGACACATAAATGTAGCTAAAAACTCGTTAAATACGAGTGTATGAAGTTTCCGTAGGGAGTTTATATAAAATTTTTATAGACCCAACTATAACATGGTAATTAGTTGGTGGCTATTACTCGTGAACTGGTAGAGCCTTCTTAACTGTGATTATTGTTCTTTCAATATGGTTATATATTGTAATAATACTTCGTAAACTCTAATATTTCTCAAAGGGATCTCTGAATCGAAAAATTGCACAATGGGTGAAATTTTCTGCACAATGGGTTGTGCAAAAAAAAATCACATCCACTCTACAACTAGGGTGAGCACACTAATAAAATGTGTTAGAAGATTTTATTTCATAAGTTTGTTGGCGTTATAAATACGTACAACCATGCGAAATGTCCGATTTATAGAATGAATAGTCTACGATTAAAACGGCTGTCACAGATAAACCGACAAGCAGAGAAAATGTAATGATAACTAATTTAGCTTCGGCCCCTAAAAATGAAGTTGTTCTGGATATTTTTTTAATAGGGTTCTGTATTAGTTGCCATGGAATATTTCATTAAATTCAAAAGTGTTATTACTATATTTAACTACAAAAAAATTAACAATCAGTCTTAATTTGTAGTCGTGGCATACAAAAGATCCATCTAGAGTAGTAATTTTTACAACTTTCTAAAAAGTGTAGATATCTGGAAACTAAGAGATTTTGTGATCAAGTCATAATATTAAGAGAATGTGTTAAATAGTTTTAGATTTTGATTCAGTGATCCAGTTATAACTTGGCCTATATCCCCCTTTCGGTTAGTGACTTGACTTATGGGACACCTGTGTTTATATATGCTGGAGATTTGAGGTAACACATACAAAAAGTACAATAGATCCAAACCTCTCCCATTCTTGAAGTCAGTTAAAAATATATCCTTCTACTAATCACACTTACATATTTAAAATTGGAAAACGGTTTTATTGAAAAACAATATATTTACGTGTTCAAAAAAATAATATTCTACTTATTTTAATAGAAAGTTTTTGTACCGTCAGAAATTATGTGAGTAAATTATTAATCACAATTAAATGAAACTACGTGATGTAGTTTCATTTAATTGTGCCTTGTGACCATTAAGCCCTTATGAAATTAAAGGTGGGTGGGTGTAACATATATTCCAAGCCTCTGTTCATCATGACACATAACAGCAACAATGGGCAGTTACAGTATGGAAGACGTTATCCACACAAAGATGTGTTGATAGTATATATATATATATATATATATATATAAAATAGATAGATATATAAAATCTTTGCAAATTTTGAGTGGTTCTTTGTTATTCTGCCCTTTCTTACATTCTTAAATCCTAACTTCCAATCCGCTTGTTATATTTTAAGGTTACTTTAAAACGACGTTTATGATGCAAAAATAAATTATGGAATATATTTACATATACATGTAATATTGCTCGAAAGGAGAGAGATTTAAATTAGGTACCAATTTTTTTTAGTTTTAAATTAACCATGGAATTGAAGGATTAAGTGAAATTATGACAATACTAGTGAAGTTGCTCAGAAATTTAAAGCCAACAAAGCTCTGTAAGTTCTGAAGCAAAGCTGCGCTCGAGGAGAAAAAATCTTTGTCTCTAGAATTTTAAATATTCCATTAACTCTAAGGTCTTCGTCTAAAGAAACCATCACTTCAAAGGTGACGTTAAATATGTACCAGGGATGTACAGTCACATTCGCAGAAATTGGCTTGTGGCAGGTCTGTTTCATCTATAGTCAGTTTTAGGCAGCATGCTCATATATAAGCTTACCACGTAACCATATATTTTATTATATATATTTACTTCTATCGTCGTTACTACGAACACCACGCGATCTAATTTAAATTAATTTAAAATTATATATTAGTAATTAATCGGGTAAAAATGAAAGTAAATTTAAAATTTACGATTGATATGGTGGCACTATTTATCGCAAATTTTTGTAACCATAATTGCTTCATTCCGTCTGATTCCATCTTAATCTGATGTTTACAAAGTCAAAAACCTTTTAATGAAATTAAATTTGATACTTTCATAATTTGAAAGAATTGTATAATATTCTATAGATTTTAAAATTAAAGTGATAAATAAAACACCTTCCAATCGAATAATGAAAGTGTGCGTACTGACCAGAAAAATGCATATCTTTTAATTTATTAAAAGGTATAATATTTATACACGGTTATACTCTTTAATATTTATACAAAACAACGTGCTAAAGGTCAATTATGTGTAAATTAAAAATTCAGAACAAAATAAAAGAAATGTGCATTATTTTTGGTCAAGGAGTAGTTGCAACGTAGAAAAAAATTTCTATTCTGCCAGATTTTTGCTCATGTGTATACCAGCATTACAGAGATTTAATTCCTTCGTATTATAATTTGGTTATTTTCTATGACCTATCATTTTTCAACTTTCGTAAGCGATTTTGCCCACATGTACTTTAGGACCAATTCAAATTTATTTCTTTAGGAACCATTAAACAAAAAACAAAGTGTTTCCTTCAAATGAGTTTCTCTATTTTTCCCTCGCATTTAATTAGTTTCAATAAAAAAAATATTCCAATTACTAGTAAATTAAAGGCAGAAAACGTATCGTAAGTCAGAGAAAGAAGACTACAATACAAGTGACCGAAGTACAGTACAGTCTTATCGATATTATATGTAAATATCAAATACAAAGATGTATTAACCACCATTATATTAAATAATATGAAGAGCACTTGTATAGAATACGGATATAGATTAAGCAAGGATATATCTTAAGCAAGGATATATATTTTCTAATTTGATATCCGTATTCTATACAAGTGCTCTTCATCTTTTTTAATATAATAGCGGTTAATTGAGCCATACGTAGTAATTAAAATTACGCAACCTTGCAATTTTTTCTCTCGAACACGCTAACAGGCACCAAACCGCACTGAAGAATGACATCTTTATGGCACCAATTACAATATTGGAATTCTGGAGCGAAATAACAATTTAACTTAATATGCAGTCCGATCCAGGATCACAATGGTGGAAGTGCAGGCAGCCGACCTCCTGCTTTACTACACCGAGCTTATCGTATTTTAGTCACGGAGTACTGCAACGGAGTAAAATATATGTTTTAGCAAACTTGCCAAACGAAGAAAACCTCCACTGTTTTCGGAATAATGGAATTAACATGTTTATCTTAGTATTCTCTTTGATAAAATATTAAGTTTGTAAAAATGTTATGGAAAATGTATTTCAAAATAATTATTGATAAATTCGATTAAAAGCGGCAGTTGGAAAAATGAAGTTTGTAATTTTGATTACCAATATTGTATATACTGTTAAGGAAAGAAAATAATTGAGAAAAAGTGCGCAATTGACAAATATTTTGCATTTAAGTTATAAAAAATTCAAATTATTAATGGGCACTTCGATTTGCAAAAGAAATCTCGTACAAATGTATTTTTTTACAAAGTACACACAAAAATATATAAGCGCCTTATTTTTTGCTACATGGCAAAAAACAAATATTAATTATAAAATATTAATTATAAAGAACTTTTAGTAAAAAATTAAACGCACAATAAATTAAGATAAAAGTAGGGTAGAGTGGAACTGGAAGTGTCGACTATCAGGAGTCACTGAATTTGACAACTTAATTATAATCTATTCTGGTGTGTGGAGAGCTAATATGAAAGAAAATTTATGACTTTATTAATGTTTATCAAATGCTTCTACATATCTAATTTTAACAAAAATTTGGAAAGATACAATCACTCCCGCTCTGAATCTGGTCGCGCCCTAGCTTAGATTGTTTGTGCCGCTATTTTGTTTAACTGAATTATGAATATAAAACTTAGGTTTTGGAAATAAAATGTAAGTGTTATTTACTTTCCGTGATTTATTAAGTAATACTTCTATGCTTTTAAACAAAATCAATTAGTTTTCTTAAACTTTTATATTCTTATAAAACCCTAAAAAATATTTACACAAGTAATGCTAAATATAACAGATTACTTTTTTTGTAGAAAACTGATTTTAAAAATAAACAATAGTCAATAGTGAGTCAATACGTATTCAATTTAAATACTTAAAGTATCAGTCTCTATCATCACTTTAGTTAATAGCTTAACAAGCTATCTATTCCTCAAAACATTTCAGAATTCGTTTAACGTACAACAATGAAATTCGACATTGGTGTGTCGTAGGCAGGTACGCCATTAAAACTATATTTGTTAAAAAATTATTGAAAAAATAAATTCTTATTTCAAAGAAATGTCGAACTTATTTTAACTTACTTAATCGCAAAATATTTAACCTTCCTACCCTATTATCATTACAGTTCTTTAACAATATTAGCAACAAAATTAACTGAAAATATATGTGAACTTCACTTTCTTGATTGTTTTTTGCCATTGGCAATATGTGTCATTTTCTTACTTATATTTAGGTCAAAGACTAATAAAATGAGATATCACACCAACATAAATGCGGAAATAGAGATACATTACCGAAGATGCATTAGTTGTATGTACTTACAATTTAACGATAACCAGTGTGTATTTACATTTTAGAATTTCTATCCCTCAGTAGGCCGTCTGATTTCTCATCGACTGATTCCTGTCACGTTTTTAAACATATTGAGTTAAAATTTTGGTTTGAAAATGGAATTTATTTGATCAAAATTAAATATGACGTAAAACTTAAGAAATTTTTTTATATTCACTACTGTAAAATAAAAATGAAAAAAAGTCCTACTAGATCTAGTATATCTTTGGAAAAACATCAAAAATGCAATGAAATTGTCTTAGAAACGATGCATTTTTAATACTTCAAATTTTAGTATTTTCTTTCAAAGTTGGCTCTTCCCCCACGTCAAGACGTCTTTTCTCCCCATTTTTAAAATATATATTGAAAAACACTTAAAAATATAGAATTATAACTCTTAATAAAATTTTAAAAAATATTCGGTTCTCTGTCCGTGATTTTAAAGTTCCAGATATTTTTTTGTTCAGAAAAAAGTTTGGTTTGCCTTTTACTATTTTTGTCCTTGTCGTAGCTGCAAGCGGTAATTGCAATAAACTGTGCATATAAACATATGCACAACTTATTGCAGAACCAAAATTCAAATTACACCAAGCTTCGGATGCACTGGAACAATTGGGTGGGGAAAATTACTAGTGCTGTAAAATATTAATAATCTGGTATACTACAAAATAATTACCACATAATAAAAGTGATATAATTCGAAATTAATATTCTGGTCTGATCAATAAAATTAAAAAGATTAGGTAACAGTATCAATATATGAGCGTTTCAAAATATCTGCCACGCCGCAATTTAATTTCCATCTCAAAATGGTACTACACAAGGCAATAACAATTATGATTTAATAAGGTCCCAACACACGGCACGACCGTTGCGGTAAACGGTCGCGAGGTCAGCTTAAATCCGCGGTTACATCTGTTCGCGACGTCCGCCCGCCGCGCACTACGGCCTCGCCCCATAAATACTCGTCTCCTCTACCTTGTCTGCAATAAAAAAATTTCACTGCCCACCGTATTCACTTCCAGGACTTTTGTTCACGAGTCTTTTGTGTTATTTGTTACTGACGTGTTACTTTAGGCCATTGTAGGTAGACACAGCGAGAATCGTTCTATTTATGGCTGTTATTGTTGTTTGTAATTTCAACATCTTTATTACGTATACAAAACAGAACCGTGATTAGTAAAATAAAAATGGAAATTGCCTTTTGAAAAAAGCTGATGATGTAAATAAATATTATATAAAAATTATAAATACACGTTTGAATTAAAACCGTTTATTCAGTGGATATCAAGACCGTTGAAGAGAAAGTCTTTAGATATATAAAGTATGAATTTTTCAAACATTTTTAAGCATGTGCTTGAAATTCATTCCAAAGGATTTTATTTGTCCAATTAAAAAATATATATGTTGGAGGCTTAAAGTATGTAATTTCTTAAATAATCGAGTTACAATAATCAAACCAATTATTTTGTTAAATGAAATATTTTAATGAAAATAACCCTAAAATGAATATTGCAGATATTATTTAGAAACGCCAATTTATTATTCTTGGATGGAAAAAATCAGGTAATTTTTTCTTATTGCTCTTTGAGAGGGATAAAATGGACACTTTTTAATGAATTAAATGTTTAATGCTATAACAGAAAATACGTGAAAAAGGAACTCTTCATTATGCAAATTTCTGAAAGAGAGTAAATTTTAAACCTTTTTCATAAACTTCCTATTTTCTGTATTAAAAAAAAACTACTGATGACCTTAAACACGAATTTAATACCATTGGTTCATGCAACTAATTAAGAATCAAATATGCAACACGTATTTGAAAAAGTATAATTGGGAATAATGTTATAACAATATACTAATAGAAAACTCGAGTTTCCAAGTACCTTTTGATTACAACGTGTACAAAATACATGAAAGTAAATCTCCCTATATATTATTTACAAATTTCCGAATGAAATATTAGTAAACATCATTTCAAAGAGAGTTATTTGCGTTTAACTTAAAATTTGAAAAGTGCAATTCAACTAATGACACTTTCAAAGGATTTCGAAGGATGTATCATTTAACAAGATTTCACTGACCCACTTAGATAATGTACGAAATATATAATGAAGGTCTTCAGCGGGAAGATTTATCTATGCAGAATATTTTCTACAACAAGGGTTCACAAGGATTTTATATTGAGAAATTAATTATATAATACTTTGATTGGCATAAATAGATAAAATATTATGCCAAAGAGGCTTTAAAAATAATACCAACAGTAAGACTTTATTAATATAGATACATTATATTACCAGTAAATCAATGTGTGTGTGTGTGTGAGTATATACACATACACAAAAAAGGGATCATACTATGATTTCTGAAAATGCCACGGTTTTTGAAGTTTTTTTAATTTTTTAAAAAGGATATCTACACTTGGGTTCTTTTGGAGTACTATAGCCACGAATAAGATTTCTCACTGTTTTTTTTAGAATGTTTCTAAATAATTATGCTCTCATACATACATTCCAATTTTTAGGGGACAGTTATGTTAAGATACGAAATATATACTATACATTAAGTTGGCTAATACATTTTTAAGCACAACTTAGGTACTTTTAAAATGGATTAAATCGATATCAAATGCGCATTCTATTACTTTACGAATTTCGTCTGGGTCACGATGGAAGAACTATCACAAATTATATATGTCATTAGATGTGTGAGTCTACGGTGTCTTACGTGACGGCAAAGATTTGTTTCAGAAGTTCAGGAATGAGGACTACGATCTCGAGATCGAACCCCATACCGAACCTCTTGTTGAATTTGACGTTCAATCGAATCCGGCACCACAGAAATCGGCACCACAGAAACACATCTGTACGAATTGGGAAAAGTTTCAAAATACGGTGTGTGGATACCCCACGAGTTGTCATCACATCACTTTCAGTGCAGAGTTGATACTTGTCAACAGTTATTGGCATTGAAACGTAATTTCAACTGCTGGACCAGTTGGTAACTAGCGATGAGAAGTAGATTACATGAGTTAACCAAGATGTCAAGGGAATGTCAAGGGCATTATTCGTTGGGAGTTGCTTCCAGAGGAATGTACAATTAAGGCAGATATTTACTATAATATATTTATATATATATATATATATATATATATATATATATATACTTGGGTGTATGTGTTTGTGTATAGATGTTAATGCATATATCCAGTTCCCTCGTAGTAGAGCCAGAAGCAACAAGGGCGCGTTAAATAAATTTTCTCTCCTTTTATTGGTCTTTGTGCACATTTCTTTATTTTTAATTCTCCTGACATTACACTTCTTTAGCAATTCCTTAATTTAACGCATTAGTATTTTACATATTTAAATTAAATTTAGTGTAACTTATAATTTTTTTAATGAAAATTATTGAAGCAACTCGGGGTTAAAAAAACTATCGGATAACTCAATATTTTGTTCATTACCAATATTAACTTTGAGCTATTATGATTTAAAAAAGTATATCAAGGCAAGAGTGACCAAGTATTTTGTAAGTTTTCGCCTTCAGTAACAATTTTAAGATGGTAAGACAATAACTTACATTAAAAGAAAATAATTTTATTGAAATTGAACAGAAAGTTCTGTTTGGAAATTGAATTGTTCTCCATAAGTGGTTGAAAAATTATCAATTATGTACGAGACAATGTATATATATATATATATATATATACATATACATGCGAGTGTGTGTATGTGTATGTGTGTGTGTATATAGATGCTAATGCATAGATCCAATTCCCTCATAGTAAAGCCAGAAGGAAAAAGGGCGCGTAAATAAATCAACTCAATCAAATACTCAATATAAAATTATGGAAAAATAGGGTTTGTAGAAACCTATGCAAAAGTTCTTCGACTGTATAATCTTGCGTGTTCCAATAAAGGACTACTATCTTGTATTGGAATTGGGTTATGTGGTAGAAATCTCATTTTTTTTCAATAATCTTCATTTTTTAATCCATACCTATCTCATTAAAGTTTGAATAAGTAACAAATGTGAAATGTACAAATTAAATCATATTGAATTATAAAATAATATATGAACTATAAATATTCAGAGTTTGCCGTGCAGCGCCAAAAGACGCAAAGTAAAATCAGACGCAAAATCAGGCCAAAAGACGCAAAGTAAAATAAATATTATATGGTGGTTTACAGCCTTCGTATCGTTAAGAAAGTATATTTATGTATATAATTGTACATTATCCTCCAATTTCCGTATGCCACATATTCTAAGTAATATATAACTTTCACAATTATCAAAATTGCAACGTTGTCTCGGTGGATGGCATAGTGCCTTATCTATGCTGAAATGAATCTTCAGCTGAAAACTTTGGCAACTATTTTAACAATATAGGCGATAGAAGTTTGGCTATATATATTATTAACTACTAGTATACAATATTGCTAATGAATTTAAATATACCGTTTACTATTATATATAGCTTCATATTTCTTTTGCGCTATATCATCATCATATTTGGCACGACAGCCCAGGGTGAGCCAAGGCCTTCTGTTGGAGATTCTTCCAGGAGGTTCTACTCTTCGCCTGGGTTTTCCAGTTCTTTATCCTGAGTATGTTAAAGTCTTCTTCCACTGAATCTATCCATCGTAATTCTGTTCTACCTCTTCTACGAGTTGTTAGAGGTTTTGCGATGAATCAATATTTGCGCTATATATTAATTTTAAATTTACCTCTCAAAGTTGTAGACATCGTAACTTATTGTAGACTAAGTTGCCGAAACAACTATCATGTACTTATTATTTAAATTCGAAGACATAAAATTTTGAAATGTACATTTATATTTCACGAATTTTTACACGTACTCGTGGCATGAAGTGAAATAACTGAAGTTTCAATATTTCTCGTCAAAAATGGAAATATGTACATTCTAAGTTTTGATTAGTTTTCGTTAAATGCACTTAGAGGATTAAGCTTTAATTATTTTATAAAAATAATTACAGTTGGATAATGAAATTAGTTTACTATACCACAAGAGTATTTGTATAAATAAAAATGTGTTGGTTCACTTATTTTATTAAGCGTAAAATATTCTCGGTAACTAAAAAATAACGTTGAGTTAAACGTTATTTTTTCCGGTTAATGTCTCGTTATAAGGTTATATTTTGAAAATCATTCGATAAACAAATTTTTAAACTCTAAAAGGGGTGGAAAATCGTTACTTTAGGGTTCCACTTCAGGTTAAAAATAGTCTTTTATTGTACAAAAATTTCATCCACATCCAATAAGGCTGCGAACATTTTTTGTAAACTTGTCTTTTCGTTAAATTGATGAAAGTATTGCGTTAGCCCGCTGGAGTAGATATATATATATATATATATATTATATATATATATATATATATACATATACATATATATATATATATATATATATATATATATATATGTATATATATATATATATATATATAAATATATATGTGAATGTATGTAAGTTTGTATCTGGTGGGAGCATACAATTGATGGTTTTTATTTATTTAATGGTGATCAGTGAAATTTAAAACACTATTACCGGCGGATATTTGATAAGTAATGCCACCAAAAAGTATAAACTTTTGTCCAGTTAAAACTAAAAAAGTACTAATTGTAATCGAACTATTTCCAACTTTCTCGTTTTGGTCCATATATGTTAAGTACTATTTTTGGTTATATTGGGAAGAGTTTTTCCAGAGTTAAAAGCAAAAAACTCACCTACAGTAGACAAAGACGGCCATTAATGTCATTATAATGGTTAGTTTAATTAACAACTCGGATTATTCTTTATGTAGATTATTATTTTCTGTCATAATTTGAATAAGTCTGCCAGTCTTCATTTGGAATCGTCAAACTATATTTATGACGTAATACGAGATGAGTTGGTTTGGTATTAAATTATGATTTCATTTTATTGAAAGTTTTGTTCAGTGAAACTTTTGACAGATCATTCGTTAACTATAAATCATTAAACCTTGTCTCCATACGAGGCCTTATATTTGCATAAAGTCACTATCGTAAAAGTAACATTTACATTAAATGCTTGTTTCATTACTTGATAAAAATCTATTCCGTCGTATAATTGCCCGCTCAATGAATTGGCTGTTTGATTAAATGTTCACTAATTCACTCACTAGTGTATTTATATATTTTTTTGTAAATTGATTAATTAAATAGTTTTTTTATGTATTCATCAAGTTGTCAGTTCGCATGCTCGTTACAGAGTTGTATAAAATTAGTTCAGACAAACTAAACATTTTGAATGCAAAGGATGTAAAAATTTTGAAAGCATAATTTTGTGATCTAATATATTAGAAAACCGTTTTGTTATTTAATATATTTCTCAATTAATACCTAGTCGACATTAATTAATTTTTTTAAGCTTATCATGTATTTTTATTTTTTTTTAAATATATTTGTTATAAGATTAAATAACCTAATAATATTACGAAAAATGAATAAACTGGGGAACAAAAATGTTACTTCAAGACAGAATGTTACTTCTTAGGGTTTAAGTCTATGTTTATCAACAACTACACCTCAATTGGTTCAGTAGTTTTTACGTGATGCGTGTTCAAACAAACAACAGATAAACAGACAAACAAAAATCCCAGAAACTATTTTTTTGTGTTCTGTTACTTTTATTAAATCCCCTAAATCATTATTTCGTAAAAACCTTCAATATATTCAACCGATACAGCAATTATATATTGTTTTATAAATATCACATTAAAATTTTATATTTATTTCATCTGAACTCGACTTAACTCTCATTATTTATCTTAACAATAAGTCAATAATGTGAGTTAAGTAGGTTGAGACTAATAATGCCTAATATTATATATTCATAGAGTTAGATTAGGAACTTCATAATAACTTTTACCACTTTTTCAATTAAAAGAGTGCATAGAATATTTCCCAAAAATTTGACCTAGGGCATTGTATAAAAATATTCTCTGTATTTTCCCAATTATTTTCAATTACAAAGATTACCGTGGTTCAAGAAAGATGGTTACCCTGTCGTTACTTATAAAATACGTTCAAAAACTTGTTCCAGCAAACTGCTTCCCAAAAATTATTTCTACAATGACTGTGCCCAAGTAAGCCAAGCGGCTTGGCCCAAAGTCCGCGCGAATGCAAATGTCTGCCACCAGCCGCCCTCAATGAAAATTACGACCAAATTTGCATAACAAATTTTCGAGCACTATTGTGCTTAGAAGATTGTCGACGCCAAATTAGCTTTGAATCTGAACTAACAATGTGGGGGTGCAAAAATCTGGTTTGAATTCGGTATGTCAATTTCGGAGTCGGGAGGGCAGAAATATACGTGACGTTGTTTCCATTTTAAATCAAAGAGTTGAGGTTTAGGTACATAAAACGGGCGTCCGGTAGCAACTGTCAATATTCGTGTACCGTCCTTTACGGAGCCATGTCCAATACCATGTCCAATGAGGTTGATGAAAATGAGCTGACAGTGAATTTTTGAAAACATTGAATAAAAAAGTAGCGTTGCCCAGTCTCGGGCGGGGTGCCTTTCGGCGTTGAAATATTTTTTGCTTTTATGAATTTACCTAGAATTCATCAGTTTAAATAATTCTGTGTTTAGGTTCAAATACCGACCTATTTTCTTAAATTTTAATTACTGTTCGTCTTTTAACGAATATTTTTTCGCTCTATACGCTGAAAAATTAAGAAAATCGTTAGATTCCAGAATGGAAAACTTTTCATTTATATATACTTTTAAAAGTTATCTGTGAAAGGCGTATCTCTCCTCAAATAACTCGTGCTATTTTCTTTCTGTTTGCAGCCATGTCTCTTCTTTTAATAGTTCAGTACATCAAAAGAAAAGAAATAGAATCTTAATAAGGGTACTCACTTGTCGGCCTATCTGTTCTTTAGTCACAACCGTTTTTATCAGAAACTGTGAGAAACACAACATTTCAAACATAGCATAGTGCCAAAGCATATTAAACCGCGCATATCTCAATTGTGAAAATTTAAATTTGTACATGAAAATTGTATAAAGGGTAGACAGATTGTTAGAAAAACCCTATATTTCTCTTGCCTTGTGGAATATTATTTGAAAGAGCGATTCATAAAAATTCCTAGACTTTTTATACTTTCAGGAAGATAGTTTTAATTATACCATACTTCCATATCAATTTTCTCAGAGTCTGTTTAGTGCAGGAACTAAAAATGTTTTGTAATCATATTAACTTAAACATACCTAAATAATAAAAACTTGTAAATATTTACGTGAATTTATTTCCTTTCGTGTATTTTTGGGATATTTATTAAAAAAATTAATTATAAAGATTTCAAAGAGAAATTCAAAACTTTTTGTGACAGAATATATCAGCTACATCCATCGTTAAAACTATTTAGATCGTTATGAAAAAAATAGCATTACTAGAAATTTTCTTAAATTTTGCCAAGAAGCGATAATTTTATATTTGATAGTTTTTGAGATATTAATGATAATTTTAGGCCTGCAAAAAATATAATAGATTGTATTACATGTGGGGGAAAATTACATTAATATTTGTTGATAATTTGAGGGCACTACTATATTCCATTAAATGTTTAAAATAGTTATTAGATGATTATAAATGACTTCCATAGCCAAATGATCTGCTAATGGGATACCAGCTTTAAAATTAGTAATTCGTAATACTGTCTATAATTTATCTGCATCTAAATGTGTTAATCTTTATTTTATTATGAATATTCATTATAATATATAAATAAATGGTTTTTTGTTTTATTTATCATGAACTATTATTATTATATACTATTATAGCTGTCAACGTCAATAAAATTACAATTCACATTCACACAAGTTCACATTTTCACTTGATTGTATTTCCTTGTTACATAAAAATATGAATACTAAACCCAAATGTGCATTGATTTATTACGTTATTTAAGATAACCAATCTGTTATTGACTACCTTACAAAACTTTACCATTTATCATATCATTTTTTTTTAATAACACAATAACGCCAATCCAATGTTAATGTATAAAACCTGGTCTGTGGCGTTTTAGTTATGCGATTCCAAACATCACTCCAGCCTCTCTCGACGATCGGAAGGGAATCGAGCCTGAGGCTCTGCGGTACGCAGCGTAATCAACGGTCGTAAATCTGTGATCAGCCCAGATCCCAACAGCGACTATCGTCAGACATTAAGAAACTTTGTGTTTTTTCCGAAATAAAACGGTAATGTATGTTATTTCCGGATGCATTCTATTAGTAGGCAAAATATGGTAAGGACCGATTGAATTGGTGAGGACGGAAAACAAGAAAAACACACGAAAGAACACACTTTTACGTTTACTAGTGGTCGCCCAGTGGTCGAAATTCGACCATAATAAATTTAAATTATAAGTTATTTAATAAAAATTATTAAAATATAATGCTCAAACATTATTAAGGTCCTATTGTCAAAGACTATATACTACTATAACCACAGATTTCGCCAACGCTGTTATTTTCCTATTTAAAAAAAATAAATTATATGGAATTCAAAAAGGAGAAAAATAAAGAATACCTATTTTAAAAAAAATTTATTGAAATAGAACATGCTGTAAGATGATGCGAAATAAAAAAATTATGCGGTAAAAAATGCTCTCCAGTGAATATAATTTTTTATCGCATATTGCGATAATATAATTAACGATTTAAAACTTCTTTGAAAACAATGTTTTTTGTAAAAACTCTTTCATCGTTTGCTAAACGTCCTTGACCGTTGTATTCGGAAATATAAAACTTTGAACCATGGAATGAACGGACTCTACTTGCTGCGACATACAATTACCCATGTGTGAAAACTGGGCGATTCAATAAAATTCCAAACTTTGGAATGTTTGTCCTTGAGACTTATTTATTGTCATCGCAAATGCTGGTATTATAGGAAATTGCGTTCTTTGAAAGTTAATCGGTAAAATAGTTGCAGAGTACGTTAAATTTATACGTGGAATCAAAATTCTCTTACTGCGTGTGGTCCTAGTTAAAACTTCGCAATCTATTGAATTTCGATGCATAAATTTGATGCGCATTCTTGTTCCATTGACTAATGCATCCTTAGTATTTAAGTTTCTGATCAATAAAACTATGCAATTAACTTTCAATACTAACTTATGCGGTGGTAAACCACTAATAGACAAATAATTTAAAAACTCTACCGGATAGTTATTGATGTTATTGTCATTATCACAAATTATTTTATCATAGCAATGATATGTTCGCTGTTCACCAGGAATTTGATTAAGTATATCAGTATTAATCAAAGTAAAATCGTCATTTGTAGGTGCTAATATAACAGAGTTCAATATATTTTCTGAGAGTATGTTATTGGAAATATTTCCATACACCTAATCAATAATATTGTTTTTATTTCCTATTAATTGATGAAGTATTTCAATAACATTTTTACTAAACTGAGGGAATTGTGGGGCCTCATCATTACCAATTTTTTTCAAGAATTCTGCAAATTTTATTTCATTTGGTAAAGCTCTCATATTTCGAGTAAATGTAACTTTATGAAAATTAGGAAATTCATGCCAACTTGTAACAAAATTTTCAATTAAAGTTCCACGTGATCCATGTGGGATTACTGGTAAGATTTGCCAAAAATCACCGCACAGAAGTATAGTTTTTCCTCCAAACACTCTATGTTTATCGTTTTCATCACATAGATCACGCAATAATATATCTATGATTTTCAACACTTGCAAAGGACACATAGAAACTTCATCAATAATTATCAATGATGATGAATTTATGAAACTACCGTAACTACAATTTGCAGTAATATTTGATACAGAATTTTCTAAAATGGGTATAGGCAATTTAAACACATTGTGTAAAGTCCTACCTCCAAGTAATAAAGTTGAAGCTATGCCACTGAACGCAGTTGGAATACAACGAAGATTAAGCGAATTTAATTTGTGAATAAATGCTGTTTGAGTGAATGTTTTGCCACAACCAGCGTGAGCGGTTAAACAAAAAACATTGGATCCAGTATCATGAAACAAAATGTCACGAATAACTTGTTTGAAAGTGCTAATCATTTAATTACGCTGTTCAATATTTGCACTTTCATAATACTCACAAAACAGCATCTCTTGTTCTATTATATCAATAGTTTTTCTTCTTCTATTCTCTGCGAGTATGTGAGAACTGGTAAACCAAGAATTTGACAGGACAAATTATGAACATTCAAAATATCATCAATTTCTAATAGAGCTCTATTAAAGGATATTTCTTCGTTGTAGTCTTAGAAAACCTTCACTAAGATATACATTAAGTTCATTCCATAACGCTAATGCATTGGCTGGCACATTTATTGCACAAATGTAACCAAATAAATTCCGCATTTGTTTTGGTGAATGTAATTCTTTTGATTTATTTAAACATTCCCGCCATTCATTATCATTTGAAAATATTCCGCGAACATGATTTCGGACTACAGACATGTAATAAAAGCAATCGTAAGTAAAAAAGTTCGATATCTTTTGGTGAGACTACATATGTACATTGTAATGATTTTATCACCTCCACGGTTTCTCGTCTTCCATATATTTCGGGAATCTTCCCACACATAATGCATAGGAATTTCAGTATATTTATACTTTCGTGCTGATGGATCTGATCGATTCAACTCAAAAAATGCTAATAATTTTGTTTGTCTTTCATTATCAATTATTTCTGTATTTTGACTTTGTTCATTTCCACCAGACTTTAGTTCAATAGATGCACTGTCATAGTCTTTATACACATATTTAGAAATGTATTTCACACTTTTGACTGTAGTACATACTTCAACATTTATATGGCAATTAAATTTAGCAAGTAAATATGGATTGTATGGTACAACATACCGATTGTCAAGGCAACTAACACGAACTTCTGAATTATTACCATTATCACGTCTTCTGTATAATGGATACCCATTTAACGATTCACATGTAGTTTCATTAAATCGTTTTGGATACTCTTTTATACATTTTCCATCTCTCATACATACAGAATTAGGATTAAGTACTCCGCATGGACCATGCATCATATGTTTTACAACATATTTATGTAATGTGTATTTCAATGTGAGGAATCTCCGCAGATACAACTTTATCAATACCTATAGCATTAACAATTTTATCTTGCTCATTTAAAGTGAGTAAAATGGGAGCATGAGGCAATCCTCTTTTTTGAAATTCAATTGTATAAATGAGTGCTTCAACTTTACTAAAGATATTATTTTGTATAAGGCCCTCTATGAATGCTTTCAACTTTGACTTGAATACACGCACAATAATATCAGGTCTAAAATTAGCAGCTTCACCTACACCAATGTTGTTAACTATTTCTAGCCGACTTGGATTACAAGTCATTGTAATAAATAAAGACGGTTTTCCGAAATGTTGTACAATTGACATTGCATCTAAATAATTCTGATACATATTTCTTGGAGATCCATTGAATGAAGATGGTAAAATTACTCTACTACCAACATTCCTGGCATTCATGTTCAATTCTAAGTAGTCTGTTAAATTGTTGTAAACTTCAGACCTAAGAATTGTTTGATTTTGTAGAATGAAATGTAATCGTGAGCCCTCTATTCTCACATACATATCAACTATCCACTGCAGAAACAATTTTTGCGAATGGTGTAACATGCTGAAATCATCTCTAATTGCAAGTCGATAGGCAGCATACTGAAGCATTGTTAATTAATTTCTGAGTGCTCTTGAATTAGATGTAGTTGGTGCATTATGTGCAATATTGACATGCCACCCAGTATCACCGTTGGGAAAAAGTAGTGGGTACGCTAAAGGATCTAATGATGAATCCAGAACTGAGATATTTTTAATTACACCATTAACTTTTGAAGACGAAATCATATTTTGTTCAAAAGGTGGCTCACCATCAACCGTATTAAATATTACGGCTACATCAGTTTGAACTGCATCATTGAAGCGACGTAGATCCAAATCATGATTTGCTTTAATGAGCATACAAATATCTTTATTTTGATTCTCGACTCTCTGACATTGCAATGAATGACCGCACAAAAAGATTACTGCGTTCCAATTGCAGAGAAATTTCTCGCATTATGGTGTTGTTACATGTTTGATTAAAACGTTCTTGTAATCTATAATTGATAGCAGTGTCAACATCATAAAAATATAATTGCGCATAACATGGTGAGCGACCATATGCAGCAGTCATTGGACCTGATCTGTGATAAAAAACGTCATGTATTTTGAAATGATACACTCCACTTGTAACTGTCTCCGAAACTTTGGCTTCTGAGCTAACCATAGCAAAACATGAATTATATTTCCGAATATTATCAAAATAATTTTTCGACTTATTTTTTGTTAAAGTTCATTAGAAATAAGTCCATCATACAATGATTTTAAATATTCATTTTGACTTAATGCTAGTAATATTGCTTTACCTTAATGACAACACGAAGTGAATGCAGTTCTGTCGCCTAAAGTCACTTCAGATTCAAAATGTTTCGCATTGCAAAACTTGCATTGTAAATCCATTAATCCACAATCATAACTATGAAAAAGTCCTGGAATTACATTTAGTGCACATTTATACGTATCTCTAAAAATTACTTCTTCATTTGTAAACTATTAATATTATTTAAATTTGCGTTTGGTCTATTAATATGCGAAACAAACTATGAATATGACATTATCATAATTATGATTATTTTTGACATTCAGTAAGACTATGGACATATAATATTAATCTCAGTTTGACCATAGACTTCAACCATAAAAAAAATAGTACATATGTGTGTGTGTCAAACGCATGTATTTCTAATAAAAATCTATATATATATCTATATCTCCTTCTATGTAAATATATCTCCTTCTATATATATATATCTCCTTCTATGTAAAAATATTAACTTTCAGCACTCTTCTCCATATAAACTTTTACTGTGCCCAATTTCATACCCCTCCGGACGCGTAATTTTCGTAAAAAGGAGTATAAAGGTTTTGCTTCGCATATTAATATTTTGGTTATTATTAACCTTTAAATTATGGCTATTATTAACCTTTAAAAAATTTAAAATATTTTATTAAATCGCAATAACTCTAATTTCAGATAAAAGGTCAAATTTTTTAGTAATATATATGGGAAAATAACAAAGTTAAAGCACAATAACTTAGAAACTGTCTGGCAGATAAACTACAATGGAAAGCCAGCGGAAAAATACAATTATGGACAACTCATATGTCAATATGTGTTTATATATACATGTGTGTGTGTGTGTGTGTGTGTCAAACGCATGGTAGTATGTGTAATGTTTTTTTTATTAATTTAATGTGTTTCTAATGCATTATTATATAACAATTTTAGCTTTCAGTACTCCTCCATACAAACTTTAACTGTGCCAAATTTCATACTCCTCCGTCCGCGTAATTTTCTTAAAAGAGATACAACGTTTTTGCTTCACGTATTAATATTATGATTATTATTAATAATGTTACATTAAATGATAACAACTGTAATTCTAGATAAAATATCAATTTTTTTACTATTATATATGAGAAAATAATAAAGTTGAAGCACAATAACTTGCGAGCTGTCTGGTAGATAAACTACAATGGAAAGCCAGCGGAAAAATAAAACTATAGACTACTTATATGTCAATTGTATGTATATACATGTGTGTGTCAAATGCATGGTAGTGTGTGTAATGTTTTCTTTATTGATTTAATGTACTTTATAAGCATTATTATTTAAAAATATTAGCGTTCTGCAGTTCTCCTACATATAAACTATAAGTATGCCAAATTTCATACTCCTCCGTCCGCGCAATTTTCGTAAAAAGGGGTCCAAAGTTTTTGCTTCACGTATTAATATATAGATAATGTGGGTTGATATTAGGATTTTTTCTGATACTTGTCAGAACTAGACATCCTTTTTGTAAACATATAAAGTAATTCAGTAGCCTAAACTATAAATTATGGCTTAATTCTTTGAAAGTTATAATAAATTACAGACTACTCATGGTATTTCTTTTGTTTATTTCAAACTTTTATTTATTCATACTTTAACGAATATATAATACATATATTTGGCGGACTTGTTGCTACAAGGCCAATCTCTTCCAGGTTCATTGATTAATTATAAACATTTTGTAATGTGAATGACGGTAAAAGATATTAATAAAAAAAGAGAACAAAAGTCAGGATATAACAATTAATAGAAAATGTTGTAACATACAAATAAGCAAAACTAAGATACATATGAATAATGCAAAAGAAAAAAAATAGTTAATTATAAATCTTGACATGGTTGGGAAAAAGGAAAATAGGGAACAAAATGGAATTAGGAACTGAGAAATTATGAGCTTCTATTTCAGACTATCTTTGAACAAATTTAGGGAGGGCGAGTACGTGGTATGAGGATCTGGTGGATTCCACAGTCTTATAACTTGGACAGCGAAGGACTTTTTATTTAAAGGTGACTGTATCTTTGAGAAAAAGGAGACTGAGCTGGTTTTCAGAGCGTAGCCCTATACCTTGTGCAGAAAAGAAAACAAATCCGCTTCTAAGATCAGTTTAGTATATATATATATATATATATATATATATATATATATGTATATGTATATATATATATAGCATTATCCAAAATACTAGAGGGAAGTGTAAGAATGAGAAGATTGCGCCGATTACCGACTTCCGTTCATTTAAGTTGCGCTTCGAATTGAGATACATGATCATATTTTTGGAACCAAAAACAAAGTGGATGCACAACTTTTGTAGGCGTTCTAAGATTCTAAGGCGATATTCAGTAAGGTCTGGATAACATAACTTTCCGTAGTCAAGCAGTGCTAGTAAGAGTGTTTGACACATGTGCACTTTGGTTTGAACGTCTAAAAAAGAAGTGAAGATGCTTGGGCATTGATGCATTCTGCTGATTCTGGTATTACCACGACTAACATCATTTACTTGAGGCTGCCAGCTAAATTACTATGAATATTCCTAGTAGCCTCATTAATGAATATTTTAAAGAGAAGTGAAGGAAGAACCTCCTTCTTCCCTTCTATCCTTGAGGCACACTAGCACATAAGTTTGTCCATTCAGAATTTGACAGAAATACAACTCAGAAAGGCTGCTAGAAAGAACACACTTAAGAATATCGTGTGTGGTTGTATCAAAGGCACCAAAAATGGCTCAAATGGAAGAGAATTGTTAGGAGATATTCACTTATTCTCCCATAAGATACAGTAAAAATGTATGAAAATAATTTTGAGACAGAAGTATAAAACAATGAACAAGTATGGAGAAATATAAATTTGACTCTTAAGTATAATAATAATAAAGCCTCTATTCACTGACCTTAATATACATTTTTAACTTATACTCTACACAGGATAAACAGTAATATTTCAGATCTTATAATATAAAATGTTTGTCAGTAACTAGTTCATTGGTCAGGTTGTCCCTTGACATAGGCCTCCCCTATTGTCTTTCACTCATGTCTATTGAGAGCTAACCTTCTCCTGCCTTTTGGTAAATTATCCACCCATCTTTTGATTGTCTTTTTCCATTTCTAGAATACCATACTATTTCTTGTAAAATATCGCTCATCTTTGTTCTTTTTCTTATTTTTGAAGTCATCCACCTGTCTTATACAAGTATTTTTAGAATACTTCACTCTATGTGGCGTTGGCAAACTGCAAGTTTTTGGTTGTTTTCGCTCATAGCAGCTCAAGATTGACATCCATACGTAGGGCATGGGTGTTGTACAGTTTATTTTTCACTGGCATTGGTGTTGTTTTGTTTTTAAATATCTCTTACAGTAACCAATACCATTTCCAATTGTTGCTTATTGTTCTGTCTATTTCTTTTGAGTATCGCTCCCTAATTGATATTAGCTGTCCTAATATGCGATAATATCTACATATGCGATAATATCTTGTCCTATTTCCACGTTTTCCCTTAACGTGTTCGTCATTGCTTTAGTTTCGTTGGATTCATAAATAGACCTGCTTTTCTATTATCGTAACATAGTTTGTAGTGTGTCTGGTTTCTTAGCAAATATCATATTGTCGTCTGCAAATCTTAGATTTACTTCATTTACATTTATTTCAAACTCTTCCCAGTCTATATTACTGAATATATTTTCTAATACTGCCGGAAAAATCTTGGGGGAGTGAATCACCCTGCCTAACGCCTTGCTGAATATTAAATTCTTCTCCTTATTATTTAAGTTGGACCGTTGCTGTAATATTTTTATAAATTTATTTTATTATATTTATGTGTACGCCCTGATTTTCTAGCGTTTTCCAAATATAGTTATGACTCAGGGAATCGAAAAATGTTTGTTATCTACGAATGCCATATAATAGTGTTGCCCATATTCATTGAGTTTTTTGATGATCTGTTTCACAACATGAATATGATCGATAGTAGAATAATCTATGCAAAATTTCCGCTTATTCTCTGGGTTGATTTTTCTCCAGCTGTTTCATTATTCGGTCTTGTTAGTAATATTTTTGATAACACTTTAAATAGATTGGACATTAGACATAGAAATCAGTAGTTATTTATTTCATTTTTATCTATTTTTTTATGTACCAGGACAATGGTGGAGTTTATCCATTGAGTAGGTTTTGTTCATTAACCATTATTTCGTCAATTAGACACGTCATATGTTTGGATGTTACGGTTAGGGATTCTCTTAATATTTCGTTAGAGATTTTATATAGACCCTTTTAAATAATGACAATCAAATGATAAGGGAATACTTTGCCATCGTTTAACTTTTTTTCTCCAAAGGTCACTTGCCGATTTACTTCATTACCATATACCTTGCCTGTCTAATATTGAATTTCCTTAAAAATATTAAGGACAAATATGTTTATTAAATAAAAAGTATAGCTACAAATGTAAAAAATACTTCATTTTTAAACAAATGCAAGTAAATATTTCTATTCGGAAAGAACCCATCTAAGCTAGTCAAATTTTTACAGAAAATGAATTCATAAATAATAATGTTCATGGGTAGTATGAACCCAATTGTATAATATTTGGCTACAAATTTATGTGGGATACTCTCAAATCTCCTTATCCGGTGATTAATAATCAGTTTTTTTTTTCGCAAGGTTGGCAACTGGGCTAAAACCCTTTTGTTCGAGGTATGAAATGGAAATGCTATCAAAATTTTTTTTGTAAAATCATTTTTCTTGTAAAATACTCTATAACACAGGATAAGTACAAGTAAATCTTTTTGAAACTGGAGCTGCTGATACTTCAAATATTTATAATATTTCATGTAATATCAAATACTATAAGTAATTTAGTTATATATCTTATTTATTCTTGTTAATTATAAACAATATCCGTGTTAGCTGTATCATGTAATTTACGGAATACCCGAATGTTGACGATAACTTTCCTAAATGGGGTTGACGTACAAGGACTCCAACACATATCTAGTAGAATATTCGCAAGTCGAAATCGACTTCCGGGGGTTCAAAAAGCACACTGTAGGAATCATTGGCTTACAAAATTAAACATTATTAATTTCAATTGTTTGTCACATTTTTAGTATATTATTTTTACGGTTATTTCTATGACAAGTTATCAATTTCTATGTAGTAAAAAGTAAACTATATAACAATTGCATGTCGCGCAAATCCTTGTACAAATGTTTTTTGCTGATGATTTGCTGTAATATTTTTAATAATTAGTAAAAATATCCAAAGAACTCAATTAAAGAAAAGAAAAGAAGAGAAATTTTTTTGTTACAGTAAACCCATAAAATTGTAGACATGTTTAAATTGACTATCTTTAGAAGAACCCCGTCATTCTAAACTAGCTTCTATATAAATCTCTAAATGAGGGAAACATTTTTTTACTTGATACTTCATCAGTGCAAAGAACGTTATAAAATATTAAACTAAATTTCTAATGGGAAGTGAAATAGCTAGTTCATGTGTAGGATTAAATTAAGGAAGACCTTACAAAATTATAAAAATACTTGTTTTAGAAGCAGAAATGGACTAAGACTTGTAAAATAAGATTAAATGGGTGTATTTTATTGAAATTACACGAATTTTATGGCCATTGCATAGTAATTTTCTCTCACCCTCTGGGTGTAGATATAAAATACATACAATAAAAGTATTAAGTTGTCAAGTATATAAAAAAATAATAAATTAATAAAAGTCGATTGAGAGAATCTGCGGAATTATTATTTTATTAATAACAAATCCAATAATTATCAGAAAGAAACAAAATCCAGAAATGATTTAAAAAGTTATATTCCTATTAAAACAGCTTGAAAGAGAATTCATGGAAAAAATAAATGGAAGAAAAAGTTTCTAAAAATTAAAATTTCCATAAATGTGATATTTCCTCAATTTGTTTATGAAAATCTGATTGTTTACTTTATTTCAACACTGATTAAAAGAGAAAGGGTTTATTAACCAATAATTCACAAGGTAAGAGGACATGGCTGAAATAGATTTCATATTTGAAACTACGCTAAATATAACACGATTGGGTTTCATATATGAACGCTAGAATGAGAATAATGCTAAGAATACAAACGATTAAGTAATATTAAAAATGATTCTAATCATTCCGCCCAAGGAAAAGACTTAACATTAAAAAAGCACTGGAATTATTTAAAGAAATTAATTTTTCCTAAAACGATAACAAAAGTTACTCATGTCCATAATATATTCTAAAATTTCAAACACAAAGACGCATTTTTTCTAATGCATTATTGATCTGTCTGCCACTTTGAGCCACTCTGTCTTTTATTCTACAATTTTATATGTACATTTGTACGTGTGTTTGTGTATTTTTAATTGACCAAAAAAGACGTAACATTTGTAAATAAGTCAATAGATGCATCATTCCATTATTTTCTTATAATACTTCAACTAAATTCCAATATATACATGTTAATTTTGGAATAAATAATAAAATACTTAATATAAAGTTCAAATTGGGTCCACATCGTGAATACAATTTATAGATGAATAAAGTTATTTCACTGCAATGTTAATGTAATATTTTATATTATTAATATGGTAAATTGCAATATTAAACTTTATAAATATCGGCTTCTTAAAATCAATCAGTTGTGATTAGAAAATTTGTAAGTCAATTCAATTAAAAACAATGTTACACTTAATGTATAAAACTAATATCTAATCATTTTTTACGATAAAAATTCATTAACGGCGTTGTGTTTGATAGATCCATGATTGTCTTGGGTAACTATTGTTTAAAGAAGATTTAAATCTCAACCTCTTTTATTCCATATTATCTCTTTTCCATCGACAATTCATTAATTATCCAGTTTCATTAGTTTCACAAGAGGCTATATGGTTCAAATTAAAGAGGAAAATGACCGTTCAAATTAAAATATACAGTTCAAATTTAAAAGGAAAATGACCGTTTAATTTTCCTTGTTTGACCGACTTGTATTGCCGAGGGCTTTATTTATTTTCGCTTTCGCGTAACTAATTAACTTAATTTGTCGACTGATTAGTCTGTTGTAGTATTTTGTATTTTGAGCCAAGTATTGCTATTTGACGACAGAATGGAGGAAATGAAGCAAAAGTAAATTAGTATTTTTCGAATGCGATTACATAGTTACTTTTACTGACCATGGCTTGATTTATGAATTATATAAAATAAGTTATATATTTAATTCAGAATTGGAATGGTTTAAATTTTGTTGATAGGATAACTAAAGTTCATAGAGGAGTATAGTTCTTTAGATTTATACCACTGCTACTACTACGTTTGTGTTAAAAAATTAACTCGTTAGGTAAAAACAGAATCCACATTACGAGAGTTCTCAAAATACATAGGTTCTATGTGTTTGAATGTAGGTAACAAAATTTTCATAAGGTATATGCAGCGCTACCTATGTAACATGGTGTAAGAAATAAAGTCAGTTGATTAAGGAAAACCAACGTATCTTAATAGGTTATGGGCAAATATCCACATTTTTCTATTTTTACGGTTATTATTTAGTAAAATACACTCGAAAATTGTTGACTTTACGTGTAAACATGCCAGTGAACATATTCAAAGTATTCTGAAACTGAAAGGATGAGGAAATTATGACGAGTGAAGTTTCGCAGTTGAAAATTTGTTAGTGCTTTACAACCTGGTGAACTATATTAATTTAGAGCCAGAGACCGGTTTCGAGGCAAAACCATCAGATGACGCAAACACCAAGGCAAAGCTATTTTGACAATTGATCCGAGTTGTACGTGCATATTAAGCAAAAACATAACGTCTTTGAAGTTGGGGGTCAAACTGAGAACCATGTTCGATGACTCAGGATTTTCTAGCAAAATAACTCTACTACGACATTTAATCTCGTTACTGCAAGAAAATTGCGATTCCATGACTTCATACGTCACGCAAGTTGTCGAAATATCTCAGAGATTAAAAGGCACAGGATTTATAGTAAACGATGACTGGATTGGTTCATTATTATTAACAAGTTTGCCGGAAACATTTTCCCCCATGATAATACCATGGGGGAAAATTTTCTAATGACCATAGAACATTCGGTAATTACGATTACCACGGATACAATAAAATCAAAGTTGACCGATATAGAGGTTTTAAATAATGACATATATTCCAGTGACACTGCATTTGCTGCAAATAATAGTAAAAAACGCAACTGATACATATAATTGACGGGATGTCATTATCAAACAAAAAAGTGACAGGTGACAAGACCGTAAATGTGACTTGTTACAAATGCTAGCAAGTGGGCCATTATATAAATCAGTGTCCACTATTGGCGAAAACGAAACAATAAAATGTTTTAGTATGGTATTTTTAACTGGAAATATAGTAAAATCAAATGGTACATACATAGTGACGCAAGTGCACATATGACGGCAAACAAGGAGTGGATAAAAAAAATGTCATAGTATGAAGAAAGATATCATATTGTTGGAAGAAAAAAAAACATCAGAAAGCATTAAAGAAGAAACTACATTTTGATTACAGAACAACGTTGAAATTGAAGTACATGAACTGGCGGCAACAAATGAAGATGACAGAGATCCAGTGGGAGAGGCGTCAATGAATGAATCTCTCCATAATTCAAATTCAAATATATCTGTATATGCTGATATACCTAATGAAACCAATGATGACATTCTAAACACTTCAAATGTAGAGACAGATATCTTAAGCATTGAGGTACAATTAGTTCAAGAATTTGTACAGAGCAAAAGAACACGAAGACTTCCAGTACGCTATGGTTTTGGTAACATGTATGTTTTTAGTTCTAGTCCGGATGTCGAACAGATAGTTTTCTCAGAAGCGCGGAATGGACCTGAAGCCGATCAGTGGAAACAGGCAATGCGAGAGGAGCTCGAATTATTCGAGGACAATAATGCTTGACGATTCATTTGTTGTATGCCCTAAGTGGGACATGGACATATCTAGATGTGACAACTGTTTTATAAACGAAAGTAGTTGAACGATTTTGAAAGTCAAAAAAGCTATACATGGATTAAAGCAATCGTCTTTGGTTTGGTATGAAAACCTGTAAACTGTTTGCTTAATTTAAATTATAAATGAATTGTTTTTAACCATGCTTGTTTACAACGTTTTTTGACAATGTTACGATTATTGTAACCAACTACTTTGATGATTTTTTTTATATTTTCAAATTGCACTAAGAAGACTGAAAAAATTTAAACTGTTCTAAGTTGTGAATTCAAATTGAAAGATTGAGGTCCGGTTACACGTTACTTAGGCATGAGAATTAATGTAAACAAAGAATGTAAGAATATAACAGTAGATAATCAGGAATATATAGAACAATTATTATCAAGGTTTTAAATGCCAATTTGCAGAACTATAGAATCCCCTATTTCAAGTAAATTGAACATATAGTAGGCCGAAAGTTGTGCAGTAAATATTTCATACCAAAAAATTTTAGGAAGTCATATGTATTTAGCTGTTTTGACTAGGTTTGACTTATCATATTATCTTTATCCAGTTTAATAATAGTTATAATGGAACTCATTTTAATTATATTAAAAGAATATTGAAATATTTACCAAAAACAAAACATTATTGTTTAACATACATTAAGGATGACAGGTTTTGTTGGTGCGGACCGGGCTAGTGATAGTTTGGATCAAAAGTCTTACACTGGGTTCTGTTTTATTATGAATGGTTTTGTGATTTCCTATTAAAGTAGGAAACAAAAGATTATTGCTTTATCCAACACTGAGGCAGAATAAGTTGCTCTTTCAGAGGCATATATAGAAGCCGTTTATTTAAGAAATCTGATGTATGAGATTACTGCTATACAATATGTAATTAAGTGGTATAACCAAAGTACATTAAAGTTAGCTACAAGTCATCAAGCACACACTAGATCAAAACACATAGATGCAATCAAAAATTAATTAATTATTATCAAATATATTTCAACTCAGGAAATGCCCGCTGACTTGTTAACCAAAGGTACTTTATCAACTGAACATTATAAGTTTACGTATATGCTGGGAATTAAATCCAGATAAAATCATTTTGTCTAGAACCTTATTTTTATTTTCTTTTGAGGGGATGTTAGAATGTAAGTAACAAAATAATTATAAGGTGTATGCAGCGCCACGCATGTGTCACTCAATGTAACATATTGTAAGAAATAAAGTCAGTCGATTTTAGGAAAGCCAACGTGTCTTAATACTATGCATATGTATATTTACAGACATAAAAATATCGTATATTTCTCAAAAATCTGTAAAATTTGTAATGATCTTTTACAGTATGTCCACAACACAAACTTCAACTTAAAAATACATTTTCAATGTATACCGGACTTTTAATTTTAATCAGTTCGACAAACGAACTTAAAATGTAAACAAAGTTTACCTTCCGGGCCAGAAGACAAATTTTTATATCATGTTTACACGACATGGATACTATAAAATAAAAGTCATATGCAATATATAGTCTAAAAAAATAGATCCGAAGATTCAATTACAAATTATGACCCCCCTTGCTTATATTGGAGCCGGACCAACAGCCATAATTAAAGAGGTTCATTTGTAAATATATATGGAAAACAACGAATGCTGTTACTAATGAAAAGTACTTAAACTTAAGTTATACTATTCTTATTCGGAGAATACTTACACCATTCATAAGGTTGGTGTAACGAAAGTATTATTTACTACTGATATAATAAACTCAGTAAAACAACGGAATGATTATACCGGTCTTTTACTATATACATATTCCGGTGTTTACTATGTATTATAAGTAATTCCAAAAATTCGATGTACAAAAGTCGTTTTTCATGGAAAAACAAATATGATGTTTGGTCTACACTTGTAAATACAAGTTATACCTATAACTTCAGGTGGGGTCTTTAGAGTATAGTTAAAATTTATATTATTATTTGCTTGCGTTTATTCTTGTTGAATTGTTCTACTTTTTTCCAGTTATGAAAAAAAATGACGTGCTGAAAAAAGAATATAAGCTAGATATGAAAACGTCGTTAAAACAGAATGAAATTATACATGTAGCTTGTTAGGGTACAGATTTTAAGTTTATTCCTGGACTGCACCATTGTTTTAATTTTTTTTTTAAGTTTAGCTTAATTTACAAAAAAAATGTTTAATCTTCTTTTATTACTTTACTTTTACTACTAAGGAAATAACTATATTTCGACTTCCAATTACCTTAGTGTTCTTAAATCGTAAACGTAAAAAGTGCTTTTGTTAAGTGTTCATGTAATTTGAGATCGAAATCAGAGAGCAAAATAATCTAAAATGTTTATTTAAAATGGTATCTCTACAATAAATCAGACGGAAAATAAACTATTGTTAAAAAAATTAAAAAGAATAGTTTACAATAAATTTCCTTGGTTTGCAATGCACAAATGACTTCAAGGTAAAAAGTTGATTTTCAACCTATTAAATGGCTGTCGATTTTGTCCTATTTTTGTTACTGCTACTTAGATTTTTTGGCGTGACTCTCGTTCTCACGTACTTTCCCAGGTGTAAATGGTTTCCTTAAAGTATCCCCAAATAAAAAAGTCGATCGGATTTAAATCCGATAATCGCGGTGATCAAAGGTTTTTGTACCTCCACGACCGATTCATCTCTGCGGATATGATGCGTTCAGATGCTCTCTCGCTCTTAGTGCAAAATGACACGTTGCGCCGTCATGCTGCTACCGCATATGCTCTCGCACGTTTGAATGGATATTGCGGAGAAAATTTGGCTGGTCATTTAGTAAAAATTTAAATAAATATTAAGGCGAGATGGTAGTTCATACGGACCCACAGAATGCTTATAAATGATGCTGCTCCACAAATTGACGCTGTATCGTTCTTGGATCTTATTCATCTAATCAAATGTGGCTTAACTACCAAATGGTTATAAATATTATGCATCTTTAATAGGTCAAACCGCTTAAATCGGTTTTAATCCGTCCACAAAATGTTACAAAAAAATTTGGATCTTCCCGATTTCTACTTAACATTGTTCTACAAAACGCCGCCCTTCTCGGGTAATCCCCGGGTTTTAGCAATTAAACATTTTCATGGTGATAAGGATATAATTCATTAGGGTGAATAATCCTTTATATGGATGATCTAGGAATCCTAGTACGGAGGAAAGAGACTACTCAAACAGGTTTCAAACAATAACAATAGCGGGTTGCCGGTCTTTCCCCTAGACATGAATAACACAATGGAAACTCTTTGTTTTGGCAGGGCTGAGTTTTTTTATATGGGAATTATGGCTGTTGGATATCACTTTGCGAATAATGTAAATTTGAGTTAAGCTAATGTTGTTTTCATGAATTAAATCTTAATTTTTGCAATTAAGCAAATTAGTTTTTAGCGACTTTATGCACATAATGTTAAATTCTGAAGTCGTTAAAATTGCTATATCACTAAAATGTTATATGCGCACAACCATAATATCTTAAGGTAGTTTTCAGGGTCATTTTCAAGTACATTTTTTACTCATAGTTATTTTTTAAAAATTAAACAATTTTCTTATAAATTAACTTATAATTAACCTGAATTTTTAGAAAAAAAGGCAGAAAATCATAACTTCTAAACAATTGATTTTTGCGGAACTAATGTTGTTAGATGATTTATTAAGACATTCTCTACACAAAAAAATTTTGGACCACTATGAACTTTAACACCGATATTTTAGACCTCCTCTCACCATAATTATTTGTAGGCATGTTGGGAAAAATATTCACAACACTAGACTGGGAAAACATACAAGGTTCGCTCACGATATTGCATTGCTCTCAGAAGGCTGAAAAGAATTGCAATATATAAGAAAGTTACGCTACATATACTTCAACGAGAACACAGTGTGCTGAAAGTACGTAAAATAAGATGGAAAGAAGCTGACAATAATGGAAGCATTCGAAGCTGGCTTCTTAACGCTGTAATAGGCTATTCGCCGACAATAAATGGAAGTTCAATATTAAACCCATTTTCTGATCCAAAATTGATAATTTCTAATCTAATTTTTATGATTAAATGTATAAGAAATACGTAAAACTATACACAAATAATAAAATAATAAATTTTATTTAAATGAAAACAATAAAATATTACTAATTATTGACTTCAAAGGACTTGACAAAGTAATTTTATTCCACTTTATCCTAAATTATGTATACAAATTCCGGAAGGAGTTACCTATTAGTAATAACCATCCCCCCTTTATTATTTTGAGATCAAAATTTTCTGGAAATTTATATTCACGTTCACTAGGTAGGACACCAAATAATAGATTTTTCACCCCTTTAATATTTCATCACTAATAACAAAACGGTATGGCTGTTTATATCAGAAAATTTGAGTAGCAATAAAGCAATACCATATACCTCAATATTAAGTACCCACCTCAATATTAAGCACTCAACAACATTCTTATGGAAATGTTTGATAGGGTGGGGGCAAATTAAGTACGCAAAATATTTAAAATAGGTAATACGCATGTAATTATGTTATATTTTTAATTCACTGCTCACATCATTGTAATATAAAAAAATATAAATACTGTTGGAAACATTTGAATTAAATTTAAAAAAAAATTCTAAAATGTCAATCAATTTAAGCTGTTTAAACCCCATAATTTTCTAGCGAGTTAGATAACGTCACAGTCTGTGCTCTGCTTTTTTTTTACTGTGGGTGTCTTGTTACTTTAAAAATATTTTCAATATAATAGCCGTTTAAACCATGCAAGAAGCTAGAAGGCCAATTTATATGTTTCGTATTGTGGTTAGGTGCAAAAATACTATAAAAATACTTTACGAGCTTGATAAAATATTTTTTCTTATTCGAATGGTGTATAAATACGAAAACAATGGTGCAAGGCTATAAAAAGAGACGAAGTATCTCCAAAAGTTGTTTTAAAGATCACTTTGATGTAAATATATTTTACTTGTATAGCTTATGTGTGTGTTATGATTTCATTTAATAATAAGTAAATTTTCTATTGAATATCAATAAAATAAACGGTAGATAACTGTGTAAATAAACTGGTTTACAAAAGTTTAATACCACTTTCGTTTTTCTTTGTTTTCTACGTCAAAAACTACAAAACATTGCTAAAATACATAAAAAGTGACTTCATTGAAACCTAAAAATCTTGCTGAATGTAAATAACATTAGATGGAAATTAATAACATATTGACGGTATGCAGCCATGGTTTTAAAAAAATATAAATTATGAGTAAAGCTTACAATATTTACAACGTATATGCGGATTTGTGCATAAAACACGTACGTAATACAGGAAATCATATACTAAAATAAGTACCTTACGACTTTCACTCCTTTGACCTCAGTGGACATAAAATCTGGATTTGAAATAAAATTTGGTGTCATATGAATGCCCCTATTTTCGGCACATTATCCGTTTGTGCTTTAAAAAACCACTTTCACACACTTTGAAAATTAATATATCGTGTAATTATTTTTTTACCTGCCAGTCACTACATAAAACTATACATAAATAATAAAATAAAAAATTTTATTTGAATCAAAATAACAAAATATTACTAATTATTGACTTCCAAGGACTTGACAAAGTAATTTTATTCCACTTTATCCTAAATTATGGATACAAATACCGGAAGGAGTTACTTATTAGAATTAACCATTCCACCTTAATTACTAAAAGATCAAAATTATCCTGAAATTTATATTCACAAGTTTACATTCACTAGGTAGGACACCTAATAATAGGTTTTCATCTCTTTCATTTAGAAAATATTTGTTACGTATAAAAAAATTTAAATATGTGCCATAATAAAATGTCGAATATCTTTATTAATGAAAATTTTTTAATAAAAGAACAAAGGAAAAAGTGTCTATTCATTTGTTATATATTTCCATTTTTCCAATAACCCTAAGCTTTAGACTATGACCTCCTAAGCTCTATTATGCTACTTTCTGCGTGACTAGAAGAACGATTTATCCGTTAGTAGATGTCGATTCTAGTTTGGTAGCATTTCCTAAGTAGTTTTATCCAGGATATTCACTTTTCTAAATTATAAAAATGGTTTATTAATTATTAATTTTTTCACCAACTTACATGAGCAATTTCTTCCATTCAACCAAAACAATTCATATTGAAATTTAGTTGGTTGACTAAGAAATTTTAGAATGAAAATTATATAATGGTACATTAGACAAAAAAAAACAAAAAAGTAGGTAATACAAACTATTGACATGATTTAGGATGGGAAAGACAAAAAAAGACTAGGCCACAAAGGAAAAGGATTCAGAAGAGGCAGGACTTTTCACTCGATCTTTGAAAATATTTAGGGACGTGATTTTCCTGGTATCAGGATCCGGGTGATTCCAAATTTTTGCTGCTTGGACAGTGAAGAATTTTTTGTAAGAGGTAGAGGCATGTTTAGGAATATGTGGGGTGAGTGAACTTTCAGATCGTAGCCCAATATATAAATTTACCAGCAAGACAATTTGGGCTCTGAGTATTTTAATATATTAAAAAGAAGTACAACTATGTAAAGTTGGCGTCGATCTCGGATGTTCAGCCATTTGAGAAGTGACCTGTATTTAGAAATATGATCATATTTTCTGAGGCCGAAGATATACCGGATGCATAAATTTTGAAGACGTTCCAACCTGTACAAATATTCTTCATTAAGATCAATGGCAATAATGGAAAAAATATTTTAAAATGTATTGAAAAATGTATATGTATATATATATATATATATATATATATATATATATATATACTTTTCTTCACGGAGGCGGAGCAAATTAAAGGAAACCTTAATAAGGAAAGTATATATTAAGAGAGGTGGCGTATTAAAATTGCTAATTGGTTTCTTTTCTCCGTAGTTTTTCCTGTTTATAATCAATTTTAAATATGCAAAATCAAAATAAATAAATATTAGTAAAGCTATCTTTTAATCGACGTAATAAAATGTACCTTCTCACTTGGCAAAGTTGGAAATAGGAACGGCCACATAAAGCTGGCGCCTTTGTTGCTTGCATTGTGGTATTTATAATACTTATGTGTTAATATTTTAACCGAAACTAAAAATATTTGAAAACATGAATGAAGTTTTATTTTTACATTGAACTTATTTCATTGCAAGCCATGAAGAAATATAAATAATTGAATCATTTATTCAGATCTAATGGCTATCATACAAAGTGTTGTATATATGGCAGTAAAATTACTTTAAAACAAGAAAGCAATTTCTATATTTTATTGTTTTATAATTAAGATCACAAATTTTGAAGTGAAAAAATATTTTATGATAATTTGAAGTCCAAAATACAATAGAACTAGCTGACCCGTGCGAAGTCTTCGCACTATATCGCCATCTAATGTGTTCCAAGTATACAATTTGGCTAACATATTTGAAGTGTCGCCCACAGATGGCGCTCATGTCAATTGTTATAAAAATAAATTTTTTTATTAACAAAAAGTTTTTTTCAAATTTTTTTATATTTTTCGCCCAAAGTAGAAAACATAAGCTTTAAGTGGGTATTTTTTTAATTTTTTTTGGTGCAGTAGTTAAAGAGATCGAGCCGCTCGACCAAAAAACACCTTTTAGAAATAATATATTTAGATAATTTGACCGAATGAAGTTAAAAGAGCAAAGTTTTCCTAAGACCGTACCTTTTTTCTATTTAGTTATCGAAGATTATCTGTGATTGGGCCTTTAAAAATACTACGTGATTATAGTCTATTCTTAAAAATTTTCATTTCTCATTAGGACTTTCCACACCAAATTTTTCCCATATCCCGGTGATAATATTTAAAATAAGAACATATAAGTTAAAAAATGGATTAACCTCTTGGTATTTAAAAACGATTTAAAATTCGGATATAATTTTGTCGACACGAAAACCTTTACATATTCAAAAATGAAAACGTAATGTTTTTTTAAACATTTATCGATATATGCGTATCTAGGATCAAAAAGAATTGCTAGACTGGCAGACTCATTCACACTGAATTTAAATAAAAAATAAGTAAATATCACATTAGATTAATCATATAAATACATCTCATATTTCGCAATTTTTAGGCAAATAAAATTTTCAATATAAAAAATATGTAAAAAATACGCAAAGGAGCATTACATAAAATTTCTTTCAGCAGTCATCCATGTTGAATATTTTGAATTATATCTTAAAATTTCATCCGATATCAGTATGTGCTCTAATATACCAGACTAAAAATATCTGAGATAATTTTCGAAAAAACTTCTGAAGAAGAAATAAATCTAGTGATTTCCATAATTAAAGTTAATAATAGTTCATATTTTTACATACATCTTTGCTAACAACCCACCTGAAGATGTTGTAATACAATGAAACCTAGGTCGTGGTAAAGAACTTAAAGGAAGTAGAAATAATAGTACATCACGTATTTTCATTTAATCGTGAATAATGTATTTCTAGAAAATTAACGCCAAATATATTCAATACATTTAATGTATTAGCATACACCTCCTTAAGGTTTGGTTTTTAGAATAATTTACAATGGACGACATTTTAACTAAATATCTCGATATATACTGAATATTGGTTTGTGTTAAACTAATCGTGAATAGTTCTTAACTTACTTAATCAACAATATTTGGAAGAAGCGCTTAAACAATAACAGCATAGTTGGCCATCCGTTTCGATATAACATATTTCAGATATTTTTTTTTCCTTTCAAACGATTTATTAATCTGAAGTCATTTATACGTATTTGCGTAGAGATTTTTCAATGGATAGTTATTTTATATTGTTTTTTATGGATATTCCAATACTTTATAAAGTTTTTTGTGCTAATAACTTATATTTACAATTGAGACTAAAAGATAGACTAAACGATAAACTAAAACCTTATATGAAAATTTTCTGGTGTAAAAGATTATACTATATATAAATTATCTCTAGGAAACACCAGCATTTATCTTATTCAAATGAAATTCTATAAAGACAAATAAATTACTTAACCATGTTCCTACCGGAAATGCCGGCGAACTAGTCCAGCTATTCGCTAAGCTTTTAAACTAATTGCTTATTAAAATTGCATATACTCGTATGCACGTCGCGTGGCAGCACTTGTGCATTCGTTTCACAGCGTAAATTTTACGTGAAGTGAGCAAAACAATGCACATAACTATAATAAAATGCCAGTAGCTAGCATGACTTGTGGTTAATATGAAATCGCTGTATTTTCTCAATTTTATTAAATAAATACTTTGAAATATACTTTCGTTTCAAAAATGTAAAAGCGCTATTGTAAAAAGGAACAAATATTGTATATTCAGAATTCGAAGAAATGTCTTTGGTTTTGATATAATTAATTGTAACTTCATTGCTTTTGTTATTTTATTTTATTATACAAACTAACATTGACTGTGCGTAATCATATTTTTATTATTTGTTTTATTATCTTTCGCAATCCTAAACTAACTAGCGTAAATATTGTGTATACAGAATTGACATTTCTACAACCGTGTTTAGTAACCCTACTTATTAACTATAATAAAATACCAGTAGCTAATATGACTTGTGTTTAATATGAAATTGCTCTATGTAAACAATGGAGAAATATCGTATATTAAGAATTGGAAGAAATATATTTGGTTTTGATATAGTTACGTGTAACTATATCGCCTTTATTACTTTATTTTATAATACAAACTAACATTGTCTGTGTGTAATCATATTTTTATTATTTGTTTTGTTATTTTCGTAATCCTAAACTAACTACCATAAATATTGTTTAAATATAATTGACATTTCCATTAATTGGATTTATTAACTAAAAATTTAGCTTATTGTTACTATGTAGTACAATTCAAAATTTCATTTAATTTTAGGCAATTTTAAAGCCGCAGTACTTGTTGCCTTATGAAAAACTGCTCTTGTAAAATTAGCTATCGAATATTTCTATGGTTATAAAATTAATAGTATGATAAAATATTTAAAAAAATTAAGTTTATTTAAAGAAGCGCTATATATATATAAACGAACAAACTAAGGGTATTAACTTTTTATTAACCTACAGAAAAAAATAGATATCGCCTATCGTCTTTGTTTTCGAAACATTAAAAATATTACTTAAAATTGATATTCATATTAATTAAACATATTAAAAGATAAAACGTTGTAGAAATTTTATATGAAGACGGATGCCAAGTAAAGCTGTTTTATTTGTAAATACTTTTTTGAAATATTTTTTTATTATGTGAAAAACAATACAAAAAAACAATATACGATTAAAGAACGAAGTTCATTAGAAATTCTGAAAAATTTCTGTAAAACACAATTTATTTTATTTCTAAATAGTCGCATGGAATAAACGATTTCCATAAATAATAAACCGATTTTAATATCGAAAAATAAAGACAGAGATGGATTGAAAGAGCCAAAAAATTTGTTTTTCATCTAGATGAAAAATCATAACAAAGTTTTAAGATTCAATTTAATATTCTATCATTAAATTAATTTCTACTCCCGATATGTGGCAATATGCGATTAATTCAATTCTGCTTTATTTCAATTAAAAACAATTTAATGTTGTAATGTATAAGTTTGACAAATATTTCAAAAATACAAGTAATTACGTCAATCTATACAATACAATTTTCTTTTAGTAGAGACCGGGAGATAAAAAACAATCTATTGATTATTAACGCACTAGAAACCAATATTACTAGCACACAATTTAAAATAGACCCTCTTGTTCATGATCCTGTGGGGTAAGAAAGTTACTGCCCGGTAGATTATTTATTGATCAACCAAATTATCTGAAAATTTATTATAAAAGTTCATAAGATTATTTTATGCCTTAAAATCCATTCAATTTAATGAAACACTCACTAAGTCCTAGATACGTGGCAACAATTGCAAAATGTAAACAGATATCCGTTTCCGTTTACCTAAACAACGTTGCTTTACAGTTATTAAATTCACTAAGAACAACGCCATTAATACCAAGAGTCGTAAAAATGCTAACAGATATCCTAATTTAATTACGTTTTAATTTACTACGTTCGGGAAGTGGCAGATCTGATGCGCCCGTTGCGGTGGTTGCATGGAGATTCGTTTCCTTTTACATTTTTTTTCATTCAAAATTCCATTAAAACCGAGCGTCTGACGAACTAACGAATAAGAAGCGGAAAATACGCAAGATCCTCTCGTTTCAGCTGCTGATTATAAAAGTTAATTTTTATTCTCCGCTTGACTTAGATTTATGGTTTTTATTGTGTTTTGGATTTTTGGTAATGTACACGGAGTTTTTTTTCGGAGGCTAGATGTTAGCGTATTGAAAAGACGCATTCGGGCGCCCATCCGCGCCTTCATTTTAAGAATAAATATGGCCGTTGAATGATTATACAAGTAAATAAAAGTTTTGCAAGGCTCATGCCTACATTTATGTTTGTATTTTTATCGGATATACATGATTTAGAGAATTATTATGAAAATATCAGGACTAGGTATATAGCATTCAAAACCGTGAATGGTATTTAATGATGAATTTAAATTTTGTGCTAAAACTAGTTTCACAGCTCCTTATGACCTTTTACAATAAAAAATTGTGACGAAATGCCCAACAATATTTGAGTATTAAATGTATGATTATTGTAAAAAATTACAACATAATATTCTAAAAGTACGTTTTTTTTCATGAAGCCGATAATGTTTCATTTTTCAATCATATAGAAAAATAAATACCAAGCAATATAATGAGCAAGTTCTACAGGTCACGACAACCACAAGAAGCGAAATAAATCCTTTCCATTTTGGTAGCTAAAAATAAAAAAAAATCATCTTCCCGAATCAAACAGTACCATTAAACGTTTTTATTCCTTGTCCTTTGGAATCCTCCTAATAACAGTGGGACTGACTTTGAAGAGACGTTCCTCACTGTCAGCTGACGGTGGAAGCAGTCTACTCCCGATAAATGAAACGTCACTCGACGATCGAATTAGGTCGCGCTCTTGCATTTGACAGTTTGTGATTAAAATTGTCAATTTCCTTGTTGTTGAAATAATTTCCTTTTATCTAGCGAGTTTATTGCAAACTCTTTTTGATTTTGGTGTAACAGGAAAAGTGTACAGTTTCAGTGGTCAGTTCATCTTTTACGACTCCATTTTTATTGGTCACAAATAAAATAGGAAAAATCCCTAGCTTTAATAATTATAATGAAAACGGACGTTTAGCAGAGTTCAAAACTTATCATCTAGCCAGGATTATAAAAACTGATGGGGAAAAATGTTCAAATCACATTTAAAAAAGAGAGTTTAAAAGAGGTTAACATGAAATTAATTTAATTTTTTGTTTATAATTAGGGGAATATCTTAAGTGTTTCTTGCTTATTAATTAGTTTTCGATAGAAGAATAATTTTAAATGTAATCAAAAATTATTTAAAAAATAAATAGATTTAATAGTTTTTGTTTAAACCGTTCCTGATAAGTAAAAATTCACTTTTCTATTACATGTGGTCGTGATTAAGAATGAGCAATTAATGAAATATCCCCTGAATTTGTCCCCTAATGTAACTTAGGGTGAATCCTTCAGCGTCAATACTTCTCATTAGATTATAAAATTAAATTAAAAATTAATCTTCTAATCTAATCTTCTTATATTTTATTTTATACATTCGTTTATGTATCAAAAATTAAAAGTTTTAAGTATATTTTTTATATTTTTCGCTAACTTTTTTAACGATATCTTTTTAAATGTTTAAAAGCACACAATATCAGCGGAAGACCTTATAAAGTTTGGAACAGATTTATATTATTAATTATATGTTTTATTTCAAAATGTAATATCTTGATTAGGTACGTTACATTGACACTTAACAAGCTTGCCATCTCATTTCATCAGTGGTAGCTTATGTGGTTACTAAACAGAATTTTTTAACTTCTTCCTCAAAGCGGGAAATTGTTCTACTATTGCACTACAAGAACTTGACAGTAAACAGAGGAAATGCTACATAGAAGGAACTTTACGCGGTTTTAATTGTATTAAAGCTTTTTTATAGTTTCGACATTTTATCATAGTTTGACCTCTCTGATAAAAATATTTATCAAGGAAAACAAAATTAAATTTTTTGAATCTAATAATTGCCTGTGTCATAGAACAATACACTTTCAACAATTGTCATGAGTAAATTGCGTGCTGCTTTTCTGACTTGTCGCCGTAAACGAAATTCATGAAACAAGAGGACTTCATGTTCTTTTCGTGAATACGCAATATTAAATCAAAAGAAGGAAAAAATTTAAAAAATAACCACGATGGATGTAGGCAGTTCAATTGAAAAATGGTTTTAATATCTTTTTTTAAAAACCCTCCGATTAAAAGAAAGCAAGAACCTATTGATATAATTTCATTTTCCAATATCAATTACATTACAACAGAATAGAAAAGTTATTTGCACAGCTAAGAAAATTTTAATTAGTCACAGACTGATAAAACTGCAAAATTTTAAGCAAATGGCATGACAATCCGACGGATTTTCTTGGGTTTGTAATTTTATTAATAGGTTCTTACTTTTTTTTATTCGGTATTAGCCGGATAACCTCTTCACAAAATAAATAAAAAGTTTTTCTGGCATACATTACTATTCTCTATTCATTGTTTTTAAATATTTTACATATACAGAAATAACTTTGTTACAATTTTACTATGTCTATAGATGATTCTCAAGAGAAGACTTATATGAAATCCAATCCAGTCTTTAAATTCCTGACGTTCAATGATCGGTTTAAATAAGATATCGTAATCGTATCGTTTTGCTTGAGAATTTTGACCAATTTGCTAATAGACGATCCTTCGAACCATGATACAAATATAAATCAATGAAAATAAATTTACAATTTAACGAGTATAATATACCATTAAATGTGAATAAATGCCTAAATGTGCACTGAACCTTATAGTGTGAGCGTCACTCGTACTTAACCGGTTTTTTCGCTTTCACGAGATTTATTTATCTAAATCTTATGGTTAAAAGTTGAGGGTAGTCTACTATTTTAATTCTTAATCACAAGTATATTTTAACTTCTGGTTTTTTACGATTCTGTACCTCAAATGGGAAAACGAACGTTTATAGAATCACTTCGTTGTCCGTCTGTCTGTTTGTCTGTCCGTAAAAATCATTTTTCTCAGAAGCGCGTTGAGATATCAAGTTGAAATCAATATCAAATACTTCTCAGGAGCTTTAAAAAAGCTTTTAAGTCAACACGATACACACGCGACACATACACACAAGGGTACTCACAAGCGTAATAATCACAAGGGTACTTTCCGTCCACATAGAACCATGAAATTAGGCAAGAAGCAAGGTCTCACAATACAAGTAAAAGAAATAAATCTCAAAATCGTTAATTTGTAGTTATAACACATAAAAGATACATTTTCTTTTAATTATGCGTCTTTGAAAGATACAGTAAGCAATATATTTTCGTTCTAAGAAATTAAAATTTTGTAAATAGTTTAATAGGAATATTGTGTATCAATAAATGTGTATTAATGACTAAATGTTTGCGGAATTTCCTATTGTGAGTTTCACTCGTGCTTTACAAGTTTTGCCCCTTTCACACGATTTATTAATCTAAATTTATTTATTTGTCTTCAAATAGAAATTTTAATATAGCTCGTTAAATTATTTTTTTTGTTTTCATATAATTATGTGTTACGGCCTTCCTTTTATTACTTCATATTTTTATGTAAAATAATATTGTCTCCATTTAATAATATTTCATAATATTTATATCATTATCTTAAGTAATCCTCAATTAACTAGCGTAAATATTGTTTTTATATAATTGACATTGCTATCTGGATTTTTTAAATAATAAATTGGCTTTATTATATGTGTAATACCATTTAAAACATTATTCAAGTTTGAACCAATTTAAACCTGCTATAGTTCTCATCTTATGAGTAATTTCTTTTATAAAAGTTAGCATTGATTTTTTTCTATATTTATAAAATTAATTTTATTAGGAACAAGACGAAAAATTAACTTGATTTTAAGAAATTGTTATAATTGTATAAAGTAAACAAACAAGGGTAGTAACTTTACTTCCATATTTACTCACAGAAAAATACAGATACCGCCTATTTTTTCCTTTTCAAAACATTGAAAAACTTTACTTTAGTTTTAAATTCATGTTATTAAATCACGTCAAAAGCTAAATAAAACTGTGTTGTTTGTAAATGTTTTTTAAAAATACAGTTAATGCAGTAACGAGACAAATGTTAAATTAAAAAATGAAGTAGTGTGGAACTTGTGAAACACTTCTATACAACTTCATTCTTTAAAAAAATTTAATTTTATAAATATAAAAATAAAAGCAGGGGGATTAAATATAAGCCAAGCCAAGAATATATTTTGTTTTCATATCGATGAAAAATTGATAGAAAGTTTCAAGATTTAATTTACCATTTTATCAATTAATAAGTCTCTAGGTGATATTATGCAAGTAATACAATTTTGGGATATTTTAATTAAAATTTATTTCATATTGCTATAGATTTTTTAAAAATAATATTTAAAAAGTAAGCGTATTTATGGTTTCTTATCTAATATAGTTTCTTGAATGGAGATAAACAAATCAGTCGATTGATTAGAAACGCACTATATATAAATATTACCAACCAATACACATTTCTAAATAGACTGCAAAATGTGTAATAACAATTGAAGGTTTTGAAAAAGGAGTGAATATAGAGATGAAAGGGATAAGTTTAATTCTAGTGATAAGTTATATTTCAATCGTACTAGTAATGATTGACAATATCAAATATTGCTAGCAGAAAACATACAAAGTGTTTAGTTGCAATATTGGCAATATTTTAATAAGGTTTGAATGATAAACAAAAATGAGAGGTCAATTATTGTAATTTCATTTATTTTATTAAATTGTAGTACGTGCTATATTAAACGATAATTTTAACAATAGTTGCATTTCTTATTTTTTTTAATAAAAATAGACTAAATTCTTAAGACTCTTTTATTTATGTCGTCTCAACAACGTCATCACTTCTCGACCAAATCTGCATATAATTATAGATAATAATTCATTTCCGTTTCACGTATTAAAATTAACACTGCTTTACAGTTACTAAATTCGCTAAGAACAACGCCATTAGTATTGAAAGTCGTAAAAAATGCTAACAGAAATCCTAATTTAATTATGTTTTAATTCACTACTTTCGAGAAATGGCAGGTCTGGCGCGCCCGCTGCGATGGCTGCATGGAGAATCGTTTTCTTTTACATTTTTTTTCCTTTTAAATTTCCATTAAAACCCAGCGTCTGACGAACAAATGAAAAAGAAGCGGAAAATACATAAGGTCTTTTCATTTCAGCTGCTGATTATAAAAGGTAATTTTTATTCTCCGCCTGACTTAGATTTATGGTTTTGTAATTGTGTTTTGGATTTTTGTTAATGTATACGAAGTTTATTTTTCACGAGGCTAAATGTTAGCGTATTGAAAAGGGTGCATCTTGGCATGCCTCCTTTGTTATGAATAAATATGGTGGTTGAATGATTATGCACGTAAATAAAAGTTTTTTAAGGCTTATGTCAACAGTGTTCGTATTTTTATTGAATACAAGTTATTTACATAATTGTTATGAAAATATTTAATGGTGAATTTTAATTTTGTGGTTAACCTAGTTTTACAGCTCTATGTATAATTGGTAACAGAAGAAGAAAAATGAAACAAAATGGGTTTTATGAAAATAGAATACTTTCAGAATGTTATGTTTTAAATTTTTACAATTATAATACATTTAATACTCAAATTTTTGTGCCCATTTCATTGCTACTTTTTATTATGATAACAATAAAAACTTGCAAAAATATTTGAGTATTAAATGTAATATAATTGTAAAAATTTAAAATTTAATACTATAAAAGTACACTATTGTCATAAAGCCAATTTTGTTTCATTTCTCTTCTTCTGTTACCAATTATATAGAATAGGAAATACCAAGCAATATAACGACTAATTTCTATAGGTCCCAACACGCAGAAGATGCGAAAAAATTCCTTTCCATTTCGGTAGCTAAAAACAAACGAAAACAGGCGAGGCTGACTTTGAAGAGACGTTCCTTACTGTCAGCTGACAGCGGAGGTAGTCTACTCCCCATAAATGAAACGTCACTCGGCGATCGTATTAGGTCGCGCACTTGCATTTGACAGTTTGTGATTAAAATTGTCAATTTTCTTTTTGTTGAAATAATTTCCTTTTATCTGACGAGTTTATTGCAAACCCTTTTTGATTTTGATGTAGCAAGAAAAATGTTCACTCCAAGTGATCAGTTCATCTTTTGAGGCTCCATTTTTATTCATCACTAATAGGACAGGAAAAATCCCTGGCTTAGATAACAATAATGAAAACGGACGTTCAGCAGAGTTTAAAACTTGTCATCTAGCTAGGATCATAAAACTACGGGGAAAAACTTTCAAATCGCGTTTAAAAAATGTAGTTTAGAAGAGGTTAATATGAAATTAATTAAAAGTTTTAAGCATTTCTTCTTGTTAATCAATTTTCAATAGAAGTATCATTTTAAATGTAATCTGAAATATTTTCAATGAGAAAACGATTTAATTTTTTTTGTTTAAACCATTTATTCTAAGTAAAACTTTACGTTTCTATTACATGTGGGTGTGGTTAGGTATGAGTAATGAATGACATATTCCCTGAATTTGTCTCCTAATATAACTTAGGATGAATGCTTCGGGGTCTATACTTTTCATAAGATTATAATAATTTTATAATATAATATAATTTATTAAAAGATTTATATATAAATTGATATAATTTATTAAAAGATTTATAAGTTACCATAAATATCGGCCCTTTTCACTAATTAATTATAGTGAAATATTTTTATATTATATTATATTCTATACACTTCTTTCAAGGTCAAAAATTAAAAAATCTTGTAGGATTTTTTATAACTTTCACTGACTTTTTTAACGATACCTCTTTTACTTGTTGAAAAGTAGTAGAAAAGTTTTTCTTAATTTTCTCCACCTGCTCCGATAATAGACTCTGCATGGAAGGATCAAAAATGTGAGACGGACATAAATTCAGCGGGAAACCTTGACAAGTTCAGAACAGATTTAAATCACTTATTATATGTTTTATTTCGAAATATAGAATCTTGGATATGTATATTATATAGACAATTAAAAAACCTCCCATCCTATTTTATCGGTGGTAGCTTATGCGGTAGCTTCATAGAATTTTTTCACTTCTTCCCCAAAGCAGGGAACTGCCTACACTACAAGAGCCTGAGGGTCAACAGAGGAAATTCCAAACTTTAAGCTTCTTTTATGTTAAGGTTTTTTATATTTCCAAAATTTACCATAGAACAGTACTCCTTCAACCATTGCTATGACATATATTGCGTGCTGTTTCTTTCGCTTGTTGCCATAAACGAAATTTATGAAACAAGAGGACCTCATGTTCTTTTCCTGTCTACGGCATATTAAACCTCAGGACACTCGTAAACAAATAAAAAAATATATATGGCACTTCTTTTTAATCTAGAATCGTGAAATTTGATAAGAAGTAAGGTGTTAAAATACAAGTAAATGTTAAAATCCGAAAATCGTTAGTTTAGTCATAATTTTTTTTTTTTTAAATATTACTACTACTACTACTAGCCAACGCCCACCCTTGGCAAGTCTGCCATTAGGTGGCACGCCGACCAGTAGAGAAAAGCTGTTTTGTAGGCAGGGTGATCATCAGGGGGCGCCCTCCTCTCCCAATCATCAAGGTAGGGCTTCATCTTCGGGAAAACGTGGAGATGGTCAAAAGACATTCCTGGACGTCCACAGAGCAGGCAGGCATCGCTCCCCAGGACACCAATACGTTTCAGGTGGCACGCCAGGTAGTCGTGGCCCGTGGCACACCGAAAAGCTGCGACACTGACAGCTCTGGGTAGGTCGCGTCGATAGGCGAATCAATTAGACAAGCCCAGTTCTTTCCGACGGCGGACTGTGTGCGCCGAGACTTGATCCAGGCATGTATCGCTCTGCAGACGGCCGACTTAGAGGATGAAAATGACGGAGAGCAGAAATGAGAATGCTGTAGAGTCGTTCCATGTTTTGCCAGTACGTCGGCTTTTTCGTTCCCCTCTATCCCGACGTGGCTCGGAATCCACTGCAGAGTAAGTCGAAAGCCAGCATTCACCAGGTTGGACAGTATGGCACGACAGAGTTGGGTTTTGGGACAATCTTTGTAGCGGTTGGTGGAGAGTGCCAGAATAGCTGCCTGGCAGTCGATGAGAAAAACCACGCTTTGTGATGTTGTAAGACGCTCCAGTTCCCCGGCGGCCTCGTATATCGCTGTAATCTCTCCATCGTAGTTGGTAAGCGGGGAACCGACGCAACGGAGCTCTCAAATACTGTAGATGTGAAGCCTGCTCCGGTATTCCCTGTGTTTGGCATCGACGAGCCGTCACAGTAAATATGCAACCAGTCCAGGGAGGGATACCTGGTGTGGATAGTCTCCAGGGCAGCCATTCTCAGGGCAACATCAATTGATTGGTGTTTCGGCAAGTTGTGGTTCATGAGTCGAAGCTCCACAAGGGGCAAGCAGGACACAGTATCTGACCTCTGAGGAAAAGGTGCTGGCTCTGGTAGTGGTATGTTATATTTTTCTCTGATAGAGTCAGTTATCGTGAGAGGCGTTTTCTGTGTTTTCAGTCGGGAGAAAGCTTGTTTGTATTGTTTCCATTTACATGGAAGTGTTCGTCTTTGTCTTTCCCAGAAAAGAAGTGCAGATCTGTCTCGTCGGCACTGTATAGGCTCAATGTTAGTTTAAGTTTCCATAGCGGCTATAAGTGTTGATTTCGGGGCTCCGGTTATGATTCTCAGTGCTGTATTTTGTGCGAGTTCCAGGGGGGAGACAGTACTTTCACTTGCTGTTATGGTAGCTTCGCCTCCATACTCAAGGACAGGACGAATGTAGGTTTTGTACGTCGTTAGGAGTACGTCTTGGGTAGCACCCCATTTCGTTGCTGTTAGGCGTTTGAGCACACGACATCTTTTGTTGGTCTTTTCGGCAGAGCTGCTAATATGGGCTTTCCATGTCATTTTGTTGTCGATGTACACGCCTAGGTATTTACTAACATCTTGTTTTTCAAGATTCACACCCTTGTAAGTCAGATTTTTATCTGGCTGTTTTGTCTATAGGCTGAGGACTTGGAATACGGTTTTTTCCGTGCTGACTGTGAGGCAATTTTCATCCGCCCATCTTTCGAGATCTTCGAGGGTCTTATTCAGCGTTGACTTGATGGAAAGAAGAAAGCTACTGCTGGCCCAAATGAGCAGATCGTTAGTATACAGTAGTGCCTCCACACCCGGGTTGGTTTTGATAGCATCAAGCACGTCATTAATCATGAGGTTGAAGAGTTGGCAGCTGATAACGGCTCCTTGAGGGTGCCCCTGTCTTTGGATACGGAATTTGGAGTACTGGCCTTGGAATTTTACTCTTTGGTAGCGCTCTCCAAGAAAGGACTTTGTCCAGTGGAAAAGCTTTCCCGACAATCCGGCCTTGGCCATCTTGTGCAAAAGCATGCCGCGCCACACGGTGTCGTAAGCTGCTCTGAGGTCCACGAGGACTGCTACCGTGGACATCTTCCGGTGTAAACCGTCTTTAACGCACTGAGAGAAAGCCACAACTTGATCCATAGTGTTTCTATGCTTACGAAAGCCAGCCTGCGCATCGTCGATGAGATCCAGATAGCTTGTGGCGAGCTGTAACCTGTTTAGGACCATCCTCTCAGCCACCTTGCACAGGGAACTAGTTAGAATGCTGGGACGATAGCCGTCGATTCTACACGGATCTTTTCCCTTTTTCAAGATTGGTATAACTTCACCTTTTCTCCATTTGCCGGGTACTCCACTGTTCCAGGTGAGTTTCACGAGTCTCAGTAGCACCTCCTTTGCTGTTTTTCCAAGATGAATCAGCATCTCAGGAAAGATTTGGTCTAGACCAGCTGCTTTTTTTCTTTTTACACTGGGAGAGGGCTGTTTCAAGGTCAGTCATAAGGAAGTCCTCTGTACAGATTCCACTCAGTGTCTGATCCAGGCATGTCTGGGGAGGAGTCCGAAGGAGGCATGGCTTTACTTTTGTGTTGATCTTCACATTGCTGACACTTGTAAAATGTCTGCAGAGTGCTTCTGCGATTTCAGCATGAGAAGTGAGCTCTTTGTTGTTGTGTAGAATAGGATGTTGTTGCTGTTTATTTTCGTAGTTATTTAAAGTGGACAGGAATTTGTGGGCTCTGGGACCATATTTTCTGAAATCTAGCCCACCCACAAAGGTTCTAAAAACTTCTCTTTTCCCTGTTTTTATAGCCCGCGTAAGAGCAGCCTGTCTTCCACGGAGCTCCTCACAGTCTCGATGTGATTTAGATCCTTCTGCTTTACGCCTGGCCCTATTTCGGGCATTTTTAAGATGTTCAAGGGCTGCATTCCAAAAGGGTTTATATCGCTTGACTTGTCCACGTGGTATACATTTCCTTGCGCACTCGAGGATGCAATTCGTGATGTCTCTTGTGGTTTTCTCTGGGTCTGTTATTGGCACATCTGAAAGCACCTCGTTTGTACGTCGCCGGTATTCATCCCACTTTGCCTTACGAAAGTTCCACCTTGGCGCCCTGTTTGGCATTCTTTCTTCCCCTTTCAACTTGCAATTGATAAGCATAGCTCTGTGTCCACAGCCTCCAGCGTCATCAAGTAGGCTGACACGATTTTTTCCCCTTATGTGGGGGTGGGAGATGACGAGGTCTGGCCTTGTGAAACTTTCCGAAAAAGACACGAATGTCGGCGATGTGTCCAGTACATCCAGAAGGTTGTCGTCGATAAAATCTTCAAGGTGTTTATCCGTGCCTAATGTTCTATTATAATCCCATCTAGTTGACGGACTATTGAAGTCGCCGATAATGATACAATTTGGCTGGATTCGTCGTTCCAGAATTTCTAAGCCCGGGATGTTTTCAGGTAGGTTGGAGAGAAAGAAAAGTGTGAAGTGCTGGGACTCCTTCCAGGCTTCAACCTGAAAAGCCTCCAGTTTGTCTTGATCTTCCATTTTATGGATTACTTCAGTTTTGCAAATAAGAGTTGTCTTTATTCCCATAATTATACCTGAGGCCACTTGCCTGCTTCTTTTCAGAATGTGGTTCGTGTATCCTGTAGTTGTGTAGAACTGGGAACTCTCAGTAGAGGCACCTGCCTCAACAATGACATATAAATCCGCATCCGTTTTCAGGACGTTTCGTTTTAGTTCTAAGAACTTGTTGTTGCTTAGACCTCCGGCATTCCACAAAATGACTTTGAGGCCTGCGTTCTGGCGCTTAGAAGTGCCGTTTGATAATTGTTTTCTTTGCATGGTCGGCGCGCAAAGTGGCGAATCGCTGTTGCTCATTTAGCGTTACCCAGGGGACACGTGTGAAGATCACGGACGCGAGCAACTTTGTCCCCCTTTTTTTTAAATATGCACTTGCGAATGATACAGTAGGCGAAATATTTCAGTTTCGGCTATTTATATTTTGACGCTCGCAAAAAAATCATAACCTACAGGGTACTTTCCCTCACCTAGAACCATGAAATTAGGTAGGAAGCAAGATCTCACAACACGAGTAAAGGAAAAAATCCTAATTAATAGTTAATTTCTAGTTATAACATATGAGAAAAGTAATTTTTTTTAAATATTTGTAGGTGAAAGGTATACTAGGCAAAATATTTTTATTCTAAAAAATTAAATTTTTTTTGAATAGTTTAATAGGAATACTATGTTTAATACCAAAAAATGTGTATAAATGACTAAATATAAACATAATCCTCATACTGCGAGTGTCACTCGTGCTTGACAGGTTTTTTTCCCTTTTCACAAAATATAAAAAATAGTATAACTAAATTTATTTACATGCCTTTAAATAGAAGTTTTGTGGCCAAATTTAAAACCGCGGTAATTTTGATCTCATGAATAACTCATGAATAAAAATCCAAGGCTAACTTTTGGAAAAGTTAGCCTTGGATTTATATTTATAAAATTATTATTATTATAACCAATGGAAAAAATTAACTTGATTTTAAGAAATTGTTTTAAATGTGTAAAATAAACAAACAGGTGTAGTAACTTTATTTCCATATTTACCTACAGAAAAATACAGATACCGCCTATTTTTTTATTTTTTAAAACATTGAAAAATATTACTACAGTTTTCAATTCATATTACTAAATCATGTCAAAAGCTAAATAAAACTTTATTGTTTGTAAATGCTTTTTAAAAATATGGTTGATGCAGTAACGAGACAGATCTTAAATTAAAGAATGAAGTAGTTTGGAACTTGTGAAACACTTCTATAAAACTTCATTCTTTAAAAAAATTTAAATTTTATATATGTAAAAATAAAAGCAGAGGGATTCGAAATAAGCCGAGCCAAGAATATAAATAATTTTTTTATATATATTCTTGGTTTGGCTTATTTCAAATCCCACTTATAATTAATTTATAATATATTTGTTTTCATATCAATGCCAAATTGATAAAAATTTTAAGACTTAATTTGCTATTATATCAATTAATAAGCCTCAACTTCCTATGCCTATACCTATATCTCAAATTTGTATAATGCTGCATGCATTATACAAATTTGAGATATTTTAATTGAAACTAATTTAATATTGTTATGAACTTTTTTAATAAAATTTAAAAAGTTAACGAAATTATGATCGTTTATATAATACAGCTTTCTTAAATGGTGATAAAAAAATCAATCCACTGATTAGAAACGCAGTACATATCAGTATTACCAGGACACATTTCTAAATAGGCTGCAAAATGCGTAATTAAATGTTAGGTAACAGGTTATAAAACACTTAAAAAATTGGACTTTTGAAAAAAGAGTGAACATAGAGGTGAAAGGGTTAAATTTATTTCTAGAGATAAGTTTTGATTGATAATATCCAAGATTGCTAGCAGAAAACATACAAGGAGTTTAGTTGCGATATTGGCAATAAATTAATAAAGTTTGAATAATAAATAAGAATTAGAGGTCAATTATTGTAATTTCATTTATTTTTAGATGAGAATTTTAACTACATGTTAGAGAGAAGAACAGTTACCCTTTTTTTTGCAATAAAAAAAGACTAAATTTTTAAAAAACTCTTTAATTTATGTTGTCTTAATAACACCATCATTTCTCGACCAAATCTGAGTACAATGGTAAATAAAAGATAATAATAGTGGAGCGAAGGACAACGTCTACGCTAACGAAAATCATATAAACCATTAAAATTACACAAGTAAACCATTACAATTACAGTACCCATTAGTAACACAGTAACTATCAGAATTCCGCCTTATTACATCACCTCTTTACATAGATTTATAATTAATCGATAAATTTACTTTAAACAGGAATCTTGCAGAGCGCTCATGTTAAAGCAGTCCTAACTAAGTCAAGTAGTAAGGATTAGATATTTTTTTTTCTTTCTTCTTTCACTTGAATATTAGATATATAATAAATTTATATGAAAAAAACTTATTTAAGACCATCGTACTTCAAGTAATGTCAAAAACGAAAATAATTATTGACTTTCACTCAGGATATAGATCGTGAAAAGATTTAATATTTTCAATAAATTTGGTGATATTATATTAACAAAAATGGCTTTTTCATTTTTATACATATAGTTGAAAATACTTATTCCTTACTAATATTCATTTTAAAAATGGCTGAACAAAGTAGTATCATTTCCGAGTTTCAAATAGAAAACAGAATTAGCGAATTCAATTAAGAATTAAATGTATCATTTCGCTACAAGGTACGTTAACAATTTCGTCTCTCTAGCCATTTGTGTCATTTCATCCAACCCCCATTAAAAGATTGCTTAAAACATGTCACAATAATAAGTAAAGTTTGCCCTCGATGGTAATACTTTACCTTGTATTCTGAGCATCTAAATATAATTATTTATGGTTCATGGTTCTGAGGAGGAATAAACTTACCGCCCAGTAGATTATTTATTAATCCACAAAATAATCTAAAAATGAATAGCAAAGGTTCATAAGATTATTTTACGTCTTAAAATAAATTCAATATAATGAAACGCTCTTCACAAAGCCCTAGACATGTAGCAAAATTTGCAAAATGAAGACAGATATCCGTTTCTGTTTCATTCAAATAAAATAACATTGCTTTACAGTTACTAAGTTTGCTAAGAACAACGCTATTAATATTACGAGTTGTAAAAAATTCTAACAGATATCCTAATTTAATTGTATTTTAATTTACTATGTACGGGAAGTGGGAAGTCTGGCGCGCCCGCTGGGGTGGTTGCATGGAGAATCGTTTTCTTTTGCATTTTTTTTCATTTAAATTTCCATTAAAACCAAGCGTCTGACGAACAAATGAATAAGAAGCGGAAAATACGCAAGATCCTCTCGTTTCAGCTGCTGATTATAAAAGTTAATTTTTATTCTCCGCTTGACTTAGATTTATGGTTTTTAATTGCGTTTTGGATTTTCGGTAATGTATACGGAGTTTTTTTTTTTGGTGGCTAAATGTTAGCATATTGAAAAGGGCGCATCCTGGCACCCAACGCGTCTTCTTTTTTATGAATAAATATGACCGTTGAATGATTATACAAGCAGATAAAAGTTTTTTGAGGCTCATATCTACATTCATGTTTGTATTTTTATTGGATACACATGATTTAGTGATTTATGAAAATATCAGAATTCGGTACATACTGTTTAATACTGTTAATTATATTTAACGGTGTTTTATGATTAAACTAGTTTCACAGCTTCTTATGACCTTCTACAATAATAAGTTGCGATGAAATGGGAACAATATTTGAGTATTAAACGTATTAATATTGAAAAAAAATTAAAACATAACACTAAAAGTACGCTATTTTCATAAAACCGATTTTGTTTCATTTTTCTTCTTCTGTTACCAATTATAAAGATGAAGAAATACCAAGCAATATAACGAATAAGTTCTACAGGTCACAACACCCACAAGATGCAAAATAAATCCAAAATTTTGGTAGCCAAAAATGAACGAAAATATGTTCCAAAATCGAACATTACCATTAAACGTTTATTGTCCTTGTTCTCTGGAATCCTCCTAATAACAGCGAGGCTGACTTTGGAAGAGACGTCCCTCAATGTCAGCTGACGGCGGAGGCAGTCTACTCTGCCGTCGGAGGCAGTCTAGTTACTTGACGATCGTATTAGGTCGCGCACTTGCAATTGACAGTTTGTGATTAAAATTGTCAATTTTCTTTTTGTTGAAATAATTTCCTTTTATCTGACAAATTTATTACAAACTCTTTCATATTTTGATGTAGCAGGAAATGTGTACACTTTCAGTGATCCGTTTATGTTTTGAGGCTCCATTTTTATTCGTCACAAATAAGACAAGAAAAATCCCTGGCTTAGATAATAATAATGAAAACGGACATTTAGCAGAGTCCAAAACTTGTCATCTAGCTCGGATCGTAAAAACTACAGGAAAAAACGTTCAAATGACGTAATTTTAAACGTAATCTGAAATCTTTTCAATAAGAAAACGATTTAATACTTTTTTTGTTTAAACCATTTATTCTAAGTAAAATTTTACGGTTTCTGTTACATGGGTGTGATTAGGTATGAGTAATGAATGATACATCCCCTGAATTTGTCCCCTAATGTAACTCAGGATGAATCCTTCGGGGTTTATTCTTTTCATTAGATTATGACAATTTTATTAACAGATTTTAAAAATTAACGTAAGTATCGGCGCTTTGCTCTGATTTCAGTGAAATATTTTTATATTATATTCTATACACTTCTTTAAGAGTCAAAAATTTTAAAAATCCTGTAGGATTTTTTATAACTTTCACTGACTTTTTAACGATATCTCTTTTACTTGTTGAAAAGTAGCAGAAAAGTTTTTTTTAATAGACTCTGCATGTAAGGATCAACAATGGGAGACGGAAATAAATTCAGCGGAAAACCTTGAAAAGTTTAGAACAGTTTTAAATTATTTACTATATGTTTTATTACAAAATACATAATTTTGGTTAGTTATATTATATAGACAATTAAAAACCCTGCCATCTCATTTTATCGGTGGTAGCTTATGTGGTAGCTTAACAAAATGTTTTAACTTCTTCCCCAAAGCGGGAAATTGTTTTACTATTGCACTACAACAGCCTGAGTGTAAACAGAGGAAATGCCAAGCTTTAAGCTTCTTTTATGTTAAGGCTTTTTTATAATTCCAAAATTTAATCATAATTTAATCTCTCTGATAATATTTATCAGAGAGGTCAACATGTATTTTTTTATAGTTTTGATCTGATAATTGCCTGTGTCACAGAATAGTACCCCTTCAACCATTGCTATGACATATATTACGCGCTGTTTCTTTCGCTTGTTGCCATAAACGGAATTTATGAAACAAAAGGTCTTCATGTTCTTTTTCTGACTATAGTATATTAAACTTAAAAGAAACAAAATTAAAATTTAATAAAAGAACCCAGGACGGATATAATCGTTGTAATAGAAAAACGATTAAATACGTTTTTGAAAACCTTCCGACCAAAACAAAGTAAGAACCAATTAATATAATTACAAACCCAAAAATATTCGTGAGGGCTGACATTGCCATTTTCATTCCCAATATAAATTACATTGTAGCAGAATATTAAAGCTATTTGCACACTTAAGAAAATTTCAATTGATCACAGACTGATAAAACTTCAAAATCTTAAGCAAAGGCAGGACATGGCGGCCCCGATTGGTTTTCCTTGAGAATTTTGACCAATTTGCTAACAGACGCACCACCGAACCATGATACAAATTTCAATCAATGAAAATAAATTTACCTGTGATGAGTGCAATTTAAGGAATATAATGTACCATTAAATGTGTATAAATGCCTAAATGTGCACTGAACCTTATAGTGTGAGCGTCACTCGTACTTTATAGGTTTTTTACCTTTCACGCGATTTATTAATCTAATTCCTATGGTTAAATGTTGAGAGTAGTCTATTATTAATTCTTAATCACAAGTATATTTTAACGATTCTGTACCTCAAAAGGGAAAAGAAACCCTTAAAGGATCAGTGCGTTGTCCGTCTGCCTTTCTGTTCGTAAAATTCCTTTTTCTCAGAAACGCATTGAGGTATTAAGTTCACAGGTCTACGGTCCCTTGGAGCTTTAAAAGAAGTTTTTAAGTGGGCGCAATACACACGCAACACATACAATAAAAACCCTGAAAATACCACCATTTACCTAGCATTTTTAACACCTGCGATTTAATAAAAAAATAAATATGGCACTTCCTGTTAACCTAGAATCGTAAAATTTGGTAAGAAGTAAGGTGTTAAAATACAAATAAATGTTATAATCCGAAAATCGTTAGTTTTTAATTATACCACGTAAAAAACATTTTCTTTAAGTATGCACTTGCGAAAGATACACTAGGCGAAATATTTCTGTTTCTGCTATTTATGCTGTATATTTTAGCACTCGCAAAAAAATCAAAACTTATATCGAGTACTTATCATCCACTTAAAACCACGAAATTAGGCAAGAAGCAAGATCTCACATCACGAGTAAAGAAAATAAATTTCAAAATCGTTAATTTGTATTTACAACACATAAAAAAAGATAATTTTTTAAAATATGCGTCTGTGTATAGTAGGCAATATATGTTTGTTCTAAAAAAATTGAAATTTTGTAAATAGTTTAATAGGAATATTATGTACCATTAAATGTGTATAAATGACCAAATGTGTGCGGAATCTTCTATTGTGAGTTTCACTCGTGCTTTACAGGTTTTGCCCCTTTGACATGATTTATTAATCTAAATTTATTTATTTGTCTTTCGATAAAAATTTTGAAATAGCTAGTTAAGTTACTTTTTTTTTGTTTTGATTGATTATGTGTTACGTCATCGCTTTTATTTCTTCATATTTTTATATAAAATAATATTTTCTTCATTTAATTATCTTTTATAACATTTGTATCATTTTCTAAAGTAATCCTAAACTAACTAGCGTAAACATTGTTTACATATAATTTACATTCCCATTAACCGGATTTTTTAAAAAAAATATTAGTTTGATGTTATGTCTAATGCCATTTAAAACATTATTTGAATTTGATTAAATTTAAAGCCGTGATAGTTCTCACTTCTTGAGTAATTATTTTGTGAAAGTTAGCCTTGAGTTTTTTCTATATTTATAAAATTAATATTATTATAACAAAAGAAAAATTTAACTTGATTTTAAGAAATGTTTATAAATGTATAAAATAAACAAGGAAGGGTAGTAGCTTTATTTCCATATTTACTCACAGAAAAATATAGATACCGCCTATTTTTTTCTTTTTCAAAACATTGAAAAACATTACTTAAATTTTATATCCATATCACTAAATGACGTCGAAAGCCAAATAAAACCGTATTGTTTCTAAATGATTTTTAAAAGTTTGGTTGATATAGTAACGACCCAGATGTGAAATTAAGGAATGAAGTAGTTTGGAACATGTGAAAAATTTCTATACAACTTCATTCTTTGAAAAAATTTGAATTTTATACCTGTCAAAATAAAAGCACGTGGATTCAAAATAAGCCAAGCCAAGAATATATTTTGTTTTCATATCGATGAAAAATTTATGGAAAGTTTCACGATTTTATTTGCCATTTTAATTAATAAGCCTCTAGCTGTGTTTATGCAAATAATACAATTTTGGGATATTTATATTAAAATTTATTTCATATTGCTAGAGATTTTTTTAAATAACATTTAAAAAGTAAGCGTAATTATGATTTTTTATGTAATATAGTTTTCTTGAATGGAGATAAACAAAACAATCGATTGATTAGTAACTCACTTCGTATCAATATTACCAGCGCACATTTATAAATATTCTGCAAAACGTGTAATTAAAAAGATGGGTAACAGGTTATAAAAAAAACTATCAAACAATTGAGGGTTTCAAAAAAACAGTGAATGTAGGGGTGAAAAGGTTGAGTTTAATTCTAGTGATAAGTTATATTTCAATCATACTAGTAATGATTGACAATATCGAACATGGCTAGCAGAAAACATACAAAGAGTTTAGTTGCTGTATTGGCAATATTTTAATAAGATTTGAATAATAAACAAAAATGAGAGGTCAATTATTTTAATTTCATTTATTTTATTAAATTGTTGTACATGCAATATGTTTTAACAATAGTTGGATTTTTTATTTTTTTTTCATAAAAACTAGACTAAATTCTTAAGACCCTCTTATTTATGTCGTCTCAATAACGTCATCACTTCTCGACCAAATCTGAATACAATTGTAATAATAATCCGTTTCCGTTTCACTCACTGCTTTACAGTTACTAAATTCGCTAAGAACAACGCTATTAATATTAAAAGTCGAAAAAAATGCTAACAGATATCCTAATTTAATTGTATTTTAATTTACTATGTACGGGAAGTGGGAAGTCTGGGGCGCCCGCTGGGGTGGTTGCATGGAGAATCGTTTTCTTTTGCATTTTTTCTCATTTAAAATTCCATTAAAATCAAGCGTCTGACGAACAAATGAATAAGAAGCGGAAAATACGCAAGATCCTCTCGTTTCAGCTGCTGATTATAAAAGTTAATTTTTATTCTCCGCTTGACTTAGATTTATGGTTTTTAATTGTGTTTTGGATTTTTGGTAATGAATACGGAGTTTTTTCAGAGCCTAAATGTTAGCGTATTGAAAAGAGCGCATCCTGGCGCCTATCGTGTCTTCTTTTTTATGAATAAATATGGCTGTTGAATGATTATACAAGTAAATATAGGCTTTTTAAGGCTCATGTCTACATTCATGTTTGTATTTTGGTTGGATACACGTGATGTAGAGATTTGTTATGAAAGTATCAGAACTCGGTATACACTATTTAATACTGTGGATTATATTTCACGGTGTTTTATGATTAAACTATTCTCACAGCTTCTTATGACCTTTCACAATAATTAGTTGACCTTTCACAACAATATTTGAGTATCAAATGTATTATTACTGAAAAATTTTAAAACATGAGACTCTAAAAGTACGCTATGTATAACGAGTAAAATCTATAAGTTGCAACACCCACAAGGTGCGAAATAAATGCTTTCCATTTTAGTAGCTAAAAAATAAATGAAAACATGTGGCAAAATCAAACAGTTTCATTAAATGTTTATTGTCTTTATCCCCTGGAATCCTCCTAATACCAGCGAGGCTGACTTTGGAAGAGACGTCCCTCACTGTCAGCTGACGGCGGAGGCAGTCTACTCCCATAAATGAAACGTCACTTGACGATCGTAATAGGTCGCGCACATACAATTGACAGTTTGTGATTAAAATTAAAAATTTCTTTGTTGTTGAAATAATTTCCTTTTATCTAATAAATTTATTGCAAACTCTTTTATATTTTCATGTAGCAGTAAAAGTGTACACTTTCAGTGATCAGTTTATCTTTTAAAGCTCCATTTTTATTCCTCACAAATAATAATATAATGATAACGGACGTTCAGCAGAGTTCAAAACTTATCATCTAGCTAGGATTATAAAAAACTGACGGGGAAGAAAGTTCAAATTACATTTAAAAAAGATAGTTTAGAAAAAGTTAATACGAAATGAATTTAAATTTTTGTTTGTAATTAGGCAAATATATTAAGCATTTTTTACTTATTAGTGAGTTTTCAATAGAAGAATAATGTAATTATTAGTATTTTAATTTAGATTAGTATTTACTGAAAACCCTTGACTAATAATAAAAATATTAATAATACCACATGTGCCTATAGTACTTTGAATAAGTTGGGTAAAACGCTTATTACTAATGAATAAAAAATAGATAAATATAAAAAGAATGGTATCTATAAACTTAAATATAACGACTGCAATATTTTATATATAGGTCAAAAAGGAAGAGATTTTACTAATAACATATTGCCAGCTAGCAAAATAACAAATTAGTCTCACTTTGCAAAACACCTCATTAAAAATAACTATCACCGTCATACCGACAATGCTCCCTATATACTATAAATAAATACCAAAGGCATTAAACTCAATATCCTAGAAACATTAGAAATAAACAGACATAAAAGAGACACCAACGTTTAGATTTTAAATATACAACTAAATACAATATCATGACCCATACGTAATATCTTCTAGATACAATATAGTTTGACAACATAGATAATGCAGCACACTTCAAATTATTTCAGCCTGGCTACATATCTCTAAATAAAAATAAAGAAACAAAATTTGTTTAAATTTAAAAAAAAATAAATGAAATGGGAGTTATGTATAATTAATGGTATGAACTTGTTCTAACCATCAGATACCCTTGCTATTGTATAAATATATTACTGAGAGTAATATCCATTTAATTTATTACCTACACCGGAACATTTGCGTTGTATAACCTCATAGAATAATATAAATTTAATTTATTGCCCTCACTAAAATACTTGTATATTATATAACTTTCGAAAACATAATAAAAACTACACCGCTCCCCTACGATAAACTCACATATATGTTTTACTTCAAAATATAGAATCTTGGTTAGGCATATTCAATTGAAATTAATAAACCTGACCCTAATCTCTTTTCGTCAGTGGTAGCTAAACAGAACATTTTCATTTCTTCACCAAAGCAGGAAATTGTTTTACTATTATAGTACTAGAGCCTGAAAGTAAACAGAGGATGTGCCACACAGAGGAAACTTTACTTGACTTCTGTTATATTAAGTTTTTCTTATAGCTCCAAAGTTTAATCATAATTTGACCTCTTTAACAATAATATTTATCAGAAAAGTCAACATTTAATTTTTTGAATCGTTTGATCTATTAATTGGCTGTGTTATAGAACAATACACCTTCAATCATTTTTACGCATATCTTGCATGTCGCTCTCTCGCTTTTCGCCGAGAATTAAATTCAAGAAACAAGTAGTTTTTTTCCAGAATACGGAATATTAAAAAAAATTGCTAAAATTAAATTAATAAACAAATGGATTCGTTTAAAATCTGTTTCTTTTTTAAGACCGCTTTTGAAAGTATCGTTTCGCATTGTATTGTTCGCTTTTAAACGTATCGTTTTGCATTGTTCCAAATCACTTTCTTACAATCTGACATACAAAACTTACACAATAACTGATTATTATAGCTTTATTAATTCAAAGTAATGGCATTATTTTCTTTGTTAATATTAACACACGTACCAAGATATTATTCGAATTGCCCTAAACTTTTGATCTTAAAATGATTACTTAAAATTTCTTTCAACTATTACGTTTGACTTTTATCATTGTATTATACAAAAAAAGCATCAACATAAAGCGTAATAATTGTCTTGTGACCATTAACAATTGTTATGTGCAAACACAGTTTAAATTTATATATTTTTTAATCATTAGCAAACGAACAATTATCAACAGTCCTGTGTAATATACAGGACTGTTGATAATTGTTTCCTGGAGACTTATTTGAGATATTATTTTGTCCTTACTTAAAAATTTAAAAACATTATCTATACCATCATTAGAACCAGAAAACTATTTGGCTTTTACATACGTATGGTTTCTTCCAACTTCCCGTTCAAAAAGGCTGTTCTAATATCTAAATATGATTTTTTTAGATTTAGTTACACAGATAATGCAAACAAAAACCTTAAAGTAATATACTGTACTACAGAAGAGAAAGTCTCGTTGTAAGCCAAATCACATTTCTGATTATAACTTTTATACAATTATTCCTACACGATGATGTATATTATTTTCACTATTACACTTTTTCTTCAAAACACACTTCCATTGACTTACAGTGTCACTAAGTGGAGAATCTATAAGCTCACAGGCTTCGCAGTCATCAAAACAATGGAATTCTTTGCTTTCAGCCCACATCCAATGTTCCTGCAACGCTTCCTATAATAGGAGCTCACTGGTATCTATGTTGCTACTCTCTTTACACATGTTTGAGAAATCTTTCTAGTTTTCACCTTTGTCTAGCAGTAAATTTACATATTATAGTGTCCATACCTACAGTAGGATACATCACTTTCACTTGGTATAAAGGTCGCATCATTCAAATTTAAATTATTTGCAAAGGTAAATTAACCGTTAGACTGATTTTTATCCCCCACTGAATTCAAACATTTATCGTCAGCTTTCCATATGCTTATTCTCTTCCACAATAACTGCATTATCTGATTGCAAAGCATTCTCTATGCTGATAACATCTCGACTGTTTGTAATTAACTGTTTGTTATAGGATTGTAGCTTTTATCATCATCAGGATAAGCCACTATAGTGAATTAAGGAGATTTTTGGCCTATATCAGCCATTTTTCCTTAGGAACATGAACCATTACGGTGCTACCAAATATTCTAAGAAGACTGATATCAGGCTTTATATTAATCCTTAATTTCTCTATAGCTTTATCATTTAGTCTAAGTGATACTGTTCAATTCTATAAATAAAAAGCAGTTTTAGTAGCTTCAGTTCAATATTTATTTTCAAATTCTGCTCCAAATAAAGGCATCTAGTCTTTTAAATAACTGTTTAGTTCGTTCTTTTCTTTAAACCATTCTCTGCAAGTATATAATGGTTTGATTTTTAATGGGTTATTCGCATCTTTCTCAAGAAAATATCGATTTCATTGCTATAAAATTCTGTCCCTGCTGCTGCTCTGGGCAAAATCTTAATTTTCTTGCTTAGAAAGTTTTTTTTCCATAAGTTTACGGTCTTTGAAATATTGAAAGGCTTTACTTTTAATTTTCATGAAGGAAATATATGTTATGCGACTGGAATCATCAACAAAAATTCTAAAGTACCTTTATCCTTCCAGAGAGATGCTCTCCGTTGGTCTCCAGATATCTGTATATACTACATTCAATAGAGCCATGCTTCTGTTGCCAGCACTGGGAATAGGCAATCGACTTGGCTTCCCTTCACAACATATAACACAGAAAGACTTGCTTACGTTTGATGTCTTATCAATATATAACCCTTCGACAGAATTTTGCATTCTATTTAAGTAGGTACTGTTGACATGTCCTAGTCAACGACGCCAAATCTTGCTGGTTGTTACTCTTGAAGCAGTGAAGTTGTCTGGTGTATTAGGTCTAAACAACTTGTTCACCAGCAAAGCTGTAGCCACCGGGACTCCTTCTCTGTTGTAAGTATTACAACCATCGTTTGTAAAGGCCACTCTTTTACCCTTATTTATCAGTTGATTCACAGTTCTTTGTGAGACTCGGGACACATAATTCACATCTAACCATTACGTCGAATAGGACTTTATCTGTACAAGCCGTAGTCTATGCATAGTCAGGAAATAAAATAGTCACTTTTTTTATTGACAACCATTATCTCTTTAGTATACTATTCGTAAAATTAATATTTAACCCACAATTTATTTGTTCTTAAACTTACACTCACTCCAGAATCAATAGACAAATCAGTTTTAATAAATATGTCACTTAAAAATGTAGTACTAAATTCACTTGTTTGTTTCCGTCTGGTTTCTATTATCATCGATAAAAATTTCTTTGTCAACCAACTAACGATAAGGAACAGATCCACACATCATTTATATTGAATCCTATTCCCGCCAATTTATGACCAATATCAAATTCGTATAAAATTTTCCAACAGAATAATTCTTCTTGCAATTCCTGGAATCATCGAATCAGTTTGGCTCTGGTCTCTGCATTTTCTTTTACTCCTATTACCGGTTGACCTAGCTCCAACTTGATACATCCAAGCATACCTTCCAATACTAGGAAATTCTTTGTCTGAAAGTACGACTCACTATAATTGTCGCACCCTTTAGTTTAGGTATTCTAACCAAATAGTTTGTATGCGCAGCCATTTTTCGTTCGCAACTTTCACACTCCACAACACAACTAACTTATTACTAACTTAGATGTGATCTAAAATTAGGGAACTAGTAAAAACTGCTGCCAAAATCTAACTGTTTATAATTTGGCCAACAACCTAATAAAATGAAACAATGTGTTAGGCTGTAACTCTAGAAATGAAGATATTTCTTTTAGTTAACATGACAAGTACAATGAACGTAAAAAATAAAAGTCAACACAAATGAAAATAGATGATAAAACAATAATATCTATCTGTTACTTGCTATCTCAAAATGATAGTGATAATGTACATGGGAGTGAATATTGATGGCGTTAGGGATAATATTTATATGTCATAATGTTTTGATTAATATTAACACAATCCCTAAAATCACCGGAAAAATTTGCGGGCTTACAAGTTATCAACCTAATAATCATATAAATATATAAAAAAAATTGGATATACTCCCAGATTATTAAATCTAAAAACATAATAATTTATAAAATTAAATTAATAACAAGATGCGTACCGAAAAAATTAAAAATTTTTTGAGACTATTTTTGAACGCAAAGGGCAGCAAAGGTATCCTAATTAGTTTCAATTATTATTGCTTATTTTATTTAATTGGTTATAAATACTAACATTAGATGAAATCCAATGAAATTAATTGGTCTACCTCATTTTCGCGTGTTCGGATTGCATGCCCCCAACAGCCCTTTTTAAGGAAGAAGAGAGCTAAATGATGGCGACGGACAAGAACCCCTATTAATATTTTTTTAAACTGCTCTTCTTTTCCGACAATAGATTCGTTCGAAGGCTGCTTTAATTCTTCAAAATGCAGATTTACTTAGACTGAGGCGTGACACCACGCTTTATTTAGATCGTCGTGTCAAACTTTCTGCATTTATAATTCCCCGCCTGGAAGACCATTTGGAAAAAATATTTTGTATGTACGTATAGTTTGTGTGATTATTGGTATTTTTCAATCAATTTTTATTGAAATTTTTTATTCCAATAGCAGATGAGTGGCGAAATTTGCTTGCAAATTTTTTCAACTTTGTCGTTGTAATCGAATAAAATTTAAGTTATTGATAACTTGAAGGGAGAATTGATTTTTCCTGTCGATTTGCATAAATAAGTCGAAAGTTGTGGGGTTCCAAATGATTGCCTCTTGTTGTCTATATAATTAAAAATTATTTTCACATTCGAAAAAGTATTAAGGAATTTGTCATCTTATTAACAATAAAACAATTATTGTATAATTGTTGCTAACTACAATTTGGGTTAAGACTTTGGTCTCTTGACTCTGCAAAATATTCTACATATCAGAAAGTTTAATTAAATAAGCTCTAAAGCAACCAATTATTTAAAAAGAAAAGGACATTAAAAAGTTATCTTTTTTTCGCGAAACGTTTTTGATTCCAAGAAATGTAAATCTTTTCTTTTTTCTTTTCATTATTTATGCACAATTATTATTTTTATGTCAGTTAATGAATTTTCATAAGATAGCAAGCAATGGCTTTAATGTTGAGTGTCTTTGATGATAAAGTATAATGAGAAAAAGAGAAGTACTGTACTTTCTATTATAGCTGATATTAAAGACATATGATGAGATGGGTATTCCATATTTTGATCAACGCCTATACGTTTTATTTATTACTTTTTTTTTAATTCAACAATAATGCCTTCAAGCCTTAGAATTTTCTGTGTCTTAGTAAATATTACCAAATTTTACAAATTGCCAAACATCTGACATCGGCTGAGAATGGTTTGCGTGCCACAAAATTGTATGATTATTAAATGTTTATTGATATCGATTAACTTTCTAAATTTGATTGCCAATCTTATCGATCTGTGGGATTCAAATAATGGACTAGTTACTAAACCTAATTAAATGTCAGGGCACTCATACTGATTTGCTTCTGTTAAAAACTAACACATATCATTTAAATTAGTTGTACTTAAATAACCCTTTTATTAATGTAAAGCATCTCGGTCTATTTATTTATCAAAATATTAGTTAATAGCCATGGATAAATTCTGTCAGTTCTCAGTTCTTCAGCAAGATCGGCTCTCTTAAACGTCTTCGCTGCGTAATTCCTTTGGATCAGGCTTGGATGTAAAAAAATGTTCTTGAAGCAATTTATAAATATATCACATCAAAAACAATGTAAATAAGTAAATGTAATACCCCAGTTGATAACAGCACAGAAGTAGATATTCGATGACAGTTTTATTTTATTTTTATTAGGTGTCACTAAAAATATTACCACTCCCATAAAACTAGATAAGTTGTATATTTAGCTATATACACACTCTTAAATATTACCATCATGTGTGGCTAAGTTCATAAGTCTGAATTCTAAAATTTGTCAGTTAATTTCAAATAAACGTTTTAGAGCGCACCGTAAGAAATTACATGTTATCAACTGAATGCTAAATTATTATGAAAAATAGAAAAACAAACAAAGAAAATATAGAATAAATCAACAAAATAAATGTACATAAGTTCAAACTAATTGCGTAAAAAATAATTATCATTGGATTTGTGGTTTTATTGATAGCACGTTCGCTATTATCTATTACTAACCAAGATAGTCGTTATTACCAATTACTGTTCGATTCTAAATACACTAAAATGCACATGTATTGCAGTTTCTAGATTTCCGGCTCGCTATTTGAAGTAAATTATAGCTACCTATTTGTTGCCTTCATTAACCAAACCATATTTTCTATATAACGTAATATCTATAAAAACCTCAAGATATAAATATGTTTATACTAAATTGTAAAAGTATTTATGTCTCCAAATAAATACAAGTAAGTTAACAAAAATGACTAACTTATTTGAATACTGATGTAAAGGTGAACCTTAGTAAGAAAACACCGTTTTAACTTAAATATAATGTATCGCTGTATTCAAGCACTCATGTGCTTTTCAGGATAACAGAAATATTTTATGTAACGTTATTTAGTTTCTATACGCAACGTAAGTAGATCTGATTGTCATACTCGGTTGTCGCTCTCGCTACAAAAACTTCTTAAGTTTAAATTTGATTATGGAAGTTAAATTTTGTTTAGATTTGTAAGCATCTACCTAAAAAGTGAGACTTTTGCTTGAAATATTTCGATTAAAATTAAATAAAACTTATTCATGTAATAAGCGAGAGGGGAAATACTTAAGGATTAAGATATAAAAGGGTTTAATCGCTTCCAAAGCCTCAAGGAGGTTCCTTAATTAAATGAAATTCTTCAAAAGAAGCAACCTACGTCTGTAAGAGAAATTGTTTTACGAATTCACTAATTAGTTAGAATGCTGTTAATAAATATTTCTGCGAAAAATCAATGGGTCTTCTTTTCCTATCCATCTGTTTGTATACCACGGACCTTTTCTTCAGAGACCATATATTTAAACGAATATTTACTGTATATTCGTTTAAATATATGGTCTATAAAAAAAAGCAAAAAAAAAGCTAAAATGCTCATATAAGAAAATGCCTAATAATAATAACAAAATGTGTTATTTATGTAAATAAGCAAATATACCTAATAAAGAAAATGTATTATATATGTAAATAAGGAAATATACCTATCTTATTTTCTGTTTATCATCCAACTCACATTATTTGTGTACGTATGTATTTATTCACTATACATATTTTAGAATCTACTGTTTCGTACGCTGTGGATAGACATAATATTATTTCATTTAAACTGAAAAGACACAGTACAAGGAGTGCGAGAAAACGAGTGGTCAGTCACTTAACCCACAACATGATATAATGGTTTATAACAATTCTTAATTATTTATTCCTACTTCCCAATAAAATTTTCCTAATTTCCTGAGTCCTACATCCCATAGCAATATTCGGTTTTATAACGATTCACTACTTTCTTAAACATATAAATGAAGCGGTTTGATTAGATGTGTATGCAGCAATATAACAATTTACTATTTACATTACGGATAGTAAGATTATGGCGGTCAATATAATGTTATCTTTGAAACCACACGTCCGATTTCAAAATTCTCTTTGTGTTACAAAGCTCATACTTAGTAAAAGGTTAAATGTCTACCCGTTGCAATTTATAGGCACAGAATAGTGATAAAGTGGAACAGTTTCTGTTCGCTTTGTTTGTTCATCATAATTTCTGAAACGACATATTTGTACCAATTTGAAAAAAAATGCGTTCGTGTTAAAAGCCCCCACTTTTAGGAAGATTAGGCTGTATATGATTACGTTATAATTAATAGGAGAAGAGCAGTGATGAAAATGAAACCGAAGCCAAAGGATACTGCTTAAACTCCACAGAGACCAGTTTATATATTTATTGAGTATTCCCACCGATATGCACATGACCGGTGACCGATATTGTTTGGCGAACGTAATGGCGCGGCGAACGTATTTAGTGACGGTAGGGCAAAGAGCACTATAATTAATAAACATCTATATAACGATGGAGTACGGCTGAAATGTATAGCCTATGTAAGGCATAATTCATATTAAGAAAAATAATTTTCACTTCCAAGAAATTACGATGACAATGATCTACTAGGAACAGAAGGAAAAAATTATGCGGAATATTCAGATATAAAACTTAACGAAAGAACAAAGTACAAATTTAAACGAAGCAAATTTGGAAACGATTTTTTGGCTATGTATAAATAAAAATATATGTATAATAAATATTTCCTTTTTTTCTTTTGCTGCCACCAATTTTGCTTTTGCAATTTTTTTGTGTGAAATTTGTAAATTTATCAATATAAAATATTCCTTTCCCGTTATTACTAAATTATCATTCAAGGGACTCTGGGAAGCCACAAAGAAAATGATCTGACACCAGTACAATTAATTTTTTTTCAGAATTAACCAGGAACTTTTAATTAATTTTAATCACATATAAAACAGCATGGCCTCCAACAAGGATATCGAAAAGAGAGAATAATTATTTTACAGGTTTTATTTCAAAAGTGATATCAAATCACTAGCAAGGCCATACGTGCCAAATGTATTTGCTATCACAACAGTTGCCAAAATAATCCAAATTATAATTAAATGGAAAATATAGCACATTTAATACAGAGAGTTAAGTTTCCATCTGAGCCATAATTCTCGTGTATTATAGTACCAAAACTAACAGAAAACCATTAAAACTGGCGAAGTGTTGATAATATTAAGTAAATTATTGACTATCAATATTTATCACCCTAATTTGTTCCAATCAAAAAGTTATTTTTCCTGCAATAAAATATAACACAAAAATATGTTAACTCATGTTGCTATTATATTCACAGCAGCATCTATGAAGTAACCGAGTGCAGTTATGGCAGATGAGTATAATTCAGCACCTGTTTTTGGTTATTTAGTTTTTAAAGGTGGAATGATCGGGTAAAGCAACTTAAACTTCGAGTAATACAATCACGCATGCAGTACATAATACATCATATTAATATTATTTATTCAATTAGTATAACTGATTTCATAAATAATTAACATGAATATAACTATTTTATTTAACGTTGTAAATTATTTTTTAAGTCGTCATATTCCTTTTCACATAATTACATTTTTACCCATTGCCTTGCGCTCTTTCAATATGTGTCCACATGTTAATAATTTTGAGATATCGCTTACCGGGAATTCATGTTCAACTATATAAAATGTAATTTTAAAACAGAATGCGCTGATCGTCTGCCATATAAAAGTGAGCAGCTACACTTTTCAGCATCCCGATAATCCCAGCGTAATTGCTATTTCTTTTTTTGCGCAAATTTCAGCTAGTATTATCTTAATTTAAAACATTTTTCCTGTACCACCAGGTGCGTCCAAGGATATTACACCATCTTGTTATTTTTTGTAATAATCCATTATTATTTCATATGCTTATTTTTGACTCTGAATCAATAAGGTTTATTGTGTTGAATGTAGCATCTCAGTTTGTTAATACTGTGATATTTTCCCTTAACAATTCAATGTCGGTACATCAAATTTACTTCGTTGTGGTTACTATACTGCCAGTTGTATTAGAGTTTGTTCAAATGTCGCTAAACATTTATTTTTAAGCAATATCAGAAATTTCTTTAAAACTTCCTCGTTGAAATTTATTTCCAAATCTTGGTTTTTTCATAGTAGTTCAATCAGCATGATCGATTCGGATTTGATGGATTACACATCGATAATATGATTACAAAAAGTTCCCGAATTTAAACTTCTGTTACTGTTTGCGCTGCCCATCTCATTATAAATTCTCAATGATACTCATTCTTAAACACGACGTGTTTCTTGTTCACTATTATAGCCATCGACAGTCTTTATGTCTTCAAAACATATCCGGTCCCAATAGTGTAAAGCAATAGACGGAAATAAAAGAATTCAGAGTATCATAGATACACCGTGTATACAAACTCTATACATTGCTCTTAAATACTGCATCGTGTCCTTACAATGGTGCTCCGCGTTTTCATGAGTAATATTTTTTGGTTGAAGAATATGGGTTGTATACTCATGTGTAGAAACTTGGTATTTTCTGATAAAGTAAAGTTTTGGCAAATAGATCATCTTGACAGAGCTTGAAAACACTTATCAAAGTTGTCTACGCTGGAGGTTACATTTCGCCTTTTATTTACTGTTTCCCTAGTGAAATACCCGCTTTGTCCATTTTTTAGGTGGACGGTTAAATGAACAATTGCTTGACCTGACCTAGACCTCGATCATGTATCGGAAATCTAAAAATTTGTCTAATCGTTTCTTTGCTATTGATATAACGACCCAATTAATACTATACTATTTCGACCTGCTTATCTTCTCTTGTTACTACAAAGCAGCAATATATACTTTTTTATATACTTACATACGTACTTGATGAATTTGATAGAACTACAGTACTCGTCATTTATATACACTTTGAACCTTCTCATTAAAAACTACACATGACACTTCAATGTCTCAGTGGTCTTACATTTTTATTTTTGCTGCAAATCTGCCCTGTTTTGCCTATCGGAGATCGAGGTTTTTATTTTGGATACCCTTTTCCGTCAGTTTGAGTCTCATTTAAGAAGGTTTATGAATGTACAAAGTTTCGTGCGTTTGTTGTCATGCATGAACGGCGAAATTTCTTTTTAATGGTCCATGAATCCAGTTTTCGTAATAATTTTATGGAGTTCGAGATCTTCTTCCGGATTTGAAAATTCAGCCTTGATGATATCGTCTATTTGATTCGACCAAATGTTTTATTGAAACCAAATTAAATTGTGCGAATATGGCAGTCCTCTTTTAAACAAGAATGTGTCGAACATATTCTTGCATTAAATCTCCGTGCATGGTCAAGAGCGGTCTTTTATCCACCCAAAAAACAATCTTAGAATAGTCCAAGTACATTTGTGCTGAAGAATCTGGAACATATTTGATTAGTTAATTATTTTTATAGAGTAGACGCTGTAACTTCTGAACAATTTCTTGTCGTAGATACCAAAAATTAGCTCTATGCTGATCTCTTTAGAGTATTTAATCGCCAACGAAATATATTTGCAAGAATTTTGGTGTTAACATTGGCGAGCCTACTCGATGATACATTTTTTAATTTTATTTTGAACTATATAGATTGGGCTGAAAGTGTCTTCGTTGCATACTGACGTTGCCTCGAATGGTGTTATTTGGAAGCAAGTGTATTGGCGTATATTATGTAGAAAATATTTTGATTCTGGTGTATTTTTGGTCATTTACTTTGAAACTTCACGTATTATTCTCTTCAATCTGCTCTTGTTTGTTGCTAATATATTACAGATGAGCGAGCCCCAAACTTTGCCTCATATACCTTCCAAGATTGAAATTTCTGGGATGTAGCATTAACAATTTATGGTTCCAAACCTTTGCAAAACATTAAAATAATAATATTTCCAACACTGAGGAAATTTGGCAAGAATTACACTTCTTATATCCTTTAGAATCCGACGTTTTCGAAAGTAGTAGAAAGTAATTTCTAAAAATTCTACAAAATTTTGAAACTTTCTGGAAAATTCTAGCACAATTTTATTTGTTTTCATTTACTCTTTCATTTATTTTTTTTTTAAATCATACAAAAAATAGATTGATTAAAAGCAAAAAAAAATTAATTTTCAGATGAATATAAATAAATAAATTGATTTTTACACAATTTTATTTATAAAAAACAAAAAAAAACATTCTACGTATTTTAGAAAGTTTGGATAATTAATTTTGGATAATTTCAACAAATTTTATTAGTAACAACACATTTTCATTTTTAAAAATAAAATTAATAAATTCAAATAAATAATAAATTTGAATATAATTTTATTTGTGAAAATTTAAAAAAAATTCAAAACATTTTAAAATGTTCAGAAAAATTCTAGGAGCTCATAAACAATTTTGAAATATGATGATAATTTCAAGATCATTCTGGAATATATTAGAAAAAATTCTAAAACCAAATATAATATCTCTACCATACTTTCCGTTTTTGTATGCAGAGTCTCGCTCCACATACTCAATTTCAACATCAAACGGAATTTTATTGTCAAGCATTTGTCTTAAATGGTCATGTGCATAATTTTAAGTCTAGTTTCCAGTTAGGGCTTTTATTAATTATCTCTTATAGTCAAGAATGTCTAAAACTTCGAAGTGATCTCCATAATTTGGATCAAAATTTGCTTTATTGCATTTTTCGTTCTCTAAAACACAAAATCTCTAACTGAGTAACTTAAGTAGGTTCTCAGTTACAGATTTTAGCTTAGTTTATGTTCAGTTAGGTTTTGGCTTAGGCTTGTTGCAATCAAACTTTTTTGACGCACCATTGTTTATATTCTCTGCAAAAAAAGCTCTAACCACATTCTTTATTACAGTCAGCAAATAAGCAAATATCAAATGTAACTATCGCGCAACCTGTAAACTTTCTACTATGATATTTTATCTGTTACTCAATTAAAGTTAGCGATTCGCTCATATAAACCATTAAAGCTCGGCTTAGAATCTCACAAATAATCATGACTCTGTGTATAATATAGCTGTCCGGCAATATAGGGAATTTAAATTCTACTCAAAGTTTATAGTTAGATCAATAACGAGTGATTTAAATTTTATTTCTAATTTTCACGCTAGATTGTTCGATTCCCCCATCGTTACACTATAAAAATAATACTTATTTTTAAGTTGAAATATAAATGATAATTTCATTAATAGATTTTACACCTTAATCATAATGATATAAAACTAATCCTTTCCACACCCATCCGACTTCAGTAGCTGAACACTTTTCTGCATTCATGGGCATCAACCTCATTTGACACGTCCATTCTTATAAGTCTTATGACCTCGTATGTTTGCTGTTTTTGTTAATGATCTGTAGCTTTATCATGCACTCATTCCCGTAATCATAAAGAACCAAGATCATCTCTGTGACTTTAATAAAGAAGATAATTACAAATTGTCTCACAAAAATTGTGGCTCATAATCAACTTATAATTATAATTCATACAATATTCAAGCACCAACTACATTTTAAATTAAGACCAATAACCGACAATCAAAGTAAACCATGACGATAGAGGGTTTCAAGTACATACCTCTATTGCCATGGTTTACATTAGCTATCACGTAGCCCAATTAGAGCAACTTCCTTTGCGTATTCAGTCCATGGATCACTGTAGGAATCACCGCGTGAGTATACACTATTTTCTTCTCAAGACCCGACTTCCCCCAGCGCTAATCGCGCATTGTGCTTCCTCGCACTACTCGAAATTCTTTAGGAGATACCTCGAGAAACTTTCTACTTGGCTAAAGTTACAAAATAGGTACTGGTACGGTCCACATTATCAACAAAATACGGCACATTGAGAATATACTACGAAACACTAAATCATTCAAACTTAGTCTCCATTGTTTATGTGATCCGAATCAACATCAGTTGGTTTGGATCACTTTCAAGCTAATCTAATACATCAATAATTTTGAATGGACCTTTATATTTATGATCCACTTTTAATCCGATTCTTTATTCTTCTGTATTCTTCATTTTGTATACCGTCCTATTTAACCGCAATTATTGCTAAACGAATCAAATATTAAATTAGATAAAAACAACAATTATTTAAAATCGAACCAAAGTCCTCGGTGAGCAATTATTCATGCAAAACATGAGCACAAAAATAATGTTCTTGATACATCACCTCTCGGTATTGTTATGTCCCAACTTAATTTTAATTTGATTGCATACAGGAAGTACGACGCGGCAGCAACAATCATACTTTAAGAAATTTAAATCGGCTTTCCGTATTATAAATAGGAATATTTACCATCATGTAATTAGGAATTAAGCAGAAGTAAACTAATTTTTGCCATTCTAGCGTATATCTCAATGAAAGTAATCACGACCTAACGCACAAGCAAACCAGTTACCCAAGGCACATTAAATTAATTAAATGAATTGATAATCAAAAGGTAGATGCAACTATAAAATAAGTGGCCTTTACTGTGAAGTAAAAATATGCATAATCCATATTTCTCGTTAGGTACAATATATTCGCAATATCGACCGTTTTTAGACATAAAGGTTTCAATTTCTTTTCTAAACTACCGTGTACCATAATTTGTTACTCAATTCTTCGTCCATATGACGAGTGTCCTTTGAAATAGTTATCTATACGTCACAAACATTTGTAATCACTTCAGTTGGTAAAAGCCTTGGTATAATTTATTTCCTTTCATCAATCATAAATATTATACAAATCAGGATCAAAGTAAGAATTATGGAAACAAAATTGAAATTGAAGTGGCAGATAATGCTTCTTCAGATTGAGTAAAAAAAAATATATGTATAATATTTTCACATTCTTAAATTGCTTAGTCGGAAATTAAGAATATTTAAATTTATTTATAAGTGTAATATATCCATTATTTCTAGTCTACAATTAATTGTAGACGGTTTGACGGTTCCAATGTATAATTTTGTTTTCCTTCTGTAAGCAAAAAATGTTTCACGTTGGCCCGCGGGTTTATTCATACATAAGCTAAGTTATTTCTTCTATTAAACTATTAAAAAAAATTCTGTCGATAGCAGAAAATTAGACGGCTCATTTTAAACACTCCAAGTTTAATTGTAGTGCTTATACAATATATGCACTTTGATCACCAAAGAATTGAATCCGCCACTCATAATACATATAACAGCATTGGTATTTATATGGCACGCGTTAACCAAGAAGTAAAGCTAAAATTTTAAAAAATCCAATCATTTTAGTAGTTTCCATTTGGTACAAATCTATTTTATTATTAAATAAACATACATAAAAACATTTAAAGTACGATATAAATTTCAGCATATAATACTCAACGTACAGATATAATATATCCATTTATCTATCATTGTCTTTATTTCATTCGTATACTTTAAATTAATAATATTTAACAAATTTCAATAGAATAATATTCCAAGTACTAATATATAAAATACAACAGCAAGAAAATTACAATCCCTTTATTTAAATGATGAATTTATTTATTACAAATATCGTATTCAAATATCGAATTTATATTTTCGATTTAGATTCAACGTTAAACGTAAATGCAAAGGCTAGCTGGATCCACATTTTTTTTAAACTTTTCTGGTATAATAGAGAGGTTTTTCATCTCATTTAACATAATAGGGGTTAATTGCACCGAACGTAGTAATTGAAACCACAGAACGTCGCAATCGTTTCTCTCTTCACATTCGTTACAATCTTGCTGACGAGTATCAAACCACAATGAAGAATTCTGTCGTTAGGGCACCAATTACAACATTAGAATTCCGGAGCGAAATAACAATTTAACGTAAAACGCAGTTCGATTCCACACCGCAATGGCGGCGATGCAGGCAGCCGATCTTCTACGTCACTGCACCGAGCTATTCGTATTTCGATCACGGAGTACTGCAATGAAGCAAAATAGAGGTTTTAACGAACTTGTCAGATGAAGAAAATCTTCACTATTTTTGGAATAATGATAATAATACAATGTTGTTTTAATATATTTCTTTTTACTTAATGTTTCTTCATATATACAGAAGGTAAGTAATGCGGAAATTCGGCAATATTTCAGGGAAAATATACTTAAAAACATAAATGTTAATAAAACCGATGGCAGTTGAAAAGAGGCATTTTGTGTAGTTTGTCGTAATCGATATTATTTATATCGTCGATAATAAAATAATAATGTGAAAAAGTAAGGGAGAATGAAACATTTTGCATTTACATTATCAAAAATTCACTTTTGACCAACTTCTTAAAAAAAATGCAATTTCTCTTTCGAAATATTAGAGCTTAATCTAGTTTAGAATTTTAGAATTTTAGTGAAATAAATAACACTTAATATTTTCGTCATACAAAAGAAAAAAAATATTAATTAATTTTTTAAATTGACGTTCTCTCAAAAGAAAGTGTCCTTGTGGTAGTCATGAGGTTTTGCATTGGTAGATTTAAAAAAAAATTGAATTTGCATTTTTGCCCTATATATACAAAATAATACATTTTTTGTTACAATTTCCAATACATTATAGACTTGTGAAATTATTTGTAATGAGGAAAATAAAAATTTTTTTTTAACTGGTTCAGACTCTCAATATTATTTTGCTTCAAATCACCAACACACCACTCTAGAAGCATAACTTCGCTAAGGTCATATGCTTGATAACGACAAAACATCACTTGACAATGGAGAACAATCGCGCTTGAATGATGATACCGCTATCAAAACTGAATCACGCTAACAAACGTGCCATGAGTCGGAGCTGCTTGGGCATTTTTCAAGCTGTGAGTTTTAGTCCGTAGAGTTACGAGTATATTGGAAGTATATTGCTCATATCTATATGTTCTGAACTGAATCACGATTTCTTCTTAGAGCCAGTCCGTAATAAATTGTAAATTTATCAATTAATTGACCCGTAAGCTTGCGTTTGCCGGATAGATTTTTTTTACCTTTAATGTATTTGAACATTTTCACTATAGGGTTTGGAATTAACAATTCCAGAATATGTTTTGGAGTCTTCGCCAACAACGTAATTGATGTATCTCAGACCGTATATTTGAAACTAACGTTGAAACATTGCACTAATTGGTGAAATTTCCAAATTGGGAGAATATTCTGGACATACTGTACTATGATATGAAAAATTATAAAAAAAAAATACATACATATAATAAAACCTGTCTGTACATTGAAGATGTTTACGAAAAAATAATATAGATTTTCATAATATAATTAATACAAAAATATTATTTTTGAAGTTTTTGTATGTTAATTTAACTAAGAGGACATATTCTAAATTCTATGAAAGGCAAAACTTATACATAGGTCGTTCTGACAGTAGTTTTTATTATAATCAAGACACAATTTAATATTATGGTGCAAATAGACATGCGTCGGTAGAAATCATCATAATATCCTTCAAATAAATAAACACTAACACCTTTTAACGTCACTTCCCGAGAAATGCAGGCCTCCCACAGGATCATTAGTATAATCCTCAAATCAGACACCAAATAAATGATCCTAACATACTTAAAACGTGTGTGATCATTCACAAATAGATTCATAAATAAATACATGGAACATTATACAATTATAACCTTTGGCGTTAGTAACTTTGTAACTTCGTTCGTTACAAATGCAAATCTGAAGCTCTTGCCAATTATGTACCTCATTCTGCGTATATCTGACTCTAGAAGTATACTCAGTACTTCCAAACTTCCATAAAATATAATATAGAATGAAATAAACATGACATGTAAATTACTTTTTGAGGTCTAAAAACTGGTTTCTTTCTCGACTAAACGCTCAATAGTGGGTAAGAAGACAGTATGACTTTTGAATTTTGCGGTGATATCACTATATCTCCGTCTAGCATGATCCCCTAAAACTTAGCCTAAGGTTATTATATAAATATATATGTGTATATATATATATATATATATATGTGTATATATATATATATATATATATATATATGTGTGTATATATATATATATATATATATATATATATATATATATATACGCTCTAGAAACCACATTGCTTACTCAATCGAGATACAAGTTATTAAATGCCTAGCTTAAGTTTATAGACGAATGAAATTGATTGAGTACTTTAAAATAACAAAGGCATAAAGTGTAAAAAAATCGATAAAATACAATCGTTTATTTCCACTTATACGTCCATTACATTTATGATATCTTGTATAACGTTATTTCATTTTGATAAATATTTCTGTGAGAAGTGGTACCTTTAATTCGATATTTTAATATTAACTATATGTAACAAGAATCCTGCTAAGTATTTAATTGTGTTTTTTTCTTGTGTAGCAAGGTACACGCCCTAAAGTAGCTTCGTAGTTAATACCGTATAACTCGTAAAGTAAATCGTATTGTTTCTTTCTCGGAAGTAAATCGTATTGTTTTCTTCATGTAATAAGTCAATTTTTCAATTTCACTTAAAAATCTAATTTAGGTACATCTAGGAATAAACTGGATGATATTGTATATAATGTTTTACGATGTTTGTTTTGCAAATGGAACTACCAATTTGTATAGCTTAGGTGCAAAATATTGGTCCGTTTACACTTTTTATCAATGTAATTTTTTTCTTAAAAATATGAACAATATAGCTAATCAAAACCTTACAATATTCACCTTTTCGACCAGCGTTTGCCATGGGCGTTATTTTCCTTCTTATAATTAAGTGAAATAAGAAGTTATATTTACAGCACACGCACGTAAACAGACAAGTATGTTAATTGCAAATAATGTGGTTATATTTTTTTATGATTCCCTTGCTTCAGCGCGGAATCTTTGTAGTTTTATCATGTGTTCACTTGTACTCAGATTACTGTCTCATTTTTACGCCTAACGATGAGAAATTTATTTAATAAAATCTATTGGAAATGTGCACAAAAAAACGAATCGAGAATTTTTCAAAATCGATTGCATTTAGAATCTTTAATTTACCGACAAATAGTAAGTAAATGTTTGGGACCTTTGCTTTTCCATGAATTTAAATTTAATAGTGTCGAATATTGAGGGGCAAGGGGGAGAGTTATTTACTACTATCTTAAATAAAATTATGAAAAAAAGATGTTTTAGAATCCAAATAACTAGATCTTTTAATTTATTTTCCACTCCATACATGAAATTTAAAAAAAATCGGTTTCCTGATTTGTACCTTCTAATATATATATATATATATATATATATATATATATATATATATAAATATATATATATAATATATATACATATATATGAAAAGCATAATTAATATTTAATAATAAGAAAACGTCTGGGACTGCAAAACAGTTGATAATTAAATTTTCTGAATCACTAAACTCATACTTACTAGTTAATGATGAGTCGCAGTGGAAACCATTCATCATTCTTTTGCATATTTATAATAATTTAAATCTTGTTTGTCTATTTAAATCTTGTGTATTTTGTTTTGCTTTTGTCAACGCAGTTCGATTTCGTTTCATTTATGTTTCAGCCTGTACCAGTAAGCCTAAGATAAATTGTGCGTACAGACATATGCCAACTTATTAAGAAAAATATCATTACAGAGTCTTAAACAGAAACCTAAGTTTTAGACGTGAGTTTAACTCTGAATAAATACCAACCAAGCGTTAAATTGATAAAAGCGGATTTATTAACGGTGTAGTTACGTAACTGACTATTTATTCCCCAAAACTACATGAAAATATTCACGGATTTGTGAAAATCAACATGCTATTCAGTATGAAATGGCCAACAGTGTCCGGTATATTGAAATTATAATGACGTCATGCCCACGAAACTACAATAAATACAATGTCACCTAAGAGAAAAAAATTCGGTAAAGGGTTTAGGTTATATGGCGGTATAAAGCTCACACGAACATCATTATGCATATACAAACGAAATATATTACTTTCCCGCGTTCAGGCAGTCGGGTCGTAACACCTATGACAGACAGACGAACGGAAAAGTAAATAATGTAACAAGGGTATTTTTTCCTTTTGAGGTTCGTACTATACCCATTAAAAAAGTGGGGTGCTTGATAACGCAGTGCCTGCATACCTATTTCTCTATGTTGAGGCTGGTGTTACCATATTCTATAATTCGTGTGAGCGATGGATTCAAAAACTCCTAGAGACTTTTATTGCAAATATTGTGAGAAATGAATCAATTAATTGATAATATCTCTAAATATCAAACGATTATTAAAGTTTAAACTTTAATTTATAAAACATATTGTGACTATTCTTTACACACCTGATGAAATTATTACTAAAGGAGCAATTTCAATCAAGTGACAGGTCAACTAAAATAATTGGACGGGAAAATTTATTAGCAGAGTAAACTATTAAAAATCTGGTATAGATTAGGAACTTTAGCGCCAAATACGAGCTTACGAATATTTTGAATAATATGCATGAAACGAAACAATAATTAAAAATACGTTCTGAATATATTTTAAAATTTTTATTGTGTGTTTATTCTAAACAACTATGGATAGAGTAATGTAATATTGTTCCATTTAAATAAATATGGTCAAGTTCAAACCTAGCTTTCATTTTCCACTTTATTTTTGAAATTTGATATCACTATAAATAATAAAGAAATAAGATGAAATATGACATAATTCTGACCAAAAAATATCAATAAAATTAAAAAGGGTTAGAAATATATTGGCTTCAAAATGTTCATAATAAAAGTTATTAAACTTCCATTATGTAAGTTTCCCTATCTAAATGGGATATAAAACAATTGAAATAGAAAAAATGTAAATGCTCAATATTTTTCTATTGATTGAATAACTTTGTAAAGAGCTTTGGGGCTTAATTTCTTTGACAATATTTTCCTATCTATAATAGGAAAGTGTAGCTTCTGAAAATGAAAACATACATTATTTTTCATTTTGTTCAGTTCTTTCGTGGAAATAACATTATTTTTCTCTCCAAATGTTTATCCTTTTTAAATGTGTGTCACGTTACATATATTTTTTATTTGTATCAATTCTAATTCATTCCAAAAATTATATTGTTTCATGTTTTACGTTGGTATAAGTATAACTAAATATTTGTAGTTGTCTATATAAATGATTGTAATTGAATGTCTCATATATTGTTGTGGATAAACTAAAAATTACGTCATTATTATTGTGAGAATATAAAAAAACCCACTCTATTTATATGTAATGTCCAAAAATATGTTTCATACATTTTTCCAGGCATAATGAACGTTTAGTAAAAATATTCATTGCATGGTGAAAAAATTAATCGAAAACTATCTTAAATCAGTAAATGAAAAAAATATTTGACAAATCTCATGAGTTTAATAAGGGTAGCTTACTGCAGAAGAGGTTATTCACATTTATTGACTCTGATTATGATTACCATAAAATAATTTGAAAATGTATAAAAGTTTATTGGCGAGGGAAAACAGAAAACTGTTGCTTAAATTTTTTGCACTGACTATCAATGTTGAAATACGGCAATTGTAATTATCTAGTTCTTCTATAAACTTTTATGTATGATTAAATATAAAAATAAATAGCGTTGAACGAATTTTTAAACGTTTCTTGAACGAAACGAATGAAAAGAATAAAATTATATCATTCCATTAAAGAAAATACTAAAGAGATTTTCATCCCATTATTATTCAACGTATGATGCTACCATAAAAAGCCAGTTTGTGGTTTTGGGAAAGATTTCATTGCTTTGCAACTATCAGTTGATAAGCTGTCACTATATCAGATCAGACAATCCAGAGCAGAAGCACAAAACCAGTATAGTGTTCGAAAAAAAGCAGGTAACTTACGATAATAATTATGTCTTTCACTACTTCAAATCAGTTTTTCTCCCTCTAACATAAATAAGCTAAAACTATTATTAATAGCACTTTTTGTTCATTACTTTGGCCTTAAATCAGCTTGTTTCGTTATTGTCAGCCCATTGAACTAGATTTATTGTTATAAGATGCTGCCGTAACGATTTCAAGCATAAATACCAAGTTGCAATGAAAAAGTTTCAGTTTTACGTACATAATTATTGTTTATTATTTTATTTCTCTAATTTTAATTGTATACAATTTTCTTTCATTAAGACCACCGTGCAAGTAGATATTCTTTTTTAATTTACTTGTACTTTATTTTATCTTTTACATTGAGATACTTGTGTAAAAAAGTATTAAATATTACATTCATTTTATGGACACAATGTCCGATTATTCTGCTTTATAAAACGATTCTTCCGGTTGTAACAGGCATCATTATTTTCAAAATACACTCTCCAATTATAACACACTTACATGAATATTCGGTTTAAACCAAAAAACGCATCCAAACACGTAGGCAAACCACAAATTAATTCCAATGTCAAAATTTTACTACACAACGCCATAAAAACTAGGATTTAATAAGGTCTCCCACATACTTCACGATCGTTGCAGTGCCCGACCGCGACGTCAGATTAAATCCGCGTTTACATCTGTTAGCGACATCCGCCTGCCCCACATGACAGCCTCGCTTCCATATATACTCGCCTTACTTTGTCAACAATAAAAAAAATTCCCTTCGCGCCATATCCACTTCCGGTTTTTTTATACGCAAACCTTTTTTATTTTTTTATTCTGTTATATGTTCCTTTAATCCACTGTAGCGAATAGGTTGTTGTTTTGTCCATTTCTTTTGAGAAGAATCAATCCATTTGCCACTGTCATTGTTATTAGTAATTCTAAAATCTTTACTCCGTCGATTAGAAAGAATTATCTGCGATTAAAACAATGTAAATTTTGAGGTGGGAAACGTAATTGTAAGTAATAGAAATTTCATTTTGAAAGAAATGGTACATTTAACTGTTTTGTAAAAATTGCAAATACAGCATTGAACTAAAACTACGAAATAAAAAGGACCGAAGATCGTTTAAAAGAAAGTTATATGAACTATAAATTAATTTGATAAACACTTTTTAATTTATGTACTTAAATATACTTTGAAAAATATTATATTCTCAAATAAAGAACATATTATGTATTTGTTGCTTGCTTTAAATGTGTTATTTCCACTTTATGGGGGAAATAAAAAAAAGTTAAAATAACCCTTAATTGATATTTAGGCTATTCCCCAGGGATATTAATTGAAACGATCAGTTTAATTTTCTTGGATGGAAATAAATAAGATTAATTTTTAAATTGCTCTTTGATTGGGATATGATGGGCTTTTTTCAATTCATTAAATGTTGACAATATGTAAAAGAAATACGTGGATAAAAACGATGCAAATTTCCAAAAAGGATAGAAATTTATGATTTAAATTTCCGGAAAAGAGTAAATCGTAAAATCTTGTTGTCTTTGGATCTAAAGGTACGTTTATATGCATCACGGATCAAATAGAACTATTTAGTTCAAAAGTTATAGATCGCATAAATTAGTGTCACTCATCGTAGTAATGATTGATTATTAAATGGAAATAGTGGAGAACCAAAAGTAATATAAATATATTAATGTATATCTTTAATAATACTTTGGTTGGTGGAGGTTTACAAAATGTCATTCAATACATAAACAATTCGAAGTGTTAAAAATAACTTATGCACTAATTGTACACGCCAGGTATTGAAAAAAAAATGTTGTAGAAATTATAACACAAACTGGCTTTAAATATTTTGATCCATATTGTATTTGATTCGCCTGACAATTTACTGACCATTATAGTGGCAAGTATTGCATAATACACAAAATTCATTTTTGAGGTCGCGAATTTCAAAGCAATCTCTTGGTTAATACTCATTAGATAAATTTAAATAATTTGACTGAAACATATCATGAGAAAATAGAAACTTAGTTTTGGATTAAAACTGTTTTTAAGAAGCTTCAAAAATCAATTTGAATGTATCTTTCTTTTTGGTAATATTAACTCGTATCTATGGCTTCTCCTAATCAATTGGGTAACTTTTTTAAAAGGAAACGGAAGGGTGAACTCCCAACGAAATTTCATAAAAATTTGGTTATAATCTGACTTAAGAGAAATGATATACCATAAAATTCCTCGTTGAAAAGCATAGGCACCGTGGTCGAGTTTGAATGATATAGGTCTCACAATTTTTTGATAATTATATATTTAATTTGGAAGGTTTATACTCCCAATGTGGTCCCACGAAAAATTGGTTGGAATATGACTACAGGAATTGAACATTAACCATGGGATTCATTAATACTTAACAGCACATGTAGCGTGATCAAGATTGGATGATATATTTCTGATGATATTTTAATAAGACACGACTAGGTTTGACAAATTTGAACTTTAGCAAAATCGGGGTTCAATAGTGGAGGTAGAAGGTATTTAACTTAAATCTTCAGGGCTAAGGAGTAAACCCACTGAGTTTGGATAAGTTTCACTTGCCTTGACCTAGCAAGAGAGTAATCGGTTTTTTAAAGAGATAAATGTATATGATATACACAATGTAATTTTAACTTTTCATCCATAAAATCGAATGCCTCAAATTTACTATCTGCATAAACTGTGAGACTTGAGATCTACTGTTTTTAAATTAGTATTGCGGGTCTGAAGTAGAGACTTGATCATTGATCAACTGGTCCCAACTCCTTAATCCAGATGCTGCAGAGTCTAAACTATGAGACTTGAGGATAAATAATTTACAAAATAATATATCATTGCTTTTTAGGGTTCTAACTCCTCAACCTTGATACTATGCTATGGATGTATTGTCTTCTTATATCGTGAATCTTAAGGATCTATTTTCTTTTAAATTAATATTTTGGTTTTTAAGCATAGACTCTGTCATTGAATTCTGGATTCCAATTCTTCAATTCTGATTCTGTAGTTGTGTTGTCTACCTAAATCGTTGGACTTAAGGACATGTTGCTTTCAAATTAAAATTTTGGAACTCAAGCAAAGAAATTACCATAAAAACTTCATTTTCCACGTCATAAACTGTGGAGATAATACCTACCTACCTTTGATACTTGAATATCAGCTATATTTAAATTAGTACTGTTGGTGTCAAGCAGAAATTCCAGCATTGAACTCCGGGTTTCAACTGCTCAATTTTGATACTGCAGAGTTATGCCATAAACTGCTCGTTTCTTACGTATTTCTTGTATATAGTATCAGAACTTATAATAAATTTAAAAAAGGGAATCATATTCCACTCATGGGGTAATATTAAAATTAACCTTATTTTTTTCTTCATCCAATAAAAATAAATTGATCATTTCAAATAATATTTTAGACGAAGGGCCGTAATATAAATTAAGGGTTATTTTAACTTTATTATTTCATCAATAAAGTGGAAATAACACATTTAAAGCGACCAACAAATACATAGTATATCTTTTATTTAAAAACATAAAATATTTTGGAGTGCATTTCAGTACATGATATATAAGTATTCATAAAATTAATTCACAATTTATATAACTTTCTACTAAACAATCTTTGATCCTATTTGTTAAGTAGCTTTAATTCAATGTTGTCTCTGTAATTTTTACAAACATTAGTTAGTTTAACTCTCCAAATGTCCAACTTTTTTCAAAATATAATTTCTGTCACTTACAATTACGTTTCTTACCACAAATTTTATTTTGTTTTTATCCCAAATAATTCGGTCTCATTTAGGGACTAAAGATATTAGAATTGCTAATAACATCAACAGGAGCAAATAGATTGATTTTTCCCAAAAAAATGAACAAAACAACAACTTACTTGCACACGGAATGGACAAAACAACAATCTATTCGCTACAGTGGAATAAAGGAACACATAACAGTCAGTGGCAAACCACAAAAAAGGTTAGCGTATAAAAACTGGAAGTGGATATGGCCTGAACTTTTTTTTATCGTAGATGAAGTAAAAGAGGTGAGTATTCATGGAAACGAGGCGGTCGTGTGAGGCAGGCGGATATCGCGAACAGATGTTACCGCGGATTTAAGCTGACCTCGAAACCGGTCACCGCAAGCGTCGTGAAGTATGTGAAAGACCTTATTAAATCATTATTGTTATAGCATTGCATAGTACAATTTTGGCATTGGAATTAAATCGTGGTCCGACTATGTGTTTGAGTGCGTTATTAGGTTTGAAACGAATATTCAAATAAAGTGTGTTAAAATAACTGGTTTTAAAAAGCAGAATAATCGGACATAGGGTTTATGAATTTAAAGTAATATTTAAAACTTTTTTACGCCATTCTCTCAGTGTTAAAGAAAAAGTTGAATAAAAATGAGATCGTAATTAAAAATAAAAAAATACATGCCAACGAAATTAAAAAATAGTAGCTTCATTTCCGCCAATAAAAACCGTTTTTCTGAAATTTACCACTTGGGTACCATTCATTAAGTAAAAAGAAAACCTGTTAGTATTATCGTGAATTTCTCGAAAACTATTAGATTTAGAATCATTGTTGTTGTTTTCTGGTAAACTTAAAGTAAATTTCCATTAACACCGTTTTTACCTATAATTATGACTTAAATAATTTCAAAGATAGAGGCAAGACAAAAAAGGAGGTGAATTTCGTGACCATTTTCAACAATAACTTCATGAACTATCTTACATAAAATTCTAACTAAATCACCCTTTGGAATCTTTGTAACTGATTTTTTCAAGTATTACCGACACCATTCGTGACATTGAAAAAGTTCTCCATTTTCCACCTCAAAAATGACTACATAGGTATCTTTGAAATTTGCATACGACAATTGGCGTAAAAGGGAGTTAATGTTTTATATTGCTATACTACATGTGAAGTCTCCCTGTTAACGGCTATAATTGCAGATATGTGGATATTTGCTGATAGACCAGTAGTCCTATTAAGATACCTTTTATCCTTCTAAGGTATAAAGCCCTAAAAACGAAGCTTTTGTCAGCAATACTTAAAAAAGTATAAAAATCTGAGCGGTACATTTGCATACTGACTACTGAACGCCGTAAAACTAATAAATTGGTATTATAATGGTATTTTAAACAAGATAATTAATCTATTTTCGAATTTGTGTAGTTTATCTGTAATTAAAATTTTCATATATTTCTCTGTGAGGAGACATACTATTATTGCTGAGAAAACAAAACGAAATAAATTTTTCAGTTATTAATCTTACAAATTATATAGTGTATCAGTTTTTTTTATGGAAGTCTAATAATATAGAAATATAAAAATTAATTGAATCCCCCCGTAATTTCGATAATATGAACTGCTATATTATTGACAATATGAAATGTGCACGAAAGAAAGACTACACTTTCGTATTGCTCATTAAAACTATGAAAAATTAGCGCGTTCTAGTCGGAAATTGACCTATTTGGTATTCGTCGTCAAATATAGTAGGCGAAATATATTTACTGAATATTTAAATTGAAGAACCTCTGAAGTTAAAGCATATAATTATAAAATGTGTCCCTGCGTCAGCAGTCCTAATCTAGAGACACCTACTCGTACTAATCAATTTAATGTATATAAAATAGGGTAATAAAAATACAAAGTTTACAAGATATTAATTATATTACATATGTGTATATACACACACACACACATATATATACATATATATATATATATATATATATATATATATATATATATATATATATTTACATATATATATACATTTACATATTGATTTTTGACACGTTTCAATTTGGTGAAAACATAATTTTTTTTAGAATATGTATGTAATTATAAAAAATGTGTTAAAATTCTAGTGACTCAGTTTATGATAAAGTTTAACAAAGAGAAAATGCCAAATATAATTAACGGCATATAAATTTTAAAAAAAGATCTACATAGAAACGTAAAAAGAAAATTGTGATTATTTTTTGCTTGGCCTTTTACGGTGGTGTCAATGAAACAAAATGGTCTACAATTAATATTGGAGAAATAAAATAAGAAACCAATAAATATCTACACCAAACTAAACTTTTTAGGGCACATCATTATGTACTCCTTGAATCATTACGGTGGCAGCTTATAACAATAAATCTAATAAAAAGTGCTATTAGTGATAGTTTCAGCTTATTTACGTTAAAGGAAAAAAAAATATTTGAATTGGTGGAAGACATATTGGTTTTAATTTAATTTTATAATTTATATTTTATAAGCCCGCATTTGACGCTAAAATCTATTTAAAAAATAGGAAAATATGAAACTTGTTTAATCATATCAAATCTGTTATTGATAAAAACTTTAAATTTTTTAATGGCTATGATACAGACCTCATAACAATAAAAAGACCCTCGTAACATTAATCACTATTCCGTTCGTCTGCCTGTCACAGGTGTTACGAACTGACTGCGCGAATGCGGGGAGGTAATAAAGTTCGATCGTATATACGTGACTATTTTTGTATGACACTTTATATTTTTGTATGACACTGTTTAGACTGTATAGCGATACAGTCTAAACACTTAAATGATTTTTTTGTTTCAGGTGTCATTGTATTTATTGTAATTCCGCTGGCAGAACGTCGTGATAATTTTAATATGGTGCACACTATTGGCTATTTCATACTGAACTACATATTGATTTTAAGAAATTTTGTGAATTTTGTCTACGTAGCTTTGGCGAATAAATAATCAATTACCTAATTACACCGTTAATAAATCTGCTCGTTTGGCAGTTATTTATTTAGAATGAAGCCCGCTTTCAAAACCTAATTCTCTGTTTATATCTCTTTGATATCCTGTCCGTAATAGCTGGCACATGCCTGTATGAACAATTTATTTCACTTTGCAATTTATTTTATAGCCTGAAAGAATAATTTAAAAGACCCGGACTAAGTTACAAAAAGCGTAAGAAAACTTTTTTAAATAAGCAAACGTTGGGAAATGTAAAGCTTCGAAAAACGTATTTTCTGGATTTCTAAACTCTTATATTCTAAACAGTAATAAATCTAAAGCCCCTGGCACTTTGTATTCGTATTCGTATTACCTAAACAGCTGATTTTGTATAACTGATTGAACGAATGACTAATGGATACTACAACGATCATCACTAGTTGGAAAGAGTTTAGGGATTCAGAAAATTTTATTAACCGCAGCTTTGCAGTCTCAGAAATTTGCATAAGTGGTGGCCAGAGTCAATAGGTACAAATGTAAAGATATATGCGAATGTGCAGGTATGAAGCAACTAAGATATTATTAAGTAGTTAAGAAACGAATACAAAATTGCCTGTTTTGATTTCAATAACTGAGGTGTAATTAAAACTCTTCGTGAGTTTATGACACTATGAATAAAACTAGATATCATCAGCAATAAAAATAAAACTCTTTAAGGAACAAATTAGGTAATTTCAAATAAGCCTTAAAAAAGAAACATTGAAAATAATGAAGTATTAAAAATACAAGTAATAATTGAAATTTTGCTGTAAAGTGAAAAAACATTTAAAAATTGTATTATTTTTAACAATTTTTTACTAATTAAAATATGAGTATTTAATTCAAAACTTCTCTAACAGTAGATATTATTATATTAATAAATTATTGCTATTGTCAGAGAATTTTAGGGCCAAAGCTAAGTCAAATGTGGCGCTCATATATCATATCTGCGATACTTGTACAAGTATCTAAGCATCCCTTTTTAGTACTTAATATGAAGATAACCACAATGATAAGAGATGTTGGATAAAAATTGGAAAATTACAGATACCGAATTCGTAAGTAACTCATTATGCCATAATTATTATCTTCTCTTTTACTTACTTAATTACTTGTAATATCAACATAGACTCCAAATCCTCACCTGACTTCTAAAATCAAACTTTAAAAAAGGAATGGTACTTCAAACACGACTATTTGAATTAATCACTTTTACCAATCTGAAATACAGAAAATATCCTTTCAGGTCCTCAAGAACTGCTATTAACTAATGGAATTTAAATTAATTTATATAGTATAGCTTGAATATAAAAATATTGCAAATTGCCGTAAAATTGTTGCATAAATTTAAATTGTATTATTAAAGACCTCTTAGCAAATCACGTATTTACAAAATTGTATATGATTTGATAACAATAAATAAACACTCGTAAATTTAATTCAGAGTTATGCCTTATGTCCTGTAACCATAGATATTATTATTTTTCATTTTTATTATGAGGTTAAATTTACTCCCTGTTATAATTGAATACTCTCAGTAATTAAGAACACTTTGGAGTATTTTTCGAAAATTCTTTCATAACTTATTTTATATAAGGTCAATATAAAACTCATAAATCCAAAGGATACATAAATTTATCTAGGGATATTTCCCAATAACTATATTAAAGTAGGTTCTAACACTGAATTTCGAATCCAACCTGACTTCAACTTTAAAACTTAATATTATAACAAAAATGACTGAGGATAGCAAAAGATAACATTATAAATTCATGTAATTAAATAAAATGATATAAGAAATCATACCAAAATATTATTTGTATTTTCCTTATAATCTTAAATTATTAGGTTCATTGTTAACCAAGATATATAACGTTCTAATTGTAAATTTTAAAATATGTACGAAAAATCCACGTTAAAATTTTTTTCCCAAAAATTAGTTCCACAAAGTAAGTGGCCAAAAGACCGCTCCGACGCAAATGCGGGCCACGCGAGGCCCACAATTTGCATTACACACTTTCGAGCACCTTTGTGTTTAGAAGACTCCGTCGACGCCAAATTACCTTTGAATATGAACTAACAATGCGAGAGCGAGCAAAGCTGGTTTGAACTCGGCGCGACAGCATCGGAGTCGGGAGAGTGGAAACATACGTGACGTCATTTCCATTTTATATCAAAGTGTTGAATTTCGCTTTTATACAGAAGATGCGCGTGGTAACAGCTATCAATTTTCGTATAACGCCCTTTACGGAGCATTTCAGTGTGCCACATAGACTGGAAGATGATGAATAATGGTTAAGTGTGAATTGCTGAACGCGTTAGGTAAAAAGTAACGTTGCCGGTGCCCGGTCCCAGGCGGGGTGCTGCATGATGAAGGTGTGGCGTTGAGAATTTTTCTTATTTTTCATGACCGTACCTGAAAGTGAGAGGTTTTGCCTTAATTACTATTAAATTGTAATAATGTAATATACATAAATTGCCAAAAAAATTTAAAATTTATATTTTTTTAAGAATTCCTTTCTCTACTTCAATTTCGAATTTAGTTTCAAATACCTACATATTTACTTTAGTCAAATAAGGTTCATTTTGTACAATTATTTCTTCCCTATTTACGCAGTAAATCATAAAATTCCTAAGGTCACAGCGTTCAAATTCGCCGTTTATATACGCTTCCAAAATTATCTTTTTAAATGATGCCTCTCCTCTCTCAATTCCCGCTAATTTTGGTTCATTTCTGGTCTATTTACGGTGTAATATTTCAAAAGGAATAAACACTGCTAAGATCTTCCACTTTTTGGTCCGTCTGTTCCTCTTTAGAAGAAACTGAAAGTCAGATAATCGATAAAACATATTAATTATTGTGTATCTTAAAAGATTGAAAAAAATTATATTTTTCGTCTCTTGTGGGCTATTATTTGAAAGAGCGATTTATGAGTATTCCAAGATTTATTATTTCAGAATTTCATGTAAGATAGTTTGGCAGATATTATTAGTCAATATAAATTTTCCCAGAACCTCCTATTAACCCACATGCTGTATGCAATAATTAATAATTAAAACTATTCATATCGACTTTTTCTTTCATTTCATGTATTTGTGGTAAATTAAATGAAAAGATAAATTATAATGATGCCAGTATATATTATAAATATATATTATATTGCTGAAAACGCCTAAAATATGTCAGTCACCTCCGTTTCCAAAATTAGTAAAGTCAAATTGGAGAAAAATAAATGTTAGTGCCTAACCCTTTACTTGAATTTTGTTGAATACAGTTTTTAAATATTTTAGGTATTTTTACTCCAGCCGGAGGTATACTAGACTACAATAAATATGAAAAAAATTATATTTGTATTTGCAAATAGTATAGTGGAAATTCTACACTAAGTGTAGTTTACGACGAGTACACACATTTATTACACAACTTAGCTAGGGACCTAGAATATTCTGTAACCTACATAGAAATATCGAAAAGATAAATTAAACATACACAATTGCATACAATTGCATACATACACAATAAACATATACAAATATTGTGTTTAAAATAAACGAACGGATCTTACTAAATCCTAACAATTGACAAAAATGTAAAAAAATCAAGCTCGTATCTTTCTGAAATAGTTTGTTTACGTTGAAAGTGTCATTAATAATAATACGCAAAATACAGATTCTTTTGTGTTTAAAGTGGTTTCATCGTGACAACATAATTAATATATTAAATGCTACATCTATGTCCTACTCCCTGAAATTTGGAACGTTTTGGAACATTAACGCATTGCCAATTTCTTTTAAAATTCTACGTTCATTCTATAGGAGATTCATTACGTGCATATTGTCACCTGGTTATGATCCACCTTTATACCGAAATGTGGACACTTAACCTAAATAAGCATTGGTCTATTAATGTATCCAAAGTAACCAATGTGTTATAGACTTTCTCACAAAATTTAGCCGTTTTACTCAAAAGTGATACTTCATTTTCAAATTATTTTTGAAAATAACCCAACGCCAATTGGACATTAAATAAATATATAAATGAAACATCGTGACGAAATTTTAAAAAAATACTATTAAACTACTGCACTATCAGTGCAAGAGTTCAGGATAATATATTCTGCTTATACAGAATATATATATTTGGCATGAAATGTGCCCGTATGTATTCAACCAGTAAATAAACATTAATAAATCAGGACCGATTTCTTTTTACTTAATTTATTATGAGGTATAATACAATAATTAGTATTAATCTGATATATGTATGCTGTCTGGTGATATTTTTCGTCATGTGGAAATTTAAACATTTCTTAAACTTGTTTTGCCTCTGTGTTAAGAGACAAAAGAGAACGAGAACCATTTTTACTACTTCTTTGAAAATATATTCAAAGAATTTTTAACATTTCAATAATTCTTACACGTAAATGACTTAAATTTAGAATTTTAAAAATTTCTGAGGAAACAAAAGGCAAAATTGGTCAATCTGTGAAATTCTCAGGAACTACGTTTAATATTCTTAATTAAGTTTTTTTTCACTTCGCATCCATACTTCGATCTCTACTACATATAATAATAATAATAATGTTAAAATGCAATGCAATAACCACGTGGAGTGTGAATATGATAGAAAAATACCAACTCGATTCCATCGGTGATTTGTGTTTCTAGATTCATGCGGACGATAAAAAAATAATACTGATACTTTCTTACTACAACAAAAATATAATAATTATAATCTCTTTCAATTTTGATTAAAAATTGATTTGTATCTTTTTTAAGTTGTATAAAAAAATAAAATAACCGGTATGAGCAACTAGTCTAAGTAATAACATATCAAAACAGCCTTTTAAAGGGATTTCTTTTAAACTTACGGTATTTTAAAGAATTAAAATATTATTTACGAGAAGAAACTTATGCAATAATACTTGAAACATTAGTTTAGGCCAATTGAATTGTAATTTACATACAATTATTCTGTCCATCCGCCATTGAATTTAATTCCAATTTCCATCACTTGAAATTCTTTTGATTAATAAAATGTTTATATGAAATCTAGTTATGAAGTAGTCCTCGCCCCCCAATCGTACTGCACAAGAAGTATTTTAATTTTTAAACATATTCTGATTGATTAATTCTGTTCATGAGGACAAATGCCCCATTGAAGAAATAAATCTCCTTGCGACTTATTTATATGAAATTTTGATACACTTATTTATTTTTGATAAGTTACGAAATACTGCAGCAAAAGTAAATGTATTTAATCAAATTAATAATGTTGTTTTCTGATAACCATAAATTACAAATAAAGATTTCGATGTCGGTTTGTTATAGTCATGTACAATAATTATTTTACATATGAAAAGTTCAGGAGTATTGTAGATCTAAGTACACAGCAGTATATCAACTAAGTTTGCCGTCATCTATATTGTATATGTTTGCGCAAACAATTTCAATGCATATCTCTCACGCAAATATTTTTTCCGCCCTCAAACTAAGATCTTTTTAAATACTAAATTTCTTCAATTTATTAATGTTGGTAGTAAAAGTTTTACGTAGAACGCTAGTTAGATATTTATATATTGTTAAACATTTAAAAATTGTAAATTAAATGAAGTATTAGATACATACAATATAATATTAACCTTTAGTACATAAATCCCGATGTTACAGACGTACTGCATGTCTAAACCTTGGGACTGAACAATTCGTTCTTTTTTATTATTATTGCGGGTCTCAAGCAGAGACTCTGCAATAGAATTTTGAGTTCCAGCTCCTCAATCCTGATGCTGTATGGGTACCGCCTGCTTAAACCGTGAGATGTTAAAGTGTATTGTTTTTATGTAAGTATTACAAGTCTCAAGTAGATACTCTATCATGAATCTCCGAGTTTCAAATCCTCAGTCCTGATGCTTTAAGATAATGCACCCTAATGGATGGAATTAGAAGACTTACTCTGTTTAAATTAATATTGATTCTTTCACATACCTTATTATTGAACTCCTGGTACCAACTCCTCAGTTGTGATGATATAGGGTTATTGTTTGACTAAACTGTGAGGCTTAAGTGTTTGCTTTTAGTATTGTGTCTTAGATTTCTAGCATCATATAAAATAATTATAATTTGACCACGAATATTGAGGGTATGGCATAAAATTTCTCGACAATGAACAGCACATGTGCAGTGATAGAGTTGGTTGATATAAGTCTAAAGTTTTGATATGACTAAAGGCGACATAAATCAGCCCTTTAGTAAAATCCGAATATAATGATGGAACTAGCAGACGATAACTTAGGAATCCAAACACAATGAGGAGGAAGCTCATTGAGTTTGGACTCCTTACACATGTATTCACATAAACATGGAAATAACAAAATAAATAGGTAGGTAATTTAATATATTTTTGTAAGCCAAACATACTACAACTCAAACAGTTTTACGAGAATAGTTCTATTAATGAATCTATTGAAAATTTAACGTTTTATAATAAAATTGTTCATTCACGTTTGTCATAAATTCAATGATTCATGAGACATTCAACTTTAAAATTTACCTAAAAATAATATAGCATAATCCGTAGGCCATGCTGATAAAAAAAATTATTCCAGATGTAACCTCAACTTTACGGTAAGAAAAATTTTATTGAACCGTGTATTACCAACTTACAATCCAAACCAGCTTTACAAAGCTAAAAAACAATAATAAAAAAAAATCAACCTGTATAATTGTTGTATTTCGTATTTTCAAAATACAAAATTGGAAGTACCCATTAGAACAAACATTCTTATTTTATTATATACAAATAAAGAAATAAATAATTTTAAAAATTGACAAGATATCATATAAATTCCACTAATGTTGAAATTTTATTTGACTGACACTAAAATATTTTCTGTGTCCAACGTGGGTTACATTTTGATCTTTTTACGAATAACAGGTATATACATATATACGATGCAGCATATAAGTATATATGCTGCATCGTATATATGCTGCATAGTAATCTTGCAGCATATATACTTAATCGCAAATTCATTAACTCATGATCATCCCCACTTCAAGATCTACAACGATATAGTAAGCGTAATATCGTTATAAAGTACAGTGGCGATACTGCCTATCACTGGTTGGAAATATTTTACTTACACTATCATATACATTACTCCAGCCCCGCTCTCCGAGCGGCTAGAAATGAGATTCGGAAATCTACGGTACGCCGCGCCTTCAAAATCCCTAATACCCTAATCAACCCAACCCACAATGGTGATGACCATTGTTATTCCTTAAGAAACATCGTGTTTTTAAGAATTAAAAAATATAATGTATTTTAGTCCCTAGTAGTACATACAATTTTATAAAGATTGGTTAAGTAGTTGAGAAGTGAAAGTAGGAAAGTACTTTCGCATTTAAAACATGAGTTTAGATTATGACATTTTTGCCCCTTTAAAAAACCAGATATTTCTTTTTGTAATCTTTTGAACTATTTAATGTACAAGCGTAAAAGCTGCCAAAAAATGAACATCATCAGCGTGACGGTAATAAATCTTTAAAAGCCAGGTCGACCGCGGACCACAGATAAGCTTTGTTGACGTTTTGATATTAATACCTGTATAAAGCTACAAATTGTTAAGTTATCGAATCAATTTATTAAAATTCCCTACTCTATTGTTGAAGTTAATTTTATAGGATCAAGCAGGATTAATATTATATTTTAATTGTTATTTATAAATCCTGTTTCAATAAATTCGATAATGTAAGAATTCTTTCTATTTTATATGGTAATGGAAAAATAATACATTTCAAAAATTTTTATAATAAGAGAGTCAATGCGATCTATGGCAATTCACATTAGGTGATAAAGAATGCTTCCCAGGGAAAGTTTCTTTTCAAAATTCATTTCTGCACTTATACTAAATTGCCTACTCCATATGTTATAAAAATGTAAATACTTAACACCTGATATCTTAAATAAATAATTGTCTAAAGTGACTTCATTCAATTAATTTATTATACCGTTTCTGTTCGAAACGAAACTCAACTTTTGTGATAACACTCTTCTTTCGTACGTGTGTCACTCAGAAGTATTTTGTCACAAGTAGAATGAACCATAGATTTCAAATTTACCCATGATATGTAGTGTTTCACCTTTATATTGTATTTTAAACAATTTATCTTTAACCGCTGGAAAAAATTAATTAGATGAAGCACAGACATTTCACACTTTTTGAACCAAAAAATTGCAACAAGGGAGACCATCAAAGACATCGATTTTAGACCTGTTTTTGTTACCTTTATAATTCGTCTCCAATATTATATATAACTTATTTGTAGGTAATTGTTGTATGTTGTATAGTTTATGAGTAATGAATTTAAAAAAATCATCATTCCGTATTCGTTAAAGAAATTCTAGGTACAAAATTAAAATAGTTGTGAATCACATTATCATTTATATTTATAACTAATTTCATAATAATGCTCAGTACACTTACTTACCTTAACAGTTCAATTATATTATATTTTAAAATAATGGTAGAACATTCTTTATAATAAATAACTACTTCATAATGCCATGTACATCTAGTTCATTCCGAAGTCGTTTTTTAAACATCTGTAACGTTTTGTATGCAGCATATAATCCAATATATTCCGAAGCCTTGTTTATTAATCATTCATAACATTTCATATACCATCTGTAATAGAGTGTAATAATATGTATTTTTATTAAATTTTGCAACATTTTATTGCTGCCTACAATACAGCATACTCTGAAGAATTAAAATATCCATAACGTCTCCTATGAAGCCTTAAATGTATAATTTTCGAAGGATTATTTACAATTAAATGAAACTATGTGATGTAGTATTATTTCTACTTTCTTTAAGTTCTTTACCACGACCTAGGTTTCGTTGTATTACACCATCTTCAGGTGAGATATTAGCCAAGATTCAAGAATTCTTTGCTAATATCCCACCTGAAGATGTTGTAATACAACGAAATCTAGGTCGTGGTAAAGAACTTAAAGAAAGTAGAAATAATACTACATCATGTAGTTTCATTTAATTGTGAATAATGAATTTCTACAAAATTAACGCCAAATTTATTCAATATCAACGAAGGATTATTTATTAACTATTCTCTCTTAATTAAAAAAAGGGATCTTAATTCAAGCTGCAATTGTTTCACAAATGTATATTGGTAGATAGTAAATGAAAAAATAATTTACTAACCGTAGCCACCTACGTAGCTAGAAATTTGAATGCAAAATAAGAATCTCAATTTGGAAGTATCCATGCTGAATTGTCGTTTATTACGCTTTTAATTAATTTGTTTTTTATTGGCATTGTAAAACATTATTAAATACTAAATATTTCTAACAAATAATACAAGATTCAAATTGAAATTTATTTTTCTATTATATGTAATAAATCACAATAAGTAATGAATAAGTCCGAACAAGTTTAAATCCGACTCTTGTTGATAATAAAAATATAATGATACGGGAATATTTTATCAGTATTTACTTGCGCTTACCCGAAACTTTTGTTTGCTCTATGATCCCAAAACCCTCGTCAAAACGTTTTAAATACATTCAGGTAGAAGTTTTCCATTCAATCATATTACCGAAACTACTCCAACAAAAACGATAACAGTAAACGTTATAGTGTTTTAGGAATATTAATGTGTATTTGCGAGTTTTTGCTCGAGCTTCTTATTTCAGTATCAATGTTTTGTAAAACATTCGTTCAAACGCTTTTTACATGACAGACTGAGTTTCTATGAAATTCACAAAATTTAATAAAAATTTGCACAATATTAGAAAATGAGTTGTTTGACGATAACCTTCATTTTCATTTTTATTTTATGATAAAACAAATCTTGGGTCTAATGACTTCATATTTTGTACCTTATATTTTTTAACCTATTTATTTACATTTTATACTTTCATTATTTACTAAAAATACTTTTATTTATATATACGATTAATTTTTTGACGTTTTGGTGTACATGTTTTATTGAGAAATCAGTTTAAATGTGTAAAATTATTGTGTCTCACTCTTAAAAGGTAAGTTTGTATATTTAAAAACTTCAATTACCATTTTTATTTAATTTACTAAATTACAGGGGGGGGAGCATGAAAAAGTAAAGGGGGGGGCATGAAAATATAATTTATAGTCCGGGGAGCCTCAACAAAAAAAGGTAGGGAAACCCTGGTCTATTATATAATAATGCTTTTTTGATGATTAGTTACGAAATAGAGTGTGCGATATAGAAAGTACACATGAAAGAAAGGGAAAGAAAGGGAGTTATTTTTATGATAGTAGATTCATTAAATATCTAAACTTAGTAAGGTAATTACAATTCATTTAAATCAGGCCGTAATCCAGTATAATTCATTTTTGCAGATGCAACTTCAAAACAATTTTTATTTTTTACAAAAATCATTAAATGAGTCTTCTTCATTTTACATAAATTGCTTTTGTGTCCATTGCAAACTTGTCTGAAGACTAATCCTGGCATTACCACATTAATATCGTATCCGAGAATATTATTCCCTCTCCCTCCCCCAAATTAGGAATAAATATAAAGTCCCAATAGAAGTTTCATTTCTATCAAAGTAAAAAAGACTTGTATATATTTTCTATACAATACTGTCGAAAACGTATTATACTTAAGTTAATATTAAAAAATATTCCTTCGTTAAAATTAAGTTAAGCATTTTTATTATAAAAAGTAAATACAATAAAAATAGCATGTTAACTATATATTCCCCTTCGATTGAGAAAATAATCCTGTAATTAAAATAAATTTAATCTTTTGAAATGTATGAACCATATATATTACTAAAGTATAAAACAATTAAATGATGAGAAAGACCAAAAAATATTAAATAAAATAATTTCTCCCTGAAAAGTGCTTTTCAGTGTCCATATGAACCAAATATTCATGGGTCATAAACTTAAACATCGAATGTGGAGAGCCAATTATTTTTGTCTTCAAACATTCATTTTACGCAAATTCTGAAGCCAAAATATAAGTACCACACAAAGTGACAAATATGTTTAATGCTTATAGAAGCGCCACCATGAACGTTCCTCGAAATAAATTTGACATTTAATTACGGATTTCAACAATTTTCCTTTATTCCAATACATCAGATCGCAATTCACTATATCGACACACGATAATATCAGATTATTTTGCATCGAAACATTCGTTATTTTCTATGATATTTTAAACTTTAGGGTTGGATATTAAATAAAAATAAATTTGCTTGCTCGCGATTTCTATTTGTATTTAATTTCGTTTTTTGTTTGTATTAAAAGAAATATATTACAACTGCCTTTATTTGTCACTATTCTGAAATAAAATAAAAACATTCATAGAAATAGAATCACCAACACTAAGTGATTTTTACATTACTTTGGGCGATGTTGGACTTTGATGGAACGAAACACCTGAACAATGTGTCGGATATTTTGCAGGATTTGTCATTCCAGCGAATCGAAAAAAATAATTGTGGTGATTCCTTAGTTACATGTGAATGTGTGCTATAAGATTTCGTTTGGAATCCTAAAAATAGTATGGCACTGGTGGTTCAAAAACAAAGAAGTGGTGTAATTGTACACTGGTGGTCGTTAAGAAGTGGTTTAATTGTATACTAGTGGCAGTTCATTAAATTTTTGAGCTTGAACGTTATTAAAGTTGTTTTGTTAAAGAGCGGACCTTTAGACGATTGTGTTTGACATTGACCGTATTAATATAAACAATAAATCTTTTAATTTTATTTCTAATATATAATTTAATATACTTGTAACAAATGTCATATATAGATTTTAGCTTTCTGCGCTCCTTCTCCACATAAATCTTAACCCATACCAAATCTCACACTCCTCCGTGCGCCTAATCATGCTTAAAAAGGGAAGTACTAAATTTCTCTTTACATAATAATATATAGATTGTATAAATTTATTAGAGCAGTAATCATTCCATCTAGGTTGTAAAAATAGTAATATAAAACCGCCAATGGAACTAATCTGTTCTACGGTTTTAACAGCGAAAGTACTCTTACATTAATCTTACAATTAATACTTCTTTTCCGACTAAATTTTCTTCATCTCTTTCTCTCTTGGTTGTAAGCTAAGTACCTATTTCCCATCCTTCTAGCAATAGATTCGTTACATTTTAACGTCAAAAAACGTTGCAAGAAAAACCTTGAAAATGTTACCCTCTTCACGCTCAAAGAAATCACTTCAATAAATATGTGAAAACCTGATTGATTGCGTACAAACTTAATTTATCGATAGTTTTACCGATTTATTTTGTCACACTATCTCATCTCTAACATTAGCTGCGTGGATGATCACTACAGTGGACGCTCACCATCTACGCCAAAATACAAGAATCAAATTGCTTCATTACGACTTTGTATAGAGACAATCCAACGGATCAATTTAATCGAGGTCAGTGATTCTCGCCAAAAAATGTGTCATTAGTAATTAAATCGAATAGAATAATTTTTTCAATCTACCATTTTCCGAGTATGAAAATTAATTTAAATGTATATAAATTTCCCATGTATTGCTATCGCAAAAATTAAGTAAATGGATAAAATTATACACTTGAAGTTACATTACTCTGATGCTAATGCAATAAATGATGTCTCAAATAGTCAAATAAGTACTATAAATTACTGTTCTAATATCAACTACGGCTTCTTAAACATCATCGCCTGAAATTATAAAGTTTGTAAGTCAATATTTTATATATAAAAAAATATATATGTACATATATATATATATATATATATATATATATATATATATATATATATATACATATATATATATATATATATATATATATATATATTTATATATATATACATATATATATATATATTTATATATATATATATATAAATATGTATTTAATTTCTAATAAATTCTTTAAAATCGTAATTTATTAAATTCCCTCCATTATATTTCGCAGATCGTATGATTATGTTGGATGACTGTTGTTAAACGGGGCGTTAAATGTTAACCATCCTTTATCCCTTATTATCTCTTTGTAATCACAAATAAATTATTATTCAGTTACATTAGTCTGACAGGCGGCTTTACAGTTCAAAGTGAAAATTAAAATGACCGTTTAATTTTCCTTGTTTCGGGTAAAAAATAATACTTATATGTTTTATTGCCTTCAGTTTTATTTGTTTTCGCTTTCACGTAACTAATTAACTTAATTTTATGGGCTGATTAATGGCCTTTTCTGTTTAGGACCATGCCATGCCATGTAATGACAGAATGTTGGAATGAAATTAGTCTTTTTAATATGGTTACATTCTAATAAACGTTTTCACTAACCGTAGATTGGTGAGTAAATTATACCAAATTTTAGGATTAATTTAAAATAGATATTGCTTTAATTTTTGTCGATAGAATCACCAGAGATTACAACAGAATCCAGTGGTTCACGTTTATTATATGTCTGTAGACAAGTTCAATAGCAACAATTTTATAATTCATATAACTAGCTCTTTTAAATGAAACTCCACAAGAATTACGGTAGTAAAAAAAATACAATTATGTTTTCATTTTCATTAAAATTTACTATCAGTACCATTTATTTACAGAAACTCCTTATATAATAATATCTACATATACCAGCTATTAAAATAAATGCAGTTTTATTCATTTAAAAAACCTAGGTTGTGGTAAAGTAATTAAAGAAAGAAGAAATAATACTACATCACGTAGTTTCATTTAATTGTGAGTAAATTAATAGTTCTTGGTTTTTGTAAAGTAAGAAGAATTTCCGCAGTGACCTCTAAAAATTTAGGTAAAAGAACCGATTAGCGACTATTTATGTTACTTTAAACGACCGTTTTAAATTTAAGCTGCCAATTTGAAATTAGTCTATGTTTCATGGGATGAAATTAAATAATCAAGAAATGGAAGAAAATTAAGGACAAATTTAATATAAATCAGAAAGTAGTAAATATCTGCATATACATTTATATAGTTTTTATTTCATATTACGTGTGTTTAATTTAAAAATTGAATTTGACTCAAACCGAAGGTGGCCTTGTATTTTAATTGTTACTTAACTGGTCAAGTTGGCGTAGGTAAATCGTTACTCATTCTAGACTTGTGTAAACTACGAATCAAAAACATTTTTTTCAATAAAACTGAAATGACTTCAAATAACCAATAAATGAAAAGACCACTGAAAAGTATAGAATAATGAAAATACGAATGCTTAGGTGGAACTTTCGTAGTACAATATCGTTCCAGACATAAATAGATTTTGCAAAATGCTACAATCAATATCCTATTTTTTGAATTAGTGCAAAGTCTTGTAGTTGTTAAATGTCTTTCTATATACTGATATCTACTTCCTTACTCACCTACCTATGTCCTAATATTGAATAATTTCATGCATTTATTTACACATCCACTTACTTTTGCATATATCTATTGATATTTTGACTGCACTGAAGGCTTGAAAACAGTTATGAGTCATATATTTTGGTGAAAATGAAAAAAATCGCCGCCCATTTGGTAGGAAATTTCTTTGTTCGACTTGGAAATCATATCTGGCTCCTTAATATTGTAACCAAATTGTTTGTTATAACAAACGACCCAGTTAATTAAAGCTGTAAAATTTCACGGGCTTCTTGAATATATTTAAGTTTAATCAAAGTAGCAAACCGTTGAACCGTAATTATTTTAAAATTTGTATTAATTGTAAAATAAAACCGTCTAATCTAAAAATGTTTTAGTCTTTATATTATTTTAAATAATTTGGATTTGTTTTCAAATCCTGATTTTATTAGATCTATTCAATCACTGAAGTAATTTCTTGTGGCCTACTTTACCAATTTGGAACCAGCAGATCGTAAAGTCTTGATTTAGATAGACTGCAGTATGGCAGTATTAGACTGAGGAATCGGAATCCAGGGTGCAATAATAGAATATCTGCTTGTAACGCACAATACTAACTTAAAAACAAGATATAAGATCAAGATAAAATTAGACTTTTGAGTCTCACGATTTAAGTGGGCAGCACTCCACTACCTCCTAGTATGAGGACTGAAAAGTTGGAACCGGGAATTTGATGACATAGTACCTGCTTGATACTCGTAAAACTTAGTGAAAACCTCAGATCTTCAATTTCGGAACCAAAACAGGCATTACCCTCACAGCGTCAAGACTGAAGAATTAAAATACGGAATTTATTGAAAAAGTGTTTGCTTGAAGCCGACAATACTAATTTAATAACAGCAGATCCTCAAAATTCATCATTTAGGCAGGCAGTATCTTTACAGCATTAGAATTTGGCAATTGTAACCCGAAGTTCAATGACAGAGACTCTTCTTAAGACCAACAACACTGATTTAAAAACAGCCCATCTTCATGTCTCACGATTTAAGCAACCAGTACATCTACACTATGTGGATTTATGTATCTAAGGTTGGAATTATATTAATATCGTATTGTGGTGGAGATTAAATACGTGAGCGTATTTCAAAATAAAAGCAGCCATTCTTAAATAATGTGTGATAAATGACTGGATATTTGTGTATTGATTAAAAATCAATTAACTATAAATATTATTTCTCAGCTGGCAATCTAGAGAATACTTTACTTGAAATAATGTACTTGAAAGTCTCAAAACATTGCAAAAAGAACGAAACAAAAAGCCTGAAAATCACAGTGATTAAAATTAACAAATATATAGTGCAATTTTATTACTCATTCTAACTTGGGCCAACATATTGTATTTACTTGATAGATCTCCATTACAATTGTTCTTATTCCTGTGTTTTTCGAATATGTTTTCTTACTTTTTTGCATCTCTTACTATCTTAGAAAGAAAAGAAATATGTCCATTGTTGCTCTACTATTTTGTAGACCTAATAATAGAAATTCTTTAATCACATTGACAAATATAATTTAATTGAGAAATCTTTTAAAATATCTATCAAGATCATTAATTTCGTTTTTACTGAGAAAATAAATTACATTATTTTTATTTTATAAATGCAAACATGTAAAAATATGATTTTAAGGAAAGCTGACATCGATTTCTCCAAAATTTAATACTCACCTTATTACTTGTTATCATAATAGTTATGAAATCTTCACATCAAAAATACTAATTTTTTTTTCGATTGATAAATTCAAAATTAATTTAAGGTTAATCTGTCGGTTGCCAATATATTTTTACACTTTGTTATTAAGAATAAGAAAATGAAATAATAAACTGAATGTACTTTACTGACATTGATCATTGAATATAACATAATTAAAACAGGACATAAACCAGCTTTAACTTGGCGGGGTATATCCAAAAACATTTAGGAATTTAATTAAAATTTCACATATTTAAATCAGTGTACACTGTTCACTGTAAAGCATATATTAGTTAGTTTAGTTTAATAATTAAACAACTTCAGTATATCCGCGGTTATTCAGTATATTATAATGAATAACCACGGATATACTGAAGTTGTTTAATTATTTTGTTGTCTATGCAACGAAATGAAAGTAAATATTTGGAAATTAATAAAGCGTATTAACGGTTTCAGAATTCAAGGCCCAAGTGGATTACGACACCGCCCTTTACTGATTTTATCACCCGAGAAAAATATGTTCAAATCGATACTATGTGCCATAAAATTGTTATAAATTTAATACCAGTTGTGCGGATTTGATTCCACATAGGATATTTTCGTCAAAATAACTTAGTATATCGTCGATCATAACTTATATTTGATTGTTAGACGTTTTGTTTTGTGAATGAATAACGATAATAAAATGAAATTAAATACGTAATTAATACAGGCTTATTAGAAGTTATAAAACAATGTTTTAGTATCTGAAAGTAGAATTAAAATTCATTACTTTTTGAAGAATTTGTGTAAGGTAACATTTTATTAATATATTAAGCCAATTATCCACTTTATTGAGTTTTAGTAAATTGGATAGATTTAATTAAATTCGATTTAATTCTTATTTCTCGCTGATGGGAAAATGTATGCTTGGTAAATAATACACCTATATTTATTCTTTAGAGGTGATATAGTTATTCAGTATAGCAAATGTTACAAAGTTCTTTTAAATTTTCCTTTTAATACTTTTGTTTAATGAAATCAAAATCTTTTTATTTATGAAAGAGGAACGTGGAAGTAAAACTGATTTTTCCCAAGTCGACGTAATTTTAATAAATTTCCTAATTTATATTTATGATAATATTTCTTTTCTAACGGCCTCATATTCCAGGAAATTTTCTTCAAAACTTATAAAGAAGTAGTTGGTTTAATCCTTGTCAGGACCGGGGTGCATAATTATCCGGCCAGTCTTTAACCTGGCGATATTTTTTTTCCTATTACATCAATTGTCAAACATCATTCTCAACGATGATGGGTTGAAATAATAGTTAGAGGATGCTGTAGTATCCATAGGTGGTTCCTTAGGATGTGATAGTTTTAGTCACCCTGACATAGTTAAGAACGGACCTATCTTTGAGTCATTCAGAGCGTTTGCGAAAAGCGCCATTGCAAAGATGGAACAGATTCTAACCCTGTTGAGTGGAAACTTTGGATGGTAGCTACGGGACACTATTGGGCGACCTTCGATGGTCCTCTTTTTGTATGAGGGGGGTATTACGGGTCCCTGGAGGGACTCTGAGTCAACCCAGGGTGAAAAGCTGGAATAGTATCCATGTGTTGAAAATACGTAAATATTGTGTTAAAGCTATTCTGACATTAATAGTTTTAAATATTTTCTTTATTTTGGTGTTTAGATATGCATTTATTGTTTAGGTTATTTATATTTTAAAGCAAAATGGCGTGTCCGAGTAGACATTTGAAGGGTAATAACATCGAATTCTTGGTGTCCCGGGTGTAATTCTTATATCAATTAGTAGTTGGAGGCGCGAAATCAGGAGGTAAACCTGATAAAATTATCTTACGTTTTCGTCAGATGGAAAAGAAGACCAGACTTTAGCTAACTTACAAGCAAAGACAAGTTACTTTATAAAATTGTTGGATGCACTCAGAATAATGCAAGGTGTAAATAGAAACAAATAGAGTGGATAGATTCCGCAATAATGCGGACGTATTTTGTGCCGAAATATAATATGACCCACACACGACAATAAAAGTTTGGCTTAACAGATTTCTTTACCCTAAAGCACTTGATCTTTAATTTTTGATGATAACACTCTGGGACGAGTGGTGCCTTTCACTATTGTTAAAAACTCACTACAACGTGAAGTTATAAGCCGCGGCGGAATTACGATTCAGGACAAGGTCCTGGAAATGGTTGACCATCATGTATACGTGGGATACTAATTTTTTTTAATATAAAACCTTAATAGGTTTTGTATTATTTGGCCGAAATTCTGAAGATAAATTTGCTAATAGTAAAAGAGCTAATTTACAAAGACGTATTATGTCTATAGCTATTATTTCTGGATCTCAATGTCACTTCTTTGCGCTCTTATCATAAAAATACAGAAAAAAAGGTTGGAGAATAGATTGGTTGGCAATAATAAGGAAATTATATGATACCATTGTATAGAGGAATAATGATTTTTAGACTCAAACTGTTTGTTGCACGATGAATGAATGGCTGCTTGCATTCCGGGATAGGTGCTCTTTCCAAATTAATATCCCCAAAAAACAGAAAGATATGGTTTAAAAAAATCGTATTGTATGAATAAAAAAAAATGTATATGATAAAACATAGATGCATACTTTGATAAAAAAAATGTTCCAAGAAACAAACCAGTTGAAAATTGCCATCGCTAGAATCAGACATCTCCTATACACGGAATTACTAACACCCTGACTAGTGACAATTGGTTCACTTCGGTATCTTCACATCCTTAGAAAATAATAAATTATTAGTTGGTGTTATCAGTTAAAATAAAAAATGAACCTACAGAGGTGAAAAACAAACCTTTTTACGAGAAAGATTCGGCTAAGTATGTTCACAGTAGACTACTAACTTTAATAACTTATTATCCACTTAGATATAGAGAGAAGAATATGATTGTTAAAATTTACAATTTGTTTTCCACTACCTAAATGTAAACAGGACAATATTGTAAATTTTAACAATCATATTCTTATTAATAAAAGTAAATCTGTTATTTTGTGAGAAAAAAACGATTTTTACAACAAAACTAAAGGAGGAGTTAACACATTCGACCGAGTACGTCATGTTTATTCAGTATCGTTTGCTGGTTCTTATGCATATCCTACGGACTACCGAACACAGTCGATATCAACACTATAATACTGGTAATATTTAATTCATCAATAAATAAAACCTAATAAACGGCTTATTTGAAGACTGTCTCTAGAATTCATATCACCTGTTTTGAAGAACCAAAAATTTACCCATTTTAATCAAAAATATTTTCCAAATGGCAAATAGATTACTCAAAATGTCCAATGAACCTGGCCAAACTGCACATGCTATCATAAAAAAAGGTCGCTTTGTATTCTGCCCCCATTCCAAAAGCAGATAAAACATGACCTTTTGCAACATGTGCAAAATACCAAGATGTTATTTGCTTCAAATTGAAATTTGTGCTAATTGTGTTTAGATCACTTACCCATCTTGTTTTGTTTTCATTTCATTTTCAGGAGCGTAAAAGTCTTGAGAGTAACCCTAGTTTCCTAAAATGTTTGCGTAGTGATATTATAATATCCATTATCCCTTGAAACAAAGCCGTAATATTTGATAATTAAATGAAACTACGTGATGCAGTATTATTTCTACTTTCTTTAAGTTCTTTACCACGACCTAGCTTTCGTTGTATTACAACATACAACATTGTTGTGATTTTTAGTAAATTTTATTATTATTTGTTACGACCGGGTATATTTCTTGTATTAGTAATTTTCTTAATTTATTATGGTACAGTTTTGTGACAATTGATGGGTTATAATTATTATTTGTTGCGATTTGTTTTATAGTTTTTATTTCATTATGTAAATTAGGTTTTTCTAGAGGGATGGTTAACTCCCTGTGAATCATCGAATGGAAGGCTGCTAACTTATGGACCCAAGGGTGTTGAGAATGACCATTAATTATGGAGTCTGCAAATGTGTCTTTTCTAAATATACTAAATTTATGTTTATTATTTTTACGTTCTATTGTGATATCTAAAAAGTTTAGTTTTTTATCGGATTCTACTTCTAGAGTGAATTTGATATTATTGTGTAGGGAGTTGGCAAAGTTAACAAACTGGTCTAACTGTCGCTGTGTACCTTTCTAACAGATAAGGATGTCGTCAACGTATCTATAATAGTATACTATTTTGGTCGTTAATTTAATGCTTAAGAGGCTGGATTCATAGAAATATGCCACAGAATGTTCATAAATAACTCGGCTAAAAGGGGACTGAGGGGGGAACATATTGCAAGGTCATTGACTTGTTAAATTTTTTTTTATCGAATAAAAAATAATTTTGGTTCATGCATAATTTAAAGAGGTCTCTAATTTCCGATGCTTCAATGGGGCTTAACCGTTTCTTTTCTAAGATTTCTGAAAATATTGCCTAAATATTATTTCGTAGTTGTGGTAAAGAACTTAAAGAAAGGAAAAATAATACTACATCACGTAGTTTTATTTAATTATCAATAATGAATTTCTACAAAATTAACGCCAAATATATTCAATACCATGATATCTTTTAAAATAATATTAATTTACTATACAATTTGTTATTTCAAAGAATTTTTTATGCAAATCATTGTAAGAATTAATCATTTTAGGTTTTATATCTCCAGGGATGTACTGAAAAATACGCAAAAAAGTTTCTTACACCTTGTTTACGAACCTACTCTAACAAAAATTTTGAAAAATGTAAGAGTTTTTGAAAACTCACACAAATGTTGTAGGAAAACTAAAGCGTCGATTGTAAATGTTATAATTTGTATTATATACACCATTCTCTTAGAAATCATGCGACGGAAAAATTTCAAATTTGGCACAGTAATATGTCTTATTTTTTCTTTTTAATTCTTGTTTTTTTATTTTTACTAATTTTTACTTTTAATTCAATATAAATATTAACTATATTTAAATTGTTATCAAAATGAAGTACCCATGTAATACATTTATTTTTAATAAAATGTATGAAATTAACATTGATATTGTAGATTAACTTTTGTTTCTGTAGTTTAAATAACTTATATTCCAATAAATTGACGTCGCTGACGTAATAATAAACTATATTTAGCTAACAAAATATATTAAGCATATTGTGTATATGCATCATCATACTTTATATCAAATGTACTAACTCTTAAAAACACAAATTTAACATTACCCTTTGCATAGACAAAATATAAGACGTAAAATCCTAAGTCTTTCCACCTTGTAATTATTATGTGCGAACTTAATTCAATGCACTGATTATAACTTGTTATCTTAACTTACTTCTCATTATCACACGATGTTGTATAACAAAGGTAATGAGAAATAATTTACATAATTAACGTCCTGCGCCATAGATAAAATAACTTACTTCCTGTATTAAATAAATGATTCACTTCAAAAATGGGAACGCACAAAAACTGAAAAATATATCACCTCATAAATTGTAATCATCATCATATTTAACACGACAGCCCAGGGTGGGCCAAGGCGTTCTGTTGGAGATCTTCCAGGAGGTTCTACTATTCGCCTGGGTTTTCCAGTTCTTTATACTGAGAATATTAAAATCTTCTTCCACTGAATCGATCCATCGTAATTTTGGTCTACCTCTTCTACGAGTTGTTAGAGGTTTTGCGATGAAAACTTTCTTTACTGAGTTTTCATCTTTCATTCTAGATACGTGGGCAGTATCAATAATGGTGTTCGACAAGGCGACTCACTATCGTGTCTGCTTTTTAATATTGCACTAGAAAAAGCTATTCGGGATTCAGATATTAACACTAGGGGTACCATCTTTTACAAATCAGTTCAGATCCTAGCGTATGCTGATAATATTTATATAATTGCTAGAAACCTACCAGCCTTGAGAGAGGCTTTTCTGTCTTTGGAGATAGTGGCAAATCAAATGGGTCTGGCAATAAACGACTCCAAGACTAAGTATATGGCTGTACAAAAATCTCCACCTAATAATGCACATAATCGTTTGGAGATTGGCTCATATACATTTGAAACTGTTGACTGCTTTACTTACCTTGGATCTTGTGTTAACAATAAGAATGACACTATCTCTGAAATTCAGAATCGCATATTATCGGCCAATAAAGCATTTTTTGGACTAAGCTCCACCCTCAAAATCTTCTTTTCTTACAAGAAAAACAAAATAATTAGTATATAAAACTCTTATTAGGCCAGTTCTAGCATATGGTTCAGAAACCTGGCCTTTGACTTGAACTGGACAGAATAAAATAGCAGCCTTTGAAAGAAGGGTTCTAAAGAGAATTTTTGGGGGTGTCAAGGAAAATGGTATTTGGCGAAGACGTCTTAACTCAGAAATGATTTGTAATAATATCTCTTATTATTCAATTTCCTTCTCTCACATAATTTAATATGAACATAAACATGTATCATGAAGAGACTCTTTTAATATGTTGCTTTAACGATTTTAAACAATTTTCATCTAATTTTCCATTCATCTGTTTTAAGGATTTGTGACAGAACTACAACGTAACTATTTACTAAAAATGGCATAATATATTTAAACTTAATTTAATTTTTTATTTTCTCTTATTATTGTTTATAAACTGACTTTGCACAAATTAGCATAAAGCATTTTATAATCTACGTTTTCATTATGAAATTACTGAAAACAAGTTTTCATTTATGATATTCAGAGTAAGCAATGGCAAATTACCATTCCGTTTATAAATAATAATTAATTAGGTATTAAATCGAGCAGTTAATTACTTTCTTTAAAATAAAAATAAACAATCAATTTTAATGAAATAATCTTTTAGATTGCAAAATTTAATGCTCGCTTAATTGTTTCTGTTTTACTTTGAAGCCCTTTATTATATCAATAAAACTGTTATATTTAATTCATTTGCGATTGGAGACAGATGTTGGGGAATAAAAATTGGATAACTGCTAATAACTTAAAGAATTTAAAAGGTTTCGAATCAATAATTAAACCAATTATTAACGGATATAAGGAGATAGAGTTAATAAAAAAAAATGAAAAGTAGCTATTCTAAACGTACGCATTATGAAAATTACAATATTTGTATAAAATGTGCGGAATTTATTTTGACGTTTTAAACGATATATCTATATAATATCTTAAAATGGTAAATATTAGATAGATTTAATTGTATAATTTTACCAGTATGCTACACATTTCGCAAGCACAAATACAAATATTTGTAATCGATATCGCCATGGAAATTACAAATGGCGCTGACATGAATATGTACTGGCGATTGAATAGTTACTTTCAAAAAATCGATATTATAATTTTTTTTAAATTTAGAATTAGGCAATTTTCTTATTTCAGTCTAAAGAAAAAAAGGCTCTTTCTACGAAGTAAAATACTGAGCTCACAATTCAATAATGTACCGTTGCGCCAATGAGTCATGTTCACAATTATTTTATGTACTTTCTCTCTTTCAATTTTTTCTAATTTTTTGTTAACAAACAAAATTATTTGCAGACCAAAAGCATCATTTGGTAATCTAGAAATGAAAATCTACTAGAAATTATAAACATAGAATTACATTAGTTACGCTACGTGAAATTCAGCAGATTCAGCATTCAGCAGATTTTGCGTGATTGACCCACAAAATAACAGAAAGTCAGACAGAAATTCTAAAGAAAGGTTTTCTCACTTGTATTATCATTCGGTACTTTAAATAAATCACTATTTTTAAAATATTTTCCATATACAGAACTTAATCTCTTACAATTTTACTATATATATATATATATATATATATATATATATATATATATATATATATGTATATATATATATATATATATATATATATATATATATATATATATAACATAAATTTTTCAGCGGTTATTGCAGTATCTTATGATTAAAAGTTGATTGTAGTCTACTATATAGATTCTTAATCATAAGTCTATTTTAACTCCTTTTTTTTAAGTTTCGTACGTCAAAAGCAAATAACGAACCGTTTCAGAATCACTTTGTTGTCCATCGGTCTGTCTGTCTGTGAAGACCCTTTTTATCAGTACGTATGGAGGTACCAAGTTGAAATTAATATCAAATACTTTGGTCTACGTTCCTTGGAGCTGCAAAAAATCTTTTAAGGCAACGCAATAAAAAAATCCTGAAAATACCGCCGTTTATGCATCATTTTCTGACACTCGCAAATCGATAAAAAAATATAGGGTAATTCCCGTTCACCTACAATCATGACATTTGCTAAAAAGTAAGATTTTAAAGTACAAGCAAAAGGGACAATCCTTAAATCGTTAAATTGTAGTTATATCATATAAAAATATTTTTTTTTAATTTGCATCTTTGAAAGATATAGTAGACTTTACGTTTTCATTTTAAAAAATTAAAATTTTATAACTAGTTTAATAGGAGTATTATGTATGTATCAATTGCTCATAAAGGTCAAAATTTCGCTGGTACTTGACAGGTTTTTCCTCTTTACCAAGATTTCTTAATTTAAATTTATCTATATGAATTTAAATAAAGATTTCAAAATAGCTAGTTGTATTACTTTATTTTTTACTAATATTTAAATACTTTTTCAGACTATCTGTGTGCGAAACTTATATTTAGTTCTGAGAAAGAGTGAAGATAGACAAAAATACTAGAATATAAATGTTATGTTTTAATCATCAATATTTCTTTTATTCAAATAATTCGATAAAGACAAATAAACTACTTAAGCATTTCCTGCTCAGTAATGCCAGCAAACTAAACCAGCTTTTCGCTAAGCTTTTAAACTAATTTCTTATTAAAATTGCACATTCCCGTACGCGCGCTGCGCAAGGAGATACTCGGCGCTCGTACGTTCGTTTCATAGCGTAAACCTAATGTGAATAGAGCAAAACAATGTACCCACTGTTACAAAATGCCGGCAACTAGCGTGACTTGTGGTTAATATGAAAGTGCTGTATGTACTCAGTAATACTTCAAAATATTATCGTTGCAAAATGTAAAACTAAGAGAGGTGAAAAAATAGGTTTCAATTTAGTAGGAAATAGAAACTGCTGTTAAAATTCCATAAATAATGTACATTTGGTATTCAAGAAATGTATTTAGTTTGATTATAATTATGAGTTACGTCATGACTTTTATTACTTTATATTATTATACAAAATGACATTGTCTGTATTTAATTGCATTTTATAATATATATTTTATTGTCTTAAGTTTCCCCTAAACAAACTAGTGAAAATATTATATATATATATGTATATAGATATATATATATATATATATATATATATATATATATATATATATACATATATATATATAAAGGACATTTCATTTAACCGGATTTTGTAACTGAAAAATTGACTTCAGTATGCATATAATGCAATTTAAAATATTATTTGAATATGGCGAAATTTAAAGCCGTGTTAGTCCTCGCTTCATGAATAAAACTACTCTTGTAAAAATGAGCTTTGTACTTTTTCTATAGTTATAAAATTAATATTATTACCGTAAAAGGAAAAAATTAACTTCAGTTTAAGAAATTGTTATAAATTTATAAAATAAACAAACGGGAGTAGTAACTCTATTTCCATATTTTCTTACAGAAAAACACAGATACCTCCTATTTAGATACTGTTTCAGATACCGTCTTTTTTCCTAACCTTGAAAACATTGATCAAATTTTATATTAATTTATTAAATCATGTTAAATGTCAAATAAAACTGTGTCACATGTAAAGGCTTTTAAAATAATTTTCTCGATTGAATGAGGAGACAGATCTTAAAGAATGAAGTAGGTTGGGACTTCTTAAAGATTTCTATGGTACCCCATTCTTTGGAGAATGTATTCATTTTATAGATGATATCAGCAAAGAAAATAGATATATTGAAACGTATAAATAAAGTCCGAGGAATTAAAAATAAGTCATATACTATATTTTTCATATTAATGAATTTTTGATATTTCAATTGAAATTTGCTTGATATTTTAATAAATATTTTCAAACAAAATTTAGAAAACAAGAGTAATAATGGCCAAAAACATAACATTGTTTTCTTGTGTGAAAATAAAGAATCAGTCGATCGATTAAAAACACTCTAAGTGTCAATATTACCAGCGCACATTTCTAAACCGACTTCGAAAGATGTAATTAAAAAGTTATCCAACATGTTATAAAAAACTCACAAACAATTGAAGGTTTAAAAAAGGCAGTGAATATAGAGGTAGAAGGATTGAATTTAATTCTAGTGATAGTTATATTTCAATCACATTAGTGATTATTGAAAATATCCAACATTTCTAGCACGAAATATACCTAAGGTTGTAATAAGAAGTTAATTGCAAAATTGGTAATATTTTATTAAGCTTTGAAAAATAAATTGGAATTAAGAGTGGATTATCGTAATTTTTTATTTTATTAATATTTAGTACATTTAATTAAACCACAATTTTAATAAAAGTTACATTTTTCATTTTGCTTAATCAAAAAGTTCGGTAAATTCTTAAAGCTCGTATTTATTTAATTTCACCAACATAATAATTTCTCAGCCAATTCCGAGTACGATGGTAAATAAGCGGTAATTATCACGGAGCGAAAGACAACGTACATACTATCGAAAAAAAATGAACATGCCCTAATTAAGTCACTAAAATTAAAATCACCATTAGTAACACAGTGACTCTTAAAATCTCGCCTTACTACCTCGCCTCATTACATACAGACTTACAATTAGTATATAAATTTACTTTAAATAAGAATCTTGTACACTAGTACGTTCTGATATAGTGCAAGGTGGTTAGGTTTATATAGTATTAGCCTATTTCTTTTTTGGGTTGGATATTAGAAATACGAATAATTGAAAAAAAAAACTTGTTAAAAATACGGTATATCATATAATGTCACAAACGAAAGTAATTATTTTATTTCACCCAGGACAAGATCACGTAAATTTTTAAAGTAATTTTTAAGTCATAATAATATGTCCTCCTTTCTTGCACTACCTTACTTTGTGTTATGAACATCTAGATATAATTATTTATGGTTCATTATCCTGAGGGAGAATAAAGTTAGTCCTCATTATAATAATAACAGTAATAAATAATAATAATAACCTTTACGCAAATCAATTAAACCTAATAACAGTATTTTCATATAAACATAAAACTTAAAAACTTATTGCGGTACTTACTGCTTGTTTACTTTCTGTAGATCTGTTTCCCAATCGACAAAGGCCTCCTTCAACCTTTTCCATTCTGATCTTTCTTGAGCCACTCTGTTCCACGTTGCTCCTGCTACTTCTCTGATATCATCAACCCACTTTTTCTGCGGTCTGCCTCTTTTCCTTTTACTCCATTTGTCATGATCTCTTATCATGTACTCTGCCTTTCTCCATTTGATTCTCCTAATTTTCAGTGTTACGTCTATGGTTCTAGTTTCATTTCTGATGACATCGTTTTTCAATTTGTCACTCTGATCTCTTGACATTCAGCTTACTCCTCTCCATAGCGTGTTGGCAAGTTGCGATTTTGCCTGTAATTTCTTGAGTTAAAGTCCGTGATTGGCAGCCGTACATAAAGACGAGTAGTATTCAGGTGTTAAATAGTTTACTTTTGATGTTTAGATGAAGTTATTTGTCTTTCATAGCCTCTTTCAAGCTCCAGTATCTTCTCCAACCGATCGTAATTCTACTCTTTACTTCCTCTCGCATAGGTTTTTTTGAGTTATGAGCCGTTCCAGATAGATGTATTCGCCACTGTAATTGATTCTAGTGTTTTCTAACTGTATCGTAATTTTGTTTCCATTTGTCATCACTCTAGTCTTTCCTGAGTTGAGTTCTAACTCTACTTTCCCACTTTTCATCGCAAGATCTTCTATCATACTGTTGATGACTTCAGAACTTTTGGCGAATAGCACTATGTCATAAGCGAATCTAAAATGGGTCATGCACCATACACTTTGATCCCCGTACTCCTCGGTAAGTCACTCAATAATAAATCATATTATCAAAAAATTAAGTGTAAAGGTTCAAGGAATTATTCCATGCCTTAAGTACATTCAATTTAATGAAAACTAACAACCTTTTCAAAATGGAACAAGAGATATCAATATTCCATTTATTCATTTGAATTAACATTGCTCATCAGTTACCAAATTTCCTATGAGCAACACCATTGACATCAAGAGTCGTAAAAAAGACGTTAACAGATAACCAAATTTAATTATTTTAATTTGAAACGTTCAGAAAGTAGCAGGTCTGGCGCGCCCGCTGCGGTAAGCGCGTGGAGAATCGTTTTCTTTTACTATTTTTTCATTTTAAATTCCATTAAAACCGAGCGTCTGACGAATCAATGAATAAGAAACGGAAAATAAGCAAGGTACTTTCGTTTCAGCTGCTGATTATAAAAGTTAATTTTTATGCTCCGCCTGACCTAGATTTATGGTTTTGTAATTGTATTTAAAATTTTTGGTAATGTATACGGAGTTTTTTTTTCGGGGACTAAATGTTGAAAAGGCATATCTTGGCGTGCTTTCTTTGTGAGGAATAAATACGGCGCTTGAATGATCATACAAGTTAACAAAAGTTTTTAACGCTCTTGTTTATATTCATGTCTCTATTTTTGTTGAATATACATAATTTGGAAAATAACTATTCAAATATCAAACTAATTTAAACGGTATATTTAATAATATGAATTTTTATTTTATTATTAAACAGGTTTCACAGCTTCTTACGACCTTTCACAATAACAAGTTGTGATAAAATGGGCAATAATATTTGACTTTAAAAGCATTATCATTGTAAACATTTTAAACCTAAAACATCTTCCCACAGCAAACAGTACTATTAAACGTTTATTGTCCTTGTCCTCTCGAAACATTCTAACGTCAGCAAGGCTGAATTTGGAGAGACGTCTCTCACAATCAGCTGACGGCAGTCTTCGCCCGATAGATGAAACATCAGTCGACGATCGTATTGGGTCGCGCACTTGCATTTGACAGTTTGTGATTAAAATTGTCAATTTTCTTTTGATGAAGTAATTTCCTTCAATCTAACGTGTTTAATATAAACCCTTTTATATTTTGATGTGGCGAGAAAAGTGTACACTTTGGTGTGTCAATTTATCTTTGGAGGCTTCATTTTTATTCGTCACAAATAAGACAAGAAAAAATTACGACTTAGATAATATTAATGAAAACGAACATCCAGCAGAGTTCAAAACTTATCATCTAGCTAGAATTATAAATACTAACGGGAAAAACGTTTAAACCACACTTAAAAAAGAGAGGTTGGAAAAGGTTAACAAAAAATTAATCATTTATTTAATTTTTTTTTTTTTGCTATTAGACGGATGCATTAAGCATTTCCTCCTTAATATGGTTTTTAATAGAAGAATAATTCTAAGTACAATCAAAAATCTCTTCATCAAAAGAAAGATTTAATAGTTTTTTTTGTTTAAAAATTCCTTCTGAGTAAAACTTCACATTTCTATTACACGTGGATGTAGTTAATAATGAGTAATGGATGAAATATCCCCGGATTGTCCACTAACGTAACCCAAGATGAATACTTCGGTGTCGATATTTGCCATTAGCTTATCTCAATTTTATTAAAATATTTTTAAAATTACAGTAAATATCGACTCTTTTTTCTAATTCCAGTTATTTGTTTTATATTATGTCACATTCTACACGCCCGCTTGTACTTTAAAAATTAAAAATATCTAGAATCATTTTTTTAACTTTCGTTAACTTCTTTAACATTGTCTATTTTAAAACTTTTAATTTTCTTCACCAGCTTCGTTAATAGATTCTGCATTTAAGTATCAGCAATGTTCCAATCCCTTATTGATGTATACCGCAGAAACAAATTCAACGGGAAACCTAATAAAACTTGGAACAGATTTAAATTATTTAATATCTGTGTTATTTGCAAAATATAGAATCTTGGTTAGGAATATTAGACTGACAACAAATAAACCTGCCGAAAATTGTTTTACCATTGCAGTTCAAGAGCATGAAGGTAAACAAAAAGAGTGCCACACAGAGAGAATTTTACTTGTCTTCTGTTGCTTTGAGGCTGTTAGTTTGAGTTCAAAAGTTTGTTCATAATTTGACCTCTCTGATAATAAATTTATTTTGACTTATCCAATAAATCTTATTGGATAGGACAAAATAAATTTTTTGAATTTTTCGATCTAAGGCTTGGCTATGTCACAGAACAGTACACATTCAACTATCGTTATGCATAAGTATATTGCGTGCTACTTCTCTTCTTTTTCGCCATAAATAAAATCTATGAAACCAGAGCATTTCGTGTTTTTTTTTCTTGAGAACACAATATCAAACAAAAAACACGAAAATTGCTAAAATTAAATTAATATGCAAATGGATTCGTATTGAATTTAATAATTTTCTAATGCCGTGTTCAAACGCGTCAGCACGCCTTTTATAAATTAAACGCGTCATCACACATTGACAAATGAATCCCAAAATTACTAACTAGAACGCCACATTCTTTATATGCAAGATGTTCGAGAAGTATATATATATATATTAATATATATATCTTATATATATATATATACCTGTTATAAAGTTTTGATTCATATTAACACCTCCAGTATTTAAATATTGTACAGATTCAATAGCCAAAAAAATTCGTAAATTTCTACTAGCATATCAACTATTAGCAAACACTTAACTTGAACATTTTTGTCTGAAATTAGTTTGTTTGTATATGTTACGCAACTGTAATTATTGACAAAATTATAACGTATCTTGATCCTCCCAGAGAGATTCTCTGCATTAGTCCGCCGACATCTATTTTAGAGAATTCTCAAGAATTTTGTCTTCAGTCGAGACGGGAAACGAAATTCAACGCCTCGAGAAGTCGAGAATTATATTTTATATATAAGAAATCCGTCAGTGTCAACCCGCCCGCGCTGTTCGCACGGACTTCGACTGTCATGCGCGCGTCGCTCCGTCCCACAATGTTAATTAGTTGTCATTGTATACTGTTGCTTGTCGATTATGTTTGTGTCGTGAAAGTAAGTACATATTATTAACTACCTACATAGGTGTTATCAGTTGCAGTGTAGTTTACGATCAAAAAATAATTTTAAGTCAATTTAATTGTCAACGCATGGTTAATTTACGTTCGAGAATTGTTTCTGTTATTTTTTTGTCTTCGTAAACAAGGAAATAATAATCCAGAAATATATTAATTCACTTGTTCCACTTTAAACAATGTTCGCACAATGTTTTAGATGTCCGAAAAAATATCCATCAAAAGCTCAAATACAACCGGAGTAGTAAGACATCTTGAAACCACTAAATTTGTTTAAAAACACAAAGTGAATTAGATGAGCAATCTCTTTCAACGTTGACCTTGACAGACTTTACTGGTACTGGACATCTACCACCGGAACGAAAAAGATTAAATTCTGTTCAAAATACCTTTAAATTTGAAGTGCAACAAAACCAGTGCAACAAAATCGTGTCAACCTTAGTTGTAAAATACGGTCTAACAATTCGCCAAATTACGAGAAGCAATTTTATATCATAGGCTATTCAACGAAAAGGGCTTAAATTGCCTAAAAGTGAATATGATGTTATGCGACTCATATTACAATTTTATGAGAGGGAAAAAAAAGAAACCATTGCCTTTTTGGATCAAATCAACCAAAGTGACGATAAAAACTCCGAATCTGCGCAATTCAGCCTAAGCGACAATAAGTGGACAAGTTTAAAATGCGGGAGATATTTGAATATTTACATACACCATACTGGTGACACGTTTTATAAGTTGGGGCTTGTCTATATCCCGACAAAATGCGGAGCCAAAGAAACCAAAGAAATTATGGAAAAAATATTGCAAGAGTTTGGCTTAGGTTTTGAACAAGACATCGTAGCTGTGACTAATTATTACCTGAATATGATGGTCAAGTTTGGATGCGAAAGCTCGATTGGAATGGTTCAATTCCTGAATCACGCAATGCATTTATCTGTGATATCCGCTTTCTACAAAAGAGAAACTAACTAAAATGTCATTGCTATATCAAATGATCGAGATTTAAATCAAAATTAAATTAGTTCTGATGAGGAAAGTAAATATGATGCTAATTGTGTTGATGAATGCGTGTTGGAATCTGCTTCAACAGAAAATGTAAGATACGTTCAAAATATTCAACAGGCTTTGAAGGAAACACCATCATTTGTAACATTACTTCGAAAGTGTCCATTAAAATATATAACGCTGCAGGAATACGTTAAATAAGAGTTTGGTTATGAATTGCAGTTGTTATTAGATGTACATTCATGATGGAATTCTATAACGCAAATATCTGAACGGTTCCTGAAACTGAAAAATGCCATCAAAAAGCGTTGATTGCTTTAAATATGTTTGAGAAATGGAGTGATGATAATACCAATATTATGAAGTCTTTATTGAACTTTTTCATCCTGTAAAATTGTCTGTTGACGCATTATCTAAAAAAGATGCTAAAATCGTCTGTGGTCAGGCAATAAAAGATTTACTAGGTAATAAATTACGATTGATGGAAAATTATTTATCCAGACAATTTGTGGAACACATTATTGGCAAGATTAGTGAAAGGCGAAATGTGAACTTAATTTCTCTAATTAAATATCTCCACAACCCTATAACATACAGCAATTAAAATAAAAGGGTTTTTCAACGCTGCAATAAAACGACATTAATGTATGTACCAAAGATTTATATAATAGATTTTATTAAAACTTAAATTCTGGTTGAACCGAATTTTCCGTCATCCCAAATCAAGATAATGAAAAGGACCTCAAACTCGACAATTAATTATTTGAACTTCAACTATAAAAGGCCATTCAGACTTCAGGCAAAACCAGTCACACCCACAGCTGAAACTTCAGGCAAAACCAGTCACACCCACATAACTAAAATTAAATAAAAAAAGAAATTCAATTATTTGACTGGGCAACGAACGCCTACTCTTGAAAAAAATTACAAAGCTGTAATAACTATCAAGCCAACATCAATGGAGAATGAGCGTGTTTTCTCGTTATTGGGTAACATTGTCAGTAAAAGAAGAGACGGCATATTAGATTATGATGGTTTTGCTCTTATATTTCTGAAAACCTATTTTATAAGGAAAAACCTTTGAATTAAAATTTTAATAATTTGTCGATTGTTTTGCGGATTACTGGTTTAGTTTACTAAATTCAAATTAGAAAAATAGTATTGAAAATTAATTATGATTTGTTTAATCTTGAGGCTGTGATGTTATTGACATAATGGTTTATAAATATAAAAAGCATTTTTATTTTAACTTTGTAGCGAAATATTTGTTTTGTTAAATAAGTTTTCATAGTTATTTTATTTTTCAACTAAAGACTGTCGTACATTTGAGAACTGGTAAGATACCAATAATTGCAAAAAATTAAGTACTCTACTCTTTACTTTTTATATAAACTAGACGAATACAATTTATTTCATTTATTGTTTATTGTTGATTTGTTAATTAATAAGTACAATTGACGGTAACTAAAAATTTACCATATGATTTAATTGATCTCATATATCAGTCTAATTATTAATAAAGTAAAAATTTGAAAATAACATCGAGTTTTATTAAAAATTACTTAAGGTACTCTAGAAACTCGAGAAATCCTGGTCGAGAATTCTCGTGCCTCGAGAAATAAAAAAGGTCGAGAAACCAGAAACCCTAATCTGTACATCCAATAGCTTCGTACTTCTGTTGCCATTTCCAGTTGCTCCGTACTGAGAAAAAGCAATCTACTTTGCTTCGTGTCACAACATATAACAAAGGAAGATTTGCTTACGTCTGAATTCTTATTAATATATAACCTCTCAACGGCATTCTGCATTTTATTTAAATAGGTACTGTCGACATGTCCTAGTCTACGATGCCAAATCTTGCTGGTTGTCACTGTAGTAGACTGGTTTATTAAGTCTCTTCCAACTGTTTACTAATAAAGCTGTAGCCACCGGGACTCATTCTTTGTTGTAAATATTACAACCATGGTTTGTAAAGGACGCTCTTTTATCATTTTATTCACAGATAAGAGGTTCGTTGTGAGACTCGAAACATACAGGTCAATTTCGACCATCACGTCGAATTCGCATTCATCTGTACAAATCGTAATCTGTGCATCGCCAGGAAATAAAACAGGCACATTTTTCACTGGCAACAATTACCTCTTTAGTACTTACTCTGTTTGTACAATTCATTTTTGATCCACGTTTTATTTGTTCTTAAAGGTATACTCGCTTCTTTATCAATATACCATAAAATTTTACTAAGACTCCCATTTAAAAATATAGCACTAAATTCGTTTATTTGTTTTCATCCGTTTTCTTTGCGATTTGTTGTATTTTATCAACATTTGTGCACCAATTTCCAGAGTGACTTATCGGTTTACATCTATAACATTTAACTTGTTTGGTATATGGTTTTAGCACTTATCCACCTATTTTTTCTGCTATCTCTTGCCATAAACTTGTTATTTTTCTTATGTTGGTATTTCTAAAAAACTAGCAAGCCCCCTTTATATACCTTTTCGTTCCAGCTACATGTCTAATAACTTTAATTTAATGGTATCTATTGTAATTGGAGAATAGACTATAAAGAGATGGGTCCACCATCATAAATTCTAATGGGCTTGGATGAAAATTACCTAATTTTGTTTGTTATGCCTTCATTATTACAATACCTTAGTAATTTTCATTCGAATAACTGAAATATTGAGAAGTTTGACATTGAAATTGAAGTTATGCTATGTGATTTTATCCAAACTGTTAGCATTGTACTTAATCGTCTATTACTATTTTAACCGTAACTTCTTTAAAATAAAAGATAAATACTGCTACTTTAAGGAGGACAACGTAAAACGTGAAAATTAATTTGGTTTAAAAGACTCGTATCCAAATAGAAACGTCAAAATTACTCAATGTATTACACATCCGGTTTATTATCATATTTGTCATTACAGGTGTGAGCGAGAAAGCACGAAAGTATTCTTTACAATTTGAGCACGTTCACTAAAAATCCACTTACGTAGGTTCCTTGAAACCTCAATGACAAATGTAATTTTTCCCAATTTAAGTTATAAACACATTGATAAATGAAAGAACAGTTTCGAATTTGAAATATTTTATTACATTAAATAATTTCGCCGGTTAAAAAAAGACCATTAAGAAGAACCCACAAAAAACTTAATGGCTTATTAATAAAATAAATATTTAATTGTATTTTAACCCCGTTTTTTATTACGCTTATAATTTACCATCATAATTTAATATATTTGTATTAGAAAAAACGTAAATAATAACCACCTTAGTTTCACAAAAGGGGGGTTACTATAGTAATTTATTCTAGTTTCATTCCAACAATACCATTTTGTGCAAGATTCTCTACTTGATACGTTATTATTGGAGAACCAAAATTATTTTTAAAAAACGTAAAATAATTTAAACACATTAGAAAAACAAAAGTATTATAAAACAAATATATTTAAAAGGAGTGTTCTGACATGATATACAATAATGAGATTATTGAAAGTATTTTAAGGACACATAATAATATAAGTATTATTATTTATTATATTTATATTTATTGTTAAACATTGTGATCACACTGAATTATTTCGTATAACATTATTAGACAATTATAAAACAAATACAATTTAAAAAAACCCTCTGACTCGATATACATATTATTATTAGACAATTGTAGATATTTTAGGAACACATATAGTAATTAACTAAATATTGTATTACTTGACATAGTTCCTATTTCTTTCTCAATAAGAATTGTTACTATTTGAGGTTTGAAAATTTAAAGAGAAAAAATGTGGATAATGTAAAAGAATTAAACATTGTACCAGGCTGCATTACTTCATATAGTAAATTATTTGATATGTTAGAGAAGGTATTATACGAACAGAGTAAAAAAATAGACTTTGTGACCACACCCCCTCCCGTTTACTCTATTTGTTCGAAAAATACCTTTGACTTCCTAATCGCTATCAAAATTATCTCTTACAAATTGTACAATATCGAAGAAAGATCCAAGTGACTAAATGTTATCCCGGTAGCAAGCCTAACCTAAATACCCAACAATTGACATAACATGTACATAGCAACCAACAGCGCACCTGTTCATCAACCAATTACAATCATAAGCATCCAAATAAGAGTTAGTGATAGATGGATCTGTAGAAACTACTAATAGTGTAGTTACCATGTTTTTTCATCATTGTGTCTCGATTGCATTCTGCCTCGTAGCAGGTGATTACTTGTGCTTAATTCACTAAAAGATTCTATGTTTCGGTACACTTCAGTTTCATACTCTCCCGTTTCATACGTTTTTTCATTTCCACACTCTCCTGTTTTCGATATGTTCTCCATAATAAGAGCGAGCCATGGAAGTGATAATTTGATATATTACCAATGAAAACAATATTAGGTCCAAAAATCGAAGTCTAGGAAAATCGTTCAATTTGAGTAGATTTCCATTAATTCTGTTAAATTTTACCATAACTGTTCAAATTAATTCTATCCTCAAAAGAAGCAAGGTTCTTGGGGGTGTTTAATTTACTTTGTGCAATCGCAAGTATTTCTTCAGCATATAAATTATCATGTATTACTGGAATAAATATATTAATTAAAGGAGCTGTAATTTTAAAATCAAGAATAAGATGAATGGAAGCAGTGTTTAAAGTATTTTTAGTGATATCATTTAAAATCACAATTAAATCTTCCATTTACGATTATCTATCTGCCCCTAGTAACAAACCTGGACTTATGTGCTTGAAGAGTCATTAGCTGTATGTTTGCTTTTGATACATATAATTACTACTATTTTTCCCGTAAATATAGGTACCATCGTATATTACTATGGCTAGCATCTAATCTAGGTACAAATCCGAATTTTCAAACAAGCCGTTTGGTATAATCAGACTGTTTTGAGTGACTCTTTTCTATACACAAATTATTTGTTTCTAAATGGAATGAAAGAAACCGCTGCTCAAAACACTGTCATATAATATTTAAATTTTTATATACGTTTGACAAAGCTATATTAAAAAGAAAAGCTATTCTAACGTTGCTATGTCATGTACAAAATTTCATTAAATGCATAACTAGACTTCTTCCGGGAGATTTGATTAATTCGGTCATTTATAGAATCTCAAATAATAATTGCTCGAATGGAGTATGGTTTCCTTTACCTTATTGGTATTTACTTAATGCTGCATTATATTCTAAAGCACTCTCGGTAACAACATTGAATTTCAAGCCATTTTTAAATAAAGAAGATAAAGTCTTATTGATATTACAAAGTAATGTTACAAATACTGTTGCAATAAAACTAAAAAGTGGCGTGAAGGAACTTAATAATTATAAAAATTTCGTGGGTGCACTTTTCCATTTCCTAAAATATAGTCGGAAACTGTTGAAGTGGTATATTAAAAAAGAAAAAAAAACGGAATAAACCTAATTAACTGAGCGCTTGTTGGTAATTGACATACGGTGAACAAAATAATCTTAAATGTTTTATCCCATTTTTACTCCTTTACCTAGCTCGATTTTGCATATTTGAATTGCATGCTACCGAACAGCCTTATATAAGCAAGAATGGGGCTAAATGACGGCGATGGACATTCTTTAAGCCGCTCTTCTTTTCCAGTCGACAGATTGATTTGGATGCTTCTTCAGTTATTAAAAATTTAGATTTACTTAGACCGACGCGTGGCATCGGGTTTATTTAAGTCATCGTGCCAAATTTCCAGCATTTATAATTTTAATATCTCGCCTATAAGGAGATTCGGAAAAACATATTGGGAATGTAATATTTTTTGATGAAACTTTTTTTATTGAAATTCTTTAATCAAATAGCAGATGAATGATGAGATATTCGCGCCGATATGCATAAATGACTCAAAAGTTATTCGATTCCGAATTGTAGTCTTTTTTTTGTTTAAGAAAAAAAATTATTTTCACGTTCGAAAAATTTTAAGAATTTTAATATTTTATGCAGAGTATTAAAAGGAAAATAATTAGTGTATAGCTGCTGCCAGCTGCAATTTAGATTGGGACTTTTGCTCTCTTGGCCGCCAAATAATCAATGTCAGAGAGTTTAATTAAATAAGCCCTAAGGCTAAAGCAACCGGTAATCAATTACTTACAAGGAAAAGAATATGAGCTCATGTCATTTGATCTAGAATCTTTCTCGCAAGTATCTATACGCAGGTCACACTTAAAAGGTTAATAACACTCGGTAACTTATCAAGTTTCGTACTACATTTTTTGCCAAAATGAATTAGATCAACATATTAAGTTCTGCAAAACTTGTCGGTCAAATAACAAAAAAACATTTCAAAGAAACTGCTAAATCGGGTTCTTTTCCTCGTCAGTAATTAATTGAAAAATTATGTTACCCTCACGAAACTTTTTTGATTCCAAGTAATTTAAATTTTTACTTTTTCTTTCCGTTATTTATGCACAATTACTATTTTTTTAATTATAAGTAATAACTTTTCATTCATAAGCATTGGCTTTAATGCCGAATGTTTTTTATGACACAGTAAAATAAGGATCAACACCTTTATATTTAATTTATTACTCTTTTCAAGTTAGCAATAAAGTCTTCGAGTCTGATTCTAAATCGAACCCTAGCATTTTTTTCTCTTAGTACATATTACCAAATAATATAAACTCCCAAAACTCTGACAGTGGCTAATTTCTCAAGTATTATTTCACAAATCTGTCATGAAGTTTCAAATAAATGTTTTCGCAGACCACGTATTATATAATGCTTAATCTTAGTGAGAAAAACTATTTTTAACATTAAACATACTGTGTACTGTATTTGAGTACTCATGTACTTTTCCGGATAATAAAAATATTTTATCAAACGCCATTTAGTTTCTGTACGCAACATAAATAGTTCTAATTGTCATGCTTGATTATGTCCCTCGCTACAAAATTTTGTTAAGATTTAATTCGATTTTGGAAGTTAAATTTAGTTAAGATGTTAAAGCGTCTACCAGAAAAGTTGGAGTAAAACTGTTGTTTGGATTATTTTTTATTAATATTGAATAAAACTCACTCACGCAACAAACAAGTGGAGAGAAACCTGAGGAGCTGAATATGAATTGGCTTGTTCGTTTACAAACTAGACCTCCCTAATAAATTGAACTACAAAAGAAGCAAGCTATTGCTGTAAGAAAAAAATTGTTTTGCAAACTCTCTAACTAGTCAGAATCTTTCTGTAAAAAATCAATAGAGCACAAGGAGTGCAAGAAAGTTAATAATCAGTGGTGTATTATATAATAATAAGTGATAATTATATTATGCACTGGGTTACCTCACACCCACTACATAATATAATTGTTTACGACAATCCTTATTGGTTTATTCAAAAGAAATTTCTTACTTCCGGAGACCTGTAGCCAATAGCAAAACAAATTTGTATTAGGCTTTTAAGCGATTTCCGACTTTCTTAAATATATTAAAAATGCCGGCTTTGTTAGATTAGTATACAGTAATATCACAACTTACTCTTTATATTATATATAATAAGATTATCGCAGGCAATATGATGTTATTCCTAAAGCCACACTTTCGATTTCGAAATTCCCTTTATGTCGCAAAGTTCATACTTGGATGAAGATTACAAGGTTGTATCTCACAGAACAGTGATAAGGAGGAACAGTTTTTGTTTCCCTTTTTTGGTTTGTTCGCTATAATCTCTGAAACTATATATTTATATCGGTTTCAAAAAGTGCTTTTGTGTTAAACGTTCAATATTAAATCTTTTGGAAGGTCTTTAATCTTTTGGAAAGTCAAGCTATATATTGTATTGATATAATAGGAATAGAGCAAAAATGGAACCGATAACTGGAGAACACCGCTTTAATACTGCGGAGACCGATTTATTTATTGACTCATTTTTTCCACCGATATACCCCAGATCAATGATCGATATCCTTTGGCGAACACAGTAGAGCCTTTTGCAACTTAATGAAAGACTTTTCAAAATTCAAGCTTTTAACGGACGACATAGTGTTTCAAACCCAAGCAGCATTAAAATTTTAACAAAGGCTTTGTTGAAATCTTAGATTATAAGGCGCCACGCATGAAAGGTACATTAAAGTAAAAGGTAATCCAGGCTTTTATTCATTGTAAAATATAGTGGTAATAATAGCTAACCGTAGTATGGGAGACGATGACAAACGCCGAGTGGATCCTAGTAACCCTGCTTAGTAAGTACGTTTAACTCTCATTTCAATATTTATACTGAAAGTCAGAAAAAGCAAAATACGTTTGCAATTATTTTTGCAATATAAGGACTGTAACTAAATAAGTTACTTTCGCTCTAGAGTATGGAAAGGGTAAAGCAATATATGGCAATGGGTTGTACATATTCCTCACAGATTCTATGGTAGAAATTCGATTTAGGAAGGCTTTTCCATCATATTTTGCATTATGGTTTATCTAGAAATGGATTAAAGGGGTTATTTTAGTCAATGAAACCTCGACAGTAAAATTACTAATCGGCAAAAACTACACTAGAAAGTACTGCAAATATCCTGCTCTGTACTAAGATATAAGTATACTATGTTATAAAAGATTCAAAACGAAAAAAATAAAAGTTGATGGATAGCCAGTTATTACGAAACAATGTGCCCTGGACTGGCTTCTCCGTCGAATCCAAAACCAAAATCATTTGACATATTAAAAACAATAAATGGTTTTTATCGACAACTGACTACTAAATTTTCTTTAAGAAACCAACACTAGCATGAAGCTCTAGAAAAGACCGCGCATATTAGTAATATAGGATGGGAGGGACCTTGGCTGTAATTTCTTTTAAATTTTGCATTACAAGAACTAAAAGGAGAAGATGAATATTCTATTATTTTATATAATAGAATATGAAAATTATATTATTTTACTGGGTTTAACATACTCCATATGTGTAAGCACATTTGTGATGTAGCTCAGAAATATGAAGCTGCAATACTATAAAAACAGCAAGCCCCAACTCAAAGCTCTACATTTCTATATATTTGAGACAAATATTCTAATTCGGTCTCTTCATATATAAACATTGTTTGGGCCGCGTATTTAAATAATTCCAATGTCCTTCTTTTAAATTCAAAAGTTTGCGTTTTTCTTAAAATTCTGCTTAGCGATAACATTAAATAAGTAGTGGAAGAAATCCCTCAAAGAGGCAAAATTGACTTGAGGTAGGACAGCTTCTCCTGAAGTCAATTTTGTGCATCCGTCACCTGATCATTTTGGAGTCAAAGAACATTAGTTACAAAGAAGAATTAAAAAACTTAACTTACAAATTATTAAATTCTATACCAAAGCTATACTTATTTGCGTATTTTTACCATTTTTTCACAGTCGCCACTATCAACACACATCACTTAATCTAATATAAAATATACTTATCTGTAACTGCTGATAATATATCGCTGTCGCGTCGTCACTGGTGAATTCTTGTAAAAGTGTCCTTAAATAGCTATAAATATAAATGTTTAATATTATATGGAATTGTGTGTAATGGCAGTGCTACAAAAATTATTCTGTGTGGCTAACTTGGCTAAATTCGGTTTATTTATAGTGATTTTTAAACATAAATAACTAACACCTTTTATCCTTAAAATACTAATCCCGTGCGAGTAAAGCAGTGAAGTGACGGATAACAGCATACGTGTATAAATTTTTCTTACAGTGTGAGTAACCTTGATTGATTACTTTCTATTCACCTTGCAGTGAATTTTCCCTACAATATCTTCGCAATAATATTTGCTTTACATTGTTGAATTAAATATTTGCATAAAGTTAGTGACACCTTGTTAAAATGTTCCTTTTGATTTCACCTAAATCTCATGAATGGGGAACATACGCGTAACATACGCAATATGGGACTTACTTGGTGCATGCACTGCAAAAAGGTCGATCTCAGTTTATGTAAAATAAGATCGGGGTTCGATCGCGGATAGGAGATACTTTCTTATACGATTTCAGCTTCGAAAATTGTCTTGGAGAATGGACGTTTGTGTTGTAATTTCAAAGGAGAAATTTGAAAAAATGTATAGTTTTCTTAGAAATACAAAATTTAAGGAATAATAAAAAAAATTATATTATTATTGAGGGAATAAAACATATTTTTTTTATTATTTCACTCATCTTACCATTAGATATAATCTTCCTCTCATGATGGCATAAATAAATTTTCTAAATAGACCAAACTAATTTTAAGATTATGTCACATTAACAAGAGAAAAGAACTTACAATTTAACTTAACATATATAATTAAGTTGTTATGTAAATCGGTTAAGCAACAGAGTATTCCATAATAATTGGGTTCTAGATGATAGTGCAAAAAACATGGTGGTTTAAAAAAATAGTAGGTTAATGAAAATGAAGAAAAATTGAGGTTATAAAAGAAAGTTTGTTTTCAAGATACATCATTTAGATTCCAGATAAATTAAAGGAAAGTGGAAAAATAAAAGGTATACCTCTTATAAAAAATCATCGTTATAAATTTTACAGAAATAATTAACCACATAAAATTTTCCAGCCTTTGTTGCACAAGGTTGTTAAGACACATCAAATGATACCTCATTTTTACCAATCGATTCCAGTTCCTTTGGCTCTGTCTTTGAAATGCAAGCCAATTTTAGCTACCATGTCTCAAATCATCCCATTTATTTGAACTGCTAGAGTGGTATTAACTTTAGTAGGGAACCTCGTAAAAGAGAGACCAAAGATCTTGGCTGCAATAAGAGCGCTGAACCCTATTGGGCTCGCCTGATTTTTATTCTCTTAAGAAACTGTTGTAACGACTTCACTTTCCTTCAAAATATGTTCTTCAATAAATATCTAATAGATTTACATGGGTATGTTTCCTACCCACAGAAAAAACTGTTAAACAACTTACATCATTTCCATCCACAGATCAGATGTAAGAACTACAAATATGTCAGTATTTTCCCTAATTTATCTTCATCTGTTTTTTATAACAAATTAAATCCAATCTCGTATACCAGTAAACACGGTTTTGTTCCAAAAAGGTGAAAAATAATTGGTTCATTAGAATATTAAAAGTAACTTTGTGGAGTTTTTACCAAAAATCTCCGTATAGTAGCTCCAATTGACAAACTTTCCGAAAGTCTTCGATAAACTCAATCATTAGATATTCTGCGCAAGCACGAAGGTTATAGCAACCATGGGAATTGGATCTTACTTAAATAATAGAAGTCACCTTGTGAATATCGAAGGTAATAATTTTGTCACCGTAACAATTACCTACGGGGTGCCACAAGGCACGCATTTGGAACCTTTTTTTTTTGTAATATATATTAAAAATGTGATATAATTACTTGCCTATTTACTCTATGCAAATTACCTTAAGATGTACACTAATCTGTCAATAACGTTAATAAATGTCTAAACTTTCAAAAAAACCTACGTACAATAACCGAGGGGCGGGCCTTTAATAGGATGATACTGAAAGTCTACAAGTGCTTTTGTTATCTCCTTCACTACTAATTCACTAAAATTTTCACTAAAATTTAATTTAATTCACTTATACGTTGGACCGTTCGATACTATAACATAAATATATTGTCAGGGAATCTCGAACTTTACTTTGATGAAAAACTGATATTCCGTTCCTATTATGTTCATGTTGTTGTTAATAAAAGTACCCAACTTTTAGGATTCATTCCTTTTTTCCCTAAAGTATATAAAAACCATCACACTTTTACATATTCATATTATTCACTAGTCAGTCAGTATGTATCATCAAATTTAGGTAGGTTAATTAATCTCCATAGTATAAATCATGCAGTGAAAGAATTGAAAAATGCAAAAGATATTCTTAAGTATTCCTTGCTACAGACTTCATCTTAAACAAGAATATTGATCCCATGAAATCCAACTACAGAGATTCAATTTGTCACCAGTAGATCCAATAAGAAAAAACGCCAATCTATTGTATTTAGACCAAATCGTTCTTTGCATGTTAATTGTCCCTTCCTCCTCTCTCTATTCGACTTCAACATTCAATTCAGACACCGTAAACCTTCACCGAGATTATTTGTATTCCAAGTTTATAACAATAATGGGTCTTTTTACAACCCCATAACCAGCATGTACCTACTACATAACGATATTATTTCTGAACATCATTTTTGACATTTTTGCATAGGAATCATTCACATTTAAAAAGAAAACACTATATATGTTATTTATATATATATATTTAAAGTCTAGCTAAAATATAATTAATTATAAGTTCAGTTTGTATATCAATTCTAACTTAAAACTAACGTTATTAATTGATTAATTTTTGTTATACATTTTGGTGATTCTAACTTATTTTGAGAGCCTTTGAATAAATAATAAATTTAATATGATTTTAATGACATCTATATATCATCCAATGCTGTAAAACAGTCAATAGACGCAATATTTTATTTTTATATAACCTATAACATCTTGACAAATCCTATAACTCCTCTCTTGGCAAAATCGGTCCATTAATTTGGTCCTTAAGATGCAATATCTGTAACCACATATTTGTCTTCATATATACGTTTACATGCACACAAAGATCTAGAAGTAGAATTCGTAGTTTCGAGTTGGCCATAGTTGGGTAGAAATAAAAGAAAATTTAATTTTTTTCAACTGACGACCCTATTTGTCGTGACGACAAATTTTGTGATCATAATTGTTTTATTCCCAATCTGATGTTTCAAAACGTAAGAGATACTTAACAAAATTTTTATAATAAGTTGAATACTTTTGCAAACATACATAAAATTAACAAAATATCCTAGAAATTCCTTTTCCTACTTAAAATTGAGTTAAAACACAAATATACAATATTTTTACTTCCATATTTTAACTTGATTAGTTTAAAGTCCAGAATTTTTATAATTTATTAAAAAGTTTACTTTTTTAAACATTTTATACAAGGTAACAAAATATGTCAAATATGAAATGTGTGTAAATTATAATATAAGTTCCATAATTTGTGGATAATTTAACGGTTCTAGTGTGAACTTCTTTTCTTTATATAACTAACAATTCTTTTCACTTTAACCCCCGGTTTTACCATAGTAGATTTTATAACGTGAATAAATTCGTTTTCAATAAAAACTAATAAAAAATTTATTAATTTCTATCAATTGTAAAAATGATGTGGCTCATTTTGAAAACTACAAATGTAATTGTCGTACTAATATAGTTCATACATGTCCTTTGATCACAGAAAATTGTATTCCTCTACTCATAATGCATATAACAGCATTAGTGTTCATATCCCATGCATTAACCAAGAAACTAAATTCCACATTAAAAAAATTACAATCAATTTAACCGTTTTCATCTGAAACAAATCTGGGGAAACAATTTCCTGGGTTGTGATTAAATAAATGTGTATAAACACATTTAAAGCACCATTTACTTTTCAGCACAAAATGTTTAATGTACAGATATAATTCATCAATTATTATCCATGTTTTATTTGCCCTTTTCATTCGTAAATAAGTGTTTAGTATAGCTGCTGTTAATTACTAGCATTTATTTAATCGCAATCAAAGAATATTCCAAGTGCTAATATGTAAACGGAAGCAGAAACAGTAATACAATGCAGTTACAAACAATGATGTATTTATCTATTATAAATATGGTGTTCTAATATTGAAGTTATAATTTCAATTTCGATTGAATATTAGCTTTAAATATATAAATTAGCTGGATCCACAATTTTATTAAAACCTTGCTGATACAATATCCCTTTTCTATAGAGATGCTTTTCATCTCATTTAACATAATAGCGTTTAATTACACCGCACGTAGTAATTTAAAATAGAGAACGTCGCAATGGTTTTCTCTCGAACTCGCCGACGGGGCTAAACCACAATGAAGAATGGTGTCGTTACAGCACTAATTACAACGTTGGAATTCCCGAACGAAATACCAATTTAACGTAATACGCAGTTCGATCCCGAACCGCAACTATGGAGGTGCAGACAGCCGAAATCCTACTTCAGTGCACCGAGCAATTCTTATTTCGGTCACGGAGTACTGCAGTGAAAAAAAATAGAGTTCTTAACGGACATGCCAGACGAAGAAAATCTCCATTGTCTTTGGAGTAATGGTATTTGTTTAATATTTTTTAAGATAATTATTTTTACCTAATTTTTATTTGTATATACAGAAGATAAGTAATATTAAAATTTGGCAATACTTTAGAGAAAATAAGCTTAAAAGAAATAAATTTTAATAAAGCCGATGGTAAGCGGCGTTTGGAAAAATGACTTTCGTGCAGTTGTTGTTTTCAAAATTATTTATATTGTTCACAATAAATAATAATATGAAAGGGAGGAACATTTTGCATTTAAATTATCCACAAAATTCATATTTTTAAGGGCAATTTGATTGGAAAGTTAATTTCTTTAAAAAATGCTGTTTTTTGTGAAATAATACAGCATCACCTAATGGAATTTTACTTAAATAAATAACAATTTTTCTTTTGGTGACACGAAAGAAAATATATATTAATTAATTTTTTATATGTTTGATAATTAATGCACTAAAATATAGAATCGCTCTTGAGAAAAAGCTCGAAAAATAATTTATTTTCTTGAAAACATAATTGTAAAAATGGTTATGTATCTTTTTAAAATATAGAATTAAGAAGTATATAGGTAAAGTCAATCAATTTCTTCCGCAGTTTTACCACAGAATTGTAAATGGGTCACTTAAAATTCGGTAGTAATTATTGACATATTTGTTGAATAATACTCAGTAATTGATTTCCCTCCAGTAATTGATTTTCAGATTTATGTTAGTTTAAAATTAGCAGAGTTGTGAAAATAAAAATTTCTTAAATTTTATCATATGAGAAGTTATAAAAAATATAAGAATTTATTAGGGTAAATTTCAATCTTGTGATGAATATAATCTATATATATGTATATATATATATATATATATATATATATATATATATATATATACATATATATAATAAAATAATTTGTCAATAAATTGAAGATATTTAGGAAAAATAATATACAAGCCCGTAATAAAATTAATAGAATAAAAAAATATTACCTTTGAAATGTTTTTCTTGTTTTTGTTGGTGAAAGTATCACATAAATATTACTGACTCAATTCAGATTATTTCTTTGAAAAATATATATATAATATACTGCATCTAGCACTTGATGTAATATATAGTTTCTGTTACATTGGAATTAGTTCACTCAATCTTTGGATTTATGCCAATATAATAATTTTGAACATTATTTTTCATTACATTTGGACAATAACGACAAAGAGCCTAGCTACTCGATGCGTAGTAATTTCACAAATACATAGTGTGTTTATATACGTTAATAGATGGTGCTACGTCCATTTTACATAGCGCAATGAAATTTTCCAAAACTGACTTATATTAGCGAAATGATCATGGCTAAAAATAAAGTGTGGTGTGATGATGGTACGTGCTGCAGTAAGTAACCAGTATGCAGATAGACGGATGAGGGCAGAGTTAGTGTTGTGTGTATTCCTCACAAATTTACTATGATTAATAAATTTGATTTTTGGGTATTTTTTCTTTACACATTTAATAAAAGTGTAAAGTTGATGCATCAATTAATTTAAGTCATTTATAAAAAAAAATAATGAAAGGACATCCCTTCATAACGTAAGTAATATAAACTCCCCCCTCCCTTATAACATACGTAATATAAAACAAGAATATTATTCCGAGAATAATATTTTAGAATAATAATTAGAATAATATTTATCTGTATGTCTGCGAGTCAATTTATTTTTTCGTGTGGTTGTTTATGTTGGTTACATGGCTATTGGATATTTCAATGCAAAGTGGAGTTAAAACAATTTACTTTTATTATTATTATAATAGATGAAATTGTTATTTTATATCGGTCCACATGTGAAGGGGCAGGCGGTGCTAGGGTTCAATAAATCTAGACTCAAAGATCTGACGCTCCAATTTCCACTTCCCTAGTAAAATTCTATAAAATCTTGGCTGACTTTATATCACTACTTTCATTGCTAGCTTTTTAAATAGGAAGTTGGTCTGTTTTAAATGTATATCTTAGATGAAATGGTATATCTTTTTCTGAGTATCCTTAAACTTTGATCTTAGTTAACTATTCTTTTTTTTACGTTTTCTTTTTCTCGGAGTCTATAACATATTAAATTTCCACTGAGAGGATACATTTAAAAACCTGTAGAAGGCTAAACTTATCTAGGAATCGTTCTGAACCAGTTTTATTCAACAATAGTCGCTTTAAGACCGTAATATTATTGAAATCGATCTTAATTACTCGCTTAAAATGATCAAAATGAAGAGTATTTACTCGAATAAGCTCAATCACACGAAAATAGTCAATAGCGTATTATTGAGGTTAAGTTCATAGCTCTATACAGTTATAGCACATGCCACATATATAGAATATTTTGTTCAATGTACATAAATTATATTGAAAACTTAGGACTTAAATTTAATGGAAAACTAAAGTCGAATTTAATGATAATTTTCCTAGTACCTATCATTATCAAGACTCCATTTAACATTCTTGTATAAATACACTTGCGCCGGTACAAAATCGTCATAATCCTCGCGAAATAAATAAAAACCTTTACATACTTTAATGTCACTTCCCGAGAAACACAGGCAAAGCATCAAATCAAACAACTAAAACCGTATATGATAAATGTAAAAACTGGTCTTGAAACATAACGCAATTATTACCTTTAGAGTTAGTTACTTTTTGACTTCGTTCGTTACAAGTGCAAATCTGAAGCTGTTCTCAATTATCTACTTTCATTACAATGTTTTATCTGACGCTAGATGTATACTCAGTACTTCCGTACACAAAATAAAAATAGTATGAAATAAACATGACACAACACTTTGCACCTGTATTACTTTGTGAACATGTAAATGACAATAAGCAAGGTCTAAAAATGAGTTTTTTCTCGCTTTAATGCTCAATAGCGTGTAAGTATAGAAGAGAAGCAAAATACTATTCCTAATACTTGTATGTACTTTTCATCAATATTATTTTTTGTTTAAATTTTAAAGATGTAACTTATGAAAACCTCACGAAATTCACCTTTTCGATCAGAGTTTACCTTCGGCGTTACTTTCTTTCTTATATTTAAGTGAAATACAAGTGAAATATAAGCATACATCAATAGCACACACACCCGCAAATAGACTGGTACCTTAGTTGTATATAATTTCAATTGAATTGTAACCAACACTTGGGTATATTTTTGTCATGTGTATCCACTTGCATATCTTTCCGATTACTGTCCCAGTTTTCCGTCTAATGATATAAAATTTATGTAATAAATCATGTTGGAAATGTCCACAAAAAGCGAATCGTGATTTTTTCCAAAACTGTAGTGTTTAGAATTTTTAATTTACCGACAAATTGTAGGTAAATTTTCAGTAACTTTACTCTTCTATGAATATAACTTTAGCAGCTACTAATATTGGAGGGCGACGATGGAGGGGTTTACATACTTTTGTGGGTATTTTCAATAATATAACTAGAAATATCTTAAATAGATTTCTGAAAGAAAGGTGGTTTAAAATCCATATAAAAATTGGTTTCTTGATTTGTACCCTCAAAAATGTCTATATATAAATACAACGCACAAACACAATAAATACAACACACACACACACAAACACACGCACACTCGCGCACGCACGCACACATGCATGCACGCACGCACGCGCGCGCTCGCACGCATGCACACACAAACACACACACCTTGGAATTGCTTTGTCATTACACCAGATTTGAAATTTCTTCGACAAACTTGTTTAATGAAAAAGGTATTCAAAGATATATGGAAAAGCATACTAAATATTTATAAATAAGAAAACCTATATATGCAAATGAAATTCAAAGCTGGGATAAATAAAATTTTCTAAAACGCTAAAATTTACTAATAAGTTAGTGATGAATCGCAGTGGTAACCATTAGTCATTGTCTCATCCAGTGTTACAAACCCGGTTGTTCAGGTAATGCGAGGCTGCAGCGGCTTTAGATTGTTATGGATATATGTGCACGGGCCTGAAGGCCCTGAGTAGAAACCGTCACTATTCAGTAATCCATCACGTTCAGTAAGCCAACACGTTTGAGTATTTAAAAAAAGTTTTGTTGTACTTTTTACAACGTAGTCCCAATTTTATAATTGTTCTTTCGGCCTGTAGCAGTAAGCACTAAACGAAATTAATAGCGCATAGAGGGATGTGCCAGTTTATTACTGATAAAATTATCACAGAATCATAAATTGAGAAACAAGTTTTAACGGGACAATAAGAACAACAAAGAAAACAGGTTTTAAGGGAACAGGCGAGCTTGTCTCTAAAGAAGTAACTGCCAACCAAGCCTAAAATTGATGAAAGCCGATTTGCCGAGTAATTACGTAATTGATTATTTATTCGCTAAAACTGCACAGAAAATATCAAAATATGTTGAAATTAATACGCTCTTCAGTTTACAGTGGCCAATAGTGTCAAGCAGTGACATTATCGTGACGTCATGCCCACGAAACTACAATACATACAGTGACACCTAAAAAAAATCATTCAAGGGTTTAGACTATTTGGCGGTATAAAGTGTCATACAAACATAGTCGCATGTACAACCGAAGTATATTACCCTCTCCCGTTCGCGCAGTCATGTCGTAATACCTATGGCAGGCAGATAGATGGAAACGTGAATGATGTTACAGGAGTTTTTTTTCCTTTACCGAGACCGTAAAATATCCAAACATAAAATATCAGTCATATTTATTTCTCTAACATGTTGAGGCTAGTGTTACCTAATTCTATAATTCGTGTGAGCAATGAATCCGAAAAGATTGAGAGATTTTTTTTGCAAATATTGTAAGAAATGAAGCAATTAATCGCCAATATCTCTAAATAAGAATTTATTTTTAATGCATGAACTTAAATTTAAACAAAAAACACGTGATTAAATTATTACTATAGGAGCAATTTCAACCAAGCTACGGGTCAACCAAATCAATTGGACGGGAAAATTTATTAGTGTAGTAAATTATTAAAAATCTGGTGTAGATTAAAAATTAGTTACAAAATAAAGGAGACATAGATCATTATTTAATTAAAAAACAAAAAAAAGGAATGAACAAAGTGTTTAGTACAGATTATATATCAAAATATGTAGCTAGAGATTAAAAAAGTGAAATTTTTATCCACTACAGATTTGATATGAATAAACAAGTTTTATATTTTCCTGTTTTTTAAATAGATTTTGGCGTCAAAACCGGACTTACCAATATTTTTAATAATATTCATAAAACGAAACAATAATGAAAAATACGTTCTTAATGTAACAGTAAATGGCATAATGTGATATTATTACATTTAAATAAATAAGATCAAGTTCAAAACTAGCTTTAATTTGCCAGTTTATTTTCGAAATTTAATATCTCCATGAATGTTAAGAAATGTGATAAGTATGACAGAATTCCGACTAATAAAAATAAATAAAAGTAAAAAAGGTTAAAAACAGAATCAACATATACACTTTTCAAAATATCGACTATAAAAATAATAAGTTTTCATAATAACTTACACATTAACATTAAACATTAAACTCGAAACTTCACAAAAGTTTCCCTGTCTAAATGGAATATAAAAACAATTAAAATGGATAAAAATGTAATTTCTGAATATTTTTCTATTGCTCGAATAAGTTTGTAAAGAGCTTTGGGGCTTAATTTCTTTTTCCCATCAAGTAATAGGAAAATGTAGCTTCTGAAAAAGAAAATTAATATTTACATTTTGTTCAGTACTTTCGTGAAAATAATTTTAGTTTTCTCCGAACATGTTTGTCTTTTTTGAATGTCATACTCGGTGGACATATTTTTTATTTAGATCAATTTCAGTGCACTACGAAAATTTTATTGTTTCATGCTTTACATTGATGTAAATATAATTACATCAACGTAATGCATGAAAAATTATTTTATCTCATATATTGTTGTGGATAAACTAAAAATTACGTAATTTTTGTCATGAAAATATAAAATAAACCCATTCCTATTTACATATAGTATGCAAAAATATGTGTTTTAGATTTTTGCAGGCAAAATATATGTTTATTAAAAATATTCCTTGAATGGTGAAAAAAGTAGAAAATTAATCAAAAAATGTTTTAAGTCAATAGATGAAAATTATACTTGAAAAAACTTATTGAAATTGATGAAAAAACTTATTGAATTGTCGGCCACCCGACTCCAAATTAGGTAATTCGTACTTATTAACTCCCGTCAGGGTTAAAATAATTAAAAGACATTACAAATCAAAGAAATCAGTTTTATTAAAATTGTACACAAAAATACCACATTTCTAACGTCTGACACAAAATAAGTACCTTTTTGGTAACAAATTTTTAGAGTCTAGTTTATGTACTAAAATGAAAATGAAAAAATAAACTTAAAAGCCAATGTGTATTTTTTCTTTTCAAACATAATTAAAAATAAAAAACAACAATAATTTTTTTATATTTTCAATATCATGCAAAATCTCAATAGGATCGATTACTTATCGATCTATAACAATTTTGTTGGAACATTTTCAGTCTTATAAGACAATCCTTATTTATGTCATGTATATTATTATTTTACGTTGTTCCTTAAATTTATCGCGTAATTTTACGTCAAAGGAATGCACACGACATATATTTTTGGCATTTCGAGCACACTGTGGAAGTATTACTATCCTTCCGACGAGGCACAAATGGCATCTTGATTTTTTGGCCTCTTATTTTTACTCGGTCCGCACTTAAGTCCGCAGATGTCAAGGTCCTCAGGCGGGTCAATACCAACCTCTCGCAAAAACTTGTCCATCATCCCTTTTAGCTCCCTTGGAAGAATTTCTGATCTTCTATCCTGAACTATATATATATATATATATATATATATATATATATATATATATATATATATATATATATATATATATATATACACATAGCTGAATGGGAAATAAAACAGCAAAATTTAACTGTCTTCCCACGGTCATTGAAATTCTATTTCTTTTGTTATTTAATTTCAGTGCTTTCATCCTTATTACAAGGTTTTCTTACAAAAATTTTAAAGCTTTAGAAATGGGAGGCTAATTTAATTGAATCAATATTTTGTGATGTTATTAATTTCCAAAATACCTGTATATAAAAACTACTATCATAACTAATATCTCCCGAACTAAAAATTCTACGGAGAGACATTTGAAATAAAAATTTTGTAGATGATAACTTAATTCCACATACAATGAATAGTTACTGAGATTTTTTTTGAAAATATTTTTATGCTCTTTAATTGGTTTCTTCTCACAGTAATAAATTTTATTGTGCCATATCGTAGAAACATTTAAACTTAGGAAAAAAATTAAATTAAAAAATATGGTAATTTTACGTACAGTACGATTGATATATTTTGAATATCGATGAAGAATTGATGTGATATTTTGGAAAAGTTAAGTATATGTTTCAAAAAATTAATTATGACATTTACAAAAGAAGTTTTTTTTTTAAAATTGTGAAAAATTTAGTAATAAAAAAAAGAAAATTTCGTATATTTACATGCATTAAAATATATTATGAGATATTGGTTATATATTATGAGATATTGGTTAATTATAAATACATTATGAGATATTGGTTAAAAATTGTTCATTTCAGAACTTCAAAAATTGAACTAATTTCTAAATTGTGAAAAAGTTATAGAAGATGTCGTACTCTAAAAGACAGTTGTTTGTAATTTTAATGTTGGATGAGAAGTTTCCTAAACAAACTAAACAAAACTATTTTTGTAAATTGTAATGTACTATGACTCATAAATAGTTTTACGGGAAATCTCCATATGTGAAATTATTAAAAATTTAAAATTTAAATTTAATTTATGCAAAGATGACGGATCTAGCATAGCTTCTCAAGCCGTGCCAATAGGAAAAATTATTCAAGGCGTAACCTTGACATCACAGCAAAAAAAATGTAATTCAAGCAACCATGCATCACCAGTCTCCAGTCTAGACCAAATTTACAAGGCTAAAAATTCAATTATAAATTTGTTTTCTTATTAACAGAAACAAAAAGGATTATTTAAAAATTTATATCACGTAATCAATATATAAAACTGTTGTATGTTGTATCCCCAAAATACAAAAATACAAAATTGGTGTGCCTATTTGAACAAATATTCCTGTTATGCAAATAAATAAATAAATGATCTTAATCACTGACACCATGTAAGATCAACTCATATTTCCACAAACCCTTAATCGTAACATCTTTTACTTCAGCAGTATTATCTATCACTGTTTGTCCGTCTGATCAAATAATAATTTCATGAAAAAAACATGAAATTATAGTTAAACAAAATATATATTAACAATGCAAGATTATTGAATCTAAATAAACATAACATTATATAAACGTCAACGAACACTGAAATATTTTTTCCGAATTTACTTTTGTCACGAAACTTCAGTCTTATAAAAATAGAACCAGTTATTACTATTATTGAATTTTCCTGGTCTAAACGATAAAAAATTACAGAAATAATTCTGCAAGAAATTATCTCATAATTGCGCTAATTAATTGAACTGAATATTAAAGAAAACTATATTACATAAATTTTCACTTTATGACCAAAATAATATTTAGGTGGATGAATTCGCGAGTAACAGCTATATACGTATATTATCTGTTACTCGCGAATTCATCCACGATGCAAAATTGTCTATGGTATAGTAATGATAACATTGTTACGAAGAACAAGTCCAGTATCGCTGCTGCCCATCACTAGTCTGCGGTATTTTATCTACACCATTGTGCACATTACTCCAGCCCCGTTCGACCAGCGGCCAGAAATCACACCCGGTACTACGCGGTACACCGCATCGTCAAAAGCCCTATTCCTGTGATCGATCCAACCCACCACGATTATGACCATTGTTATGCCTTAAGACTTCATGTTTTGAAGTGCAACCGCACTTCAGCCTTTATTAGTTTGCAAAATTTTGTAAAGTTCGGTTAAGTAATTGAGAAGTAAAGCAGGAAAAACAAACAGATCCACTTTCGTATTTAAAATATTGAATAGAATTATAATTTGTTTGTTACCTCAAAAAAATAGATAATTATTTTTGTAATCTTTGAACTAATTAATACAGGAGCGTAAAAGCCGCTAATAAAAACCGGCTTCCCCAGCGTGACCCTAATAAATCTTTTGACCCAAGTCGGCCGCTGCCCCATATAAACATTGTTGACGTCCTGATATTAATTCCTGTATAAACCTTCAAATTAGGTTATCGAATCAATTTATTAAAAGAGGTTATTCTCTTGTTGGTGTTAATTTAAGAGAATCAAGTAGGATTTTTGTTATGTTTTAATAAGGATTTATAAATGCTATTTCAATAAATTCGATAATATAGGAATCCGTCATTTAAATGTTGCTGCACTTCTTCCTATTTTATATGGCAATGACAAAAAAAAAACAATTTCAAAACTATAATAATAAAAAAATCGGTTCCATCTCTGGCAATTCAGATGATTCAATATAACAGGTATTTGAAACTTTTCCCGGAATTTTTTTCTTTTGGAAGTTTATTTCTATGCTTGTATTCAATTACCTGCTTCATGTATATTTATTATATAAATGCAAATGTTTCACAACTGAATTCTTAAATGAATCATTAGCCTTATATTTTATTTAAAACAATTTCTTTTTTGACCACTAGGAAAAAAGACTCATTGAAAAAGCTTATTATATAGAGCATACAAATTTCGAGACACAATCCGTCTCCAGTATTATTTGTAACTCGTTTATATGTAATTGTTGTATGTATATGTTGTATTTAAAGTTCATAAGTAAGGAACTATAAAAAAATCATTATTTTGCATTTGTAAAAGAAATTTTGGGCAAGAAATGAAAATAGTTATTAATGACGGTATCATTTACATTTATAAATAATTTCATAATAATGCTCTGTACACTTACTCACTTAAACAGTTAATTTATATTGTATTATAAAATAATGGTAGAACTTTCTTTATAATCAATAACTACTTCATACCTCCGTATACATCCAATTCATTCCAAAGCCTTTTTTTAAATATTTGTAAAATTTTGTATGCAGCCTCTAATCCAATATATTCCGAAACCTAGTTTATTAACCATTTATAACATTTCATATACTACCTAAAATAGAATATATTTATGAGTCTTTTTATTACAATTTTGCAATATTTCTTTTGCTGTCTATAATACAACATACTCTGAAGAATCAATATATCCGTAACTTTCTTATGCAGCATACAATGCAAAATTTCCGAAGCTTTATTTATTAAACGTTCTCTCTTAATTAAGAAAAGAAATTTTAAAACTGTACTTGTCTCACAAATATACGTTGGTGGACAGTAAATTAAAAATTAATTTACGAGCCGTAGCCACCTACGTAGCTTGAAATTTATATAAACGTTAATGTCCTTTTTATTGATCTCGTCAATGCAAAATAAGAATATTAATTAGGAAGTATCCACATTGCATTATTTATTTTTTTCATTATTTTCCTATTGATTTATGAAATATTATAAATTAAAACACTTTAAGTTAGTTTATTTTATATTAATATTTTAATATATTTTTAAATCTTAAATTTCTTTAACAAATAATGAAACATTCAAACTATTTTTTTCTATGATTTGTATGAAATCAGTACATTCTAAATAGTCTGTACAGGCAAAACTTGTAAAAAATTCTGGAAAAGAAATTAAGAAACAAATCTGAATAAGTTTAAATCTAATTCTTGTTAATAATAACATTCAAAGATACTGGAATATTTTATCAGTATTTACTCGCGCTTACCCTAAACTTTTGTTTGCTCTATGATCCCAAAACCCTCGTCAAAATATTTTAAATACATTCAGGTAGAAGTTTTTCTTTCAATCATGTCACTGAAACTGCTCTAACAAAAACAATAACAGTAAACGTTATATTATTTTCAGGAATATTAATGTGTATGTGCGAGTTTTGTTCGAGCTTCTTATTTTTGTTTCAACGTTTTTTAAACGTTCATTCAAACGCTTCTTATCTAATATACTGAATTTCTTCGAAATTCATGAGACTGTATAGAAATTTATACAATATTAGAAAACGAATTTTTTGACGATAACTGTCATTTTCGGTTCTATTTTTGTAAACTTAATTTTGGATTTAATGATTTCATATTTTTTACCTGTATCTTTATTTTGTACTTCCATAATTTACTGGAAATACATAAATTTATCTAAATGATTATTGTTTTTTAATTTTGTTTACCCTCTTTTTTTACCCACGACGGAACGGAGAAGATATATGCGTTTACACTGAGGGGTTGTTTGTGAATGCAATCCAATGTTTACATTTATCTCCAAAACGGTTTAACCGATTTACATACGGTTTTCCGTAAAATATTTGCGATTCATTGGTGAAGGTTTTTTGCTATTTGCTACGGTAATTACTCACCAGGGAGCGCCACATTAAACATTTTGTTGCGAAAAAATATTCCGATTTATCTGCCAAACGGTCGAACCGATTTAGATACTGTTTTCTGCAAACTATTTGGGACTCATCGGCGATGGTTCTTAGATAGGTGATATGGTGATTACTTTCCAGGAAGCGTTGCAATAAACATTTTGTTGCAAACAAATGTTCACATTTATTTTCAAAATGGTTTTACCGATTTAGACATGGTTTTCTGCAAAATATTTGCGAATAATCGGCGATGTTTCTCAGATAAGTGTTATGGTGTTAGCTCATCAGGGGGCACTGTAACATTTTATTGTAAACGAATGTTCCCATTCATTTCTAAAATAGTTTTACCTGTTTACATACGGTTTTCGGTAAAAAGTTTGTGATTTAACTATGAAGGTTATTCGTCAGGTGTTATGTTGTTAATTCGTCAGTGGAGCATTTAATTAGGGATGTCAGCAATTTTCCTTTATACCGGTATATCATGTGGCAATTCATTTTATCGATATTCAATTGTTTTATATTGAAATATTCGTTAGTTTCTATTATATTGTTAATTGTAGGGGTGCAAATGAAATAAAAATAAATTTAAAACTGCCTATCTTTGTCATTATTCTGAAGTACAGTAAAATCATTCAAAGAAATAGAATCACTATTACTGTAAGAAAAATTCAGTGAATTTTTACATTTATTTTGAGCGATATCGGACTCTAATGCGAACGAGATATCTAAAAGATATGTAGGATACATGGCAGGATTTATCATTTCAGTTATTCGTAAAAAAATTAATTGTGACGATTGCTTACTCACATGTGAATCTATAAGGTTAAATTTAATTTTGAATGTTAAAAATGGCATAGCACTGGTTGTTCAAAAAACATTAAAGTAGTTAATTGTACATTCTATAAGTTTATTTTAACAGTCATTATTCCGCCAAGCTCGTAAAAATAATCATGTAAAACCCCCAATGGAAGTCAACTTTTCCAAGATATTAACTGTGGTATAACTCATTAGCCTTATATATAAAACTTTGTTTCCTAATTAACAAGGAACCTAAAAAGTCAATTTTTAAAAAATCTTTGGCATCTTACGAATAAGTCATATATATTCATTACTCGTAGTTTGTGTCAACAGCTGATAGAAGTAGTGAGCGCCATTTTTGTTCTTTTTCGCGTACACTTATTGTCCTATTTAATTTTCTTCATCTCCCTCTCGCTTGTAAGCTACGTACCTGTTTTTTATCATCCTTGCCATAGATTCGTTACATTCGAACGTCATAAAAAGGTTACGGTCTTGAAAATTTTGTTTTCATCGCACTCAAAAGAGTTTCACTTCGATAAATCGGTGAAAACTAAATAGGTTGATTACAACTTTAATCCGTTGATGTTTTTATGAATTTTTGATTTCTTTTGCCATACTATCTCATCACTAACATTAGTTTCTTGAAAGCTTACTGCTGTGGACCTTCACCATCAGCGCTAAAGTGGCCAGAATGAAATTGCTTCATTATGCCTTTATGTAAAGCCAATCCACAGGACTAGTTTAATAGAGGTCAATGATACTTGGCAAACAAATTGTTATTTGTAAATAAATCAGATAAATTAGTTCAATTAATGTTTTTCCATAAATGAAAACTAATTTTAAATGCATATAGATGTCGCTTGTATTCCTATCGCAAAAGTTATATAAATGAATAAAGTTACACACTTAAAGCTACGTTACCATAATGATAATATAATAAATGGTTTCTTAATTAGTCAAATACATACTACAAATATTTCTTGAAATATTATTAGCTGCAGCTTCTTTAACTTCATCGCTTGAGATTAGGAAACACGTAAGTCAGTATGCTTCAATAAATTGAAAAAAATTTGCACTATATACATGAAGTTCATTTCAAATCAATTCTTTACATTTATAATTTATTAAATACCCTCCGTTATGTTTCGCAAGTCATCTGATTCTGTTTGATGACTGTTGTTAAACGAGGAATTAAATTTTAAGCCTCCTTTATCCCTTATTATCTCTTCGCAATCACAAATTAATTAATTATCCAGTTTCATTAGTCTGACAAGCGCGTTTACGGTTCAAAGTAAAAAATAAAATGACCTTTTAATTTTCCTTGTTCCAAATGAAACGAATACTTATAGGATATATTGCCACGGGCTTTATTTGTTTTCGCTTTCACGTAACTAATTAACTTAATTTTATCGACTGATTAATGGTCTTTTGTGCTTAAGGCCATGCTATTCTATGTGACGATAGAATGTTGGAAATGAACTGAAATTAACGTTCATTATAATAAACGTTTCTAATAACCGTAAATTGCAGACTATATTAAACAAATTTTAGCCTTAATTCAAAAAAGGTATTGCTTTAATTTTTGTTGATAGGATCACCAGAGTATATTACAGAATAAAGTTGTTAACATTTATTTACCAGCTGGTATTTGAATTAGAAATATATTTGTTATATACGCATATCTCATAAGCGTAAAAATATGTTGAACTTCTCAAAAACTATTAGATTAATAATAATATTTATAGGTTTCCTGTGCACTTTCATAACCGTTTTAAAGTATAGTTAGGTTAGGATTATTAAGAAAAATTTTAATAAAAGTATTGTTAGTTTTTTAATTATGTGTAAGTGTAAGGTGGTGTAAGCCTACGCCAATGTTTTCCAGTCTTGTTTTTCTCTTCCTAGTTCGGGTCATATGTTTCCGGCTATTTTTAATACGTTGTCGTTTCTTCCTTTTACCAGTCTACTTCGTCTATGTTTGTGTACGTTTTTTTTGGACATAGAATCAATTTGATGTAATTTGTGACCGTCATTACCTTAGGATCTTTTTATGCGACATTTACCATTTTTTCTGATCAACGTAGTATTAACTCGATCTTTTGACATTCATGTAGCTTTTCTTCTGATATTAATGTATCTTCTTCATTTAAGGGTGTAGAATAATATGTGTATATATACATATATATAAGCATATATATATATATATATATATATATATATATATATATGTATGTATATATACACACACTCGTACATATGTACTTATATATAAATATACTTGATAGTTTAAATTTCCCATTCATAGTTTTGAAGTTATTCAATACAAAGTGATAATATTGGTGTGACGTAAAGGATATCATTTTTAATTTTTGAATAAGTCTATTGCAAAAAGTTATTCCTCAGAAATTTGTAAAATTATATTAAAAATCTACAAAAAACCTTTTAAAAATTTTTTCAAAAATATTGGTATGTAGATTTTATTTTAACCTTTATAAAATCTATACACCAAATATAAAGCACATAGGTCTAAAACCATAGGATGAGTGAAGCTGTCAAAAATACGTCGAAGTTATAAGTACGTTCCAATACGGAAACCTAAAAAATAGAATATACTTTTACAGTTAGTAATTGAATTGCAGCGAGTAAATAAAAAATTAAATATGAAAATTTTGCAAAAAGAATTTAGAGTGATGTTGGGTCACGAATTCCATTTAGAGGGAAAAACAAATAAAGCAACAGTAGTGTTATAAGGCTTTACGTAAATACTGAAATTAAAAAATTAGTTAATTATATTTTCCCCCTCTTAAAATTTTTATATTAATATTTTGGAATATAAATTACTTAAATATATACTTCTCAACATTCTTTACGATAGTGCCCAATATCTAGATCAGTTTCTGAGAAAAACGAGCTACTCCAGAAATGTTTCCGAATAATTTCCATGGAATTCAGAAAAGATAACTTAAGAATATTTCATAGCGGTCCCATGTAGTATACCTTAGGTTTATTCAAGTAGTCATAACCGTACCACGGTATTAGTTGAAAGTTTTTGATTACTTAACATCATAACTAATTGAGTCGAAAACAATAATAAAACTATAAATTTACATCTAAATTGACATTCATAATGGCTATCAAGTCCTAGCCGTTTCGTGGTAGGTTTTTTAGTACTTTTTTCAACGTGAACTAAAAGGCTATTACTTTATTACAACGATCGAGTGCCTTTCTTTACGGTTCCATGTACTTTTAATAAAAGTATCAATATTACCATCTCGTCATTGTAAATCATGTCTTTATAAATTACAAAAGTGTTTGCAACTTATTATTTTTATTTATGAGAAATGTATCAACGACAATTTTTGGGGTATTATTTTTGAAATTTATTTGATAGTTAATATTATCTGTCTTTAGAATACCTAATAAAGTACAATCTACATAATTTATAATATATTGGTAATTAATACATTGAAATATGTCATGATCAGGATATCAAGTCATCACGAAAGTTTGAAAGATGAGATTGCTGACTCTGACACTAAAATTAGTATAATAATAAATACTAAGAGAATGCCAGGAGTTCCAAATCTATTGAGTTTTATCTCACAGATTCAAGTTACTTGTTGCTTTAAAGAAACGCGCCCCGCCCGTTTTGCAATGACAGTTTGGACTAAAATGACTTGAAATGATCAGTCTATGAATTTGGCCTGTTAAATATAATATGGTCCACTACTTTTTAAAACTAAATTTAAAAAGTAAGTTAAGCTTACTATAGTTAGGACAAATATAATAAATACATACATATTAACAGTAAATTTCACTTGAAATAAAATGTTATCTTCTCTCATCTCATTTCATAAAAAAATACGACTGTAGTAAACTGAGATTTAAGCCTCGTATTAAACGATGAAAATATTTGTTTATATGCAAAAACCTAGTAGAATTATTTTCTTGATTATAAGAGCTTCCCATTCATTTTATATATTATAAAAAAAGGTTTGCCTACGTTCCATTTTTTTACAATTTTTAATACCGTGTGGGATTGACATACTTAATCTACGTATTCATATTTATAGATGCTAAATCATAGAAGTCAGATTAATATCATTGGAGGTGAAGCCATGACAGTAGATATATCAATAGATGCTAAATCATAGAAGTCAGATTAAAATCATTAGAGGTGAAGCTATAACAATAGAAATATCAATAGATGATAAATCATAGAAGTCAAATTAATATCATTAGAGGCGAAGCCATAATAGTAGCATGATACAAAGCTTGATCAATTTTGTAACATAAAAATATTTAAATGACAAAACATGGACAAATAGGCAATTACTATGATCCTGACTATCGAAAAGCGTAGTACTTTGTCTGATATTTTATTTTATAAATTTTGCAAATAACAGTTTTTTTATTTTAAATTCTAAACAGACGCGCCTACTTTAACGTATAATGATAATTCAGTGTGAAATGTAATATTTGAAAACACGTTCCAATACCATATTTGCTTGACGAACTATAAATGTGTGTACACGTTCGATATTAAAGAGCCTAAATGGTTTCTAAAATAGTATTTGTTTAATACTGAATTATCCATTGTATTTCATAATTACTCAATAAAACCTTTTTTGTGGAAAGATTCCAAACCTTCAACTGAATTTTTATTATTTGTTACCTTTTATCCTCTACGGGGACCGGCTAGTTTACATAACGTATTTTTTCCAACAATTTAACAGTTCTCGGTTTTTTTCAAGTAAGAAAAATTTCCGCCGTGAACGTTAGGAAAAAGAACCGATTAGCACCTTTTTATGTTTCTTTACATGACCGTTATAAATTTAAGCTGCCAATTTTACAATTAAATGAAACTACGTGATGTAGTATTATTTCTACTATCTTTAATTTCTTTACCACGACCTAGGTTTCGTTGTATTACAACATCTTCAGGTGGGATATAGGCAAATATGATCTGAAGATGTTGTAATACAACGAAACCTAGGTCGTGGTAAAGAAATTAAAGATAGTAGAAATAATACTACATCACGTAGTTTCATTTAATTGTGAATAATGAATTTCTACAAAATTAACGCCAAATATATTCAATAACTGCCAATTTTAAATTGAGCTTGTGATGAAATTAAGTAATTATAAAATAGGTGAAAATTAATTAGAAATTTAATATTAATCAGGATGTAGTAAGTATCCGCACATATAAATATATGGTATATATATTTTTATTGCCTGTGTTTAATTTAAAAAAAGGAATACCATTAAAATTTATGATTGCCTTTTATTATAATTATTAATTAAATGGCCAAGGTATTGGCGTAGGTAAGTGATTACTTACTCTAAGCTTATCTAAATTATGAATCAATAAAATTTTTTGACTAAAACTCAACCGACTTCAAATAGCCACTAAATGAAAAGAGCAATAAAAAGTGTAGAATAATGAAAATACGAGTGATTAGGTGGAACTTTTGCAGTACAATATCGTTTTCGCACATAAATAAATTTTGGAAAATACTGCTGCCACTACCCTATTTTTTGAATTAGTGCAAAGTATTTTAATTGATAAATATCTTTGTATTTACAGGTATTTACTTACTTACCTTCACCTACCTGCGTACTGATATTTAGTTACCCCATGCATTTATTTACACATGCACTTCCTTTGCATATACCCACTATTATCTTGGTTGCTTCATATCTTTGAAGTAAAAGTAAAAAATATTTTTCAATGTAATAGATTTATTGTACAATGGAAAATTTATTTTGTTCGACTTGGATGTCATATCCGGTTTAATATTGTAGCCAAGTTGTTTGTTATAACAAAGGACTCATATAAGTTAATACTATAAAATTTCAGGCTCTTCATGATTATATTTAAGTCTGATCAAAGTTGTAATATGGGGAAACATAATTATTTTCAAACTTTGGTTTTTATATTATTTTAAATATTTTGGCAATCAATGACTAGAGTACTATCTTAGGGCCTACTTTACCAATTTGAAACCAACAGATATTCCAGTCTTGTATTTTAGGCAAGCCGTAGCACTGTAGCATTAGACTGAAGAATTAAAATCCGTATTGCAATGAGAGAATCTCTTCTTGAAACGCACAGTACTGATTTAAAATCAAGATTCAAGATTGATTTGAAAATAGCTCTTCAATTCTCGCGACTTAAGCAGGTAGCAGCTCCGCAATATAAGAACTAAGAAGCTGGAACCAAGAATTCAATGGCTTAGTATTTGCTTGATACCCGCAATACAAACTGAAAATAGCAGATTCACATTTTCGGGACCTAATCAGTCACTATTCCCACAGCTTCAAGACTGAGGAGTTAAAACTCTGAGTTCAATGGCAAACTACTTGCTTGAGGCTCACAATAATTTTAAAAGAGCAGAATTTTAGTACTCACGGCTTAAGCAGGCAGTACTTCTATAGCATTAGGACTCAGTAGTTGGAACCCGAAGTTGAATGACAGACTCTTTCTCTCTCCATAAGATTTACAATACTGATTTAAAAACAGCTGATTTTCATATCCCACGGTTTAGGCCGACAACACATTTTCAGTATCTAGATATATGTATCAAAGTTAGGAATTATTATAATATCGTGTTGTCGGGCGGGGCATCCCTCCCCCGGGAGGGAGCTGAATACGTTTGGAAAATTTCATGAGGGGCTTCATGAGGATCAATTGTTAATTTGAAAAAAATAACAACACGCAAAAGGTGAAGCTAAATAAATCCGTTTAAAAAGTGATTTTGTGCGTTTGTGTGTACACTTATATGTACATAAACATACCTTCCTATATACTTTGTTACTTTCTTGCTATGTCAATATAAGTCGAACGAGTCTAAATTCGATCTCTTTATACCTCGTTATTAAAAAGTTCCTGTTGCCACTTTTCGGCGCCATCATTGTACCCTAATTTTTCTAAAACACAAATTTATATTAGACTTAGTCGCATTTTATTAGATTACCATTAGGTTCATATTATCCGAACACGATCACATCAACTGTGCCCCTCGGTGAATTCTATAGTGTATCTTCAGTTTTCGTACTCGGATTCCTATCAAATTTTTAATGTGACCATATCAGGACTATTCCAGATATATGAATTAACATACACCAAAAGTACGGTATAATTGAGACTTTCTTTCTTTTTTGAAGTTTTTTAAAAGAAAAATATATATGCATTTGTTGTGAATATTTGTAGCAACGGAATATACAATTGAATGGAGTTGATATAGGATATAATTCATTATTGTTCATCAGTTCTGTTGCTGAAATTTTATGAAAATTTGGATTATTCCGATACAAGTGAAGATAGTAAAATACATATTTGAACTAATTTATAAAAGAGCTTCATTAACAATATTCAACTACTTATCTTCTAGGGATTCCTTATCTACAGGAAAAAAATGGACCCGTTATAATAAAGGAAAAATAGAACGAACCAAATAGCAGTGTTATTCAGAAATTTTCTTATAGCGATGCATTTATGGAAAGCAAATACTCGAAAGCGTTTTTTATTTATTTTTTCGTATCGTGTTGGCATATCGTTTGAAAGAGCAACTTAGAGAGATTCCAAAATATTTTTTTTCAATGTTATATAAGACAGTTCTGAATATTTTGCTGAAAATGCCCACAAAAATATATGACATATATATATATATGTATATATATATATGTATATATATATATATATATATATATATATATATAAATAGTAGTTTAATAGAAATATTATATAACCTTTAATGATTATATACGCTTACGGTTATTGTCACACCGTGTATGAAAAATTCGTATTGCTAATTCTTCTCTTACTTAAATAAACTCTCTCTATATCTCTAACTTTTATAAATGAAATTTTTAATAATTACATATTTATTTTTATTTTAATCTTTATTCTTCACGCTTTATGCAAATAAAATAATAAGGTTAGTGAAAATCATGAATTATTTTAAGTTCTTCTAATGATTTCATGCAATTTCTCATTTATTTAGTGAGTAAATATTATCACAATTTAATAAAACGTCAGTCGACATTGTTGAAAACATAACCTTATAATTACAAATTAATTAAATTATTCAGCGGAACGCGCATGAGCTGATGGCCTGTTCAAGGATATAAAGGTTATGAGGAAGGAAGTAAGTTGAAGGAGTGAGATAACGTGAAATTGTGGAAATAGATGAAAAAAAATTTTGTACGAAGTGTGTTTAGCCACTTGAGGATCCGTGTAATAAGCAAGTTGGATTATGATACAGGGTCGACGATATAAACCTTAACTTGTATACCCGCTCACATAATATTCCAAGGTTTTTACATTAATAATTTTTATATTAATACCGATAAGCGCACTAAAAATCTAAACAAACTTAACAATATTTCAAAATTATTAATAATTTACGGACCAGAAAACCCGAATATTTTTTTTTCATGTTTACATAATATATTCATATCATAAATTAAAAATTCTGGCTATCATATAAATGAGAATGGATGCCTTACACCAGGTTAATAAAAATGTATCAAGTCGAGTATAGTTCGTCCTACGAAAGTTCCTTACAAATATAGGCACATATAAACATTTAAATGTATGCACACATAGTATTTCGATTAAAGCATTTACAATTTTTGATTTTTCACAACGTAGATGTATTTTTTACTGTTTCTTTTATATTTACACGAAATAAACAAAATATGTATATAAAAAAAAGAAAGGTCTACGTTGATTACGTACTATATACGAGTAAAGATTTTTCCAATCCGGTTTTTTCATAATTTTTGGTTAGTAATAACGGAAATAAGAATACAGATGCCCTATTTTACATGTTGTTAGAAATAAAAATGTATAATATAAATTAAAAGTAATGAAAAAACAAAATATTTATATAATTATAAATTACATATATATAATTTTATATTCAAAGTAACGAAGAAACAAAATATTTTTCCATTCCTTATTCTCTTCGAAGTCTTTACAAATGATATCCCACAATATATATATATATATATATATATATATATATATATATATATATGATGAAAAAATAAAAGAACTTCATTCACCCACTCTTTCATTGTTTCATTAATATTTTTAAAAAGTTAGTAAAGTGAGTGCAAAGTCCAATAATGGGGGTTAGTAATAGTTTCTAGATAATATGGCTTCCGAAAAAACCGACTATGAATATAAAAAAACGGAAATTTATTGCCTATTACCACATGACGTATTTTTAAAAAAATTGTGACTTCTAGAAATTTTAATGTAGTTTTCCTATAACCTTTGCACGGGCTCCTAAAAACCCATATTCATTTCACAATTTTACAATGAGTAATATCGAAAGGGGGTAATGTGTTATTTAGCTTATTTTTTAGTATATTTCTAAAGAAATAACACTTAAAAATATGAATATAATTTTAAGACTATTAAAAATCACATTTTCAAACGACTACCGATATTGCATACAAAATTACTAAGCATCGAAAAGTTAGAGATATGTATGACTTAATATGTTTTATTCTACGCCAAATTTCAAATTTACATATCAAACGGTTTCTAGTTGCGACATACGGACAAACGGACACGTCTTGCAATCGTCTTATAGTCATCGACAAAATTATCTTGGAAGGAATCCGTTCTAAGATAATTTTGTCGATGCTAAATGTCGAGCTCGTTTCGAGGTACGGAACCCTAAAAGTACAAAATAGACCCGAAAAATCATTCATACCTCTTACTTAATTTGAAAATCAGTAAATAGCCTGAGCTGTTTTCCGACTCTGGCCTGTTATAAACATCGATGAAAGACAATTAAAATACCAATATTAATAAATAAAATCGTGTTTTAAACTATTAAAATATTAATGATTATTGGTCATGAAAGAAAAAAAAAATTTAAATTTTGAGGTTACATATATATCAATTTAATTCTACACGGTATAAAATCATAAAAAGATTTAAAGATAAGCACGCTCAACATGAAATTCTTATTCTTTTGCGCGTCTAATGTTTGATGCTTATTTATTCTTTCAACATATATTTTAAAAGACATCGTTAGATTTATGTTACCTAGAAAAACATAACATCATTTAACAAAGGGAATAATTGTTTTGACATAGAATTAACTGGCTGACCATTAACCAAAATTTTAAAAAATGTTAGCCTTCCAACCAAAGTGATTATCCACATTCATAATCAATTACAATTTCAGCACATAAAAATAAACACGATTTCTTAGATAAATGAAAATAGGATTTCAAAAGACAACGATTTATTTTTTTAATAATGTGTATTTAAACAACTGAATATTTTTTTATCGATTAAAAATCAATTATTTATAAATGTTATTTGTCAATTACGGGGAATGAAAGAAAACGTTTTCGATACATTTAAAAAGCAGTTATTACATAACATGTCACTTTCTTAAGAAAATTATATGCCAATATTTTCAATTCCCTTGGGTTCGCTTGCGACGAATATTTTATTATTATTATAAAAAAATAATAACTTTTTGGTACATAAATCCATTCTAACTGCTTTGAAACAATGATGGACTTAGAAAAAAAAACTAGCCGAATGAAAAGCTTGAAAATCATATAGATTATAGTAAAAATATATATGGCATAGTTCCCATCACTCATTCTCACTTGGGCCAACATGTCATATTTGTCGGATAGAACTCCATTGCCTTGGTTTCAATTCCTGTTATTTTCAAATACGTTTCCTTAGGTTTTTGCATATTTTACTACTTTAGAAAAAAATGAGATATCCATTGTCGCTCTGAAATTTTCGATATTTAGTATTTTTTTATATTAATTGCTATTGTAGAAAAATTCCTTTAAATCAATTTACATAAAGGACAGATATAATAGGATATTAGCTGTCTAATGATACTACTAACTTATTCCGAACTTTTTTCGGCAAACTATATGAAGAATAAAAGTTCCTTAAAGGATTGAGACTAGTTTTATTCACTTTAAATTACAGTTATAAATATTTTGTTTGTTTTCACACTAAAAAACGCCACAATTTTATAATCTATGATAAAATCATTTTAAATGTGATCACTCATTTTTAAATATAAACAAATACATATTTTTTTTCAGAAAACAATAAATAAAATATTCCTTTTTAAATAATTAGTATGTTTAATTTATTCTCTTAAGGGAAAATTATCAAAAACGTAGTCCAACTTCTTTTCTAGACATAGAATCGTACCGATTTAAAATTACACAGATTTATAAGGACGTAACACGGGAATAATATTGGTACTATTTTTTTCATGTAAATAGTTACTATCAAATATAAAATATATGTTTTTACATATCAATACAGGTTTGTTACCTTAACTTATCTTTCTATTAAAAATTAAAGTTAAGGTAAAAACCTGCAATATTTCCATTAAATTATTAAAAACATCCAGTATTCCCTACGACCATCGGCATATTTACTACTACTAAAATTAAATTCTTAAAATATAATTAGTGTTGTTTTGGTTAACCGTATGTTTTTAAACTGTGATTGTATCTTATATGTAATTTGAACCCAATTCAAAATTCACACGCGCCTGAAATGTTTGTTTTTCGCCATTATCAAAAATCATTTACATGTTTTCATAAATCTTTTAATTATATTTATCAATAAATTTTAATTGCAACACCAAATCATAGTCAAAATTTTAATGGATAAAAATTACATTATGTTTTTACCTACCAAAACTCTCCATTTTATTTATTTATCTTCAAAATCGACAATAAATTTAAATAATAATTTCTTTTTAAAAATACTGTTATTTATTTTTTTCTCTAGATGAAAGTCTTCTTTTTTTCTATTGATAAAAGATTTCTTTGTTCCATTTTACTGCAAATAATCAAATGAAAACAAAAATTTACATCATCTAGTCGCAAAAAACCTAATTTCAATTTAAGTTTGTAGATTTGTTAACCTCTAAAACAATACCGCACTTACCTTTTCATTCGGCGTGAGTGACGAATACATGACATACTGTTTTAACTACGGATATAATTAGCATTAAAATGCAGCCTTTTGAATATGGTTTTCCAGCAACTAACTGCACAGACGGATTAACTTTTATGCAGAATTGGTAAACAAAAAAGTTTAAATTTTACATTCGATCCCAACCTCTGAACGATGTCGTCAATGTTTACGAAAGTACTTTTCCAAAAGCTCAGGGCTAAGTACTTGTCTACACAAGATCGTTATTAACTTCAGTTCAGAATTTAATTTAGTTCGTGCGCTTTAGGTTCAGTGTACTCAACTGCTTATTTTACCGCTTACGTACGTTGCAAAAAAAACTAAAGAACCATTCCTTTAGTTTTTTTTATTTATTAAAAACATAACGAAACACAACTTTTATTTGAAAAATCGTAACATTTAATCAAGATCTTGTTTTGTTCCAAAATCTTGTGAATTATTATACTACATATTGATATAAAATATTTATAGAAATTTATATTCATAAATTAGAATAAGTATGTTACAATTTACAAGAGAAAAAATTTATTAGCATATCTCTTATAAATGTACCTCTTCAATTTGTTCATTTCTAGCAAATAAGCTTATAATTTTTATTTGTTTTCATATGTAAACATATGGTATATAGATTATAGTACAGACCGATTTGTCCATAATGTAGAAAAATATTTTTATAACCAGTAAATATTAACACACCAAATCTGAAGATTGTTGCGTTGACTTAACGAAATCTTTAATGTCTTTAAATCAGCGTTTAATAATGTAATTAAAATTACGCCATTAAGGAGAAATGGGGAGAAAGGTCACTGAACTAAAGTGGTGTGTATAATCTGATAATAAATATTGTGTCTATTGATCTGTCCTTATTGATCTCTTTTTATCTTATGCAAACGTTATAATTAATTATTTTTGTAATACGCTTCCTCAGAAGTTTTTTAAATGTTAAATTACAAAATATTTTATGTAGCTACATTACATCTACATGAAAATATGAGCATTTACAACTTTGTAAAATAAATTACAATTATTTTTTTTTAAATTACTAAGTTAATTTAATTAGTAATTTATTAGAATTACTAAATGGATTGACTTTAAACAACATTTTTTTTTGACAAAAAATTGTTGCACAGACAAAATTACGAATTCAATTACAAAATATTTTATGCAAATATTATACATCTATATGAAAATATAAATATTTACAAGTTTTCTAAGTAATTATTGATAGAAATATGTATAGTGAAAATATATATATTTCTATCAATAATTACTTAGAAGTCTTATACAAGTTTTCTAAGTAATTATTGTATAAATCATTTAGTGAAAATATATGAGAAGGGCAAACAATTTTTCAACAAATCAAGCATTCAATTTATATTTGTATGTAAATTTACACTTATTTTTCTTTCAAAACGAATTCAATATATAACTGATCCATTGCAGATTTAGATTACGTTAGTTTTTCTAAAAAAGATGCAATATTTCATTTATTTAAAAATAATTTAGATTGCGTTAGTGACGAAAATAAATATTCAAATGCAGAAGAAAGTTAAATAATTATGTATGTTAATCAATAACTATTTTTAATCAATTGTCTAGTATGCTGAATTGAAATCTAGGCTTGAAAGTTCATAAAAAAAAGGCTTGAACAAAAAAACTTCTATTAAATAAAATAAAGAAGTTAAGTTAAATCATAACCCGTTATAATAACAAAATTTTACCTACGAAATATTTGAATGAAAAAGTGAGTAAAGAAAAAGACAAAAACGGAAGCAATCAAATCAAGTTCATTGTAAAACCTGCCGTCTTACAAATTTTTGGTGGCCCTATTTTGTATAACTAAATACAGAAGTTTCAAACATTTGATCGAACTCCCGGCATTGGCGAGCCTCCGTTAACTTTTTTTATATCAAAAGCTTATTATTATATGGGAAACCGAAAAGAATAGCGCGCGAATGCAGTAATAAAGGCGTAATCTCGAAGCCGGAGTGGTCAGGCACGTTGAGCGGAAATATAAAGACCGAAATTAATTTCGATATGAAATTAGGTATGAATACAGGAAAAAGAAACAGTTCAGTTTTGGTCTTTGAAATTACATTTTATCTGTGTTTATTAAGGGATGCCGATATTTATTTAGCCAGAATTAATGCGAGTTTTAATAAATCTATACATATAAAAAAATTGTAATAGGCTGAGTTCTGTACAATGAAAATATTTAAAAAAGTGATTGAATTTATATATAGTATGATAATAGAAGCCAGAAAAGAAGAATTTTTGTCAGTCGCGTGTAAATTTGAGCGGGTATCATGCCAAATCTACTTTACGGATTTTATCGAAATTTGATATAGTAATTATGTATACCTAGGATCAAAATACAAAAGAAAAAAAAAACAAAAATGTTTTTTCTAATTACACGCGAATGAAGTCATAGCCACAACTACAATGAAAAAAAATTTTATATTATATAAATGTTTATGGATTTGTATAATTTTGCATATGGTTTTTCGTCAGTGATACTATTACAATTTTCTTTAAGGAGAAAATTGTAATAGTATCACCGACGAAAAACCATTTACACAATAAACATATACATATATAGATGTGTATATATATATATATATATATATATATATATATATATATATATAAGTATATAGATGTGTATATATATATATATATATATATATATATACTTGTATAAACAACACATTTAAAAATATGAAGATATAACGCAAAACAAAATCAAAAATTTCTATGGAAAACTAACTTCGATAATCACAGCTTTGTTTCTAGACAATCGTAAATATTTATTTGTTGACACTATACGGTAACGTTCCTCTTTGCTCTGTTACACGTGTATCGGTATATGTACTTACATGGCGACACGATACCTACATGTAATTGCGCGATGGGTACTTTCGAGAAATAAAAAGTTTTCTGAGCTCGATAAGTAGTCATCTGTTATGGCAACGAGAAATACTTTGTGTTTTGCAAAAACCATCCCCATCTGACCCAGGTAAAGTTTTTTTTCGTCCCAATTACTCGGTCATCATAATATTGTGCCGAAATGTTGGGATTCAATTGTATTAAAGATGCGAAGATATTATTGTAACATATTATTGAAAAATACATAAGCTTTGTTAAAATGATCAGTTATGTAACTCTAATATTATTTTATTGATATGCTTAATAAATATAGACATACAAATTGGTAGGTAAAGTTTCCTAATATTTAAATACCACAGTACAATGGGAACATACTACAATGGGAAATACAAAAATGCTCTACATTATTAATGCTATATGGTCATTTAAATAATCAAAATTATTTAATAATATATTGAATACATATAAATAAAAACTATGTTATCAAAACACATTTCTTCTAAAATAGCAATGTATTTATTACCTAACATTTATACCTTTCCTTTTTTTTAATTGACTGTTGCTTACATTCAATTAAAAAAAGAAAAGGTATAAATGTTAGGTAATAAATAATTATTATTCATTATTTTTCTAACGCAACAAAGTTTCTTACTACGCAAATGGCTCAAATAAATTATTAGATCAATGCTGCCTCTTTTGGAAGCCTGAATGATTTAAAATTTCATGCATATATGAAATAAGCAATCAACAAAAATAATTTACAAAAAATTAATTCTGATAAGTGGTTTCGTTTATTGAATATATTTGGCGTGAATTTTGTAAAAATTCGTTATTCACAATTAAATGAAACTACGTGATGTAGTATTATTTCTACTTTCTTTAAGTTCTTTACCACGACCCAGGTTTCGTTGTATTACAACATCTTCAGGTAGGCTATTAGCAAAGATTAACTCTTAGGAACATCCTATAATATATATATATATATATATATATATATATATATATATATATATATATATATATATATATATATATAATTCAGTAACGGATATTCAAAACTGCATACCCTACATTTCACATTTTTTTTTTCTCGTATAACTACACTGTTGAGACTAAGCTGAATAGTAATAAATAATTCAGAGCCACAGTAATTCGATTTAACATTGACGTTTGACTATTGCGTCATTAATTAAAAGTTAACTTTATTAAAAGAAGGAGTTTCTGACGCTATTTTTATTCCTATTTAGTTTTGAAAACCACATTGACTTATAATCTAATTGCCCAAATATTGCTAATCATCTTATGATATTTGCTACGTAGATTTTTTTCTCTTCGCCACACGTACACAAAATTTATGTCGACAGGTACACTGCATTTCCCAAGAGATTTATGGCCAGCTTACGACATTAGGAGCTTTCATAGGTTTATAAATGCGAGTATGTAGCACGCGCGTGGTCGTCAATCGCTTAATATTCCAACCTCCTTTGAAATGAGACGGCTGTCCAACATGGCAACGCAATTACGATTCCAGAATTTATTTACTAATATTCACGTCGACCACTGGTAGATGAGTACTTGGCCATATTCAAAGTGAAAATCTTGATAGACCAAAAACGTTTCTTTAAAATTTAGATTGGGATGATATATATTCAACTCTGTCTGCGTTTCTTTAATTGTTTTCTATATACTCAATAAACTCTAGTGTTTCATTAAATATATTTTAATATTTGTTAACTATCCACTGCTTAAGGTCGATTGACAGTGATAAGCGTAAGTTTATATCCATTGGTGATCGATAGGCAGTGTTAAGCGTAAATCATTTTCCATTGATGATCAATAGACTATGATAAGCGTAAATTCATATCCATTTTTTAGCTAAATGCAACTGAATATAACTAGATGTATTTAGCTGAACGACAGTTTTTTGAATCACCTATAACTTTATGAACATAGAAAAACTTCAAAAATTCACGGGGAAATACTACGTCGTATTAATTTTACTTTGTATCTAATGCTACTAAAAGAACTACTAAATATTATCAATTTCAGACGTAAAGTCTAGTATTAAATATTATTTCAACGATAACTCTTCTGCTTAATAGACAGTTTTGGCCTTGGATTGTGGTAATATCAAAATGTTGGCTGATATAGTGGGTAATATAACAAATTATCGAGATTATTAATGTTTCCAGGCTAAATGTTAAAATATTCTTTTGGAATATATCCAAGTTGTATTAACGAGTTTACCTTCAACGAGTTAATCAAGTTAATATATAAAAATATTTAAATTTTGGAATTAGATATTAATTAGAAGGTTTCTTTTACACTGTTAAAAAATAGAAATTATTGATATTTCGTATTTTGTGAAATAAAAATGTATTGTATTTTGATAATCATTGTAGTACTCAATAATTTTTCCCATAAGTAACACCTTTCCATGTTTTAATTGTGAATATTGTAAAAAAGAGAAAACTCTGAATTGCTTCTTTATGATAGATATTAAATTTATGGAATGAATTTTAACAAAAGTGTTGCTAAACTAATATTCGTTACATATAAGTATTATAATATGATACCTAAAACAATATACCACAGTGGTGCCTCAAAAAGTAACAATTTTTTTTTAAAACAAGTATAGCTTAGATATAATTCCTTATCTTCCAGAATAACATTTACCATAAACATTTATTTTTAAAATAATAAATGAAAATATAAAATACGATAAAAAAGATATGTACCATAATAAGTCTTTATCTTTCCGTCGCTTTGTTGTATATTAAAGTCCATAAAATCCTAATAATTAGCAGTTGTATTGAAAATTGCAAACCTTTGTTGTCTTAATATTATTGGAATCAAAATTATTTAATAGATAAAATCAACTGTCTTTACCGTATAAAATATAATACAAGCCTGGTCGTGTGAAAAAACAGCTAACCCGACTTCAATTAAAGCCTTGTTGAAACTAAGTTCCTTTCTATTATGTATACTACGCACATGTGATCCAGTATTCAATGGATATAGGTTGTATATATAAGTTTATAATAAATTGTTTTTAATAGGCACCAATTCACTGACTAAGCAGTTATTTATATTTGATGAATACTTTTCCGGTTTTATTTTTAAACAGGATACCATTTAACGTCTTCTATAAATAAAATTACGCCAGCACAAAATATCCCAATGCCCACTAACTATAGAAACATCATAAAAACCTCTAATTTCACTCCCAAAAAATGCGAACTTTTCACAATACCATCAGTATAACCCTTAAATAGATCCTTAGCATACTATTCACTTGTATTTTAAACGTATAAGATATATTTACTTACTAGCCCGCAATGGGATAAGTTTAACTGCATTGTTACAAGTGTAAACCTGAAACTTCCCCCCCATGATCTGTTACATGCTGCATAATATTCGACATATTAGAAATTAATTTTTTACTTCTGAACACAAAATAAGAAATAGTATGAAATTAATTTGACCTAGTGACGAATGGTTATCGACTTCTAAGTAAGGAGATTCGCCTGAAAACGAAGAAAAGGAGCATTCAAAAAGAATTGCTACCGAGCTAGAAGGGACTCCAGACAAACAAAAATATTAAACCTTCTATCATACAGTCAAGCGAGTCAATAGGAAAACTAAATCGATAAACGAGGGTTTTTTAACGTTAAAAAACCAGACGGATTATTAGTCAAATCATAGGAATAGAGTCTAAATTTATGGGAGCCATTTTCCAAAGGAATTTACAATTATAGCTTACTCGTAGAAATATTAATGGGACCACTTGATATTCAAAAACCTGATAACTCAATGGTCGATATTGAACCTATTCGTCTGGATGTTAGAGCGGCGACGGAAACATAAAACGGGATCGATTGATCGGCATAAAATCTGGGCATCGATTCGATTACAACGGAAGCCATCAAATCAGGCAGTGAAGTCCTTTTCAATAGATTCTACCACCCTAACACATCTGTCCAGCGTATGAAACTAATTCCAGCCGTGTGAAAGAAAGCCACCATCATCCCAATCCACAAAATGAACCACAACCGGAAATACAAAAACTATCGAAACTATTCAAGAAAGCCTTTAAAAACATTGAGAGCAGAATAGTGGGAGCTACAAGCGAGATTCCAACTAGGGCGAGACTGTACAGATCAAATCTTTTCCTTTTGCCAGTATATGAAAAAGCGGATGACACGGAAAGGGAACAACCATCTACTTCATTGACTTTAGATTTGCATTCAGTCACATTCATTGGCCATCGCTCTGGAAAGTATCCCCCGGAAATTCACCTTACTCGTCCAAGATACATACAATAAATCGGCTAATCAAGTGCGGATTCGGCATGAACTATCGGATGAGTGTGCCATCATAACTGTGGTCCGCCAAGGGGATGTGGCCACGTCGCTACTTTTTAAAATTGTGTAGACAATATTATCTGGCAAGCTTTTAATAATGGGCGTAGCATCATTTGGTTTAGTGACCAACATCATTTGTATTACAGTGCCGTTACATCTGATTATGACAAATGAGTTAATGATGTTCTAAATAACTTCTCTGAGATGTCGACTTCATAAAAGCTGGAAATCAATGCCGATGAGATAAAGGTTTTCAAGATATACATATAGCCAACCTTCTTTTACCTTGATAATATCCGGGTTGAGTAAATCCAGGTCTTCAAGTACCTCGGATCACTGCTCGATAAGAAAGAAGTCTTCTCTGTTGACATCCATATCCGTAACGGTCAGATACCCACCGCATTCGTCGCGTTCAAATATTTACTCTCGAGGATAAATAATTGTACCAGTCCTTTTCCACGGCTCAGAAATCTGGATCATTATCAAAGCGAACATCAACAAACTTGAAGTGTTCAAAATGCTATGCCTCTAGCAGATCCTGAAAGTCTCTATCCACGACCGATCACAAATGACAACATTCAATTTTGTTGTTAGAACCAAACAACCATCGAACATCAAATTCAGGAGCGTTTTCTAAAATGATTCGGTCACGTGTATCGCTTGAGTAAGACAGAGTTTTCTTACCAGCTTCTTTGGAGAATTTGACCTGATGAATGAAAAATACAGAAAGATGCATCAAGGAAAATATAATTGAAATAAGTCGAAATAGACCTCAGAAAGCAAAGAATCGATTTATATAAAGCGAAAGTCACGGCTTTGGATAGAAGGAAATGATGGAAAGGAATCGTAAATCAACCCCGCCTACAATAAAACCTACAGAACTTGCAGAATACATGCTTCAATATGGCCCTTGGTCGGGTGCCAGCTAAGAACCATTCATTTTGCATGTGAATTGTGTTATGGGCATATGACTGATCATCGTAAAGACCAAAGAACTCGGTATTTTCCTTAATGTATTAACTCACAGTGGTAATTTAGTATAAATATGAAACGATGGATTTATTAAAGACAATATTCCTTTCAATGAAACCCAACTTTTACGTATTCCCAACCAAACAAAATTATATCATAAATTTTCCAATAAAAAAATATAGCAAATTATGTTAATTTTATATTTTATGTACGAGCTAACTTATTATTCCTTATGCGTATTTTATTTTACTGTCCCATCTATGTACCTAAATTTCCATATTATGGAAATTTAGGTACATAGATGCAATATTTACTTATGTCATAAGAAACAATTATTTATGTTATAAGAAAAAAAATTTTACTTGAATTATTTAGATTATCAACTAAATCAAACAAATTCACATAAATAGATTAATTGTTATAAAAGTAAATATATTTCAATAACGCATGGTATTAAATAGAAATTTATTTAATCTTGAAAATGGTCAATTTGCTGTTATATGAAGAATTTGTTGAATCTGAATTTTATAGTAAACTGAATGTTAATGTACACTTATAATTTGTAACAAGTTTAGCATTGTCAATATTCTAAATTAAAGTGTAATGTGAAGTATACTATGATTCGTTGAGTTTAAATTAATTAACTGGCCTTATTGGAATTTAATGGAATTTGAAAGTTTGTTGTGTTGTGATAAATTATAATCTAATAAGCTGTGAATAAATTAATTTATAATGAATCCTAAATCTTATTTCAGTCTACCACTACTTGCAAATGAAAACATTTTTTTTAATTAAGGTTAATTTTATTAGAAATACCATGGACCTTAAGTTTACTTCCATAGCTCGAGTACTTTATAAGTTTATTTAAGATTCGTTGCATTAACACTAAAACTGGAATGTTTTGAAATGAAATAAAAGTGATGAAACTAGACAACAAAATACAATATCCAAGTTTCTTTTAATTCTAATAAGCAAGTATCATAGCTGTATTATTTTCTATCGAAATACTACTGCAGTATCCAGTCCGATATATTCTTTGTCTGATCGTTCGTATATTTTAAGTCGCAATTCAAAAAAATATGCCATTTAAAATTAAAAGAAAGTTTCGTATGTGTGAACTAATTTATTTCACATGACTTTGTCTTGTTGGCCGACTTTTAAATTTTCAAACCCAATTTTGGACATCAGTTTAAATAAAAAAATCCAAAAATTTTTAACTGAAATAAGTGCGGACAAGTAATTTATACAACTATATCAAATTTTAAGTTCTGAGCAATAATAATTGCTAACAGTCGTCACATATCGACGCATATCAGATTGAAATCTCACAATGAGGTTTCCGTTTTTACTTTTGAGGTATGGGAAACTGAAAAATAATTTTATGACATACATACGTGCATGTGTTATTAATACATGAATTTAATTTTAAAATAAAAGTAAATACGAAGCCGCTCTCTCGTTTATGGCAAATAATTCACTTTTTATGAAAGTTTAAAAATAATAGCCATGAATACTTTTTCAACATGGGAATCTATTTAGTAGTAAATATAAAGAAATTAAAAAAAAATTGCTATTGCTAAATATATAAATGGGTTTTTAAAAAGCTCATATATATATTCGTACATCAAAAATTTCCTAAATCAACTGCAGACACGAGTCAACTATAAAAATACCTTTATATTTTAAAAAAGTATGTTTAATAATTAAGTCGCTAATTGAATAAGCCTGAAAAATGCAGAGTGAAGTTCTCCATGTAGGAATATTTGGACAAATGATGTTTTCTGCAAAACAGATCATATTTTTTGCTAGACTGTGATAATTAATTATAAATATTTTAATTTATTAGTGACTCGTAAATGTATGTGTTCTTAAATTAGAAGCAAGTACAATTTCTCAGAATATACTATAATCATTTAATAGAAAACCCATGTGCAACTAAATTTTTATGCATGGCGAAATGAGTAAGAAACATTCGTAGTTCGAGTTTTACTTGTAATTAACAAGTTATTTTCAATAGAGAGATAGTTATTTGAAATATTATTCTACTTAACAATAATTATTTGTGCAATATGTTTCTAATAATCTTTTAGGTATTAATAGAAATTTAGATACAATTCCTTTTCGTCTTTATTTTTTATTAAAGGTCTTTTTGGATTTATTAGTATAACAATATTTTTTTTATGAAACCCCTACATATTAGGAGATCCCATTAATTTTATTCCGGCTAATCCACTAGTAACCTCTGTTCATGTTCGATCAGAATGATATTTTTTATTATATATGCAGTATATGCAGTTTTACGGTCAATTCCCAATAAATTAGGAGAAGCTATGGTATTAATTACATCTTTTGGTATTTTATTTACTTTAGCTTTTACTTTTAAAAAAAATCAGGGTAATCAATTTTATCTTATTAACAAAATTTTATTTTGAAATTTATTTATTAAATTATTAATATTCTTTTAACTTAAATTGGAGCACGACCAGTAGACAATCCTTACATTATCCTTATAAATAAAATTGAAGTTGATAGAAATTCAATCGGACCGTATGTCTCAAATTTGTCTTGACTTCATGAAGCTATTAGCCTAAGTTCCGATTAATTGAAATAAATCAGTGATATGGACTCTGTAATTATACATCTTTAATAAGTTTCGTGTAAACAAATTTCATGTGTTAAATCACATAAAATTTGAAAGAAAATCTCGAAACAAAATGCAAGCTAATATTAAACATGGAAGGTAAAAAAATACCAACGAGAATCCTATAATTGCTTGACCATCGCCTATAGAGAAGGCATACAAATAAATCAATCTGACACATTATTATTTACAACTACAAGTAAACCACAAATATCTATTGCAATATTTGGATTAGATTAGTGATTAAAACAGAAGGTTAAGCACAAGAACTTTCCGTTGATGTCATGATAGCTCTGTTCTGTTTTTACTAAGTTTTGTTTCATGTAACTTGACTATATTTATCAACATTTGTTGTGAACAATTGTAAAATAATTATAAAGAAGCTTGCAATAATATAAGCATTAATATAAATATTATATCTTGCAATAATATAAGCAATAGTATAAATGTAGTTATTTAACAGCTATAACACAAATGTAAGAAAACAACTACACAAAACCTTTTAAAAATGATATTTGCTTCTTTTAAATAAAAATATATTAATCACATTTAGAAATTCCATTCCAAATGTCATATAATTTATCGATTTCTATTCCTTATACTTTTACAACAGCAACTTACATTAACTTTTCAAGTAAGTAAATCGATTCCAATTCGATTAACAAAAATTAAATTTTTCCCCAAAAATTTTAATCAGATTTTAATCTATACAATGAGTAACAGTTTTATTGAAAAAATTACTAATTGCACGCTTTTATTTTTCCCAAGAAAACACAATATAATCTCAAGGAAAAATAATTTTTCCTGGAATAATGTATAACCAATCTAATAATTTATTAATTTGGTTTTGTTTCAAATTTATTTATGATTGTTTTCACAATACAAATATTTTCCAATTTCTCATAGAAATTATTAGATTATTTTACGATTAACTGATTTAAAATTAATTCATAGAAAGTAAATAATGAGATGTGGTTCACTTTATAAATAAAGTAGAAAGAAAGATAAACAAAATAATAGATTCTGAAGTCATCCCAAGCGGAAAAAGTGATTCATAATTTGATCAATGGATATGAATACTTGATTACGAATTTCGGTACAGAGAGATTTATGGGTGTTATATCACTGGACTTCAGAAGAAAAATAATGAGCAATAAATATAATTATTGAAATTGTATTTGCATTTAATACGCAGGTACTCACAAAATGTTTCAATATTTATTTAGCTACATTATAAATGTAAAAAAATGACTGCTTCAAAATAAATAACTGACTACTTTTTAAAACTAAATTAATCTTATTATCTTTTTCCAGCAAGTCGAGCTAATATTTTTTCACTAAAAATTCAGTAATTTCTCGGTTCTATTCTTTATGAAAAGTATTATTAGCGGTCGAGGGTTACGTCTGCGAGTATTGAGTTTGCGTCCGTATTATAAAATTCAATGATAAAATTAATACATCCTGTCAATATATATGTATGTATATATATATATATATATATATATATATATATATATATATATATATATATATATATATATATATATATGTGTGTGTGTGTGTGTGTGTATATATATATATATATGTATATATATGATTGTGTTTTAGAAATTATAGGATCGGACGAAAAATGTAAAATTTTCTTTGTTTTTTAAATGTGTATACAAACAACAAACCCTTCCATATGATATCCAACTTGAACTTGCTGCTCTGCTTTTAGTTTTCATTTCCAATTATATATCTGATTTTTAATGATAAAGAAAATATTTTCACATTTCTAAAATAGCAAATTTTCATTTATATACTTAACCATGTATATCAGGAATAATTTGACGTAGAAATTTTAATTTGATATAATAATAAAGCACATGGACCAGTATTTATTTCGATAGTTAATGCAGAAAATATTTATAAAGGGATATTATAAGGAGCAAATGAAATAATAGAACTTTTTAAATTCCCGTAACCGTAGTATCAATTAATGAAATCAGTTGTAAGGATTTAAAAATTAATTTTCTTGTAAGCCAATTTTAGAAATATCAGTGCAAATATTCTTAAAAATATGTTCGCGAATCACTGGAATTGCCACAGTCAAAATTGTGGAAAACCACTTTACTAGAAATTAACAGGAGAATCGAATTTGTAATTTAGGGATAACTGATTCCATAAACCACATTACTATATGTGGGAAACATATGCCATGTAATCCATTTACATCGAGAAAAATAATATTAATATTTGTAAATAGTTTAATAGAACTCCAACATACCAACATAAGTGTTTATATATTTTTACGTGTATACATACATTACTCATACGTGAAAAGGTTTTTTTAATTTAAGTTACACTAATTATAAATATCAGAAAGTTTTTGTATAAAAGTCTATTTCGAGACAATTTCAACAGCTAGTTAATTTGGTAAATTTTCTATATACACGTCGTCAATATGTAGCGTCGTCGTTCATAATTGTCAAATAGGATTTAGGGTAGTCGTAGAGCACATTTATCAGGCTCGGAATACTCAGCCACCTCCGGGATGGGGGGGTTCATCAAATGCGGCAAACCAATTATGATCCCAAAATAGATTCACTAGTTACTCGATTTACCGTAACCAGTGGTTGGCGACTGATGCGTGCTTTATTGGACGTGGGCTCTTAATACAATTAAAATATTAATATTACTGGTGCTTTGGGAATAATAAACAAATTTGTGATCAGTGAATGAACATTGAATATAAAATATGTTGAAAATTATAATATCATATGTTTGAAAATATTAATTGTGCATCAAAATTGTTTCTTTAATAATAAAAATAAATCCGCAAAATGTAAGTAGAAACAACACACCTATGATTCCGTTTACAGGTCTTATGAATTACAATGCATGTTATTAAGTTAGAAATCTTAGCCATGACTGTTTATGTTGACTGAAAAAAAAATTCGACCCAACCATATGTACCCTGTGCGTAATAGAATATATGTTGCAGATGGTTGTCTGATCTTTTGATATCGGCTCGATCGTTTTAGAAAACAGTCCTTTATAATGTATTTCTTAACAATTGTGTTAAGAAATACATTATTTTAGATAGTTTTTAATTCATTGCATTTTCTTGAAATATCTTATCGTTCGGAAAATAACATCTTCGATTCGCGTTGTCTTATTAAAATTATTATTCGACATGAAGTTAGTTCCAAATATTTGCAATGATTTTTAAATGTAATATTGCATCATAATTACGTAAATAATATAAATCCATTTAAATTTCGCTAAGTGCATATTACCCAACGTCTTTTTCAGCAGACTCCTTTCAGAATAACAATAAGTTAGCGAACACCCTATCTTACAAGTTGGTAAGAAATTACCATAATATCTTCCCTAATTTTATGAGCAATAAAAATTATTGTAATATTAGTCAGAAATGACAATAAAATGTATGGAGTATATTCAATGGAGTGAGTGAGAACACTAATTAATATGTGAGATCGCAATAAAATATCACACAATTCAAAAATAAAATCGTTGTTAATCATCCAAAAGAATTCGAAAAATCGCTTTGCGCGCTATACCCAGCAATAAAGCATGACCTCATTTATTTGCCAACCTTCAAATTCTCTCTCGCTCAAGTGGAGTCAACACTTTCGGACCTAAGGAAAAGAACTTGAAGCGAGCGACTTTGATAATTTTGTAATTCATAATTTTAATAATAGTTTTGTTTAGAAAATATGTAGTATATATAAATAATTATTTTATCCTTATTCTATCAAGCTGTATATATGTATATAAAAAAGTAACTAAGTATTTAGCGAATAAAAAATAACTACGAGTATTATTTTCTTACGTTAAAACTGTAAATGTTTGGAAATTTTTTATTTCTTTTATAATTCATGAAAAAAGACTTACAATATTTATCAGTCTGAATAAAGTCACATTTATTGGCTTGCGTACTTCGGTGAATTGTTGTTTCTTCACATTTTGCGTCATAAGTCAAATATTATTTTGAGATTCGTGAATAAAACCCTTTCACATTTTAGAAAAAACTTGATCTAATTTTCTCTTTATTAAATTTCCCTCATAGGACCTAATTTTTAATAAATATAAAAATAGTAGAAATGTTTCTCTTTCTTTTTCTTCTTTCACTAGAAATAGAAGTGGGTAAGTAAATTCTACAATTGTGCTAAATCAAGTCAATTATAGAATTACTTGTGATTACAGCGAAAAGCGATCAGAAGTTTGAAAGGAAAAAAAAGAAAATAATGATTTTCCCCTTTCTACCTTTATGTATGGGAATAAAGGGAATTAAATAGAAAAGGTTATTTTGCAACGGTATCCAACAATTATTTTAGCGTTCAATTTATTTTTTCGATGCAAATATCAACATATAATCGTAATGGTTTCAGTTATTTAATACGTAAAGTACCTATAATTTCATAAATTCTCCTAATTTTAAATAAGAAAATTATTTTCTTTTTCCAGCGTGTCGCTCTTATACAAAAACGAAATAAGTTTGAATTTTCTTCGCTGAATATTTTGTCGTAATAAAATGCCCATCAGGTCAACTAGGAACGCAGGGAAAAGTCACAATTTTATATCTTAGTTGTATTTGACAATTTATTCAATATTAATTAAGTATACTTAACGCATTTAATAATTTCCAAGATAATTGTTTACTTTGCTCTCTGATTATTAATGGAATTTTTTTCATTTTCATTTTAGTTTAAAAAGATGAGTTCAAGTGAATAAAAAATAAAAATAATTATATGCCTGTGTGTGAAAGGTTAATAGTAAATTGAAGGAAAACCATGCACCGTGAGCAAAAATATTAAATTAACACAAAAGTGCGTTAATTACATCAAGAAGAGCGTTAATTAGGTAATATTTGTGATTAAAAATATTCCGAAAATATTTATACCTTTTTTCTTTCTTTGATTCATAGTTTGTTAATATTTCCATGTATTGTTTTTTTTCAAATCTTATGTTATATAATCCTAATAAAAATTAATATGTTTAAACTATTATCATATAATTTAGTTTTTTAAGGCATAAAATATTTGATAAACAAATTTTGAAAGGCAAAACTGTAATTTGAGTTTTTAAAGTCACTAACTTAGAAATCTGATTAAGTATTTTCAAAATTTAAAACAGATAACTTTTATGATTATCGTCAATGGCATTAACATGTTCCAGATACTCGTATATAGGAATACTGTGTTTTTAGAATTTCTATATTACTTATTGATTTCCATCTTATCTGTTATACCTTCATAATTATTTATGTTTTAAATAATTTATTTTTCCAAACGAATTGCAAGCACATAAAGAAAAATCGGACATGATGAAATGTATAATAGAAGTTGGTATATGCAAATGATTTTAAACAGTAATGAAAAAATAATAATATTTCAAAAAACATCATTTAAGTTTTCAGTAACTCAAAAAACCCTAAATTATGTTTTGTTACAATTACAATATCGCACATCAACTTATTTCAAATACTTTCAAACTATTATTTTATATTCTAAATAGCAAAAGAAGCGAATATTTAAGGATTACAATAAAAGGCCTAGAAGAAAATCCACTCAACGCTTATATATAAGAGTCACTTAACATTTTTCCTAGAAAAATCAAGTTAAGTTATAAAATATAGGTACAAAGCTACTTATAAAATAAAAATCAAATAGGACATTCAAGGCATCTCATTAAACATTCCTTTGTTTAAAACTGGCAACGATTTTAACATAATGGCTCTGAATACAAAGAAATAATCGTAAATATTCTTTTCTTTTGAAGTCACTGAATAATAATTGCATTCGTTCAGAAACAATGTTTGGCTATTTTAATACAATTCATAAACGTTTCAAAGCATAATATTTCTAATACCAATGTGCGAACGACTGTCGAGAACTTGTATGCGCGCTAAGATATATCAACATTAACACTATCAATTATTTGGAATTGATTATTACTAATGCAGATAAATAATGAGATTGCAGACGCTTATGACAACGAAGAAATATGTTCATTTCATGTGAATATTAAATTAATTAGAGTTGAAATTAATTTTCCGGGCTCAAATGTGTTTATTAATTATTAATATTCAGTTTTCAAATACCACGAGATTAAATAATATAACTTATTTCATTGGATGGCGATAAAGCTGATGCGAGTTGGGCAAAAACAAAATTTGGGTTTTGGCGACAGGGTTTACAAATTTTTAGCTTTTGATATATTTTTAATACTAACGTCACCTACTAAACCTATGGTGATGCCGTTACCTATAAAATAATAAGTAATGATTAAATTTCATAACTAAATTATTATTAGACATTGATGAATGGTAGTGAAATCAGAGCTGTTATTACTAAAATATTCATATGTCATTACGTTCTCATTCAAGAAAATACCGTTTAAGGTTTTTCCAATCAGGTTTTTATGATGGTCGTTTTTACTTTTTTCTAAGCTAAAAATAAAATTATATAAGTTAATTTTTATTCCCAACTAAATTAAATTACGTGATGTAGTATTATTTCTACTTTATTTAAATGCTTAACCACAAGTTAGGTTTCGTATGACATAGGTTATGTATGACAACATCTTCAGGCGGGCAAATTGGAAAGATATTTACAAATTGCCCACCTAAAATTTTGTCATACAACGAAACCTAGGTCATTGTTAAGAATTTAAATAAAATTACATCACGTAGTTTCATTTAGTTGCGATTAAATATGAAATAATTATAAGTTTCTTCAAAATTTACGCCAAATACATTCAAAATTATATTAGCTTTAGTAGAATTAGATCATATCAAGAATCGCTAAAGCGACTTCAATCACAATTTCTTTTGATAAGTATTTGAACATGCATAATTATTTGACTATTTACTATCATATGCACATTAATAAAATATAGTCAGTTAGTGATGTTTTTTATAATATTACGATAAATACATATGGATTTGCGTCAAACGTAGATTATTTAACTTCTCCTGAGTTCATCGTTCATCAAACATGATAAAGCAAATAAGCTCACGAAATAGACTCGCTATCGGAAACTGGTTGGGGTCCATTTGGGCGCTTTATCAGATCTAGACTCTTTATACTGTTAATGTGTTATGTTCATTATTTTACGTTTTTCAAAAAGAATACTTTTTTGAAGAGATAATAATTGCGATAACGAATGGAAAATTTGATGGTTTCATAGACGAAATGAAAAAGCTACATTTTCTGTTCATGGCTGCATTTATTATCAGTCATATTATGAACCATAATTTGCTATTTATGTTTACTAAAAAAGTTTTATTAAGTTTTTAACAATAATTAATCATTTTTGCCAAAGTCATTAAATATTAAATGAAAACGATACTTATCGAACTGTAAACCAACATTTTTTAAAACTGTAGTAAATTCCACCGTACAAAAATATTAATGTTATGAATTTGTAACCTTTAAAAATATAAAAAAATTTAATCTATTTTTTTCAATGATATTAGTTGTCTTTATATTATTTAATTTTATTGAATATGAATTTTGTAAAATTCTGTAAGTACACTAGTTTATGGCCGCTACTTTGCTCGCATGAATTTCGGCCACGGAAGATAATGACGGTTTCTGAATTAACGCAACTGCCGTTTTGATGACACCTAATAGATGTAACATTACAACTTGAACTGGACAATGATTTTCAGAATTAGTTGTTACTTATTTCTTAAATTACTTAAAATACCACCCACCTACCTATACTAATGATTTTTAAATTATGCTCTGTAGATCCAGCATATGATAAATGAAAATAACACCTTTCCTTATAAACTCCTAAGAATATCAGCAGTTTCCTTTTAATAGCGGGAAGAAAACTTTCAAAATGTTACGTTTCTTTTGAGTTGCAAGTAAAGAAAATCTAGCATGTTAAAGAGGAAATCGGTAATAAATACAAAGAGGATGCAACCATACTTTTTCATATATAGATATCGAAGGAACGTCTTTTGTACAAGTTCAATCATCAAGCTGTACTTGACCTGGAGTAAACTCCAAATAATGTAGCCGTATACTAATCGATTTTCCACTAATAGAGTGTACATAAGGCCAACTGAAGACAAAGATTAAAAACCCTTTGAATTATGCAAAACGAGTTCATGCTTTTGAAATTACTTTATTTAAAAGTTATGATTCACAAAATAACGACCTCATCATGTAGTGGGATCCCACTGTCCGTAAATTCGTGTTTCTATTAAATATTTAAAAAATTAAAGTTTTTTATCGACTAAATTTTATTATGCATTTCTATACGTTGGGCCGTAAAGTGCTTACTGCGTTCCACTTAAAGTTGTTTTTGAAATCACGATGCAATTATTGGCCATCTGCTGTATCTTTAACGACTGTGTAAAGTTTCATTTCGTCCGCGAATAATAAACAACGCGCAGCCTTCACCGCGCAACCAATATTATTTACGAGACTAGTGAAAAGTAGAGGCCCGAGATTCGAACCATGGCTTACTCTCGATCGTATAAAGTGAATCGTGGTTAAAAAGTTACCCATTGGTACGTATTAGTTTCTATCTGCGAGATACGAAGAGAAAAGTCGTAAAAGCCGGACGGAGAACCCTGCCTTACTAAAACGATTTAGATGGATATCGTTGTCTATCCGATCAAAAGCTTTCTGGTAGTCTAAGTATACAAAATCTACTTTAAGTTCGAGGTTAACTGAATAATAAAGCTATGTACTTTTCATTTAGAGAATTTTGAAGATTTTGTGTTAACCGCCTTCTTGTAAGTACGAAGCAAGACGTTAAATTTCTGTTATACAGTGGTTTTGCCCACATGAATTTTAGTAGTTACAAATACACTGAATTACACTGATACAATAATTTTTACGAATTACTGATCGAAATGTAAAATTATGAAATGCGTTAAAATATACGTAAGCATAATAATTTATAAGATAAAGACCACATGATAGAATTCAATTTTTAAGTTGGCGATGAGCATAAATTAACATAATTGGATGTAATCATGACCAGGTTTTTCCAACGTATTACATGAAAGTTTAATAAATACAATATAACATATCCCACAAAAATATTAAATTAATTCTGTAAACAATAACCTGGTATTATACACGAGCATACAAATCATGGCCAGACAAGTGCCGAGTACTCTATACTTTGTGAAATAAGAGAGAAATGTGAGCCGATTTTATGAAATTGGTGAATACAAATGCTATTTCACTGAATTATAAAATACTAGAGAAGCTTCAAAAGATTAATAGCGAATGATGGATGGTTTTTAAATTGATTTAAAGCTATTAAATATAACTATTTACCATTTTTAAAGACTTTAAAAATTATATAACCCCAGAGTTAATGAAATTCGTGATCCAAAAATTAGTTCATTTAAAAAAAAACAAAACAACTCATTTTTATAGAAAATAAATTTAAAGACTACATTAATTAAATACATTATATTTTAAAAAACCTTGTTAATTTTTTTCATCTGGATTCATTATTTATACTTCGATTGCTAAAGGAGATCCGACAAAATGGCACTACATTGTACACCCATAAACTTTGCATTATTTTTATAAAATATTTATTAGTATTCCTCCCCGATAGAATATAAAGTGACAAGTAGGAAATGTTCGTTTTTTATATGTATATATGGAGAAGAATTCCAATGAAATGAACTCCGTTGAAGTAAAGTAATGGTAATGGCATTTCAGTAACTGAAGATATCATTTCAGTAACTGACTGCTTCACTGCAAACACGAACCAAATTATCGCCACTATCAGCCACAATAAAACTTCATGATATATCACCTTGATTTCTCCTTTAGGTTCCGATTACGGTGCATAAAAACATAAAAGGGGAAGCTCATTTCATTTTTCACTCGGGTATCCGAACAGGTTACCATAATTACTTTTAATAGAATAATCATATAATAGAAGGCATTTGAGTTTTTACATGAAACACTATTCACGTCATAATTATAAGATGAGAAATAATAATAATATTTTAAAAATAATATTATTATTATTTTTCAGAAATAGTATGTAACTTTAAATTTCGTACACACTTCAATAATTATAAATATATGTGCCTAAGTGTGTAAGGAACTCTCGTTGTATAATTTTTACAGCCACAAAACAGATTATATTTATTCCAAATAAAAACCACGTATCTGCAACTAATATGTAGGTTCATAAATTTTTACCTGCCCACTTTGAAATAATCAGTCATCGGTAATTTTATTACAACACAGTTAGTAAATTATTTACCAAATATCTATATAAATAATATAAAGCTTTTCGTTTATTTTCACAGATTCACTAAACATAAGAAAATGAAAAAATTAGGGTACTCGAAATTTATTACCGTGCAGTGGTGGAATTCCTGATTCGTTATTCGCTTTTATTATCCTCCATAAAAGAATGGGCAAAACAGTTTCATTTAGACACAAAATCAAGTGAAGATGAATTGTGATCACCGAGGAAAACATTAAGCTAGTGGAAAAAGAAATACTGAAATGTAGATATTTAAATCCCAAACAATTAGCACAGCAAGATGTGGAATTTTAAAAATAATAGTATAGAGAATTCAATACGGATGAAGAGAGGAAGTCGGTCGCATTAGGGCATTTTGAAAGGAAAATTACCGACTATTTTTTCAAATGTCAATAAATCGTTATGAAAAGTATGTCGAAATGTATTGAAACTCTATTAAAAAATGCTAATATTTATTTTGATTTTCCCTTCGTATGTTATTGGTGATTTTCACTTTGTTAACTCAGATCGGAAAAAAAACAATTTTGGAATTCTTTTAACTTGTTCTTTCATTAAATTTTCTGCACAATATATAAAACTAGTATAAAACATACTTTATTAGTTGGTTTGCCCCTTCTAAATTTCCTGTATAAGTATTTTTGATTGTTAGTTAAGCCAAATGGCTTCTAAAAAAAAGCTTGTGACAAACGGACAGGTACGTAAATTATATTATAAAGGTTTTGTTTTTCTGCTTACGTACGGAACTTTAAAAATGACAGAATATTTTTTTAAATTATGTCATGTAAAAAATTATTATTTAATCAAAAAGAGATGTGCTTAAGGGATTTATTGTTGAATTACAATACACTTAAAACTAGAAAAAATAAAGCAGAAAGATTACTGAAACATTTAATACACTACAAACACTTCAGAAGGTACAACACTGGAATATCTTTATTGATATACAAATATAAAAATATGTCTACCCCTTAAATTATTTCCCTTATTGCTTATAGAAAAACCTATTGAAAAATCGGTCTCCTATTTTAATCACAAAATCTATTTCACTTTTCCACATTTTAATGAGCATATGAATAATTATTTAATTTTACCGTATTTCGCTGTGGTAGAAAACAACAAAATATCTTGAATTTTTTCATATTTCTGCATTAAAGATAGGACTATTATGTCATACTATTATTCTAGCAGTACTTTATCAGACAATATAACATAAAGCACATTGAAATATTTTGAAGAGCCGTTATCAAAATATTGAACAAAAAATGTGCGCAGTTGTAAAAAACCAATATTTTTTTTTTATTTATACATATTAGCCATCATAATGTAAAAAAAAACATATAATCCTATTTCTGCCTAAGAAACGCCAACTGATTTCAAACTCTTAGAAAACATTGAAAATTTTCTTCAGAAATACAGTTTTATTATCGCGACTTAGTACATTTTTAAAGCAAATATATCGTTCGAATATTTTTATTTCTATTCAACATAACGACCGCAAAATTCACACATTATAACATTATAATGAAGAATAATTTCCTAATTGTCAAGTACAATATTGATTAATGGAGAAAAATTGATGTAAAGGACGATGCGCAGTTAGTAACTGAGCTGGAAAAGTCGTGATTAACAATATATCTATTACGATATCTGATTTCATAATAATCCACCGTATCCATGAATGAAGTAAAGTTGATCTAGTCTGCTGTTATATCTCAAACACGTGTTTATAACATTAAAAACGCTCAATCATTTCAATCAGAGCAGAAGAATGTTTATAGAAATAATAATAGTTTCTTGTACAATCACATAAGCGTCTTGAGTATGTTGTACAATTATAATAAATTACACCAGTTGATTGAGTGTTGAAAGTTTTATTTTGATAAATTATCAATCGATTTTTTAACTGTGGAAATTTTTATAAAATCTTCCTTTTATACCTTTCTCATGTCAAGAACAAGAAACCACGGTTCTTTGTATATACGATTGTGGGCTCTGGTTTTGAGTGAGGGGGTCAATCCTTCTTATGGTTATATACGAGTATGTAGATGCAAGCAAGGTAAGCGGAAATAAACAAAAGCTATTTGGGACGTTCTGTAATTTCTTTACTTTGTAAATCATTATTTATACTTATACTGGTAGCTAATTCCATTCTAATGCAGATTTTCAAGCAAGGTAAGCGGAAATAAACAAAAGCTATTTGTGACGTTCTGTAATTTCTTTACTTTGTAAATCATTATTTATACTTATACTGGTAGCTAATTCCATTCTCATGCAGGTTTTCATGAAAGTTACTCCTTTTTCGGAAGTAATTTAAAAATATAAAATGAAATTAAAAATTTATGAGTATATACCTTTTATTAAAAATACCAACTATTTCCATACCATTACTGGTTGAGTCAGGGGAAACGTTAATTGAGCTAAAACTTGTTTGTTATAACTAGTTTTAAACGTTGAATATTACCAAATTAAAATTATAATTTTAGCCATATAATAATTATGGCACAAAGACGTGAGAAACATATATTATAACGTCGCAACGACTAGCAATTAGGACAAATTTGGTATATTTAAAGAACATTCAGTTGCCAATTCAATCATTTTAAATGTTAATTAATAATAATTATTCTAATCTCACACAGCTTTTTGGTTCATAATTACACCAAAACTTTCCAATATTGAATGATCAAAAAGCTTGGACCAACATTCAAAATTGCCTTTATATTTCAAAGTTATTGGACGCTTTGCAATCTGATTATTTTGTGGCTTCAGTTTGCTGTGTCCTGGGGCACTCTTAACAACAAATTTATCCAAATTTATCCTTTTTAACCTTTGTAATGTTTAGATGTAAACATTCAAAAGGTTAAAAAGGATAAATTTGGAGAAATGTGTTGTCAAGAGCGCCCCAGGACACAGCGAACTTGCACAAAAAAAGGATTATTCATTGAAGCACTACTTCAGGTTTTTTATGCAAGTCTTCATTTGTTTCTTGAAGCACTTCTTCAGATAATTTCATTATACTCTGCCTTTGAAACTTCATCGGTTCCACATATTCAGTTTCTGGTATAAAATTCAGTTCTTCACTTTCATTATCAAGATCATTCTACTGCAGACAATATTGATTCTATCACCACTAGTATTTGTTAATTCAACTCTAGCAAGCCCTATTTTACTATCCTAATAGAAAAAAACCTTAATAATCCCCCACATAAAATATCATTCCTAATGCAAGCAAAAATGTTAAAATACTATTTAGGTCGTCCTAACTTACGTCGTCGGCTTACTTATGTGGACCGTTTTACGTCTTTTCGTGATTGTGATAGCAGACTATTTAGTAAAAATGACGAAAATTTACTACATTTCTACCATTTTGCGAAGTTAAAAGCTATTGATCTTAATTTTATAGCAAAACTGGAGTGATTATGGTAATTTTTATTGAGAATATCCGAAATTAAATGTGGTCTAAAAATTATGCTTCATGGAGACAGAAATTATTTCACCATAGTTGAAAATAAATACCAGAATCTATACTTGAAACTATCTTATCGACCGTAACCTTTACACTAATAAATCTAAATACTAAAACTCAAATATTGTAAGCAAATAACTGGACCAGCAATATATTTTAGACACACTCAAAGAGTATATACCACTCTACGACCTCTTAATTAGAAGTACGAATTTCTACATTATTGTCGCGAATTGAATTAATATTTTTAACCCCATTTTTAAATTCGATTGTTTTTTCAACCTTTCAAATTTAGACTTAAAATAAAATAGCTCGTGATGTGTTCCTTCTAATCTGGTTGATATAACCTTACATTAGAATAGTCTACTTTAAAATTCAATCTTTAATAAGAAATAAACATTTGCAATTTATTTCTATATTATTTGAACATAAATGGTTAGCATAGAGCTAACCGATTGTACTCACCCAGTCAAAGCCAAATAGATACCTTTTCCCGCAAAACGTAATGAGAGCACGGACAGCGTGCTGCTGCAGTCCGGATAAAGGCTGGAACCGCATATAGGACTAGCATACAGATGGTTTCGCTATCGACAATTCACCGTACGATCGGCGGGACTCAGCACTATACCCCTATTCCACTACATTGTTCGCGTTCGTTGAGCCGGCGCGCCATGAACGTATAGGCGCTTGCCAACATAACTATTACGTTTTACACTCGGCTTGCGCGTCTTGTATTTCGTTTCATTTTGTTTTAAATTTCGACAAATCGGAGACCGTTTTAATTACAAACTGGTAATATTCTAGTCTTATCTTTCTTTTACCATTTTCAATCTGTTAAATGAAAATAAACGAACAAAATACATCTTTTGAATAAAAATTTGAGTTTGAATATGTTCTCCCTTGACTACTATTTTTGTACATTATTCATTCATATAAGAATTTTTTTTTCTTCCTGGTTATATAAGAACAAAATTGGTCAAAATTTTCCATTACTAAAACGTAACGATATTCTATTAATATTATTGTAGTCCTTTTCCCTGTGATGATTTTTTCAAACGATAATGAAGTAAGGTAAGATATAGTTTTACCAGAATTTTCAATGACGTAAATAAAATATATGAAGTCATTGCAGAATATGATTATATAAAACAATTTAATGAATTCTATATAAGCGTAACGTAAAACTTTTATTTTGTTCACACAGCCGATAACAACTAAAACTTCTATTCTGACAGCGATTTTTTGAGAAAAGGTTAGGAATTTTCATATAGTTCTTTCAAATTCTTTACTCGATTTGATGCAAAGAATTACCTGTATAAATAAAAGACAAAATGATTATTCGGCAAAATTTTATTTAATCCGAAAATTCCTGATTTGCATGTTATTTTTTTCAATCTCTTACGCATCATTGAAACTACTCGAAGACAATCCACAGTAATCAAGTAGCGTTTCCGCTGAAAGTTGTATGTTAAGGTAAAAATATTCTATTCTACAGAAGTAAATTAAACCAGATGAATTGTTCAATATATGATGATTTTTGAAACATCCAACTATGTACAATCTATAAAAGTAACGTCTAAGTAAAAACTGCCAAAACGGATGTACAATGCAACGTAAAGGATTCGAAAAGAAACAGTCATAATTTCATTTCATTCATAAATTTATGATCAATTCAATTGTGTTCGTTGCGTATGCAGCAGGTATAAACCTATAACTATAACTATACCTATACCACTAATAAAAGTGTGCCAGGCTAATTAAACTGTTACTTTTATATTTAAAATGGCTCTTCACGGAATCAATTGCTCTCTGCAAATTATTATATAATTAGGGACTTAATTCATTTTATGGATATATGACATTTTAAACTTATATCTAAGTTTTGCTTACTACAATGAAATTAGCTATTTCGAAAAAAATAAAGACTTTGTGGAACATAATACTTCTTAATTGACATTATGAACTCACCGTTGTTTTTCTGCTGTAAAAGTATATAAAACAATAACGAATCGCTGCATTGCATCTAAGATGATGGTATAGCATCTGAATTTCTCGCTAGGCCTCTGAATCATCATGAAATTACGTACCCAAGGAAATGAGTTTTTATTGATAAAGGTTTGCCTATCATTTACATCAGTTTTATCAAACGTGATGTTTAATATGGTATGGAATAAAAATTAATAAGTCCAAGAGTACTAATGAGTTGTAAATTTGTGGTTTTTTTTTATTTTTGACAAAAATTGCCAATAGATTTATTTTCACATGCACTGCATCACAGTAATTACAACAATAGTATCCCCTATAATATTATAACTAGCATTTAATTAAATATTTTAAAATTTAATATTTGTAATGTACATAATTAATAGTGAAGGAAAATAGAATCGCGCAAACAGATGCCTCTCTCGAGGAAAAAATATGAGCCGTCATAGGACGACTGGCACAAGTGAAATATCCAAATTTTGTTTTTCACTGTCACTTTTACTATCACCGTAACTCATATTTTAAATTAATAAGACAAAGAGTATTTTAATACAGCTTATTATAATACACCGATATAAACAAGTAAAGTTTTAAGCGTTAGTAAATCAAAAAACAATACTGATAGACCAACATAAACTTAAAGTAGCGTGTGTATTGTAATAGAGAGAGAAGTATTAAGCCGACGAAGTGGAGCCGGAAAGTGCGACAAGACACGAAGAGAGCTAAATGGCACGTCGCGATGTGCGATCAGAACGTTTTAACTCCCATCCAAATGTTGCCGTAAATTTTACAAGTCAGATATTTTCTTGGACAAATGTTTCAGAGAACATTTGAACGTTTTTCCCTGTGTAGGTAAAACGTCATGTGTGTTGCAATAAGTAATAATTATTTTTTTCTTTAAGATTAAAAAAAAGCAATATAATCTATGTGAATTCAATGTTGTAGCACTACGGAAATGGAATATGTTCTAATTTTTGTTATAAACAAACTTCATGGTTTGCCATGAGTGATACCATGTAAATAATTTATATAGCAAAATAATTACAAAGCGTTTGCAGCTTATGAATTTAATAAAATTAAAATATAACTACATAAATTTACTCAGGTTTAAAATATAGTGTAAAGTTATTCATTTGTAACATTAACTTTGAAATTCTCCCCTACCATCAGAAGCAATTTTTGAGAAAAAAGCCTGTGAGAGATAAGCGAATAAAGATTGGGATGATTTCAAATTGGATGCGGAAAACGAATGTATCTATCTATATATCTATCTGTCACAGTCAATTTTCTTGGAAACTGCTTAAAAATGATTAAATATTTATATTTAAAAATTTTAGGAGTACTTGTAAATAATCTTTTTGGAATACTAATTGGCCTACTCCAAGAATTAGGCACCGAAATTTGCAGAAAAGTACAGTCTCTCTTTTATTTCAGAAAACTACTAAATCACAAAATCATAAAAAAAAGAAATTTGATAGAACCTAACTAGAAGAAAACAGAAAAATTATAGAAATTATTCTAGGTTTTATAATTATTGAGGACTTCTAAGTCTGTGAAAGTTGTGCCAGGCAATAAATTTGTACCCTTAAATATTTAAATTTTTATACATACCTAGGGGAACCCACCTAGTTTAAACTCTCCTCGTACTTATAAGCTTTGTATTTTATGGAACCAGATTCTAAACTAAGACCTATTTTCAATATTTCATTCAAATTTTAAATATCTAATAATATTAAAGTACACGATGTGTAAAAACTAATTTATGATTATTTTGTTTGGAGTTGAATTCAGTCGCTATTTCAACGGTATTACCATAAATCATATTAATATAATACATGTTAGATAAATGCTATATAATATAATGAAATATAAGCAATAAATGATCTTGTTAAGATTAAAAAAATAGAGAATCACACTAAATTTTGCCCACAGTAAATTGCATTAACGAGCAATGAAATGCACTTCCTTTTATTTAATTGGACACGACGGGTTAGGGTTCCTTTGTAAATTGTCTTTCATTTTTATTTTCCCGCCTGATTTACTCGTGGATTAGATCCTAATATATAGACCTAAGAAAAATAAGAAACGTTATATCGATTATGTAATTTAAAGTGACACCCTTAAAGTTCGGACACAAAACAAAAGTATGATTTTATTGTTAAATCACCTTGTACTAAGTTTTAATTTCATTTGTCAATAAACGTGAACCCTGTTTTATGAAATCATTTAGGTTAAGGCGTTCACAACCGGTTTGTTTTCGTGAACTTCTCAAATTACCTAATAAAAGCAAAGGGGATCCAATTAACCTATGTGAACATTATTAAAGTTTATTCAGGCAATTTTCATTTGCTACTCAAAAGCTATATATTTGTGCACCATTGTATATAATTATTGAATATATTTGTAAATATTACATAAAATTTTGGAAAATTAATTCTATATAATAGAAGCATCGTTTTGCAAAATGTTTAGAAACCATTTCAGGATTGTGCTGGATGGGTTGGAAAAAAGTGTCACTTAAAATATTGCCCAGATCAATAGTATATAAAAAGCTGAAGAAAAACGTATATAGTAAATAAGCTATAAGCGTAATGCTGAAAAGAGAATATTATCAATTGTTATAAGATTTTTTCATAAGGTTGTAGTTATATCATATTTTTGTCTTTCGAACAAAAAGACGGCTTCACTTATTTTTCTTTACTATCATGTCAATTGTGTTTTCAATTGTTTCATTTAAAACAATCCTAAATGGTTTATTAAATTTTAATATGGATTTTATTGCTAACATCAAGCCTAATTATTTGCACCTGTAAAATTGCTATTAGTTAATATTCTATATATTGAGATTTAAATAATATAGAAGACTGTCTAGACAGACGGAGCAAATCATATACGAAATAAAGTTGCACGGAAACTAATATAAAAATATTCAAATAATAAATAGTAGATTTGATATTATCTATAAGAGATTTTGGAAAATTTTCCAACATTTTCCTTTCATTACAATTTTTGGTTTTTCATATTTTCTAATGGTATTTAACTATTAACCAACTAAGTATATGGCAGATCATTTATAATATTCAAATGTTTCATAATTTGTTAATATCGGTCATGATGCAAATGATATTTAATAAAATTCCTGGGGAAAGCAGTATTTTTATATTGCATGTTTGAGCAGTGTGAAACCGACATTAATGTAAAAGAGGGAAAAAATTGTGGAAAATTAAAATATTAAAAGAGAGAGTCAATGACGCTTGTACTGCACAAATAATGTACAGATACAATGAATAGAAATACAAATGTATGTTACATACGATTTTTTAATATAAGATATGCTATTTCAATAGTCTTGAATGCGTTGACTAAAATGTGCGTTAATTATTTTGTTATTTAATTATCAAGCTGATCTATTATTTAATACCCGCAAATAATAACTTTTTTGTAAACTCTCAACCTCTGAACCTAGTGATGAGAATAAAAAAATAAATATGATTTGACTAGAAAAAATAGTTTCGAAATTAATACCAACCTGCATTGATGATATAATACGGAGTAATATTTCGAAAAATTTTAAAAAACGTTTGTTTTTAGTTGCTTTAATTTAATTTTTTTTGCACCGCCACACTTTTCATGTGATGTACATTTTACAGCCTTATAGAAGAGGTTTTTAAGGCTTAAATTGCAAAGACACTATACGGGGATAACTCAATTTAAGGAGCTTTTAAATAATATTTTTGAGCTACTTTTTTTTAAACTATATAGTTAGTATATATAGCGTAAACTATATAGTTAGTAAAAAGCATAAAAGATATAAAACGTTTTTGTTTGATTTATGAAAGCATCATACATTTTAATAAAGCTACGGTATTAATATTTTGTTTGAATCCTATTCAGATTTATTGTACATAATTCTATTTATATTACCCACTTCAGATACAAGAACCAGAATATATTTAGAACATAGAACAAAATCATAATATAAGTATGAAATATACGTAAAGTCATAAAAGTCAATATAAAGTAATACTTTTCGAATCCACGTATATAAGGACGTACTACTTTCATACATTTCGAAAGAAAGGTCGACCAAAATAGCATTACTGAAGAATTTAAGAGCTTCATATTGGTAAGATATTTTACGATGTGAATGAATTTTTAGACGAAGAAAGTATAAGCCCGTATAGTTTATATTTAGGACTTAAGATTTATATCTCGTTCATTTTATTATGAACATATATAATCCGAATTATTTTATTTTTATTTACCTGTTTCGTTCCATGTATTGGTTACGGTAAAGTTAATAATAAATATCTAAAATCACTCATACATTCGTTTTTCCTATTGCGAACCTAACTAATCTCACAGTTAATATACTTGACCTAAGAGAAGTATTTATACTTATCCGTTTTGTAATCGTAATTATCAACACTGAATCGTTTAGAACAATTGTAACTATAATTGCAGTGAAAAGAACTATTTTAGGATTCTGTAGTAAAATATTGATTTTTTCTATTCTTCATATACTGGGATTAATCGAAGTTAGTTTTTTAAAGTTAAATTTAAGTTCTTTCTGTCATTTATATTACAGTGTTTTAATTGCCGGAAAATGAATTTATTAAAAAAACCGGAGAAGCGCGATAAGAACTCGCACTACGTGGGTTTCGTACTCGTTTCGACACTTATAAACATTTAAGCTTACATGGTATTTCTGTAAAACTATTTATAAATAATAACATTTCACTACGTAAATATCTTGAAACGTGTTATGTACTGTGTCATTAGCAAACGTAAAAAATGGTGTACATTTCAAAATTAAAAAATGCCGGATAATATTTATAGTTTTCTCCTAATTTTTACTTAGATTTTATCAACACAATTTTTGATGGTTTTTTATTCAGGAGTTATATAAATAAGTGGTCGGTGTGCAAAAATATTTTGTACATTTTTAATATATAATTTTAAAAATTCAAATGAAAATTGTGAAAAGTATTTTTGTATTCCTTATATTAAGTCTTTTCAAATCTCTACTCCACAAGAAAATAAAAAGAGAAAAAAATCTTAAGACCATTATTCAACTCCTCTTTAATTGTTATACGAATATTTACAAAAAGTTAGTTTGCAAAATATGTGGGTTAATAAGGCTATCACTTTTGTAGGTGGAAAATTATGGGAACTATTTAAAAAATTATGGCATCAAGAATCATTACCACAGTTTCACGAAAACAATCGGGTGGGCTTCTAAAAACCCATATGGTTTTCTAATTTTAGGTTGAAAGGTTAACACATTCTTTTTTTGCGTATTTTTCAGAATATTTCTGAAAATATCATATTTAAAACTACAAAAAAGTATGTTTGAGATGCCTAAAATTAGCCTTTATATGCGGATTATAAAAAAAATTGCGTGTACTTAATTTACTTTCCAAAAAGTTTCCAAATGAACCTTTTTGATTTTTGGCTATTGCTATATATACAAATTGATATGTTTTATAATGTGCTAAGTTTCTACGTCAGGCGTTTTCTGAGAAAAAGGATTATTATGGATACACAGACAGACGCATGAGTGATCTTATAAGGTTTCGTTTTTTTATCCTTTATGGTACGTAATTCAAAAAGTTATAAAATGTTTCATATAATCAACAATTACACAATTTGTAAATAAGATTGTTGGAACACCTATTTACGACTTAAATGAAATAACACGATATTTGTTTAATTTATCTTGTACGGTACGAATACATTTCTGCTTGAGCCCTCCACTGAACACTTCACTAATACGAATACGTTTAGTAATTCAATTCGATGTGAGTAACTTTCAAATACGTTTTCACTTCCAATTTCGAGCAGATTTGCAATCTCGGTATTGACAGGATCAATGTTTTCAATCCCGTGGTTTTATGAGCAAAATCCCAACTGAAATGTCTTGATAATTTGTACAAAAGTTGTTAAGAAATGATTTTTATTAATTCTAAATATACACATGTATTTAATTTTTGACAGCGGAAATAAAAGGGTGCATAAAAATACAAATTTCTACAAATAGCTACTTGTTTGCCATAAATATAAAAAAAATAACCTAATATTCTAAGTTTAAGACTAAGTCTCCTTCTTCTCTTTCTAATCTTTCGTTCAAATTTTAGTTGGGAAAAACACATTGTGTTTTTCGAAGTGTGTTTCAAATTGTTACAAATATTAGAGGCAGCAACATAGAAAGCCCTCTCTGCTTCAATTCTCATGGACGTTGTGAATTTAAAACATCAAAAGTTTTCTGATATTTACATATGCATCATCCTAATTCATAAAGAATTCACAATTAAAAGAAACTACGTGATATAGTATTATCAAATGTATATGCAAAGAATATTTGCTAATATCCCACCTGAAGATGTTGCAATATAATGAAACCTAGGTCGTGGTAAAGATATTAAAGAAAATAGAAGTAATACTACATCACGTAGTTTCATTTAATTGTGAATAATGAATTTTTACAAAATTAACGCCAAATATATTCAATATCATAAAGAATTATGTTTTTGTTAACCAACCTAAAAAAAGGAGAATGTTGTCAATTCGCCTGTATTTATGAACTAATTTGAATGAATGTTTTCTTTATTCGTGATCCGCAGGTAGTTAGAATCTCATTATGTATAATGAAGATATACAACAAATTTTCAACACTAAACAGCATGTGTCGTGATCGAGTTGAATGATATAGGTCTAATGATAATCCGATAATATACAACTAAAGGTGACATAAATTTGTTCTTTATCAAAATCGACATTATGATGATGGAGCCGGAAATCGGTAAATGATAGATGGTAATGAATGGGTCCAATGATGGAGCCGGAAGTCGGTCACCGGCACACTTCAATGATGAGGAGTAAATACCTCGATTTAAATGCGTCTGACTCATCTTGATGAGACAAGAAAGTAAAGTAAATAGGTAGATAATTATGTACGGGTACATATAATATAATGTTAACTTTGATTTTTAAATCCTGATGGTGTAGGTATACCGCGTGCATAATCTGTGAAGTTTAAAAGTCAGCCATTTCTAAATTAGTATTGCGGGTACCAAGTAGATACTCTGACATTGAATATTGGATTTAACGTCATCAATCCTGAAGATACAAGGAAATTTCTTGTCTAAACCTTAAAACTTAAAAATTTGCTGTTTTAACATAGTATTCTTAGTAAGAAGTAAAGGCTCCAAACTTTGAGTGCCACTAAACTTTGAGTGACAAGTTTTCAGTCTTGACACTGTGGGAGTATTGCCTGATTAAATTGTGAGACTTCAGATTCCGCTGTCATTAAATTAATATTGTGGACCTCAAACAGAGTCTCTGTCATAAACTTCGAGTTCCAACCCCTCAGTCCTGATGTAGGACTGAGGGGTTGGAACTCGGAATATGCCGATGTGTGCCTAAACTTTTTATTTTAAAAACTTTAGGTTATACTTTTTTCTTACAACATCTTCATCAGTTGTATTACAACATCTTTAGGTGGGATATTAGCAAAAAACATGAAGATGTTGTAAAACAATGAAGATGTTGTAATACAACGAAACCTAGGCCGTGGTAAAGAAATTAAAGAAAATAGAAATAATACTACATCACGTAGTTTCATTTAATTGTGAATAATGAATTTCTACAAAATTAACGCCAAATATATTCAATATGTTAATTTACTGAAGAAGAATGATATTGTATTAGTAAATCTGAGTTTATATTTCCAAAATCGGATCGTATGAACAAAAATTTTAATTTTGTGAATATTGAAGCTAATCTATTTTAGTGGTCTGAAGTTTGAGATGGTTAGTATTTAAAAATATTTTTCCAAAATTGGGCGGAATAGCAATAGTAAAGAGATATGAATGCGATTGGGTGCTAGTTAACAATATATATTTTTCTTTAGAACAGATAACGTTCCGGTTAATTATAAATGCCATTCGCAATTTTCTACTGAAAGAAAATTAATTTAAAATATTGTTTTACTACCGGCTAATACGTGCAACAAATTTCAAATGCCTTTTCACTGAAATTCCTAGCAAAAGCGTCGTACTCAAATTGTAATTTGCAAGCAAGAGGTTTACTAAAATCTATAGTTATAATAAATTACGTTGTGAGTGATGATTAAAACTAAGGAAAATTTGTATATTGTACGTCTTTTTGCAATAAAAGAAGAAAAAATAGTTTGTTTATTTAAGAGTAAGCAGATGTTTTTTTTAAAGTTTTATCATTCCAAAAAAAGATAATATGTAAAATATATATATTCTTCAAAAGGTTACGTTATTCAAATGGAAATATTTAAATAGGGAATAAAACATAGACCAATTTGTATCTTTTTCTAAACAAAACGTAATACGTTCATCTTACCTTACATAACATGTAAAAATGCGAAATATTTTGACACTTACGAACTCCATAATAAATAACAAAAGGGATGTTTGTAAGCATCAAAATATTAATATGGACATTACAAACTTCGTAGCCTCCTGATCAGTTTTGCTTAGAAGCCCGACAAGTAAACTAAATTAATTTTACCTATTGTGTAAATATAAAATATTCGTAAATCGTGAAACTTGATTTTTTGACTTAATTTTTTTTACATTTTACAAGCAAAATGGCGTCATGGCGATAATGTCACATGAAAACAAGCTGAGGTTTACATGGCATTGACATTTTAAAATACGTAACTAATTATATATATGAACACCGCCGTCACATGAAATAAATGTCACTCATATTTGGTCGCTCATTTAAGTGGTGTTCCAAAATTCTTATCATAAACAATCGTCCGCTGCTAAAGGCATGGTTCGTTTGTTATTATTAAAGACGAGGCCCCAGCACAGTCTTCAGGTGGACAATTAATTATTCAGCTTAAAATTTCCAATTGAGAGTTTTCGCCAAAGAAATTAATACTGTTGACCTTATATTTGCACTGAACTTAAGGAACTGGATATTAATAGTTTTTCGACTATGTTTACCGATATCATCTTATAGTTCGATAGCTAAGACTATATATAAAAACTTTAATTCGTAATTAGTAAGGTTACCAGTTAATGAAAACTGAAGAACTATGCTCTGGTAAAAATCATCTTATTGACGTTACTATATATTACAACGACAACATATACACCATCGAATATTTTATATTGCTATTTTTTTAATTTATAATGTTTGTTAATAATAATTATGAGATATTATTTCTATAACACAAATCTCCTACATAACCGTTCAAAGATAAGAAAATAATAGACAAACAAATATATATATATATATATATATATATATATATATATATATATTTAACAATTTTTAAAATTTCTAACAATTCCATCGCTTGGATACCTGGGATAACAGCATCAACTTAGTAATTCCTCTAACAGTTTAAATTGAGCGTGTAATGTAGCAGAAAGTGCCAGATACGTCTCTATATAAAACTTTATCTTCAGCCCTCGTAAAACTTTTTAAATATCACCTTCGCGTACAGAATATGTATACACATTTGCATGTATACACATTTTTTTTATTTAAACCGATCAAAATATATACCTATAACCATGAACTTTTGCCATTTTAATGACAATATATTGAACATATTGAATTAAAATGGTCTTTTCCGTCATCTTTATAAAAAAAACTCAAAGGAATAAGTTAGTATTCGATTTTAAAAAGATAATACCGCGAATTTAAACAATATATAGTCATCATTTATGATTAAAATTTAGCATTAATTTTGTGATTTAGCATTAAATTCAGTCTTTTTATATAAAGCTTGAGACCTAATTTATTACTAAATATTTTGGAACAATCGTTATATTAAAAGGATGAAAATCACGCCCAAACACATTCCTTAATTTTACCGACTTTATGTTACAAACTACAATTGGTATCTTTTATTTGAATCGCTTAATTTTTATGGAGGCCTGTTTAAATATTCAGAAGCATTACGGATTTACTGAAACTAGTATATATCATTAAATTTATTTTTCTTATTTTAGTGAAAGAGTAAAAATATATTGAGAAAATGGTGAACGTGACCCATATATACTCTTTTTGAAGTCGTTTACACTTTGTTATAATATGATTACAAATTATTTTATTAGTCTCTAAATAAAAGTAAAATTTTGGCAGATTCAATAAACGTACGACGAATGAGTCTACCGATATCTCTATACCGGTCATTGTAAAATTCATCTGATATTATTCTTGTATGTCATGTATACCAATTACAATATCATTGGCGAAATGATAAGCGTTCTGTTTTTGAACAGCATAACGAAATGTTTATAATTGCTAAGGAACTTTATTAAAAAGGGCTTAAAATTTTAAAAGAGCTTTAAATAAGCAGGAATTTACTTCGTAAACCCTTCATTTTGCATCCACTGTGTCAAGCAAAGTATTATTATAAATCATTGCAAACTAAATCACCATATTCGTTCTTAATTTAAGTAATACACGCATGTAATCTTAGTTTTAACTTTTTAACTATTGGGCAAGTACACACCCAAAATTTCAAAAAAATTAACGCCTATGCAAAATTGTGTACTATTTTGAGATAAAATTCCTTGAGAGGTTAGAGTTGACAGAACTTTGAGATTTTTTCTTTAACAAAATAGAGATTTCGCTTTAAACACCTCACAAACCCATACACGATATTAATTCGTATTTAAAGGAGTAAATTAAGTTAAAACGAAGGTTAACGGACATTTTCCACTTACAGACCTGACTAGATTTTTGAAATCTCGTAACCATGTATTTACTTTATGGAGAAGAAGCATAACAGTAGCGACTATCGCTATTATTCGTAATACTTAACCTTGCTGCTTACATTAGCCATAGTTATCGATTGGAAATATCGTCATGAGTTTCAATTCCATAACTTCAAGTCACACATCATTTAATATAAATTTATATTAAGTTTCAAAGTCATGCTCAAATCTCATAGTGAACAAATTTCATTGTTAATTCAGACTAATGTCTAAACGATCGTGTGTAAGGAAAATTACATGGTCGCGCGATCACGGATACAACATGTCCATTTGTTTTTATTTGTATTCTCTTCATATTGAAAATAGCCCATTATCGTTGCATTCTATTTCAAAACAATTTATTTTTAAAATGAAATACAACAAAATTTAATTTCCTGTAATTATGTACAATATATGAAAATCGTGCATGTAGTTAGATTCAAATCTCATACTTTTCAATTCAGTGGTAATAGAAAACATTATATTTTTATGTAACTATTTTTGAAACACAAGAACGAAAAACGCTACTGTATATATTTTCATTAATGGTTATAGAATTTTCTATGATCAATACTGCTGAAATATCATTTAAACCTGTGCAGCAATAAACGTAACACTGTGCTTTATATATATTTAATAATAGATAATTATCACCATGTCGTGGTGAATAGGATTGAACTTATGTAAATTATGTTTTTTTCCAAGGATAACTGACAATTATGTTTCTTATAGAATTCTCGCATAAGTATCACCAATCTCTCATGTACTTATTTTTATTACTAACTTAGATAGTCTTAAATACTATTGTTTAAAAAAAAGCTTCATCACATCAACGAAGAGAAAAGCAGGTTCCTGATGGATATTTAATTTTTAAAAGAAAAAGTAAAGGCCCAAATTACTTTGCTGGCTTATGTCATAATCGACATAATGCCTTTAATAACAAAAGTAATGGAAAAGAGTAGGAGACTATAGAAAAAGTCAGCCTGCAGCACTAATATTTCAAAATATAATTTCGGTATGGTCGAAGAGCGTAAAAGCTGTACTTACCACACAGATTCAAGATATAATCTGCTATAAGTGATAATGGAGTGCTTAGGTTAAAAATCGCCCAGCGATATTAGAGTAGAGATTAAAAATAAAGAAAAAAATGAAATAAAGTATATATTTCACACTTTTTTTGCTAACGTCAACCATTTATAAGGAAAATTTAAGCTCCAAACCTTTAACCTATTATTTTCTAGCCTTGAGTGACAAAATTAATGTATATTTAAAATAAAGATATATAAAGAAATTGGTTTGCTGTTTTTTTTATATAGACCATAAAAAACAACAAACCAATTCCTTATACATAAATCATATAAGAGTAAGATGTTTAATTATAAAACATCGATATATTTTCAGACTGAACTGAAGCAAAATAACAAAATTTTATCATAAAACAAAAGGCTAGCAAATTTCCGTCTAACCACTATTATTAGTTGATATTACTGTTTCATGGTTGGCAAAATATTTGTGAATTATATTTTCAACACTTAATAAACAGGAGACGAGTTCGTTTATTCTTTAACTCAATTATTGAGTTATGGTTCGCTCAATTATTTTAATGTTTCCTAAAATCCATGAAATTTCGTCATATTTCTCAGTTTATCAGATCCGCTACAGTAAATCTGTTCAAATGAAATTTTGCAATTAAAAACTCATGTAAAGATATCGATTAATATCCAACAAGATATTTTTAAAAATGTTAAATATGCATGAATTACTCATATAAAGTGCTGGGGAAATATTTTTTTTCATTTATTGTATATGTATTTAGTGCAAAGTATAGGGCTATTTTTTATATGTGAAAATTTTTTAGGTGGAAGCATTTTATTAGAACTTTTTATTAACACTAATTCGGCAAATTTACATAACTGTTTCCATAGACAGAAAACTAAAAACAATCCTACGACGTCACGATTTAACCAACGCACACTTGATTTGTTTTTATTTCCCCCTATTATCGCTGTCACATAATCTAATTACTACAAAACCATTGGGTTTATTTTGTAGTTTAATTTTTACGAACAGTCATTTTACAGGGCGCATATTTATTTCACTAATACAGCTGTTTTTGTGTTTGTAGCTTTCCTGCAAATATTTTTCCAATATATCAGTAAAGCTACAAACGTAATATTGTTTTATTAGCCTCATTTATTATTTTATTAGCCTCAAATATTTTTTTCATAATATTGTACTTTTTTATTATTAACTAATAATTAAGTAAAAAAAATATCGGCATTACGGTAATTAAGCTTCTTTTACTTATTTTAACATCTGGTTTTTATGTCACTATTGTAACAGTAAAAGTCTAGAAACTTTTTGCATATTATGTGCATTATATTGAGCGAATACTGAATGTGGTAGTTTCTATCCTAAAAAAAATAATTGTTTTTTCAACCGAGTCTCAAATAAAATTTGCATATTTTATAAACTTCGCATTGTCAAATGAAAGACGTTGTTATATCATCGCACACACCCAAACAAAAAAGCCCATTAAAGTCGTTTATAGCGACACAATAAATTTTGAACAGAATACAGGCAACGATCAATGGCACAGGTGAGCCACTGAATACGAGATTTCGCAAATTGAATGCGCCTATTGGAGCGAACTTTCTAAATACGTACGTAATTAGAAACCCGTACGAAAAGTACCACTATAAAGGAGTAGACACACATGGATTAGAAGTATATTTCCAATATATGCTTACTAATTATAGCTTCGGATAAGTTTACTATTGTTATTTCAATTATTCATCAATGTCGCCACAAAAGAGAATTTGAACCATTTGTTTACATTTAAAGTTTCGCCATTTAGTTTGAACTGCTACTTTTCTTCGCAAGAATATCAAATACTGTAACTTCACAATCATTTTTTATTATTCAATAATTTTGCAGACGTATCCGGTAGGGACTAGTAATACCTGTCCGCATTAATTTGAAATTGGATGGATGGTTTTAGCCACACTTAAGTGCATCAGTTGGGTTCAGCTGTCTCAATTATCTTTGCTCGGTATCTTTTTAACACGCTATATAGAACTGCCACAGTACTCAGTAATAATATTTTTGCACCTATGAAAGATTGTAATTGTATACTATACCACTTATCTACATTATACCACTTATCTATATTATACTACTGTATTCTATACTATGTACTTTATTTTAAATATCAAGGAGCATATTCATACTGTACCGTATCCGCTAAAAAATAAAAAAGACGAATGAGGTCCTCTAAACAAGGTGAAAGAATTAGGAGGAAATAAAATTTACTTTTCTCGAAAAATAAAAAGTAATTTTTTTTTATCTAATTCAAATAATAAGTAATTTCTTACAGGTACCTACATATTGAAAAAAGTTTTTTTTCCTTTAATTTTCCAATTTCATTATTAATGAAAATATTTTTAAACTTAAAAATACTTTTAAAGTTAACAAATGTAGATATATTAATTATTATAGACCAATTATTTTTCTAAAAAATTGTTTACACCGCCGTGCGTGAACCAATTAAGTATCTTCTTTACAATAGGCCTCCTTAGGCTAAAGTTTATTATTACGCGTAACGGAGGATACTGCATGTGATAAATTAGGGGCCGACAACCACCGATTTTCGTAGAGGCAAAGTCGGTGCTGAATTTCCATTGAATTAATGCAAATGTCGAGAGGCGCGCGCCACATCAAGTTCTGCAGTTTCTGTAGCCCAAAAATTTAAACATTCAAATCATGACCAATATTTAAGCATAAATTTAGACCACAACTTAATGTAATTTTCGTACGTTAATATGAAATAACAATAAGGTAGTATCGCAGTCAGATTCTATTGAATCTTATATAACATTAAAATATAAAAACATATTAGGATTCTCAAATTGTCGTTCCGCAAACTTATGTGTATACCATATGTATAATATTCGCACAGTTAAGTTTAATACTAATTTTACAAATGAGACAGTTTTCGCATGTTAGTTTTTTACATAATAGCTCCTTAAATATTGAGCCGATTTATACAAAACATTTTGAGCATATTATTGCATATTAATAGAACATATTATGAGCTAACATGTAGTTTTTATCTGCAATAAATAGACTCATATCTATGGAAATCCTTTTTAGGATGCTTCTATATGATATTGTTGCTGGTTTGCTAGTGTAAACAAATTTTTCAATTAATTAGTTAGGAATAGTTAAAATGCGGAAGAAATTGCAGACAGCAATTAATTATTTATAATTCTTATATCTAAATAAAATATAATCTTTACGTTTTTCATATCAACATTTAGATTGACTTTATTATTGTATTATTGTTATTCAATAAATTACATAATTCATCGATACAACGGAAAGAGTTTCCTCTATTGGCGAGTAAATATATATTTACTTTTACTTATCAATTTTGATTATATGCAAGGTGTTTGGTGCACAAGTGTTACATTTGTGCAAGGTGTTTGTTAGCACAATTTGTTTTCTCGTTTTGAAAAAAATTATAACAAATTGGAAAATTAACGCTTTTTTGTAGAGAAGTCTTACTAGTAGTTTTGCTCTGGAATAATTTTAATACTGAAGTAGAAAGAGGAGTGAATTCCTGAAAAATTGAGTTTGTATGAATATTAAGCAGAAAAGTGTGTTGTGCATATAAAAAAAATACTGTAAAGGGATTTTGATTTTTCCTTTGAAGTTTGACCATAATTGTTGTATAGAAGTGATACCTATCATAAAAATACTTAAAATTTATTTAGGGCAGGTTTTCATCAAAAACGCACCAAAATATCCAGATTATTGTAGTTAGATCAATTATCATACCATTTTTAGACTTTAATAGCTGAAAGCATAAAGTGACGTAATTATTATATTAGCTTTTTAAAAATAATTAATTCTCATTATATTGTTTATATTACGTTTAAAAACGAATTTTCCCGATTTGACTTTAAGAACTGCAATTGAAATAACTTTTACAATATTTCTAACATTTTCTTCCAAAAAATTAAATAATAACCTTAATAATTGATCAAATATTGCACGCCCATTGAAATGCTACAGTAATCACAAAGCGGAAACTGATTTGAATAGCAATAAAATTCAATTAGGCTCTATAGTTGCCTTGCCACGAACAAGTGTCTGTTCCCAGATTAGGTTGAATATTCGGTTCCCATACAGACATGTATCTATTCACATTTATAACTCATACGCTCAACTGGTCATAAATCTCATGGTTAGGTTGAATATAGATAAATACTTAGGTAATGTATATGTCACGACCATTTAATTTAATTTGTCATTCAGGTGAAAATCTGATCCATTCAGTCGTCTGTCTGAATGATATTTAGCTAACAGAATTAATGAAATATTTGAGAGTACCATTGATAATGTATGTTAATTGGATTGCCAGATTGAATATTTTCGATTTCGTTTTTTTACCATAAATAATATACCATATAAATATATCAGTAATAATCAGTAGTCAATACAAGAGCTCATATAATAAAATGGTCGACATCAGCCAATATATTTTAGAATATACAATATATAAATTTTAAAAGTAAAATTGACTGACATGTTGACAGAGATTTCGAGGAAACTTTTCGTTATATAGAGATGCGTAATGCAGGCAGCTACTAAGCATTTTAAAGTTGCTACTGATATTGCAAAAAAAATGTAATATGTTTCTATTAACATAGAATTCGTGAAAATACTTTAAACCATATGTCAATTAACACAAGTAATAGTGTTTTTTTGAAAATGAACTCATAAGAAAGTGAGATGGAAGTACAAATTTTTTGAAGCAATAACATTTTTAAACGGATATATTAATTTGTAGGAAACAGTCTTTATATAGTGAAAACAGATATTCGTCAGAGATTTTCTCAAAGTTTAAAACCTCAGTGGTGGAAATAAGGGTCAGATAAAGAAAAACTATAACATGATCCATTAATTAAAAACTTCGTAAAACTACTCCTAACTAAAATAGTTAAAGATCGATGTATTTATGTTTTATATGTGTTTTATTGTTTGGCACGACATGGCTATTTATTGACTTCATTTCGTTTACTTGGATTTGGCTTGCTATACTGCACATATTTACTTCCTTCTTGATTTGGACTTTATTTTCCTTTTAATTAATTTTACAATTTTTTTTTGGACTTGGACGATATTGGACTTTTTGACTTACATTTTGATTCATTGCCGTTTTTGTTCCTATTAAAATTTTCTTCTAACGAATGGCTGTTCAATTTTGAGAAGGTAGCTTGACCATATGTCCCTTTTTATTTTCGAATATATATATAAATTTATATATATATATATATATATATATATATATATATATATATATATATATACTCAAATTAACTTTGTTTATATGAAAACATATATTAAGTCACGGAGTCTGGTAATCGTAGCGATATTTCATCGTTCACAGTTGTGGAAGAACTAATAAGTAAAAATTTAATATAGAGACTAAACTAAAAGCAAGCTATTTTTAAAGCCTAATAATATAACATGTAAAAATACTTAAAAGTTTTAGCAAAATTAAATATTTCTCCGGGAAATTTCAATGTTAAAATAATATATGCAATTATAAACAATAAAAAGGGGAAAGTCTGAAGTCACATTTTGCGATTAAGTATTTCAACAACTAAATTAATAAATTTGAAAACTAATTAAAATCAAATTACAATATCGAAAATAAGTATAAACACTCAGTTAACCTATACATAAATTGTTCTCTCAATGATTATTACCGGTTAAAATATAAAAGTAGAGTCATTTTAAGCCACATTTAACGGTTTATGAAAAAACATTTTTATATTCGTGAAAAAATTGGAAAAAACCTAATAAATAAAATCATTGTGAAACCAAATTGGTTCCATAATCAACAAAAAGAGGAGACCAAAAATCATTTATTGTATTAGTCACCAGAAAACAACACAGGTATTTGCATTTCCTCACTTATTAGCGAACAGAGGGCAGCTCTAGTATATTTCTCTAAAATGTTTACAACTAACGATGATAAAGAAATTAAAACAAGACTCGACCATTAGGTACATTTACGGAACATGAAGGAAATCATATAGAAAAGAAAAGAAAAAACGTTAAGAGTAAAATAAATGATAAAAGAAATGATATGGTCATATGATATATTTTCTAAGAAAAAATTATATAAGAACATGGAAGTAAAAAGAGTAAACTGAAAGAAATTTAAAGAGAAAAAATATTTTTTTTACTGTAGAAGAATGAGAAAAGAATTATTATAACTTATAATATAATAACATACACACACAGAATTATTATAACTTATAATATATATAAAATACACTATTATAAAAAAATAAAAAATTAAAGAGGAGAAAACCGAGAATGAAAAACGATCGCTTATTGTTATATTTAATAAAATGTGGAAAAAAATTAATTACTAAAAAAATGGAAATGTGAGACTCTACTTACTACATAAATCAAGATTATTCTTAAGAAATATTAGAAGAGCGTGAAAATCTATGTGAGCAACTACAAAAAGGGTAGAGTAAAGGAAAAAAGTTATATAAAATACAATAAACTCATAGTAATACTGAAAGGTAAATAATATTTCAAACAAAGCTCAATAACAATAATAAAAGACAAAGGATAAGAGTTATCGGATTGATTTGAAAATTCCCGAGGACCTGAATATAATAAATTAAAGATAATCTACCATAATATTAAACATTATATGATTAACAAACGTAATAATAAAGAAAAAGTATTTGAAAAGCTTTTCATTTCTCAGAATACTCCTACATCCGAAAAATAAAATATATTAGAAAAAATATGCGAAAAGCGACACCTGCATGATCCATACGCCAACAAGTCTTTGTGGAGTACAAAGAACAAAACTCTCCACAAAATCTCTTCCACAATTAATAAATAAATTGTCTCTCCTCAATGATAATAAAATTTTAATAGGTACCGTATCAATAATAAACATGGAAAGTATCGAAATAAATATAAATACAGAGGCACATATCTAAAAATTATGGGAGAAGAAAATAGAAACTTATAAGCTTTGACAAAATAAAAATTAAATTCGTTTGCGTATAAGAAAGAGATAATATAGAGTCATATTACAAAACAATAAAAGCGTCAATAAAATATAGTTTAAACTCTGCGAAATATATAAACACTATGTAAAAAAATATTATATAATGTATATAATAAAAATATAAACGACAAAAATAAGAAATTAAGTAAAATATAAGAAACCTCTGATATACGATGAAAAACTACATTGGAAAACTTTATTTAAAACAATTCGTAGAAATATAAAAAAGAAATAAAAGAACTACAGATTCAAAGTTTTAGATGAACATTATGTATGTAAAATTATACAAATAACTTTAGCAAATGTATAAATATACATATATATGTGTGTGTGTATATATATATATATACGTATATATATATATATATATATATATATATATATACATATATATATATATATATATATATATATATACATATATATATATATATATATGTATATATATGCATATATTTATAGAAAACAAATATCTCTTTCACAATATCTACCCATCTTGGAAAAGTCAATAGGCGCATAAAGGTAACACGGAACAAATTTTGGAGTTTGAAAGAAATATTCTATGCTAAGATACCAATAAAATTAAAAAAAGAAAATTCTATGCTCATGATCTTTGCGTTGTCTTTTTTACGTGGTGTCTCAAACATGGATATTTATTAATTATTCCAATACAAAAATGCAAACATGCCAGAAAGAAATATCGCGGAGTATGTTAATATTAAATCGACTAAAGAAAAAAGATGGAGAAAAGCAAACTCTATGGACGCTTTAAATCGTTATTGAAGACCGCAATGGAAATTAGGTGGACATGTGGTAAGAATGGATTACGAAATCTCAAACTTATTTATTTAATTTTTTAAAATAACTATAATATATGACGATATTACTATATCAGAAAATATATTCTTAGAAATGTTTATCAGATTTAAATTGAAATCAAATTATGTTTATTTCATAAATGAATTTTAATTAACAGGATTTTTAAAATTATCATAAAATGGTGTGAAAAAAATATTATAGAAAACTGAGATAAATGATTCCAAAGTTCCCGCTTTATAGAAAATGATGTCTCAACACTTATAAATTCATGACCTCATTACAGACCGTTGTTAAATTTAAAATCCTTACCTCAATTCACTATCGATATACAGAGTTGTGTATGAATTTCGTGATTACGTTTTTATAACCTATTTCGCTATTGATTTTTTGACCACTGACTTTAAAATTCTGTTAACTCGTTGGAATCTTTATATAAGTCTTACCTTTTATTAGAATAAGATATCTAAGTGCGGTATTGATTATCTTGTCAGAAACGAAGAAAAGAATATCAATATCCGTTCTCTAATAAGGGTCTAATTTTATTTAGAAAATGGGTACATAGAATAAGTCTGTTAGTTAACTCAATTAAATTCAAGTCATCAATGATATCCAAATATTTGTTCCTAAAATCAAGAAATTAGATTTGTCACATCTAGACTGAATGTAATGAAACTATATTCTAGTGTGGTGACAGGAACTCTTCAGTGCTGAGGAGGAAACTCGTCGGTATTGTATTCGTTTGACTTATCTTGATGAAGGAAGAATGTAATAGGTTAAATAGGTAGTTAAGTATATACGAGTACATACAATACTATCTCAACCTTTGACCCATAAATCCTGATGTTGCACGTGTACTGCCTGCTTAAACAGTGAGACTGGAAGTTCTTCAATTTTTAAATTAGTGTTTTGAGTCTCAAGCAACGCCTCTGACATTGAACTCCGGATTCCAACTCCTCAGCCCTCATGCTGCAGAGGCACTGCCGGTCTAAACTGTAAAGTTTGAGGAAATTTTATTTTTTAAAATACTATCGTGAGTTTCAAGTAGAGACTCCGTTATTAAATTACTGATTCCAACTCCTCCGTCCTGATCCTGCAGGAGTGCTGTCTGCCTAAACCGTGAGATTTGGGAATCTACTGTTTTCAACAAAAAAAAATTAGCAGGTAAAATTTTAATTACTCACTGAACTTCATCACTGCACCCTGATTTTGCTAATGACCAAATTTATATCACATTTCGTCGTGTGTTATTAGATTATTATTAGAAGCAAATCATCGAAACTTGACAACGGCATATGTCTTGTTTAATTTTGATAATCGAATTTAAACTATACAATTTTAAATTTCCATATTCATATTCTAACCAAAGTTTCATATGGCTCTATTGGGAGTAGGCATCCTAAAAAAGGATCATCTTTCTAAATAAAAAGGAAAATTGATTGAATCTATGTAACCCAAATTCGATCACGGCAGCTGCACTGTTCAATTTCGTGGAATTATATGTTGTGTCTTCCATGTACACAGTCAGATTCTTATTAAATATTCATAGGACTTTATTTAAAGTATACCATTCAAAAGAAAATAATCCTCAAAATTGTTTTATAAATGCCGGATATATTACGTAACATACCTAAAAAAAATACAATCGAATTGAGAACCTTCCTTTTATGAAGTTGCTATTTTTGGCGCCCATTAAACCACAAGCAAAGTAAAATTAAAAATTAATTTCCTCGATACTCTGAACTGTGTTGTAACTAATATTCCATAAGCTAATTAACTTGCATGTGACAGGTTGAATTCCTACCTTTCTATTACAATTGAAATATTTCATTTTTTTGCATGTCCGCTGTATATAATTGCTGTAAGTTAAATAACAAATAAACTTTAAAAGTATTTAGTTTATCCTTCATAAATAACGTGAATTTCTCGAAAATACTTTTCTTTGATTACTCACAACTTTTTTACCAATATATATTTAGATCCCTCTAAGTCTATTGTTTAAATGCAGGATACGAAACTTATTAGAGCTTAATTACTACTTACGTAATATTATTTTTGTGATAGACTAGGTCAAAAAAAGTATCAAAAACGGAAAATGTATGAACAATCCCTTCCTTTTCAATGAAAAATGTTTAATAGATTTGTCGACTACGTAAAGAGCTCTTCTAATCGCTAGTATAGTCCTTTAATAAAAACAATACAGGCGCCGTTATATGAAAATGAGCTTTCTAGAAAAGAAATTTTGGGGAAAAAAGATATATTTTGTGTGGAATACCTATGAAATTTAAAATTTAAAGTTAGTAACAGTTAAAAAAACAAAGCTATGGCTTGTATTCGTATTCCTTTTTTGATAAAATTAATTGTCAGTGTAAATTTTTTTTTGTTAGTATTGAATCAAATAAAGGCTAATAAAAATTACACTTGATATTCATAGAAGTATGATATTCATATTATTACTTACCTATTCACTTTATTGAAAACACTTATAGGTAGGTGAGAGTATTTCAATTCAGATTGCTGCTATAAAATTTTACTTTTGCTACAGACGTATATTTAATAAACTGTACTTCACTAATATATAACACAGGTATTTATTATACAAAATATAAAATAAATACTTTTTTACCTTGAATTGTACTCCACAGACTATTGAAAAAGAAATACCTGAAATCACACAAAATTCACAGCTCGAAACTCATTCAATCAATTTGACATTTTAAAATTCTTCGGCGACAACGTCCACTTTATGCGACTGTTTGACTACAGACAACAATGTGTTTGACATTGACAGTAAGAATATAATCAATTAATCCTTTAATCCTTTAAAATAAATGTAATATATAATTTAATGTAAATTCAATACATATTGTATATCAATTTAAGCTTTCTGCACTCCTTCTTCTTACGACTTTTAACTATGCCAAATCTCACACTCATCCATGCGCGCAATATCTTTAAATAGTTGTACAAAATTGTCTTTTCGTGTATACATATATAGACAGATGATCAATAAATTTTAATCGAACATCTAAAAACTCGACTAACTAGGTAGGTGTGTAATAAATTAAAAATATATTAATTAGTCTTAGTTATTCAAAAAATACCGAGTATTTTGAAAATTCTTAAGTTAAAAAAATTACTAAAACCTAGTTATAAATTCAATCGAATCTGAAGGAAATTAAAAGATTTAGTAAAATAACTAAGTGACTAGCGTAACATTAAAGAACGAAAAAATAAATATTTATAATGTATGTACGATATCCAATTTTACTTAAATATTTCACAAAACTAGATATTATTAAATTTTTTATTAAAATCGCCAAGTTCTTTCTTACAAAGATTATTGTTTACCAAACGTATAAAAACGTTAATTTAAAGCAAGGTAACCTCGATTTCCCCAAAATATAATAACGATCTTATTTTTTATATCGACAGGGTTACGTAATGTTTTTTCATCTAAATAAATTTTGTGTTTCCTCATTAAATAATAAATTAAAAACAAGGAAAAAATTATTCTATCGTTTGTTAATAAAGTACCCTGTCAGACTTCCCATTTTTGTGTTAAAGAAAAATAAACGTTAAAAAATATAGGTAAGAAAAGAAAGGTAAGATAAAACATATTATATTGATATGGATCTTTTACACCTAATATAACTTAATTAAAACACAGCTGCATCTTGATATAAAATTTAGGAATTTAATTAAACATTCACACTTTCCCGTCTGTCCACACAGTTCACTGTAATATTTTATTGTAATATATGACCATATCCATTGGTTATCAATTATAACAAAATATTACAATAATTGCAGGTGACCGTAATTATGGTTAAAAAATTTTTTATAACAAATTTTTTATAAGAAATATAACTTTAGAAGCCTTGAGAAAAATAACATATCTAAATTAATTATCTTTTAATTTAAATTAACAAACAGAATTTCTCAGTTTCTTTAACCACAATTTTCATCATTTCTTTACTCCTGACAATATTTGTTTTATCCCATTTTAAGTTAATATTGTAATAAACATCGGCATGCGATGGTTAATGGAATACGATTTAATAAAAAGGTTTTCCAATACCGGAAATTAAATCCCATAATCAAGGATTTTCCCAATATTTGGGCGCTTAATTAATTGTTTTGTGCAAAGAGCGTACGTAAAATGGTAATTGATTGGATCATACGATAAGAGGGATGTTTTTACTTCCGGAAATACTGTGACCCAGTTTTGTAGACATAAAGTATGTTACCGCAAGTTCAGTTTGTTCGAAGCGCTGTTATTATGGTTGTCAATACAATGGGAATTTATGAACTGTTTAAGATATTGGAACGCTTTATTTTGTCTGGTGACTCACTTCGAGTTGAAGTAGCTTATCATGGTTTATTAGTAATATGCAAACGTGATACTTATAATGAGGTGTCATTGCCCGTATGTTATAGGGTTTTAAACATAGAAATTGTTAATCTGTAAAACATTTTAATTTATCTTTGCTTACATCTCTTATAATTTGTCTATATTTAGAAGTAAAGCACATAATTTTATTTTATGAAAATATTACCCTTAATGTATTATTACCCTTAAGTATTGTTTCCTATCCAAAGTCTTACCAGTAACCGGAACCAGTTATTTATTCTTGTGATTAACAAGAAATTAAATTATTGTAGTAAATTTTGCATCCACAGTCCGACTTGTTATTTGATTTATTAGATTTCGTACATAAAGGAATGTCACCATAAACTCAACAAACTCTTGTAGTTGTATGTCCCGATTGAGCGTTATCTTTTATAGCTTGAGAGCTATATTCAGCATAGAATGATTTGATATTTTTAAATCAACTAATGTCACCCAGAGAGACTCAACAAACACCGTTGTAGACTCAACAAACACCGTATACTCAATAAAAGATTGTGTTTTTCAGGACCAATTTATCAAAAACTATGGGCGTTCTAATAGTTAAGATTCAACTTCATTGTCTAATATTAGATAAATCTCAATTTATGCATTAATAATGCCATTGTATACTTACTAGTGCCAACTGTAGCTTTAATTTCCGAGTAATGATACATTTATCGGATCGGCAAAGTCAATTTATATTTAAAACAAATTTTTTTTCACAGTAGGGTTTTCAAATTTATGTAATAGTAAATTGCTTCTAACACATTTATCGAAAACATAGATCATATTCAGAATTTATACAGATCTATATCGGGAATGGTTCTAGACTTAGGCACATAAGATACTATTTTTACGATTATTGAATTGTAGAATTTTGTTGATTCAAATTAAACTAAAACGAATAGAACAGTGGCAGAAATGATTCAATTTTATCTGTTTGATAATTCATTCATTTGGTATTCCTTAATAAGTAGCTATAAGTGTATTTTTAATTTGCTTTTATTCATGACATGACGATAAATTATACAGTTGGACATTCATTATAAACTATTGGTTATTTCTTTCTATCTAAACATAAAATTTGGTATGATTAAAATATAAAAGGTTATTTTTTTAAGTCATCACTATATATTACAATTATTTAAAATAAATAAATCTTTAAAAAAGAGTAAGTGAATGTGAGTATAAATATATTTTGTGTACTTTATCAACCAATTTATGGCAATTTTGTTCAAGGAATATTATAAAATTTACATTTTGTTGTCTTACTCTTATCAGGTATAAGACTTTATATTGCAACTCGATCAAAAATAGCGCCAATTTATTGCTCCATTATCTAACTTTATATAACATTATGATATGGTCATAATAATAGTAAGAATTAATTCAGGTAATTTTCATGAAGACTTTTTAGAATAAACCAGTTTTATAGCTTTTATAAAATAATCCTCGATGCTGATATTGAAAAAAACTAGTGACGATTATTTAGGGCCATACATTATGATTATTTAATATTATACATTTTAAATTCGTAAAATATACAGAGAAAAAACGTAATTTGTTAATGATAACAGAAGCTTTTTATTTGAAATAGGTTTAGTAAAAATTAATCCTTCCTATGATTACTAGTTTAATATTATAATATAATAACATAATGAAGAAAAAAGTCTATTTAAAGTAGCAGTTAAAAGTATATAATCAAAATTAAATCAAATCAACAACCTATCAAAAGTTCACTGTTGGACGTAGCTCTCTACATTGAACGCTCATTGGAACTAATGCCCATAAACGCAACGCTGGTTTGACGATTGCAGTGTATAACATTTGGACAGTGCAGTAGGACTGCTGCTCGTCATTAGTGTGCATCATTTTACAAATATTATTCCAGCTCCACTCGACGAGCGGCTTGGAATCGAATCCATATCTTCGTGTTGCGCCGTAACAGTACAAGATTATAAACCTTGTTACCTACCCAACATCCACAATGATAATGAATATTATATAAACAAACCAAAGGGTAGCCTAGTAACATTTACCTGCAGAAGAAACCAGATGCTGCCAGTCCTCGTTTTTAGAGAAACATTATTGAAGCCTTCAAATTAATAAACCAATTTAAAAAGCATAACAAAAATAAATTTTACATCAAAATGCATGCTAACGCTTTGTTATTTGTAAATAGGTTTTGCAAGTATTGCTGATTAATCAAAGAGAAATATCTTAAATAGAATTTCAGACATTGGTCTTCATCTATAGAGGTCCATAATATATTTTGATTTTCATGTTGATGAAAAATTATTTGAAAATGTTAACATCAAACTGTAATATTTAAAATACGCGTAGCAACTTCGATTGCCGTACATATATATACTATGAACATGTGTAATTACTTTGCATTGAGTAGCAAGGCCCTTATTTATTGTTGTTATACAAAGGCAAAGGAAATAATTTTTATTAAATATAAAATTCACATATCTTCTGAACATGTACACCGATTCAAACGAAATAAAAATTAAGTGTTATTACCTTTGTGTCAATTGAATGAAGTTAGAAGTTTTTACGTAATTAATGTTATCCGATCCGATTCAAGCGACAAAATCCATCTGAATTGAATTAGAAACTTATACGTGATGCATGTCAAAAAAACACACATAAACAGAAAAACAGACAAAAATCCTAAAAATCTATCCTAGTCCACATGTACAGATTTATTATATGTATAGATATTGTTACATATGATATTAAATTAATTTTTATGTTTACGTTACTCTTTATTTTAATTTGCATGTGATAATAAAATATACATTAATTTTTCAAGACACTTTCACCTAGCCAACTTCATCACTTTCGATCTGTTCTGAGAATCTTCACCTCAAAATATAAAGTAATCGTATGGAGCGAAGGATAACATGTATGCATGTTACCCTAAACTAGTAAGTTTATCTGATAGAAAATCAGATAAACTTACTAGTAGTAAACAATTTCAACCACTATCACAATTCCGCATCTTGTCTTATTGCGTCATTTCATTACATGGAGTCATGAAGTTGATAGATACAATATTGAGCACTAACAATATATAAGACTATTAGAATTAGATGGAATTATTATTCTGTTCCTTTATTCAATTAGGTGTTATAAAAGCAAATAACTGAAAAAATCTTATTTTATTTCATTCAACATAAGTTCCCTTGATTTTTTAACGTTTTGTTGTTTAATAGTAGAATAATGAACGAATTATTTTCATTTAGATAAATGTAGTTCAAAATTATAATATTTGAAAGAAATTATATAATATTAACCATAAAAATGGTTTGACAAAGGAATATAATTTTCAAACAGGTAATAAAAATATACAATAATATACAATATATCGCTACTTGCCTTTAAAAGATAGCTTAGAATATTTCGTGATTTTACGTCACCCACCCTAGTATTACTTTACTTCGGGTTTATAACCATTTAGATATAATTACGTATGGTCCTTAATGGGTTATTTAATAGTGGTTCGAATTATCAAAAATGAACTGCAACGATACACAGGATTATTTGTTCTTTAAATACATTCAACTTATTAAATTGCTCTTCATTAAGCGCTAGGCAAGTAAAATAAACGTTACAAAACGAAAATAACAGGTATTATTTTCCGATTCATTCACTTAAATTAATACTATATCTCAGTTACTGAATTTGATATAACCGTCGCTATGGGCAAAACAGTCGTAAAAACAGAAGTTAAAAGATAATCTAACGTAATTATATTTTAGTTTAACATGTTCAAGAAGTGGCAGACTTAGCGAGCCCGTTACGGTAGCTGCGTAGAGAATCTTTCTTTGCATTGTTTTCATTTAAAATTCTATTAAAACTGAGCGCCTGATGAACAAATAAATAAGAAGCGGAAATACGCAAGGTTATTCAGTTTCAGCTGCTGATTATAAAAGTTATTTTTTATGCTTCGTCGGACTTTGATTTATGGTTTTGTAATTGCGGTTGAACTGTTGATGCTTTTGTAATTGTGGTTGAGTTGGTAGTGCACATGGACTTTTCTCAGGGGCTAAATATAAGCGTATTGAAAAGGGTGCGTGTTTGTGAAATGTACATGATTTAGAGAATTACACTTAAAATACGATAACTGGTAGCAAACGATATACTTACACGTAAATATTATTTGATAGTGAATTTTATTTCATGAATAAATCAGTTTCACATTATCTGGTGACATTTAAAAACAATGAGTCACGATGAAGTGTGCGACAAGATTTGAGTATTAAGCGTATATTATTATTGCCAAAATTGGAAATATGTTACTCGTGGAGTATGTTATTTTTATAAAGCCAAAATTAATACTTTGCCAACAATAGAAGAAAAAATACCAAACAATGTGACAAGAAATTCTACAGGCCACAATACTCATGAGATGCATGATAATTTTTTTCCATTTTAGTAGCCACAAAATAAGCGAAAAAATCTTTCCAAAGCCAAACCGGACCATTAAAATTTTATTATGGATGTCTTTTGAATCCATTCCATTGACGGCGGAACTGGTGGAAGTAGGTTGATATTGGAGAAACATCACTTACTATCAGCTAACAGTAGGGCCGGTCAACTCCCGATTCCATTCCCCTCAGATGAAACGTCACTCGACGTCACTCAACGTGTCAGTTTGCGCAATTGCAATCGATAGTTTTAGATTAAAATAATCTATTATCTTTGATCAAATAATTCCATTTTATCTGACGAGTAATTCCATTTTATCTGACGAGTAATCACTCTTTTACATTTTAAAGTAGCACAAAACATATATGTTATATAACTTCATTTGCCAATTTATCTTTGGATGCTCATTTTTTGGTCATAATCAGGACAAGGAAAATTCCCAGTTACATAATAATAACGGAAACACATGCCCAACATAATTTTACCGGTCATTTGACTAGCATTTAAACAATTAAAAGAAAAAAAATATTTAAATCGTACTTTAAAAAAGAGAGGTGAAGATATTTATGTTCAATAAATTTAAATTTTTACAATTGGACAAAGTTTTTTTAAATTTTAACATAATTTTTAATGAAATATAATTCTAAGTTTTTATACTGGATTGGACTGTGCCGTTCACAATTCACATTTTAACGAAATTTGATGCCACCCAAGGTATTAATTCGAGTTTAATTTCTATTTCCCATTACGATTAATGATTTGCCTAACCTTTTGTTTGGCAATGGTTTAAAACCCTTTTTAATTATTAACAGTCTATCTAATTGTGGTGAAAGTAGTATTGTAGTTAACAGTCTATCTAATTGTGGGTAAAGGTGGACAAACAATGAATAAAGTAAAATGATAATAACATTACTGATCCGTCTGCTGTGTATAAATTTCACGGATCCTGTTCTTTACATCTGATCGAAACTGAGGGCGTGGACCTGCAAGGATGTCAAGTGTCAACATCTTTTTATTGTATAAGTCGCACAAACTCTGTAATGGTGCTCTGATACCGGCGTTTATTCGTGCATTATCGACATGAAATAAGAGGTGGCTACGAGTTAGTTTGGGAGATCGGATCTTTATCTGACTCAGTCGAGCTGGACAGTCATATTTACCTTGACAGATGTTGAAAATAATCACCAACTCTAATAATGAACATCTATGATAGAGGGCATCACATTTATAATTATTGAGTAATACTTTATACGATAATTTACTGCCACCTATACGATGCTGAAGAGCTTTCAAAAATGTTTTTAGGATGTTCTCGATACTATCAGAACAAGTAGCATATAGTGGATTCCAGACAATATCAGCGCATTCAAGTTGTGATCTTACAAGAGCATTGTTCAAGGTTAAGTATGTTTCACCATTTTTAAATACTTTGGCCGTTCTTATTACCATGTGTTTCTGTCTTACTTGTAATTAATACTATTTTTGTATTCTATTAGCTGTTATTCTTGTAATGTGTTGGTATTGAATCATTTGTTATTATATTCTTCCACGAGCCCGACACTTTGGTTGAATCTGTAAGTTGGCCATAGAATTTCGACGAAATAATTAAATAAATAAATAATTGTAACAACAGATGTTTTCAAAAACAAAATATTTTAACAACTTTTTCTAAGTGTATATTTTATATTTTCTTTACACGTGTATGTAGATAAGAAAGAGTAAATGATATGCTATTCAAATGAAATATTCCCTGAATTTAAGATGTATTCTTCGGCATTAGTACTTATACTTACTACTAGTATTAGTTAGTACTTACTACTAGTATTAAGAATTTTATATAACAATTAATATAAATATCATCCTTTATCACTAATTACAATTCAGTTTCTTTTATCATATCATGTGTCAAGTATTAACGATAAATAATTTTATGAACGATTTATGTAAGTTTTCATAACTTTTTCGAGGCTATCTCTAAATATGACAGACAAGTTTTCCTTAGTCTTATTCAAAACGTTCTTAATATAGCGCTTCATTATTGTTACATACCAAGGTAAAAAATTTAACAGGAAATATAGTAACGTTTATAATAGATCTTTATTACTTTGTATGTATGTATATATAAATTGTTCATATTATATTCAAATAATTTTTATTTTGCACTATCATTTTTAATATTCATTTTTATTAGTTAAACAAATTTAAAATTATTGTTTAATGAAACGTATTTCCTTCAGAGTCCAAACGTCGGTAAAATACTCTTTATAACACATATTTGCTATATTTATCGGATTTTGAAAACTGAATTTCCATAGCTCGTGATTTCCAAACAAATCATTGAATCCTTAAAAATATATTGTCCCTAAAATTAATTTTCACAAATACAACGTACAGACATAATTTTGAGTAAAAAGGAGCAAGACAACGACCACAGGATCCGCACTTGTTTATTAGGTGCAATTAAGCAACTAAGGTTATCCCGTCACACAATACGTTTTACGTTTCACACAGACGATTACCCGACCACGATGCATTTAGAAAAATTATCACAAATAAATATTTAGAACTTAAGAAAGCAAGATTTACTATGTCCGTCCGTTTACTATATACCTGTCACCAACACTAAAGGTGATGACAACTTTGGGTATTAATAAGTATAAGTGTGACTTAAATACGTTTATTAATCATTTAAAAATGAATCGATGCTATTCACTAAGTTAAGTCGCCAGAAGTTTATAAATCAAGAATAACTAGATTTTAAGATCGTGCTTAGACTTAATAGCAGAATATTTGAAACTATTTTGATGTATATTACAGAAGAATTCAAATTCACCCATTGTTGGGAATATATCGCATATTACTTCGTTTTCTATTCACTCGAAACGAAATTTAAGGATTTCTATATTTTATTTATTTTTTACTAACCAATACTTAATTGCTAACTTGAACGTCGTACTCTTTAAAACCATCGATCGCCGACAAAAATATCTCGCGTTCTTTTGACGCTATGTCCGAAAATTTTCGATATGGATATTGACATCCCAGAAATTTCTGGAAAATGGATAGATTCATATTATTACATCTAAAAACTTAAAAGTCTCTGCAATCAAATTAATTAGCAGATTAGTTTTGAAAAAGTTAAAATTTTTTAGACCGTTTTTAAAAGTATTATCACGCATAGTATATGTATCGCTCATAACTAGCAATGCTGAATATTTCTTATTTTATTTAACGAATGAATTGAATATAATTTGAATACTTGACGAAAAGACAATTAGATAGATTTAACTCGTGTGATTTCGCAAATTTTAATCGCATTCCCCCGGCAGCCCTACTGAATAAGAAGATGACTAAAATGACGACGACCAACACGAACTCTTAATAATATTTTTCATAAACCGCTCTTCTTTCACGGTCGACAGATTCGTTTGGAGGTTTCTTAATTATTCAAAATACCGATTTACTTGGCCCGAGGCGCGGAATTGGGCTTTAAATCGTTATGCCAAACTTTCTGCATTTATAATTGAAAACCGGGATGAGATTCGGAAAAAAATGTTTTGAATGTACGTATGACTTGTCTGTAAATGGATTTGTCCGCACTTACGTCTCGTTTTAAATTACTAGTTGATTAAGCTTTATTATTGAACCCTTTTAATCGAATGGAAGATGAATGTTCGAATGGTGAATGACGAGACTTCTTCGCAACTTTTTTATTTTTTTCCTTTTAATGGCGAAACGTTGTATCCGAATAAGATGTGATTTATTGATAACTTGAGAATAGGATTGATTTTTTTTATACGATTCCAATAATTGAGTCGGGCGGTGCGTGATTCTGAATAATTGTCTTTTGTTTCCTTCAAAATTTCAAATTACTTTCACGAACGAAAAATTATTAAGAAATTTAACATTTTACACAGCGTATTAAAGGTAAAACTATTCATGCATAATTCATGCTAGTTATTTATTTTATATTATACGTACATTAACCGCGACTTTTAGTCTACTGACTCTGCATAATAACTAATATGATTGAGAGCTTAATTAGTGTTAAGGTTATATGTCAATAATTAATTACAAAGAAAAGAATAATCATATCACTTGACTTAAAATCTTCCTCGTAAATATATGTATGTGGATAATACTTAACAGATTAACAACATTCGCTATCTCATTACACTTTCGTAAGCCATTTTTTTCTCAAAATTGAACAGAGCAGTGGATCAATTTCTAAAAATTTGCCCAACCAAATAAAAAAATAAATAAAGATAATTCAAAGTCGCCAATTTCAATCCCATTAGGTTTTCAATTTCCTTTTATTAATGACACTTTTATAATTTATTTATACTAGAATTGGTAAGCAGGTAAATGTTTTCTTCCTCCATGTATAATTGAAAAATCCCTTCATCGTCATGAAACGTTTTTGAGTCTACACTTGGAAGAAAATTTTTAATTTTTTTCTCTTTGTTTTTTACGCAAAATTATTATATTTATTTTAGGAAACGAAGTTTTATATAATAGTGAGCATTGTCTTTAATATTGAGTCTCTATCAAGATTCAGTAAAATAAAAAAATGAAAACGCATGTACGTTTTACATTTTCGAGAAGAAATTATTGAAAAACTTCTTAGGAAGTATGAATTCCATATTTTTATTACTGGATTAATATTGTTCTTATGACTTTTTAAGTAAGCGATCACATCTTAGCGCTTTCAAAGATGAGTATAAATTGAAATGGAGGACTTTAACGCTTTCAGTAAATGCTAATTATATATATATATATATATATATATATATCATTATGAATAATACTCAAGTAACTATCCCTGTTCTCCGCAATAACTTCAGCAGTGCGTTTGATTCAGTTCATTTTTATTTTCCATTAATTTGTTTTAAACCAGTCAGTTTATTAACATTTTTATTAGAAGGTATAATATATATATATATATATATATATATATATATATGTGTGTGTGCGTGTGTGTATAAGTAACAGAGATAACGTCTAAAACACGCAAAAGTTGATTTTACTGTGTATTTACTATAAATTTCCGTCAGTACTATAAAATATACTTACATGTAACTGCCTATCATATTGTCGCCATTGCGTATCACTGGTGAATTCTGGAAAATTTATTCGCCAAAAATTTTATGTGAACAAAAATACTTTAATATTAGATGGATAGGTATGCAATAGGTAGTTTTGCATTAATATTCCACAACAAATTAACGTGATAAGTTTGGTTTCCCGTATGTATTTGTGGAATTCCATATGTACATATGGGTATAGTGTGTACATAGGACGTAAATATCAAGAAATGTGAAAGTAATTTGTTTGGTTATTCGACCGATCTTCATGTCATGGAAATAAATATCCTGAAAAATACTAATCACATGCAAGCAAAACCGCAAAGTGGTGAGTAACGTATCAATGTATAAATTTTTTACAGTTTGTGTAGCCTTGTTTGTTCACTTTCCATTAACCTTGCATTGAATTTTCTGCACAATATCGTCGGGTCCTATCCCTTCCCAATAACATTTGCTTTATATTGTTGAATAAAATATTTGCATAAAGTCAGTGGCGCTTTGCAGAAGGTTACCTTTCGATTCCACCCAAATCCTATGAATAAGGCAGCGGTCGGAACAGGAAAACTAACATGAGACAAACAATGTGAAACTTATTTGGAGAGCGCAGTGCGAAAAATTCGATTTCGCTGTGTATCAAAGAAGGTCGGGTTCGGTCGTGGGGAGCATTAGTGAATAGATACTTTCTGATAAGGTTTCCACTTCGAAAAGTTTCTAGACGATTATTTTTCTAAATATAGGTACTAACCGAATTTATAGGCAAATTTATGAAAGAAAATGACCATTATAATTCGAATCTTGTCAACGAAACTTGTCAACGAAATTAAAAATATATCTTTTAAAAAAACAATGTTTAATAGTAAAAATTGATATGGACGTAGACAATAAACAAGTTATTCCCCTTAACAGGAAGAAAACCACTACCATATCAAAGAACTATTGAAAGCATATTCAAAAGAAATTTTGTTACCTAAATATGTGAAATTTATAAAAATATTCTAGAAATATTAAAGATAAAGTGACAGATCTTCTTTAAATCGTGTTAAAAAAAAATTACGTTACTTTAATCAAGTACTGTCACATCCTAAATTTCTGGGTCCAAAAAGTGTATTTTTTTGTTTATTGAAATGTATAATATTCTTTTCAATATTTATATAAAACAAAAAAAATGTATTAAATGTGAAAATTTATAAATTATACTCCAAACAATTCTATTACTTTTGTCGAAAGCTAGTTGTGGATAGTTGGACAGTTTTTTGTTACTTTTTAATATTCGCCAACCCCTAAATATGTTTTACAATTTTTGCACTCTAGCGTATAATATCTTTTCTTTTTATGACCAACATTTTTTAATTCTTACCCGCATTTCGTCTTTGTGGATTTTAGAGCGTGACAATGGCAGATTCGTTTTGAGATAATTTCTATAAAAATCGACATCAAGATGTTTCCTCCCTAACTTCTAAACATCCCTCAAAAAATATGAAAAAAAATTTAATATAGCTCTTAACAAGTACTTCAATAAAAATTATAACAGATACTGTAGCATTCAAACTTTTCCATAAAAACAATTTAATGCAGTAACGAAATTTTGTCAACGTTCAAATTTATTATCGTCATACACAGAAATGATTTTCAAACTGTAGGTTTTCATGTAATACTTACAAGTATAGGGCTATGATCACTTTAAAAAAGTCTTTGGTGATTTTAGGCGGTTATCCGTTTCACATTTTGTAAAATAATTAATCTCCCTTCCTGTAATATTTTAATTTTAAAATGAAAATAATATTTTTTTCTTTTATCAGTTGAAGCTAGTTTTATTAAATTCTATAATTCTTTTAAATAATATATGTGACAACACCGATATAGTGTAATTGCAAATTTGTCCGCATTGTGAAAAATAAAGTAACTTTTATTCAAATTAAACAACGTGATGTAGTATTATTTCTACTTTATATATATTTTAGAATTTAAATAAAGTAGAAATATTACTACATCACATAGTTTAATTTGAATAAAAAAATGTGATAATGAACTTCTACAAAATAACGCTGAGTATATTAAAAAAATAAAGTAATTTATTGATAAAAATTCCAAGAAACAAAATTAATTTGTCAACTTTACCTAAAAATGGTGCTTATATACGGTGAATTTATTGCTTCAGGAGAAATTTCAACCAAGCTATGAATTAATTAAATCAGTTTGGTGGGAAAAATTACTATAGCCGTAACACATAAGAAACATATATAGGTTAGTAAATAGTTCCAAAATATAAAAATTTCATTGCATAAACATTGGTTTATAAACATTTCTGTTTTTAATTAATACATTGTAACAATTCATAATACAAAATAAACAATTGGAAATACATTCTAAAAATATTTCAAAATTGTTTTTGTGTGTTTACTCTAAATAATAATATATCGCAAAATATAATTTTATTACAGATAAATAAATATAAATAAGATTAAGTATAAATCCTAACTACCATTTGCCACTTTATTTTCAAAATTAAGTGTGACCATGAAAATGAGAGAATTTCAACTTAAAAAAACTAATAATATTAAAAGAGTAAGAACCGGAGTACATATATATTAACTTTTCAAAATATCGAATATAATCAGAATAGGTCTTTCATAATGGAAGATATTAAACTTAAACCTTGGTAAAAGTTTCCCAGTTTGATAGGAATAAAAAGCAATTCAAATGAAAAGAATATATACTAAAAATGTTTCTATTGATTGAAAGATTTGTAGAGAGCTTTAGGGTTTAATATGTTTTAATAATGTTTTCTCCTCAAGTGTTAGGAAATTGTCGCTTCTAAAAATATAAAAAGGTGCTACCCTTTATTTTATCCAGAACTTTAATGGAAATAAATTTTTATTCCCCATAAATGTTTGTCGTTTTTCTCCAATTTTTTCAATGAGGTTTTCTTACAATATCCACTTCTTTTGATGTCTTTTGTATGTATGTCAGTACCAATAAATTATAAAACTCTTAATATTTTATCATTTATGTTGAGATAAATATTCTTAAATATTTGTAATTGCGTACATAGACAATTGTAATTGGAAATATCATATATTTTAGTAGACAAACTGAAAACCGTGAAGTTATTTATTGTGGTTACGTGTGTCACCAATGATTTATTATCGATAAGACAATTTTGAATATCTTAAAATATAAAAATCTATCAGTCACTTCACGGCAAATAAGAAAAAGATTCACTTACTTAATTCATTTATTTATAGCCTTTGATCGAGTTGAAGAGCAATTATGAGAAAACTATCCAAACTGATAAGATAATAAAATTGTTCGCAATTACTTTCAATTAAGGGTGAAAAAACTGCTACTTCCCGACTCGTGTAACTTGCGAAGTTATATCATTGAGATTTATATCGCCAGCGATATATTTAGAAGCGCCAGTAATATTAACTTGCTCGAGAATTCGTCATTTCACGAATAAACGTTTTTTGTCATTTACTGGCTTTGGAAGATTCTATACTTACTAATTAAATTTTAAAATCATTCACGAACGAATAAAATTATTAAAAATGGAAGATAATCAAAAACAGGCCTAATTTCAATTTTCTGTTAAAGTGTAATCATGGTTCTCAAATCTTCTCTAATGAAAGTGGCAAAACAGCGTTATTATAAAAACACATGGAAAAAGAAGATATAAAAGAGGCAAGTTTTAGTGTTGTTAGAATATTTGTATAAAGTTGTATTTTTTCCAGGACGTGTATGTTATTATTGAAGGAATTTCTTGGATGGTGAGAAAAGTCAAAAACGAATCGAGAACTGTATGAGTCAGTGTAGGAAAACAATTTTTGGATCAATCTAATGTAATTAATAATCATGGTTTACTATAAAAATGATAATCCATGCTTATTAGCTTCGGTTAGGATTATCACATAAGAAATTACAAATTGATATGTGTACATATGGAATCAGTAGGTTTTCTAATTTTAATTTATCTATAAATAAATACGTCATTTTTAGGGTTGTGTATCTGAAAAAGAAGAAAAGAATCCTTGTAAGATCATTAATGTGTCCGTTCGTTCTGTCTGTCACAGCCGTTTTTCTACAGAATCCTTCGAAGTAGAAACTTGAAATTTAACATAAACCTAAGCATATTAACCCGAGTATTTCTCCATTATCATAATTAACACTAAACATATTTATAAAGAAATTTTTTGGGGTCACTTATATTTTTTTTAAATATAAAGAAAGAATAAAGAAAATTTGGAAATAAAATTTGCTTTTCTTTAATTCATTTCTCGTAGAGCATTAATTGAAAAAGCGAATTATAAGGATTTTAAATGATAATTTTTTGCAAGGTAGTTATAGATATTGCTGAAAATGTACACAAAAATATGTCCACTCCATCTCGAAAACCGCCTAAATTAAACTTTAGAAAACAGGTTACCAGAAATTTACATATACCTATTTCACAGTAAAATTATAGCAACGATTATAAATCTTACATTTTTTTGAGAAAATCTCAACAATTTTATCCCTGTTATATTTTTATATATTGAATCGTAACCGAATCGATGAACAGTTTTCATTTACGAAAATAAAGTTACTATTTTTCGATTTTTCTAATTTCTTTCTTTTTGAATAAAGAGTTGCTATCTTATTTTTCATTAACTTTTTTTTAATAGTGAGAGGGTAGTGTATAAATGTAATAAGTAATAATTTTATTTAATAATAGTAATGACCGATTATTCCGCTTCTATATAAAGGTTCTTCGAATTATAATAGGGATCATTACGTCGAAAATATTATATGCAATAATTTTTATATACTTGTACGGATATTCGTATCAAACCAAACAACATACACAAACACCTAGACAAGTCGCAATTTAATGACATCGTCGAAATCATACTACGCAACTCAATGACAATAATGATTTAATAAGGTTTCCACATACGGCACGACCGTTGCGGTAACCGGTCGCGAGGTCAGCTTATATCCGCGGTTACATCTGCTCATGACGTCCGCCCGCAACACACAACAACTTCGGCCAAATTTATATTCGCCTCCCCTACGTTGTCTGCAATAAAAAAATTACTGCTCGCCGTATCCACTTCCGTTCTATTGTACGCGAGCCTTTTTTATTATTTGCTACTGATGTGTTACTTTATATCTCTGTAGGTAGATGCGTCGAGCTGGTCGTAATTTCATCTGTTTCAATTGGCGAGAATCGGTATGTAAGTTGCTATTATTGTTTTTGGTAATTTCAACGTCTTTACTCCGTAAATTAAACAGTATTTTTTGCTACTAAAACGTGAATTCTGTGAAATTACAATAATATGGGAAGTTTCTTTTGAAAAAAAGCAGGGTTAGTCTTTAATTGTTTTGTAAAATTCGTTAATTAAGGTTTGCATTTGCTGAATAAACGGGATATTAAAACCGTTGAAAAAAAAGTTTCAGATATAAAGCATGAATTAATTTTATAAACAATTATTAAGTATATGACTAAATATACTCCAAAATATTTTAAATTTCCCGTAATGATATAAAACACGAGTTTAATATCATTAGTTTACATGACTGATTAAGATTCAAACACGCAACACGTATTTGAAAAGGTGTAATTGGGAATAAATTTATAATAACAGAATAATAAAAAACTTTGGTTTCGAGCTACTTCTAGAATGTATATTATGGATGAAATATATGAAAATATTAATAAATATGATGTTTGCAGATAACTTAAAATGTTAAAACTATAACCAGCCGATGTATTTTAAGAAAGATTCATAGTATTCACTTTAGCAAGATTTAATAACCCTTAGGTAATACAGGGAATGAATAGAATGAGTAATAGATTCTGTAGTGGGAAGACTTATATTCAGAGAATGTTTTCTACTAAGACATTTTATAAATATTTTATATTCAGAAATTGGATTGAGATCACGATTACGGGGAAGGGAGTTTGAGTTTATTCAACAAATATTTTGTTAATGCACGTACACGTATACATATATATATATATATATATATATATATATATATATATATATATATATATATATATATATATATATTTATATATTTATATATACATATATATATATATATATATATATATATATATATATATATATATATATATATATATATATATACATATATATACAAAAAGAAGGGATCATACTCTCTTCTCTATTCGAAGCTTTTTGATTTTTTTCAAAGTTATTTTCGGAATGCTATAGTCATAAGTCACAAATTTATCATAGTGATCTTTTTTCATAATATTTCTAAATTATTATGCTATAAGGTGTACATTAGAATTTGTAGGCCACTGCTATGGTTTTTAAGGAAAAAAAATGTAAATGTGTTCTTCCTCTTTTCTACTAAAGACTCTTTTTTAATTTGCTCTATGTTCGATATTTTATGATGTAAAAAAATAAGACTCGGGTGATCATACATTTGAAACTTGAATTTATGCATTTAGTAAGGATTTTAAAATGGTAAAGCCATTGCCTGCATTTCTAAAAATATAATTTAAGTAGAAGTTTGTTTTGGAAATATATTTCTCGTCACTATTCTCTCTCTCTCTCTCTCTCTCTCTCTCTATATATAAATATATATATATATATATATATATATATATATATATATATATATATTTATATATTTATATATATACATATATATATATATATACGTACATATATATGTTATATAGTCCCGTCTTAGTAAGGCCAGACGCAACAACGGTGCCTTCAGTCTATTTCCAGTAACTCCTTAATGTAATGCGCTGAATATTTATATATAATAAGAGCATATGGTGATTTCCATGTGCTCTTGGGTAAAATTATATTTTTCTTGTTTCTAAAGTTCTATAACTCAAAAATAAAAACAGGACCCTTATGACAACATTCCTATGTCGGTCTATCAATCTGTCATAAGTCTTTTTCTCAGAAACCGTTTGACGCAGAAATTTAAAATTTGCCACCGTGATAAAAATTATTAATTCACATGTAACTAATACTAAAAAATATTTATATGAAAATATTAGGTGGGCAAATTAAGTACTTGAAAATTTTTGTTTTCATTTCACACAGAGTGAGGGGTATCTGATTTGAAATGGCTAATAAAAAAGGTTTCAAAAATATTTTCGTAAGTTTAGATACCATGTCATTAGGGATATACTTAAAAATATGGAAAAACGTATGTTCAACCCCCATTCTCCTTATTTCCGAAACTAACATATAATAATTAAAAGAATAATAATTTTGGAAGCCTAATTGCAGGAAAATTATACCGAGTATCCTAGATCTTATAATTGTTTAAACATTGTGTAACGTATATTCCGTAATATATTTTTGTTGCGAAAAATTTATATTTGTAAATAGTTTAATAGAAATACTACTTTCACTTAAATGCTTTTAAGTGCCTAAATGTGTACAGAGCCGTTGTAGTGCGCATTCTACTCGAGCTTGACAGACTTTTCCGAAAATCACTTAAGGCTTATTTGTTTAAATTAATGCAATTGTTTGAAGCCTTTGTTCTTATTAAAAATAAATTCCTAACTGATGTTAAATATTTATTACTGATACCCTATAATCTTCGTTTTAGTGTTTTTATCGCAGCTATATTTATTTAAAGATTGAAAATGTATTGTATTAACTAATAACTATGATCAATTTAAAGTAATATAACATACCTCAACAATTAAATTATATGAGATGAAAACATACACAGTTAATTTATAAAAATACGGGTATTCATAAAAAAGTATATATATATATATATATATATATATATATATATATATATATATATATGTATGTATGTATATATGTGTATATATATATATATATATATATATATATATATATATATATATTGATGGAGAATATGCATTTTTATATAAAGTACTTATATTAATCAAATCAATAATTTTTAGAAACTTTTCATCCGCCTTTATTTGATGGCTATGTAATATATTAATTTGCAAATAAAAGAAAGCAAGCTATGCGAAAAATGAAATTCATTTATTACAAATATGCTATTTAATGAATAAATTACCTTTTTTTTAAATTTTACCACGCGTGTTTCCTTTCGCATCTGGTATGAATTTTGGTATGACCAAAATATTTTTTTAAAATTCACAAAAATAAAGAAAAGGTATTAATTTAAAAAAATCTATTAAAATTAAACATCAAAAAGTTACAAATAAAATTAAAAAAATATTAATTTAAATCTAATGGGTTTGTTGCTAAAATTAATTTAAATTCAGGTTCAATTTTTAATCCTAATTCAGCATTTTATAAATGGTTAGATCGAAAGCATTATGAAATACTGACTTATGTATTATATTCCATTATAGATGTATTATATGTATTACACTTAATGGCTCCTGATTCTTTTAAATAAATTTAAGAGCCAATATTACACAGGTGTATACTTTATTATTCCCCAGTGCGTCAGCCACGATCTTTGACGACGGAAGTAATTACAACACGGGTAATTTTACAAGTAATCCACTTATTGTCTAACTTCTTGGAAAGAGGAAATCTTTCTCTAAAAATTATAATATTTATTAGTGTATTAAAGTGTTAAAATGAAATGCTTTGCCTACCGTATGTGCGACTCCTGTGCCCATGAAGACGCACTAAGTTTGCATTCTTGCCCGGTTTCGGTGATTATTTCTTCTATAAATAAGTTTATTAGCCGATTCAGAAATTTATTATTTTTTACAATGACTTCTTAAATAGTTTAATTTTTAAAAACAATTTTTTGCAAAATTACTCTTTTTTCGTCCTTGATTATTAAAGTCTGCCTCTTGATTATTATCGTCTGTTTTTAACTATTTTTTAACTTTTTTGCAACCCATAGCGCTAATGATGAAAATTTAAAATTCGGGGAGGATGTTAGTTTTATAATGAAGGCATCGTTTAAGAATAAAAGAAAAAACTTTTCCGAATATTGGGTTTGTAACTAATATACAACTTTTTTCAGCGATAATGCCGCATATTTTGAATTCAAATAATCTCTATAATTATATTTGCTACCTCTAAAATTTCTAAATAAATATTTTTGAAAATTATGTGTTATGACTGTGCCAAATTCTAGTTACTGCGTCAAACAGTTTCTAAGAGAAACGGCGTACATGTATGAATTTTGTAAGTCAAATGGAATATTGAATTAATAGCGTGGCGTTCACTTTTTAATCCAAAGATCTAATTTTTTCAGAGTTCATGTTCACTTCTCTGCTTGTGTAATTGAAAATATTGTTATATTGGCTCGTGTTATAATTTATAGTGTAAGCTAAATATATATATATATATATACATATATATATATATATATATATATATTTATTTATTTATTTTTTATATATATATATGTTTATATATATATATATATATATATATATATATATATATATATATATATATATATATACGTTAATCTACCAATATTATACAAATTCATTCACAATAGTTCCAATATACGTTATAATATTTTGACCGAAGTTGCAACTTTAAAATCACTAGAGTATTTTTTTGAAATTATAAATTTTACCATTAAATAAATTTGTAACGAAGTTTGAACAAAAGGGTATGATAATATAACTATTTCTCACCGAAGAAAAGTTTTAAGTTAACACACATAATTATCAAAACAAAAAGCAAAATAAAGAGGAAACATACTGATGATATTTATAACCACGACTCAGAGTTAAACTTTATCCTCTACATGTTCTTGTGACAATAAAATATGTTTAAAATGTTAACCAAACTTAAGTGGTCCCAATTTAATCTTATTATTTGGAATACTTATTAACACTTTCGAACTGTGGAGGTGTTATCACCGGGTAAAAAAAAAATTTACTTTAGTTAAGCTGAATGTTACTACGAATAGAGGTTTTAACCTAAAATTTGTACAGTCTTTTAGCACCTGCTTTAAAGAAAACGGTATTTTATACTAAAAATATAAAAATATAAAAATATAAAACACAGTACAAAATTATGAACAATAGAACAAGTTTACGTTTTAATATTCAGTCTGAATATACAATTAATGTGACTAACGAATCTATAAATTTTACAATGGAATAACTTTGTTACAGAGTTTGAACAAAAGTGTATGGCGTATCGAGCCATTTGTCCCTGCCAAAAAGTTTTTGTTTAGTACGTGCGTAAACTATCGAAACAAACCATGAAATAAAGAGATAATATGCTCATATTAGTTTATAATGACGACTCAGTTAGTGTTCAATTTTATTTTCCACGTGTTTTTATAATAACTAAAATATATTGAAACTCTTAATTGCGGTTAAACCATGTTTCATAGAAAAGCTATGGTACTCTATAAAGTTGTAGTAAAACTAAGAAAATATTACACTTTGATCTTGATTCTGGAGAAGTTTTAATTATACCCAAGAAATTGAGGAAGTGATATCTTGTGTTAATAGGTTTATTAGACCATATTTGAAAATTTATTTATCTATAAATTTACTGTTAAAATAATATTAAGTAAGCAGTATATAGCAATAGTTAGGTTTTTATAGAATAATAAAAACCTGACTATTTTCGTATTAATATCATTAAATATTAGTCCGACATAGCAGTATACTATCAGGCATGATTGACAAGAAAGTGGTTATGAATGTCAATGTAAGACAAGAGATGTTTTAAATAATTATTAACAAGCCGGTCAATTGAACGAAAAGTGCCAAATTTCCTTAGTTAAAATGATTGATATTGTCTCATAAATCTAGCCAATCACAAATAATATAAAATTTAAAAACAATTATTCTGCTTTATATATTTTATTTTAAATTATAAAGAAATTCGTTTACTCTAACTTATAATAATAATTAGGTATTAATTAATATATTTGATGACATATACCAATGCAAAGCTATCTTGAAGCATGTGGAATTCATATACTCGTACGAGATGAAAGAACTCGAATGATTTTTTAATAAAGTTTAAAAAGTCCCGAAAAAGATACGAAAAATATCTTTGCTTAAAAATTTTCTACAGCGAACATTTTGTAAAAAAATATTAATTTTTCATTTTTTAACCTTTCCTGGAAATCGTTTAAGTATTGATATTACATTTTATTAAAACCTATTTTGTAATAGATTGACAAACCTTAATCTAAATAATTAAGGAACACCGCTGATCAAGAAATATTTTAAAGCTTTGTAAATTATAAGTAAAATTTCGTCTTTAAACTCAAAAAAGTTTAGGAAAAGGGAAATATTATAATTTTTTTATGATTCTGTTACATAATCATTAAAAACTTGCAGCTACCAACCTAAAATTTGTTATTTGATTATAGATTAATGGTTCTGATGAAAATTAGTTAAAGATTTAATGTAAATTGAACAGCAGCAAGTAACAGCAACATTTAAGTTACTTTTACTTGCTGCTAAGTTAAATTTTGCTGCTAAATAATATTTAAGTATACGGTAAATTTTTTTTATAACTTTCGATTAATTTAAAAATTACACCCCATTAAAACTAATAGCGGATATGTATTTGTACAAATGCCCACAAATATTGACACGGGTATACTTGTAAAACTTACTTTCTTGAGAATATTTCAACTTCAATAATACTTTATTCAAAATGGGACCTTTGAAAATAGGTATGCAAAATGATAACTGGTGGGTTGATTGTATAATCTATGAGCCACAAGAAACACAAACGTTTATTTGTATGCGTTTCTCGTGAATCTTTGAAGCAACGGGAAGGAAATTAAATTTTAAAAAAAACCTAAATAAAGATGAAATAGAGAATATTTTTTTTTATCGATTCAGTTTTAATTTATATAGTGTGGCTTAATTTAATATATTTAAAACTAATACAGATGTAAATTTTAACGAATTTATTAAAAGAATTTTAATTTCCTTTTTTCCATACCTATTTTTTTAGGGTTTCGTTTTTCAAAACCAAAAAAAAAGTAACCCTTATTAGGTCGCTAACGTGTCTGTATATTTGTTCGTCTATCACAGTCGGTTATCTCAATACTGTTTGATGTAGAAACTGATACTGTTTGATGTAGAAACTTAGAATTTGGATTGTGATAAAGCATATTAACACGCATTTATCACAATAGATAACATTAGAATACATTTAAATGAACTTTTCAAAGCAGACTTACAGACAGACTGACAAAATAGACTATTCGTATAAAATACTTGTGAAATTTTAATTGTTTCTATTATTGTGAAAGATATCATTTGAAATGAATTTTCCGAAATTTTACATGTGTTCTGTAAATAAACGTTATTGAAATTTATGAAAATATTTACCGATTTAATGAAAACATAACCCGTTAGTTATAATTTAATAAAATTATTTAGAAAAGCTAGCTTTGAAGTGAATAATTGTGTAATAATCTTATACAATATTTTCGATTATATACTTTTTATAGCGGAATGACCAAGATAATGTAAAGATATGAAAGGAGATGAAAAATTATATCACGCATACGAAGGTCTGAAGAACACTTTAAGATCCATGTAATAAGCACGAAAAATGCTAAGTTTTCACTGGAACGTCAAAGCAAACAACCAAAAATAAAAATGACTATAAAAAAAAGACCAAAAATAAAAATGGCTATAAACTTCAAATAAAAACGAATTTTTGAAATCTAGTGAAGTTTGTTCACGTCTGGCAGCTACCGCAATGCGAATGAGTTACGGCGTCATTGACAACTGATTTTATAGTCGGAACAAAATATTGCCAGTATGTTGAGAGCCATGCATAATAAACTAATTGTCAATAAATTTCTATCAACTGTGTATTGTTGATTTTATATACAATAGGTCTGTGGGAATGATTTAGTTTATTGGTGATGTTCGTAAAGCATATATTACGAATTTATGGTCTCTAAATATTTTATGTTTCACTTTGTACATTCCCACAGGATATGTTAGTGAAATACGGCTAATGATAACAAATATACTTTCTGCGGTAAGAACATTCAAAAGAAGGAATAAAAAAGTTTTTCATAGACACATAATTACTTTTGAAAACCTACTACAATAAAATTAATATTTATAGAGGAAAAGAATAACAACAAAAGCTTTAACTAGAAAATCCGTTTATAAGTGTATTTTATGCTTTAAATTTTGTTCATTTAAATAAACGAACTATAGACATAGATTTGGATAAAGATGCACAGTAATATTTATAATAAGATCTAGAGTGAAATATTTAATCTCCGGATTTAAATAGTCGCTCAATATTTACTTTAAGAGAAATAAAATCACTAGGGAAATAACTTGAAGTAACGGTATTTCTTTTATGAATCAATATTTATATTCGTATTTACTTCTATCGGACAGAAATGTTAAACATAAATTTTTTGAACTTATTATTTAACGTTTATTATTTATATGGTGAATTAATTTTTGCATGTGACATTTAACGATAGTTTTATTATAAGCCAAACTATCAATAAATGTATCCAAAGCTTGTGTAAAGTATAAAGATCTCAACAAATGTCCATATATGTACAAATATTCAATACGATATCAAAATTTACAAAACAATTTTAATAATACTAATATTTTCTCATCGCTGAAGTTATGGGCAATATTTCCACATTAAATGAAAATCGTGATTAACTAATGCTTTATAATCTCTAAATCTACATAAATATATCAACATCTTATAAATGAGTCTTCTGACCATTATTCATGTAGTTACCATCGCGAAAGAAATAGTACGAAACTTATGTTAAAAATAAACTCGCTAATTACATGTAATAGTAAAAAAAGACTTAAAATATCCTCTTTATTTTTTATATTGTCCCATTATTATTATAAAATGTTTCCTCAAATAAAACTAAAATATATATTTATACAGTTTTATGACTATTTTTTTATATTATACAATAATTTCTTGAATGTTTCTATTACACGCGATTTGCTTTAAGGCTATAAAAAATGATCTATCTTTTTTGTTTTTCTCTTGCGAAACGGTTTTATTATTGTCATATTATATTAAAATTATTTTGGTATTGAACTTTCACTTTATTCAGAAGTTAGAAGCTTATTGGAGGCAGAATGACGCATGGACGAACAGACGACGTCATCATAACAAAATATTTGCTTTCGTACTATACGGGTATGAAATTAAAAGGAGTGATAGAATCTGGTATTGTTATTATATTCTTACCATTTTGAAAATTAAAACCTGTTAATACACAAATATTGGAACTATGTTGGAAGAAAATATTTAAGAGGAGGAAGTAGCAGGAAACAACGATCAACGAATAATAACAATCTAATGCGTCGGGTTGAAAAAATAAGAAAATAAAAATTAATGTGTTTAAAAATATTAAACAAAAATTTAACAAAAATTTTCGGAGCATAATTTTAGGATTTCGTATCTTAAAAGGAAAAACGAAACCCTTCTAAGATCACTCACCTATCTGTCTTTTGGTTCCTGCCGTTTTTCTCAGAAACCGCTTGATGCAGAAATTTATCGTTATGATAAAACGTACATATCTCAATAATTTATACTTAAAAATATTTATTTTGGAATTTTAAAGTGGGAGAGGGGAGAATGAAGTACTTAGAATAATTATCAATTCCATATACTTCGTGAAATGGCTAACAGTGTGAAATTGCTAGCTATGAAAGTGATATCTTTTGAAAAGGGTAATAATAAAAATATGTAAAATATTTTTTCTATACTTTTAGATAATTTATCTTTAAAGAGATATTAAAAAGTATGCCAATATATGTTCATGCTTTTTTCTGAATTTACTCAACTTAAAATAATGAAAAATAATATTTTAAGAAACCTGTAGGAAGTTATAAGTAAACTGCATCTATCATACCAGATTTTAATAATTTTTAAAACATACACCACAATCCTCACGAACGACACAGTAGATTGTGACAAATTAATATTTGTAAATGGTTTAATAGATATATTATATTTAGAAATGAAATAAGTATTTATAAATCATGTAAATGTCATTAATGTTAAAATGACTTAACTATGTATGAGTTCTACTCGTACTTGGCAGGTTTTTTTTAAATATACATATTTAAAATTTGTACACTAGATGTTACAAATTGTCATTTAGAGGTTTTCAATGTAAATGATTAAATCTTGCACTTTAGAGTGTTTTCATTTATAAATGTTTGAAATTTGGATTTAGAAATGTTCAATGTGAATGTTTAAGAACTTCCCTACTAGAGCTTTTTTTTTAATTTTTGACTTCTCTAGAGTTTTTATTTTGTAGATATTTGCAACTTGCCCTTTACAAGCTTCCAATTTAGATGGTTACAGCTTGTATTTGAAATTTTTTGTTGCTAAAACTGGTATGAAAAATCAATAAATTTAGATTATACAGGATGCAAGGAACAGCTTGGCAAAAAGTTAAAGGCAATTGAAATTGACCGACATTTCCAATATGTTTATTTTGCCTATGTCCATCAGTGATTGTTTTTGATAATAACGTTAAATATTATTTTAACTGAATTAAAATAGTATTTTATGACAGTATCGAGTAATAAAGGCTATAATAATAAAATTGCTATTTCTGATGCAAGGCGCAGTCGAGTATCGGAATAGGTTTCACGAGTGTTATTGTTGCAAATTACGTGCAGAGTCATACAATATTTTATCTATGACCATTTCATTTTATAAAATAAAGTTTCAAGAAAATAAATTTATTAACCATGAAAAATAATGTTGCTAGGAGTAACAAACTTGATATTACTAAGAATTTTAATTTATATAATTCAAAATTTACTTAAAAATTTAATTAGTAAAGTTTAATAAATGTTTATTTATAAATATTATATTATCTGTATGTAATAAATAAAAAAAATAATGCTTGCCTAAATTTGCGTTTGTTGGTTCATATCTGGACGTTGACACTCATTGCTATAATGTTCATCAATTTTATTAAAATTTACTTTGGTTTTACAGTGCTTTGGAAGACTCGTGTAGAATGTACTTTGGGCATGTCGTTTGCGTTCTAATTTCTTTATAATGTGTTTATAATATTTATTGCGGTTTACTGTCATTGAAAGCGACTACTGCTGCGTAGCAACCTGCTGGGTATGAACGTATTAAAGAATAATTTATTCACTTGCCACTCAATATTTCGGCTACGAAACTATTAAATTGTTTGGCACGATTGTTATTAAAATTTTACAGGAGGCTCCAGGAATCAAATGCCAACTGAGATGTATTCTTGTCTTGATCTTCCGTAATTTCAGCATTAAAGTTGGTAATATCGGAACCAGATTTTGTTCTGCTGTCCTTTCCAGTATGCAGTAATAATCTTTACATTCCGCATGGTCCCCAAGAATGTGACCTGTACCAATTACTATGTCTTTCTGCAAATTAAGTATTTTTGTCTTTGTAGAAACATTTGGGTAATTTCCAAATTTACTTGCAGTGCCGATGGCAGTACATAACTTAGTAAGATAATCTTCGGTTAAAAGTTAACGTTCACTAAGAGGGATCGTAGTATATTCTTGCAATTGCATATTTTTACCGTTGTAGTTCCGCAAAAAATGGTAGTTCAGGGTTAGAAGCTTACCTTAAGCTTAAGTTAGAAGATACGGCCTGCTTTTGAGAAAGTTCTTGTATATGCTTGAGTCACCATTATCTATTAATACCTTGTATAAAAGATTTCTTTCCTCTACTGAGCACTTAAACCTTCAACCAGAATTGCTTGTTCCATTCTGGTGGAAGATCCACAATAGTTTTTTGTGCAATCGTGAATTCCTAGTTACACATCTTTAGAAAGGGCGGGAGCGTAGATAACGCAATATTTATTACAGACTCCAATATGGAGGACCTTTCCCGTATGTACCCCTGTAATTACTGCACTGAATAATTTGTTTAATAAGATTATTTTCTCCAACCTGCATAAGCTTCTACTATTATCATTGCTATTCCAGCACCATTGACGTTATCGCAAGAGATTACAACCTCTCGTTCTTCTTTAACCGGACTTTTCATCATTAATCGCCATATTTCAATGCAAACATCATCACATGCAGTACTGTATAAACGAAATGGCATAGATGGTAATCTGTAGAGGCATTGAGTTCGTTGAGACTTTTTGAACAACTTTCTATTAGAATGGCTGCTGATACTGCTTTAGCATTTATATCAAATTTCGTATCAGTATAGTTGTAAATTTTTAATTTAAAAATAGAAGCGCACATACGACAGTTGAAATGAACTTTTTTTATCAGTTCATTTTGTTTTTCTTGCACTAATTTGATATTGCTGAGTTTGCAAGCAAATTTCTTACTACGTTCCTTAACATGAAACAATTGATTTAAGAAAACTGGAAATCAATTATTCTCGGTCCCTGAAATAATAATAATTATTTTTTTAAAAATAGATAGGAAGAAGATCACTTGTTAGCTTCGTAAAAATCAATAAGTTCTTTCTTGCGGTACTATTTTTTAATTCCATTGCTATCTCTAAAGTTGTATCTGACACGTCTTGTGCTGGCTTTCGCGGTTCGTCTGTTATATTTGAATTATTCGCAGACGATGAAGGTACGTGGCTGGTACGTATCTAAAATAAAAATAAGTGTGGATCTAAAATACAAATATTACAATATTTAGAACTAACAATATGTATGTTTAGTATGTTTGTTGTGAATTAATAAATACATCCTACTCGAAATATCTAACGGAAAAAGTGTTGTTACCGCATACTCTAACTCGATGTTTTCTGTATCTATGGGAGAAGAAATTTTTTTTCCAAATAGTTACTTTTTATAAAACCCTTCCATAAACTGCTGAATTAAATTGCTGAAAAGTGACATAAGAGAATAAGATTCGGCACCGGTCCGACAATAACGAGCGCTCACGCGGTATTGAAATTGACCTGCCAGCGCATCGCATTATGTAGTAATTTGGCAATTGTAATTATGTTTATTTAAAATTTTAAAATTAATTATTTTTCAAAGGTATAAAATTTTTATTTCTAATTAACTAACAATTATTCTGGCATAAAATTTACTTAATAATATTAATGTAATAAGAAGAAATTTACAGTTAATTTTGAGCGTTTTAATAGTTTTGCAGTTTTGAAAGGGATTTTTTTTCTAGATGTTTCATACATATTTCAAAATTCCGAAGTGTCTATTAATTAAACCACTATTTATGATATATTATTATATATTTTTTATCTCATGTGCTTATGTACAGTAGTTCGATCCATGAGCTCGAAAAAGTGTCGCCGCCCATTATATGAAAACATGCTTCGGTATTTTTGCTTAATATAAATAGATGAAAAAAAATTGCAAAAAGCGAAGCCGTTACTAACTATACTAATAACTATTTTCTACCATTTAATAAATCAAAGGTGTCGAAGTTTTTCAGTTTCTTAGAAAAACAAATGCCGAAGTTGGTCATTTAATGCGAAAATCACAGTCGAAATATAATAGGCACCTATTAAGCTTTTTAAAAAAATGTAAAAGCTATAAACAATTTCTGAGTTACAGTAATACGTTTCAAATATTTCATAAATATGGTACATTTATGTACATATTTATCGCCAATGATAGTAAGCTATATTCAACACAGATTTTAGCAGAGTATGAAGTCAATTCAACGATTCCGTAGAAAAGGTTTTGTTTCCGGATTCTTTGTGATTGGTTTTCCATTGGGATATAACATTGACAACAATTTAATGTCAATTTGATATATACTATTAGTCACAATTAAATGAAACTACGTGATGTAGTATTATTTCTACTTTCTTTAAGAAATAATTAATTTCTGTGATAAAGAATTTCTACAAAATGAACGTCAAATATATTCAACAATAAACTATTAGCTTAGTTTACTTTATTTTAATATAATCCATAGCCCAGTGGTAGCATAATATATAACTGATTTGATGTCTACCCACAATAAAATTGTTGCTTTAAAACATTAAGAAAGTAAATCCAAATTCGCGAAATTTGGTATAAGGATCTGATTTTATCTACCAAATTTTGTTATTTTGTTATAATTATGTTATAATTAGTAATGTGAATTTATTAATTTATTGATTCAACCAGAGCTAAGTTGGTACCGATATTTCAATCATAAAATTCTTAGTCCATTTCCAATATATATAAGCAGTTACTTCCATACATAGAGAGACAAAGGTTGGCACCCTGAGCACAACATACATAGAGAGACAAAGGTTAGCACAGCGATAATTTCTCGATAAAAACTTTCAAGAAGAAAACTTGGGTCGTTAAATTTATTTGTCCACACGAAGGCTCAGTTGGTTCTCCTTCTTTGATAAAAACGAACGGACAATGGCTTAAGCCATGGACGATTGTGTACGGTAAAATTTGGGAATACCACTCAAGATGACTGATAAGTAATTACGTATAATACACATGTCGTTTATTTTATAGGAAGCTTTTGGTTATATTTGTTCTTGTGATAGATACATATGTAAGACATCTGAAGGGTGCTTTATCTGTTTTAAGCCGTGTCTCTTGCTGACTAGCGACTTGTTTAAAACTTTTGAAACAATCATGGATAAATTTTTAAATAACATAGATATAATTAAATAGTAATCGGATGCAATTATGTACACAGAAAGAAAAATTAAAACTGAAAATCAAACATTTTTCTGATTTTCTTTTTACATCTATATGCTAGTTTGACTTTCATTTAAAATTATAAACGGATATTGGCAATATTTTTCGTATTGCTTTTCACGGAGCCTAAGAGTACGAGATATTGCGGGTTTTTAACTTTTGTTCGTGCATTTATTGGTTAATAATAATTGTGTTTGCTTATTAGTCCAGTATACACACACACACACACACATATATATATATATATATACCAACCCGCCCTTTTTGTACGAACGCGTGCAATTTATTTCGTATTTTACGAGAGCAACTCCATCCATAAATTTTTGCGGCAAAGTTAGTTCTGCTACGTCATTTAGCTTGTATAATGCTAAGAATTTAGGAAGTTAGAAGAAAATAGTCTGACTACTCTTTAAGAAAATCGTACTTTTATTTTTGGACACCTATTTAAGAAAATCGTATTTATATTTGACCAAAACTAAATTATCTCCAGCTAATTAGCATATTTGCTAGAGGGCCGGGGGGGTGGTGATACCAAAAAATAATATCTAGTACGTAAATATACACACAAATGAATACAAGAGCGAGTACATATTCTAACTTCTCGTTTTTAGACTCGTTCACATTTTGCACTCGTTCTCAGTTTATAGCTGCTACCGTGTTGATAATATCCCCCCCCCCAAACTACCCAATAATCTTTTCATGACAATAAAACAGTCAGCTGACTAAAAATTAAAAACATTATCGATGCAATCGACTGAAGAAAAATATTATCGATATCGAATATATTTGACGTTAATTTTATAGAAATTAATTATTCACAATTAAACGAAACTACGTGACGTAGTATTATTTCTAATTTCTTTACGTTCTTTACCACGACCTAGGTTTCGTTGGCCCACCTGAAGATATTGTAATACAACGAAACCTAGGTAGTGGTAAAGAACTTAAAGAAATTGTAAATAATACTACATCACGTAGTTTCATTTAATTGAGAATAATGAATTTCTACAAAATTAACTCCAAATATATTCAATAAAATAGACAATAAGAAATAAAATTATGTACATTAAACATAAAGAGGATTCAAATAAAATATTAATGCAATAGCTTAAATATAATTTGTAGTGCTTTCGTAAAGTAAATGAAATTGTTTTTTAAGCTTTTTATTAAATACTGAAAGATTATCAGTTTTCAAAAAATGACTAGACGACATATCGCATTTAAACGCTGCTAAAGCTAAGTTATCCACGTGTCAAATCTTTACAGTTTATGCTTTGAAATATGTTGTATAGTGTGCAAAGCTTACATTACCCACAAAATCTGGACGTAGTAATGAAATAATATGAAATTAAATAAAAAGCGCAGGCTTCTTATTTCACATGCTTTACGAAATATTGCGGCAAGTTGAATAAAGTAATTTTTTTTGAAGATTTTATGAAGATATGATCTTATTCCGTAAATGATCATATTACATGTTAGCAATATTATCATTTACGGAACGAGATTATTTTTAGTGTGAAATAATACTAATTTTTTTGAGAATCACACCTAGATATTTTGGTTTAGACTGCGAAGAAATATATTATCCTGAGCCTTATTAAATCGTGGATAAGATTATGAATTAATTAATTCAATTTCAGTTAACTCATTCAGAATTTCTAAAATACCATATGTATTATTATATCTGTGTATATTTGTTCCAGCTACAGCGTAAGCCTTGTTATTTTTCCGTTAGATATTACCAGATTAAATGCTTCTACCGTCAAGAAACTTATAAGGTATCGTCTTCATTATTACAAATATGAATAAATTATGATATATTTGGATATTAGGAAATGTCTGGCATAGATTTGTTTATTTATCTACTTCAATGTACCTCATTGATACATAAGGCGAACTTATTGCTAAGAGAGCAATCCTTTACGGCCAGCCAAAACACAAGTCCAGGACCGTTCGGCGAACGGCGTACTCGGGCCCCACGGTGCGTTGTACCGTCAAAAGACGTGTGCCTTTTCATCGACCCAGCACACTACGGCGTAGATGCTCCACTTGATGGGGTACGTAAAAGTAAGGTTTTAGCGAATGAAAATTATAAATTGTGCAAATTTCCTCAAAATCGTGTGTAGATCATATAAATTCTTTAATTTATTATACCTATTTTGGCTACTAGGTATTCTAGTATCGTTTATATCATTATTATTATATTAGTGCCAATTGTTTCTTTAGCACTATTTACGTTTTTCTCTATCCACATAAATATGTACATTATTGGCAAACAATTTTAATAATTTATTTTCTCTTCCATTTCCTCTAACCAACATAAACAACAATGAATACAATGGAAAATGGAAAAAATATTATTAAAATAATACGAGGGAAAAAGAAATAAATATAATAACACAAATATATGAAAACGTAAAAGCAGGTATAACCGTAAAAATCAAATTAGTTTCGATTGACACTATTTGTATTTTGAGCGTTTAATAATCATGTTTAATGCATTCTAACAAGAAGAAGCTACAGAAAAGACAAAATTTCCAGGATGATTTATTTTTTATACGATCACAATGCTGTGGTGGCAACCTTATGAAGAATGTTATGTTGATAATATTCTTCTTACATTTTATTTTTTATAAGCTTTTGCCAGAATGAGAAAATATCAGTCTCAGTAAAATTTACTCTATTCAAATTGTTCTATATTTTAAATCAACTCAGCCAATTATTTCCAACTCAGTCTACACTATTTTCAAACATTTTATACAATAATATAACTAATAATTTATAAATGTAAAAATTTTTATTATTGACTTAGAACTTAAATACGAAAATGAACCCGTTGTCAACGCATTAGTCTAAAGGTTTTCGTAAAATATAGCCTCACGTTTATTGACAAATTCAATTAAAACTTAGCACAAGGCAATTCAGTAATAAAATTAAACTTTTGCTTTACGCGCGAACTTTAAGGGTTACTTTAAATTTAATAATTGATATAACGTTTCTTATTTTCCTCAGCAAAATGTACGGAAGCGAATCCTTGGGGACATCAAGCGGGAAAATAAAAATAAAAGACAATTTAGAGAGAAACCCAAAAACGTCGTGTCCATTTAAATGTTGAGGACGTGCCTTTCATTTCCTGTTAATGCAATGTTTGTATCATGATTTTTGATTCTATTAAATCTTGATTAATCTAATCCTTTCATTAGATTCGTTAAGATTTTATCTTGAACTTTCCTTAACAGGAATACAACTTCTTTAACAAAATTTGTACTATATGTAAATGTTATCTGATATACCTTAAGTTTAAATTTTAAACAACGTTATGGGAAATCATCACCTCGAAATTTCATAATGAATATTATATGACTACACACTGTATATTATACCTGTGATGTTACATAAGTAATCGTTGCAAATGTATTTTTATTATTATTTTATTGCTTACAAGCAGCAACCGCCCACTCCAAATATTTTAAAATAAATATTTTATAAATAGCTACAGTATTGTAATAAATTCTGCTATAGCTACTTTTATACAAATGAAGTTATAGCAAATTATCTTATTAGCATTGTATTTTATATCCATTTTAGCGAATTTTAAACTGAACCTATCAACATAAATTTAAATCCGTGGGCGTTTAAAGGATTTTAATATATTAATTAAACATCTATAAGTAAATCCGGTTAAATTATAATTTATCAGACTTCAAAAATTTGTAATTTAGTCTATTTGGAATTGTTTTTTCATTACAGGCATTTCTTTAAAGGCATTTTTTTTCAATAAAGTCCAATCGGGATTGTTCTTTTCATTAAAGGCATTTCTTAAATTTCTTCCACTTGGCTTCCGTAGTTCACGAGTTAAGTATTTTATTTTAACTTCCCGAATAAGCACTACTTATGTAGCTTGAAAGAATACCATGAAAATCTAGAATTCTTCGAATAATAACATATTGTATCAAATAACGTCTATTTTGCTCACACAGGTGATTGTGTGCAGCAAATTATGAACATAATGTTAAGGAATGACATGAAAATTCTCAATTTTTCTGAAAATATCATCATTCATTTTAACAAAAAAAAGCATACATTTATATCAAAAACACACTTTAAATATAGTATGCTATAAAATATATTTTTTTATATATAACCATAATTTAGAACACCAAATTTCTTTCCATTGCCCTTTGAGCATTTTGTTGTTAACTAAGTTTTAGCTCCATAAGTGAGAACCAATAGTACAAACTGATTAATATGCATATTTTTAAATGGTTCTTTATGTTCGTTTTAAAGGCGAGCTTGAGCTTAGAGAAGCCATCCCAGCCGTATGCGCCTGTTTACTTCATTGTTCTGGCCCTTTTTACCCATTTGAAGTTCTTGACTCAAGTATACGTACTTATCTACGCGCTCGGGTATAGTCCCTTCCACATTATCACATATAGTAATATCCCATTTTTTTCCGTACAGTCGCCGGGTTATCGGTTTCCGATGCCAAGACTTTTATCTTATTCAGATTCATCTCGACCTTAGCGGAAAGCATTGTTTCATGCAGGTCCTGAATTATAATCTGAGATTCATCTGGATTATTAGCAAACAGTACTATATCGTCCAAAAGTCTTAAGTGATTTAAACGTGTACCAGATATCATCAGGCCTTTATTTTCCCAATCCAGTGGTTTCAAGGTGCCTTCTACAACGAAGGTAAAAAGTTTGTGTGATATTGTATCTCCCTGCCTAACTCTTCTTCGTACAGATATGGTTTGCTATATATTGATGGCAAACATACTCTCATAATAGCATGTTCATAGTTATTTGCAATCGGATTCCTGTATCTTTGATCTATACTTTTTTTTTGCATTTTTAGGAGGCGTTTGCCCTGCCCTTATTACCACACTGTTTAATGCTTTTTTGTAGTCGACATATGCTAGCCATAGCGAAAACTGGTATTCTGTAGTTTTACAATTAGTACCCTTACACTCTGGATGTGTTTTAGTATAGTGAAGTCTTGTCTGAAGCTTGCTTGCTCTTTTGGTTGGTAAAAGTCTAACTTGACAGTCAATCTATTTGTTATTATCTTGGATAACAGTTTGTATACTTTCAAAAGAAGACTTATTGGTCTATATTATTTAGATTTAGATCGCTTTTACATCCTTTCTTATATAACAAGATAACTACAGCTGTTTTCCAGTCCCGTGGTATCTCACCTAAGAATAAACATTTATTGAACAAGTTGACCAGATTGTCTAACAATGTGCCACTTCCCTCATTCAGCATTGTAGGCAGGATTTATTTATTTCTACACTTTTATTTTTTTGTTAGTTTCACACAAATATATCGAAAATCGTTAAAAATTTACTAAACATAAAGTTCCATTTTTTAACAAAGTAGGTTCCCATCTAACCATGGCCATAAAATATTCATTATTTACGGGGCCTTATACATTTACTTCATATATTATGTACAGGAAAAATAAAATGGGATTTGAGAAATAGAATATTCATATTTAAACCTAATGCTGTAAATATATTTAAAAATATTCGACTAAAATAATATACAAAAGAAATTCAATTATAACTAATTATTAGATTGTCCTAAAATTAAAAGCAGTGGCCACTTTAAAAATAAATCAAAAAGGCCACAAGTAAATTTAAATCCTTTTTTTAGTTTGACATATTTAGTTATGTTTTATTAAACATTTTCTCCTTGTTTTTTGTTATCATCAATATCTCTAGAAAATTCAAATATTTTTTCTAATATATATTCTTTAATAGCTCGAACTTATTTTGTATTTTTCTGATAACCCACTTATTGAACACCATCTTCCTAACGGGATCCTATTCAAAGACCTTCATTTTATTTTCAGGATGAAATTTGTGCTTATTCGTTGTGGCAACAAAAAATAATTATAAATAGGTTGAAATTAAGTTGACCGCAAAAATCAAAAGAAAATTAAAACAAAATTTAAGTCTAGATAAAATAAAGGTATTGAAAAAGGAGAACACAAACTTTGTTGAATATATAATATTAGTCAGCAAAGGCAAGATATTTTTATAAAAAAGGCTTTAATAAAAAATTACCTTAGATCTAAATTAGATCATTCAACATGCAAAATTTAAATCAAATATTGCATAAAGCTTTTATTTATTTTTATTATTTTAATTTCGAAATAAAATATAAAATATTTTTTTGCTCCAATATTTTGTATGTTTTGTGTTTAATACAGACGTATGCATACTTATACTCTTGAACTCTAACTAGAAATATATTTCCTTGTGGCCCAGTTTTATATACTTAAACTTTGTCTATTCAACTTTAAATAAATATTATACCAATTCAAAAAACGTTTTATGTTCAGTCCAACCTTAAGAATTTGACTATCATTCCTATAAATATGGACGTGGACATAAGAGGCCGTATTTGATATTATTGTTATAATTTGAGAACTTTCGTTTACTACCCTCTGAATTTATTAGACCCTATATTGGATTTTGACAATATTCAATGGTAAGCGATTTAGTTCAAGAAGTACAAGTTTGTGTTTGCGGCTATACTCGTGTATTGTATATTTTTAACCATGTCGTGGTATTTTTCTCTAATAATAAAGTTTTTATCTCAAAAGTAAAAGTATCTTATACCTTCGCTTTAAACGAATATATAAAACGCTATAATAGCCTCAAACATTTCTGTTTAACAGTATTAAGCAGCTCGGTCTTACTGCCTAAGCGCCAATATTAAATTTCACCAAGGAATATTCTATTGAATTTTCCATTCAAATCTATTTACTTAAGGCACGATGCTCTAAATAAGGTGCAGAAGGACATGCGGACAAATAGTTTTAATAAAATGAAAAAAATTATGGTACATACTATATATAATGGTAATAATGCGTGTGTATATATAAATATATATATATATATATATATATATATATATTTGTGTGTGTGTGTGTGTATGTAATATCAAAAATATCTGCAACATACAACTACATACTTTAGATTGTTTTCTTTGATCAGATACATAAGAAACATTGTATCGATTACATTATTATGTCTCGCTACATCCCCTCGTAAAAATTATGTGAATTTGTTCATTGTATCCACACAAGAGAACTTAGCGCAATTTTAATTACAGAATGCACTCTGTAGAGTATAGTTTAAGAAGTGTCGTAACCTTTAATATTAAAAAGGATTATTTTTCTAAAATTATTTAGATACAGAGGTTTGCATAATATAACGCCCTGTGCGGCTAATTCAATAAAAGGTGGAATCGAAGTGTGCTTTATTTTTAAATAAATAAAACTATATTATTGTACGAAATTATTTTTAAAGTGTATATAATTTTTTTAAAGATAATTAGATTCATTGCATAAATGTGCCGTGTGCTTTATACAAGAAGTCATAATCGCTTTCCATTTTTCGTCGTAGAAAATCAACTTTAGCTAAAACAATTGTGTAGAAGCTTAATTTCCTTGGACGCTCTTGATTTTGAAATACTAAATAGGAACTTCAGATATAATGACCCATGGACAGGCCCAGCATAAAATTAGAAATCACGAAAAAATAGAGAACTGTATTTAGGGAGAATTAGGGATAAATTGATTAAAGAAAATAAATTTTTTCTGCATATGCAAAAAATAATTATTTCATTTTTGTTCTCCCCGTTTCAATTAAAAAAAATAATTCAACTGATACTAAATAAAATGTAGGATGTACTAGGCATATAATCCCTTTTCTTGCACTGTGCCATATTATTATCTAATGCGCTAAAACTAAGATACCACTACAAAATTAGTTGTTCATCTTATGGTTCGCAAATAATTCTGAGTCTAATTGGTTGTAGTGCATTTAACAGAGCTGTTAGTTATATCTGGGCTAAAATTTTTTAAGGTAATTTGTTCATAAGGTTAAGCCATCGGTTGGGAAACAATATCATTTTTGCTTAAAACTACCACATACAAATAAAAATGAATCTAGTGTTTCGTAGATAGCATATTCCTATTAATATCTACTCTACAGATTCGCTAAAGTCTAAATCGGATTTCAATCTTTCCTTCTGTTATAGTAACGATGTTGAACTGCTAATATGTGTTTTTTTCTGCATTCGACATACCTTTATCAGGTTTGCTGTTTTTACTTGTTGCATTACTTTCTTTTCCTGATTCCTTCGTAAATACATTTAATACCTTTGCATTAAGTTATAAGTTACAAAAATAAATTGTCACAAAATAAATAAATAAAAAAAATAATATTATTGCTAAGGGATTGAATTTAGCATTTTAAACAGGAACTACTTATATAGAATTTTACACCTCATAAGTATCGATTATATTTCCGACTGCTATACCTTTGTATATAAGATCTAAATATAATGAACAATGAAAATAATTAACATTTATTATTTTAAACATATTAAAAAAATATATATATTATCGTGTATATACCGATTCAAATTACGGATTCTCTCAACGCGAATATCAATACCACCAGGCAGATAGTGAATTAATAGAGCCCCTTGCCAATCAATACTGAGTTGGTGGTTTAATGAATGTTAGCAACTGAAAGATGGTAGGAGTGAAAATCAAAAATTCTACATACATTTTTAAGGATCAGAATGCTTTGTTTTATGTGATGTAATGTAATCCATAATCTGACCGAAGCTTAAAGACGCATGTGGTGATTGGTGTCGCGAAATGCTTGAAAAATCTAACGGATATGCTACAAATCCTATTCAACATCATCCTGAATAACAAAAGCTGAATATACTATTAAGGACCCGAAACTAAGAACCAATCTGCGCAGTGGGTTTTTTCTTCTAAAAAGTTTCCTAGAAAAGTGAAGGAAAGACAAAATGTTAGGAAAAAAGTCGCCTATTTCTTTAGACGTACCAGTTATTATGCAATGACTGTTTTGGGAAACAGTTACTGCAGACTGGTAAACCAATCATTTTTTGCCTATTATTTTGAAAAGATTTTTGAGAGTACAATCCTGCTTCATAAGGAAAACACATCTGCTCTTTCACCCAGCCGAACGAACGAATATTTAACAAAGTTAGGTGTAGAAATAATTGTTCATTCGCCATAAAACCACGACTTTGTATCACGAGATTTCTATTTATTTCCAAGAATAAAAGATAAACTGCAAAGGATACCCTACCCAGACGCCGAAATCGTCCAAAAAGCCGTTGAAGAGATGTCCAATGAAGAGTGAGCCTTCTCTCAGCAGTTCAAATTTACAAAACGATGCATTGAGAATCACAGAGACTATTTTTAAAAAAAATTAAATATATTACAAACTCACTAGGTTATTTTCATTTCTTGATATTCTGAAAAAGCCAATGTTACCTTACATATGATCTATATTTGGTTTAAACAACTGAAAGACGTTTGATATTTAGTAGTTTGTTCTAAATATTTGCATAGGTAATGTATCACTCAAATTAGGAAAACCCTTATCTAATAACAAAAATATAAATAATACATGTGCTTATAGTACTTTAAATAACTTGGATAAAACCCTTATTAATAATAAAGAAAAAATAGATAAACATAATATCTAAGAAACATTAGAAATAAACAGACATAAAAAAGACACCAAGCTTAAATGAACAACTAAATATAATATCATCACCCATACTTAATATCGTCTAGACATAATATAATTAGACAACATTGATACTACAGTACTCTTCAAATTGTTTCAGCCCAAATACACATATGAATATAAGTATATATAATAAAATAAAAAATTAAAAGGATTAATAAATAAATATATGAATAAATAAAACAGGAGATATGTATTATTAGTGGTATTACCTATTCCTTACTTTCAGATACCCCTGCTTTTGTATAAATATATTATCGATAATAACTTCCATTTAATTTTATTACATACACCGGAACATTTGCATTGTATAACCTCACATAATAACAACAATTGAATTTATTACCCTCACTAAAATACTGGTATATCGTATAAGTCTCGAAAATATAATAAAACCTACACTGCGACCCTGCAATAAACTCACTAACATAAGCAGTAGAAAAATACGCACAAACCCGGCTTCCGCTATTGTGTTTGAAACATATAAATGCTATTAGATGTTCCTAAGAGTTAATCTTCGCTAATATCCCACCTGAAGATGTTGTAATACAACGAAACCTAGGTCGTGGTAAAGAAATTAAAGATAGCAGAAATAATACTACATCACGTTGTTTCATTTAATTGTGAATGATGAATTTCTACAAAATTAACGCCAAATATATTCAATATTTATTGGTTAAAAACCCACGTTTATGACCATTAATCAATTATTAAAACTTCTACTCTCTATTCCAAATGAACTGACTTAATGATTATTGTAGCTTAAAATAGAGGTTTTCCAGCTGATTTTCAATATTTATAGAAGTTATTTTCAAAAATCTCCATTTCAATTCCTCAAAATTAGATGATAATTGATGGTTGTGACTTAGAGAAAATCGATTTAAATTCTGAATTCTAAAACCTTACAAATTTTAACACTTAGTATTCTTAATTATGCATTAATCTCATTAAAGAATCTAACTTGTTAAATATTATAGTTAGTATTATTTCAGTTAAACTTCTTTTTAGTTTCGATCAGCGCATCTACATATATAATTTGCCAAATATTACTAACAAATTTACTAATTCTTTATTACGTAAAGTGTTTGGTTATATCAGTATTTGCTAGCCAACACGTAATAAAATTTATGTCGGCGTGTACGCTCCACTTCCGAAGAGATTTATAGTCGCCTTACAACATTAAGGGCTTTCACCGGGTTATGAATATGAGCAGGTAGTACGAGTAGTCGACATATCAGTGAATATCTCAACCTGCTTTGAAATATGGCAGTTGTCTGACACGACAACGCAATTACGCTTCCCAAATTGATTTACTAATATTCATGTTAACCATTAGTCGATGACTACTTGACCGTATACAAAGTCGAAATCAGAGATTTTATGATTTTTGCTTCATATTTCTATAAAGTGAAAATTATTAGATTATATAAATATTTTTTAGAATTATAAATAGGATAAAAAATTTAGGACTCCATCTGGATTTCTTAAATTGTTAATATAGTAAATAAGAAATAACTAAACATCTTCTTCCGAAATGATAATTGTTAGTTTCTTTGCCTATGTTAAAATATATTCAATAAGCTAACTAGAGCTTATAAAAACGCTGGCTGAGTAGTAGCGGATAACCTATGATAAACAAAAGTTCACATTAACTCTTTAGGTCACGGCTACTCGATTTAGTTGTATGTATCTATTTGAATGGCACTTTACTAAACTTGCCTACAATTTTAAGAACACCAAAAATTTCAAACATTAACTGGAGATATACTACAATCATTCGACTTAAACTATATACATGGGTTATAAGATATACTCCTTTTATGATGGATTGTGGTAATAAAAAATCTCAGCTGAAATTATCGCTGGTATAAAAAACTACATGATAATAAATATATATATATATATATATATATATATATATATATATATATATATATATATATATATATATATTGTGGCCAACCAAAAACTCACTCATGCTTAAATTTATAAACGCGTATAATTAAATCAATGTTGAGATATAGTTAACAATTAGAATTGATGTTAAACCAATATACATATATTTCTTATATTAATTGTTTTTATTTGCGACGAAAGGAAATTTCCTACAATCGTAGTATTTTCAATTACATGTACTGTTAACCTTAATATTAAATTAATTAGAGCGAAAAATGAACCACTTTTTTTCTTGACAAAAAATAAACATACGTTACAAGAAAATATGTATAGAAAAAGATATTATTGAAAAACCACCATAATTATTAAAATTATCAAACCTAAACTTTATAAAATCTAAAACTTCGGACTCACGGGTATACATCAGCGTAAATTGGTATTCAGTAAATACAGATAAAGACGAGATACTGCACATAGTTGCAGGTTTAAGAGTTGGATCGAGTAGTAACGAAGATTTACAAAAATATCAATTTAATTGATTGATATCCAACCACCAGCTCTCCCAATTAGTAGAGGATCTAAATTAGTAAAAGATCTTCTAATGCCTAGAGCACCTAGAAATTTCCAAATATTATTAGGAGTACAATCTCGTATTGAGGAAGAAACATAGTATTTCTTTGCATTTCTGCACATTTACGAACACTTATTTCTAAGCACTTTAAAATATTCCCAGCGATTTAGACCGGAATCAATAATATACCTCGCTTTAACGTAATTACGCTCGGCCAGCATTTTTGTAATGGAGTCATTTAGCCAAGTAATAGTAAGTTAGTAGTTTAAAGGAGCATATTTATCGAGCAGTTAGGGATACTACTGTTGAAAACAGTGACCTTGTCTTCAACAGAATGATTGATCATAATTGTATCCCAGTTAACGAGTTTGGCATTCTCAAAAAAATGGTAGATCGATACGATTAAAGTCAAGGAGGAAACTACTTTTTGAAGAGGCTTCACGGCTGTTTAATTTATAGTAACTATGTATGAGATCATGATGGGAAAGACCGAGTGCTGGAAGTTGACCGTGGAAGAATATATTTCTATGGCAAGTTATTAATATGAGACCAAGAAGGTAATGACGGTTACCAACATGAATGTTAGCAAGGGATAGGAGAAGGCTAAGGTTACCAGCTTTGACGAAATAATCTGGACATTGATGTAGCAGAAGTGAAGATCTGATTGTGAGGAGTGAAAGGTAGATTAAAGTATATTATGATTAGAAGGATTATGTGGCAAGTGTCGAAACATGTATCGCCAGGTAAAGAATCGAGTGAATCATTACAAGAAAAGAAATTAAAGGAATTCGGAGAAGATGTCGATGAGATGTCAACATATTACAAAGTTATATTAATTTAATATTAACCAATGACTAACAAAATGAAGCAGAAATAAATTACAAACAAAACAAAAAAAATGTATATATATATGTATATATATATATATATATATATATATATATATATACATATAGATATATGTATATATATATATATATATATATATACATATATATGTGTGTATTACATAGATCGTAGCAGCAGTTGTAATTTTGCAACAACCCAAAAATAAAATGTGTACCTTTATTTTACTTTGACTGCGTGTTATTTATTACGCTATCAATTGCAAAATATAATTTTATAATTGTATCGTCTCCTAAGTTACAATTGAGTTAATACTTAATATTGGTTGAATTTTTTATGATTTTAGAAATACGTAGAAGATCATTCTTGTCTTCTTTTGTCAGTCACAGCCGATTTCTCGGAAAGAGTTTGACGTAGAAACTTGAAATTAAGCATTTTATTTTTTTTGTTTTATATCTGGTTTGCTTCGTTGCTTTTAGTGGTTTGGAAATTCAATAGTCTATTTTTGACCTTCTATATTTGTTGCAATCGTGTATAAATTTCCGTTTAGTAGTTTCGTTCGGAAACATTTCAACAATCCCGCCATCGCTCGTCCAACAGTTTGAAAGTGGATCACACTAAAGCGAGCAACTCCCGCCGTGGTCTTAAAAGCGACATCGTTATAAGTATGGGGTTCCTTTAAATGATTTTTTAAGAGATCAAACTTTAAAACGGTCATCTCGCCAAGCATCAAACTTTATAACCGTGATCTCGTAACCTCACAAGTATCGGCCTAGGAGTCTTACGCTGCGAATTAAGCGTACCCAGGTGATAACACGCATCGTAGTTTGCTTCAATTATTTCTGAGCAGCCGAGCTTTTTGAGGATACTGTACAGGGCAGCTGCTGTTGGTGGCACCATGTAGTCCTCCTTCACACCGTGTAACAGAACAGTATTACGACGTCCCTTTGCTTCCAAGTCCTGCACCCGGTAACCCAAGCTTATGTGTTATGATACCATCGAGCCCAATATTTCTTGTAACTTGCTACGGAAGCTTACGAACTCAAAGCTAAATGTCTTGAGAGTGGGTTTAGAAACACTCGCCGATGCACGTAAGTCATCCAGTTTTTTTTTAATTGTCTAGACCTACATTGTATATTTCCTCCAAACGCTTCAATTCGACATACATTGCAATATCGTAGAAAAAAAATCTATCCATCTTGCGTTCAGTATCTCAGAATAACAGTTATTAACTGTGTTATGGGTATTAGTGCATGAAATTTAACTTTTTTAATTTTCTTGGGAATAAAAGGCAAAATTTTTACTTATTACGTTACTTTATGCTTCATGCTTTTTCTAACACAACCTTATGGTTTTTTACACAATATAGCATAATAAATCAATAATTTAATTATGCTTAATAGAAAATATAGGGATAAACTATAAACAACTATAAAATCCATCTACAAAAATTTAAATTTTCCTTGACTTTTTAAATTTGTCAGCTTCATTTCTGAATAATGCAATAAAAAGGTACTTTTTTAGTCAATGATATGGACTCTATGGTGAAATTTACTTAACCAGTTCATATAAAAATTTCTAATGTAGGAAATATTTCAACAATTTGCATCAAATTTGAAGAAGGTTCCAAAAATACGTAAATTAAAATAAAACATACAAAGTAAGTAAATACCAACGGGAAACCTATGTTTACTTGATCCCTAAAATTTGTGGAATCGGCGTAAAAATGAAACAATCCGAATCGAATTCTCATTTTTAAGATATATTCTATGAACCAACCATAAATATTTGTTGCAACAGTTAGAAATAGTGCGCGAAACTGAACATTATCCAGAAAAAATTCTTGACGCAAACCGCAATACGTGTTCAAAATTTTGGAAGTTACCACTTGACGCACATATTGCAGCACTATACTTGCAAGTTGCCCTGATACCCGCTTTTTTAGATTAATTATGTTATTCACAGTTAAGGACTCAACTCGCAATATCCATCTAATTTATCGTTTCCGTTTCGTTATAGTTTCATATCAGCTACTAAAATAACTTCCATTAAACTAAGAAATGTCCATTAATAAAGTAAAATTTCGAGTTTTCTCATTTTTCTTATTTTTTGTGTAAAAATTAGAACTGTTTAATTATATTAAAAATTTAATTGTCTCTTCAAAAGCCCCAATGGTCACAAGAAAAAAAATATTTTTCCAGAAATAGTAGACCACTATTCCAGCACTCCCTTATTTTATTTTTAATTCAATTTTCTTTACAAAATATTGTATAGATATAATATTTTGCAATTCATACTAGAAATTAATACCATTTCATTATGAAACTATATGGTATTACAGTTTAACGGAATTATAATTACAGTCAATAAAAATCCACCCGCGAAGTTTGAATTGAATTAGCGTACCGAGGATTTTGTACCTAGGGCGTTATAAAATGCAACGACGAAATTAAAAAATCTAACAAGATATATAAGCCTACATGATTACATTCTAGAAATTAAAGAAACTATAAGAAAAAAGTTATATAGTTTTATCGAACACTATAAAGTAAATTCCAGATTTGATTACTTTTCTGCAATTCAGACAATTACTTGTCTGCATTTCAGACAATTACTTGTCTGCAATTCAGGCAATATATGTTATCTTCTTTAAATATAACTTTTTTCAGATTTTCAGCTTGCAAATGGAAATGCACAGTTAGCAAATGGTCTATAAAGCTGTCATAGAACATAATAACAAGTGCGTGCTCACGTTGGTCCAAATCGGCTTCCTCCGGGATCGGGCGTTCATCAAACACGACAATGCAATTATGTTCCCGACATGAATTCACTAGTCACACATTTCATCGTAGCAACTGGTTGACGACCGCACGTATGGTTTAACATTGCTTATCCCTTACATTTATATTATTGATTACTTGAGATTTGTGATCTAAATTCTACTATTTAAAAAATCAAATAAAAAAATAAATCCTTGGTATACAAATTCTACTCGCTTTACCTAAGCTCTTATAAATTGCAATGAGTTTTTCTTTTGCGAATCTGAGCCATACCTAGTTATCGTGACGGAAGAAAATATTAATCATACCCACTTGTACACTGTGAACGGTCATGGCATCCACTGCTGTCGGTTCAATAATTTTAAGAAGCAGTCTTTTATATGGACCAGTATGTAAAGTATAATGTATTTCTTGAAGCATTTTATTTCCACACTTTATATTTTGTGCCAATTACATATCCTTACATTTGACATATCTTTAATATTCAATCCCGGCAATATAAAATTCCCTATGCACTTAACGTGACTGACATATTGCTCAATCAACTTCACTTAACATTGCATTGAGGCACCTATGATAATTATTCCCTAAAAACAAAAAATAAAATGTGGTGAAAATCACTTCGAAGGAAATTAAGAAGTATAAGTACAAATTAGGAAAGATAGTTTTTCGCTTACAAATACAAGCGCCACCTACAATTCTATCTAATACGGAAGTCATTTGGGAAACCCTTTAAGTATGAATATTGGGGGCATAATGGAATTTCACTAATAAATATTAAAGTAATTTTTGCGTTTTTCTATGTTAAACGTGCTTTAAAATCCTATTTTAACAAATAATGTCATGAATTAACCAAAATGTGATTCAGTGTAAGTTTCTTTTCCAAAATAAAGTAGGTCAGTAAAAAATAAATTTGACTACAGTGCGCTTGCTTAAAAGAATATTTGTTTTATGGTTTTACAATAATTTACATTTTGTTACAATTATTTACATATTTTGGAATTACCGCATTTTTGTATTTTTGGGAAATAATTTTTACACTCCTGGACGAGGGATAATATTACAAACTCCGGGATAATCGCAGAAATCTCAAACATCTGGCAACCCTACGCAATAACCGGTGATCAACGGTTGCCGGGCTATAACATGTATTTCATCTTTATCACTAATGTGTCGTTCACAGAATTAATTTGTTAATTTTCAGCAATACATTATATTGTGTTTACCAAAGTTCTTGGTAAAACGTTGAAAAAATATGATTATGTTAGAAGTTGTATCCTACTACTGGCCGATTTTATAACCTATTATTTCCAATTGCCAGATTACCTATCGACTTTCTTCTCGTGCTTATTCTAATTCATCTTATTCTTATCTAGGCTTATTTATATTTTAATTTATTTCGTAACCCTCTGTTTCAATCAATAGGTAATTTCTAAATTTTAATTTACCAAAGATATTATTATTAATGGCAGATTAATATTCTGTTAAAGTTACTTAAAGCAATAAAATGTGAATGCAATAAATTTTAAAATCGTGAGACAGGAAATGTACGCTGAAGAGAACAAAATTTTCAAAGGAAAAAAACAATTAAAGCGCTTTCAAAAATAAGAAAAAGGCAGTAGGTAAATTATATAACACAATGATAAAGTTTTAAATGTTTCAAGAGGAGAGAAATGGAATTCAAAAGTATCGAGTCTCTCGTACAGCTTAACTTATTTTCAGAGTTCCGTAGCCATACTATGGACCCTCATAATTTCTAGATATTCGTCTATCTGTCGGTCGTACAGCTGAAATATGGCTCGTCAATAAACACACAACGCTCACAAACTTATGAAATAAAATCTTTAAGTGTTGGATGCCTCCTTACACGTAAAGTAGAAGTATTCTTTTACTTCACATATCCCGTTGCGTAGGATATAATTTAACAAGTCTTTCAAAAATATTAGATGTAAGTTAGGGACACTTTTTCGATACCTTTCTATTCGAAACCAATTTATGAAATATTATAGTTTTCAAATAGCAAGTATTGTTAGATTTACGTATTTCCCTGGAATATATAGATATGTGTGTGTATATGAATATATATATATATATATATATATATATATATATATGTAGGAAAGTATACCATGCACTGTGTACTTACCCATAAAAGCAAAAAAAATAAGAATGATTTAATATACACCTACATACGATAGTTATTTAGGTTTTGAACTTTGACTCTAGACCTTATCTCCTTAGATCTCACCACTGCAAGAATGAGATTTATAGTTTAAGTGTAAATATCGATATGCTCTAATCTCGTAATGTTACTATTTTTTTTATTTCACGAAATAAATATCTATAGCCAAAAATGTTCAATCTCCCACTCGTTCTATTAAAGCTGACCCGCGTGTCCATTCCGTGGGAAGTTCGCGGGGCCAAAAGGTGAATAAATTTAGTCAACTCCCAATTACTTTTGTTATTAAATAGTATGCGACGGAAAGTATTTATGTTTTTATTCGGTAATCTATCAATAGTCACATCAAACTTGTATGATTCAGAGTAATATTAATATTTGTATCTCGCTTAATAGAATTACTATATAACCTTATGTATTATGTAACCTAAAACACTCAAAAACAAATATGCCTAAGTGTGTACTGAAACCTCGTATTACGAGTTCAAATGACACAACAAATTTAATTCCAGTATATAGATGCAATACTTGTTAGAGAACATTTTCCTTATGTTTATTAAAACTGACATTAATAAAGACTAAATAACATATCTCTGCATATAACCCTATTTAAGTGGCTTTAATCAAGGGTCAATCGTATTCAATTTAAAAAATCGTATCAAGGATATCGTATTGAGAAATGTAACCAATTTATTCGAGAATACTTGTGTATTGCTTAATATAATTACTATGTAACCTTATATTCCGTACATCCTTAGACATTAAAAATATATATGCCTAAGTATGTACCGAAACCTCATATCAAGAGTTCAAATGATACATAACAAATTTCATATTTTCCAGTATATAGATGCAATACTTATTAGAAAATATTATTGTCACATTTACTAAAACTCGCATTAATAAAGACTAAATAATACATCTCTGCATATAACGCTGTTAAAGTTGCTTTAATCAAGGATCAATCGTATTCAATTTCAAAAATCGTATCAAGTATATAATATTGATAAATATAGCCTATTTATTTGAGAATATCGTCCAATAATGATTATGAATTCAAACACTCTTTTTCTTACTACCAATTTTACATGCGAAGAAATTTGCAAAAAAAGTTAGACTAAGTGTAATTACACGGACCAAAACTGGGCCGTTATTTTTGTTTCTGTACGTACATCTACCTACATATCGAAATTCATTTCAGGTTTTCCGTTTCCGCTCAGTACGCCTGACTGCCCTCACTTCGAAATTATACCTTTATTACTGCATGCGCTCGCTTTTCTCTTCGGTTTTACATATTATTTATAGACCCTATTGATATAAAAATGTTGAACAAGACCTGACCTAATGTTGTGTCTTAGATAGAAATTTCTGTATTTAGTTATCCAAAACAGGCCACTAAAATTTGTGAAGCAGCAAGTTTGACACTGAAAATAATTTGATTGTTTTCGTTCTTGCTATTTTCTTTACACGGTTCTCTACTTGACAAGGATATTGCTAGTAAAAATAGCACACTGTATTTTAAGTTAATTTGTTTACTTTATTTCACTTTTTCTTTTATCAATACCACGACTTGAATCAATTATATATTAAATATCAATCTAAATGTATAAAAATATAAATTTACAAATATTTTAATTACTTAGTAAAACAAATATAAAATTATGCTCGGTTTCTTGCAAAAATGGTTATTCCTGTATTTTTTTCTGTACTCAAAAATACAGGTTACGTATGTTTTTTTAATTTTTAAAATATATTGAAAATAAAGGAAGAAAAGTACTAAAAATATATTTGAAAATTTAACTAAATAATTATATTTCCTCCCCAGAAATTTTCATTTCAAGCATGGAAATATTATGTACAAAAAAATGATCTTAAACTACGTATCGCGTCTTCATAGTTTCGATAAAATCCGAATAAAGAAAAAAGGAATTATTTGACATTGCATATTCTTAATGAAACTAATATATTTCAGTAAGCCAGTCATCATAACTAAAGAATTATCTAAGACAATTTTATTTAATGTGCCAGCACCAGGAAATTTTCATTTAGAAGAAGAGTCTCACTAAAAAACTGACAGAAAGTTCTTCCTTTTAATAAATAATATGTAATTGCAAAATATCATCCTAAATTACCTGAAGTAGAAATTTATCTATCCCATCAATTAGCAAAATTAAAAAATAACAATAAATATTATGCACAGAAACCCCGGGAATGATACGCTCATTTTACTTGTATGCTGTCGAATCAACATAACAAACTGTATTTTAGTCAACTTTACATGACAAAAATATAGCGCAAACGAATCGACGATATATATATATATATATATATATATATATATATATAGTTCGTATCCCATAAAAAATATATATATATATATATATATATATATATTTTATTGTATCGTATCGTTGCTGCATAGAAATACATCTACGTAAAGCAATTTCAAAGCTGCTATCCAGAAACGTGAATTTATAAAACTCGATCTCGGTATACTCCCTACGTCTCCATAATTTTTATACTCGGCCATAGCTATGGAGAAAAACCATTATTTGGTCTCAAAAAGACAGGCGATTTTAGCGCATTTTGAAGACAAAACTTCGGACTGTTTTTTCAGCCGAATAGAAAGATGAAAAGAGTGTTGAAATTCTATTATAGTAGAAAATAATGTGCTGCTCAGACCGGAAGCTTCTGAACCTTACCTTGTATCGTATGTAAGATTCTAAAAAAAACGTTTGGAATTTTCATAATCGCATAGTACATGTGGATATCAATTAAAAATTAAACAAAAACATTGTTGAGTAATATACTGTATCATTTGCTTTTTGAAAAAAATATATATGTCAAAAAAAGAAAACGTGAGCGATCTTATAAAAGTTCTGTTTCTGTCCTTTTTGGCATAGACTCCCGGAAAACAAGATATTTTCAAAAGTAATTTTCCTATAAAAAAATATATCTATGTAAACAGAAAAATATATCAAGTGATTAATTATTGTATTGTTACACCCTTAAAATTAGACCAAGTAGCACACAACGTACATAAATACTTATATGAGTATTCAAAAGAAACAAAACTGTGCCAAATTTTCTGGTATTTCAATGTGAAAATCTATGGATCACTTAATTGAAATTTTACACAATTATAAAAAAGGATTAAAAAATTTTAAGACATGCGTATGTATATACATAATTTTCAACATGTTTATGTGCTTTTCATAGCGTAATTATCTGTATGTCAGTGGGTAGTGTAACATGAAGTTAGCTTGGATTTTCCATATTTCTCAAAAGATGATAAGACAGTTATGCCATATTAAATTGGTCGGTAAATTATCAAAGAACGATTATCAAATAATTTAAAAAAAAATTCTAGGCAGTTTATTCAGAAATAATATCTTGTTTTCGTGCTTTGTTACATTTTAAACCAAATATATCGATAGTATATTTATATTTTTATTAGTGGTCAAAGTTCGACTGAAATGTAGTTTTGATTTCGTTGAAAACATTAAAAGGTAGATGAGAGTAAATTCAGATTACTGCTACAAAATATGTTTTGCTACCGATGAATATTAAGCAAGCTGTATTTCATATATATATATATATATATATATATATATATATATATATATATGTATATATATATATATATATATATATATATATATATACATATAAAACATAGATATCTATTACACGAAATATGAAATAAACGCATTTTGTCTTGACATATACTCCACAGAATATTGAACAAGGAACATCTGATATCACACAAAATTCACAGCTCGGAACTTATTCAGTTGATATGATAGTTTAAAATTTTTGACGACTATCTCTACTCTGTGCGACTGTTTGACCACAAACTATTATGTATTTGACATTGACGGTATTAACGTAAACAATGAATATTTTAATGTATTTGTAATATATAATATAAGATAGATCTTAACGCATATCATACGTAAATTTTAGCTTTCTGCACATCTTCTCCATATAAACTTTAACTATACCAAATCTCATATTACTCTGTGCACGTATTATGCTTATAAAACAGATACAAAGTTTTCTTTTCACGTATTAATATATAAATTATATATTACACTACATTTCTTGTAACATGATAAAGTACTTATTCCTATTTCAATGAAAAATACTTACCATAATGTCAAGTCCTATATGCATTAACGAAGAAAAAATGAAATAAAAAACGATAGTGCATACAGTTAGACACAAAGCTGCTAATATCCTTATTTCACTGTTCAAAACAAAAGAGAAAGTACTACTACAATACATTATGGAAATAATAACCTATTGTATCGGTAAGTGCATTGTAGTTAAGCTAATATGTGGATGATAATACTCGAACCGTATTTACAATATCTATGATGCTCGCTGAAATTCCAATCAAAGCAGAATTTTCATTCCAAGCAGAATAATATACTATCAAGGTAATGGTTTAATATACATGTATTATATTAGGAGTGAAAGTAAGTTTCTGTAGAACATCGATCCAATGCGACTTGAAAAATTAAATACCAATCGATTTATCTAACACTGCAAATTTTCATACAACTTTCATTCTGTCTCCGTCTCCTTCAAATTATCAAGTTATAAAGAAAAAATCCCATTTCTACTTATAAATGAAGTCAGGAAAATAACAAAAATGTTCTTAGTTAGTTAGGTGGTAAATATAATTTATGTATGCGATGCGATTGTTTATTCATGTCAATAAAGCTGTCAATCATCAATATGTATCTATATTTTTGTCAGTTTCAACCTTGAACGTATATTATGGCCGTTCTTTTCGGATACACTGTATATATATATATATATATATATATATATATATATATATATATATATATATATATATATATATATATATATGTGTATGTGTATGTATATGTATATATGTATATATATATATATATATATATATATATATATATATATATATATATATATATATTCTATGCCGTATATCCGAAAAGAACAGCAATAATACACGTTCAAGATTGAAACTGACAAAAACATAGATACATATTGATAAATGACAGCTTTATTGATATGTTTAAGCCATCGCTATACTCATGTATTTTATTTTATGAGTGTAAATATATTTAAAAAGAAAAAATATTTACCTTAAACGAACCTCGTGAGAAACATTCATTGTACTGTCGTAATAACTAGCAATTAGGTAAAATTTAATGTATTCCATTTATAGCGTCTTCACTTACAAATCCGATGGTTTCAAATGCTATCAATTAGTACTAATTATCATAATCTGTTAATCTGATAATGTGTCTCGTAATCTGTTAATTGAACTACAAAGAAACAAGCAGAGCATTTGGTTGTCCATATTATTAGTTGATTATTATTTTGACTTATTGGACTTATTTATTTGCTACGTGATATACGCATTTTTATCCTATTCATCTCAAACATGTATTCTATAGATATATATTCTATGTTATATTCCGTGTACCGTTCTCTTCGTTCACCATATAACTCTTGGAATTAAGTCACCATGCGATGAAATTTCAAATAATTCGAATTATTTTTCACAACAGTTTAATAAACAATAATACAAAGTACTAGCATAGAGTATATACGTAGATAAAAATAGCACGTTTTTATAGCTCCTAACCCTTGTAGGCAAGATAAGGACTTAAGATTTTACAAAATAAAATGGCTTTATTCTATGTTCCTATCAACAAAATTTTAAATCAATTATCCTTACTCTTCAGAATAAAATTTATAAATATTTAAAGTAAAATTATAAAGCCTTTCTTGCATTTAGTAGAATTTATAATTTTCGTAGAAATAGCTCTTCGTGCTATAACTAAATAATTTTAAGAGTAACTACCGTTGGATAGAGTAAGCAAATACCTTTATCCACAAACGGGCTGATTAAGTGCTTGAGCTGCAGCTGTTAACATGTTATGAATCTAATTCTGATTTTAACATGCAAGTTGTGACATATCTTTTGAAATAGAGAGCCTTTATGGATACAGAAGTTTAATCGATTTCATAGTTTAAATCTGAAATATTTGTACAAACTTGGAAGTCAGTATAGAATTTCTAAACTTTCGACATAAAATTTGCAGCTGGGAATATTCGCTACAATTTTGATACAATAAGCCAATACTAATGATATCAAACTACAATATTTTTACGATGTTTTATATACTTCTTTTTTTTTAAAGTTTAAGTATATTTTAAATATTTAACCTCCTCGCACTTTATTCGAAAGCCAAAAAATTACAGATAAAAAAGTAAGCATACATAATATTTAGCTCAACTCACAGTGATAACAAGTTCTGACTGACTGGAAATCATATACGAGATATTCAAATACACAAAATCGAACTATTAAAAGTCCCCGCAAATTTTCATTTCGGTTGACAATACAACTTGAATCAAAAGAGATATTTTTGCAATTTAAATCTAAATCTTTTGGTAGTCATGGTTTAATAATTATAGATATACTTAAACCTGCCACAGATGTATATTCCAACATCACCGATATTAAGAATTGCATTCTCTGAAATATTTCAAATTTACAACACGAACCTGCCACATATTGTAAAACTCCCTCGATGAACTGTATTTGTAAAGAAGTAGGAAAACCCTCCTGCACTTAATATCTTTATAGACCGAAAGGCCACCATAAACAGGTATTTTCTTACTTTATGTATTGTCTTCACTAGTTTTGATGTTCATTAGGTGCAATAAAAGAGAGTAATCTCTTTTATATTAAAGGACGGAGCATCCCGAACGCGGGCCAAGGAGACCCCCATTACTATAGTTTAAAAGAATTTTAGCCAATAAGATAATTTTATTTTGGGCACGGACGTTCTTTGTAAATCTTACAAAATTTGTAAACGACACATCTATCTTGGTCGTCAAATAGTTGACACCGTTTTAATAAACATCACATATTCAAAATCTGTGTCAAATAATTCATTTTTTGTGACGTTTTAATAAAATAAGTCGTTAGTATTGTAAGTCTAATAATAATTAGATATTGTTATTTCACCTATATGCCCCATAACAACCGATATTCTTAACCTATTACTTACAACCTTATTTTCCCATCGGAATGGAAAAAGGAATATAATTTCCATAATGTTCTAAACAAAAGTATCTGTAAAAGTCGTAGAAAATAGTTATTACTCTCTTGGTTTACTATCCCCTCTACTTCTATGCTTTCTTATACGTCTTCTCTATCCATATCATTTTTATTACACAATTAATTTTTTAAATTAAATATATTTCAAAAGTTAGGGATTTTTATAAATTTCTCATTGCAGTTTTTCACAGCGATAAACACTTGACAGGTTAAATCTGGTTTACTTTAATTTATGTATATCATCTGAAAGGCCTTAATTTTTAAATAACCTAACATTTTGTAAAAATTCTCTTATTCTTGACTTGCTTCCCCTGTTTTACGTTTTTTCATGACGTGATACAGCAGACGACTAAGTTATAATTACAATTTACATCTCTAATATTATATCATATTTTACTAAATTAAGAACTATTAATCTCAATTTCAGAATAAAGTTAATACAATTAACAAATATTTGGATAAGAATTTCCGAAAGAAAGCTGTCTAAGAAATCATTATTCAGAGAAATGATTTCACCAAAAACTTAGCCTACAATAAATACCAGAAATTAAACCTTATCAAAACTTATGAACTGTGACTAATTCATCACAATGTACAAATCTAAAACTCCAATATTTTCAGCAAAACACTGGACCAGCGAAATGATTCATATAAACCCTTAAGACATCTACCACTTTACGGTCCTTTAAAGTGCAAATTTCTATGTTTTTGTTACTAATGAAATTAATGGTTTTAACATCAATTTTAAATTCGACTTATTTCTTAACCTTTAAATTAGGACTTAATATGTTATGTGACAAAAACCCTTATAAAAGGGGTGATTATAATAATTAACATGATAAATTTACATTGTAATAATTAACCTAGATCAAATTTCGAATTCAATATTAAAACAGGAAGGCATATTTGCAATTTAAATTCAATCTGCATTATTTGCACAAAAATCTACACAATTAAACCAAACCGACTGTACTCACCTAATCAAAGACAGATACCTTTTCCCCAAAGCTTAATGAGCGCACCGCGGCGTGCCGCTTCAACCCAGACAAAGGCTAGAGCAGCACACATGTGTAGCATGTGGACAACTTCGCCGCCAATTCGCTAGAGTGTACAATCGATGTGACTCGCTATCTTACCCGCATTCGACTTCATTGTTCCTATTCCTTGAGCTGACTCGATGTGTACGTATAGGCGCTTGCCAACATGTTTATCACCTTTGCATTTACCTTGCATATAACTTATTTTGCGTCCTCTTCACAATTTTGAAAAATTAAAGAAAGTTTTAATTATAGATTCATCATATTCTGTTCGTATTTCTCTTTTATTATTTTCAGCATGTTGAGTGATAAGTGAAAAAACGAAAGATATTTTTGAACTAAAATTTGGTTTAAAAATATTTTCTCTTTTTTTTTTTAATAAATAAGCTTTTTTCATTTTTTCAATTGACTATATAAGAAAATTTTTCATCATGAAATGTACGATAAAGATATGCAGCAATAAAAATAAAGCCTATATTATTTATTTAAAATTTAAATGATTATTATATATTATTATGGCATCGCCGTGATGATTTTAATTCCTCATACAATATTTTTGTTCTAAAGTTACTGAATAAAATGGCTATGTATATAATTACATATCGATAAAATTACCAGGTTCATTTAGTTAATAAATTCATGTTACGTTACAAAGTTTACTTAAAATATAAAATATAAAATTTTTACAAAAAATTAAATGATTTCAAATGACACAGAAATAAAACAGTAAAAAGTACCAATACAATGAAAATGAGTTTACATCAATAGAACTATTGAGGTCCAGTGTATTATTAAAAAAAAAATTAATTTGAGAAATATTTCTATTGCTAGAAATGTTTGTAATTGGTGCCAAGTCGACGCTTTTCTTTATCTCTCTCGTACATGCACATCCACATGCAGAGCAGCGCAGCTCCGCTCGGATATATTGAGCGTAATATTCACTTAAAACAGCACACTGGTAATAAATGCTACTTATATACAGGCTTTAATTTACCTCAGCTCGAGCAAAATCGTCCAATATAATCACGCAAGAAATTAACAAATTTTTCCTCAACGCAGAATTAAAAAATTTCAAATGTAAATCCTTAATTGGGAAAAATTTAATATGATTTTCATTAATTATATCTAAAATTATAAATTAACACAAAAAATTATAAATTAAAACAAATAAATTAAATAAATGCTCAAATCCTCTGAAAAAAATCAAAAATTACTTTTAATGAAATACATAATACCAATGACCTTTAGTAAGATATATAATATTCCGTGATAAACACAACTAGTCATTGTACTGTGCGAATGAAGAATATTTATATTTTATAAACTTACTTATGTCTGAAAAAACTACGTTAATAACATAAAAAATATTAAATACTGATGGATAATAGATTAATACAATTTCAAACTGGATAAATAGATCAGTGTACTGTTATATTTTAAACAAACGCTGGTGTGCAGTCCATACAGATAGTTTCTAGCTAAAAATCTTCATATCGAATTTGAGATATCACTTTAAAAATTAAATTATGATAATTTTCCTTTCATTGAAATATATAAAATTAAATTAGACAGAAAATAGACCACTAGACTATTACTTTTTTTTCAAAATAATGTTTTATTCACTTCATTGTTCGATTTTCTTTTCGATTCGATTTTATTTTATACTTGTTTAATGTACTACTTAAGTGATGGATACTTGAAGTCGATTCATTTGTATATATGAAAATGTTTTTTTTTCCATTCGGAGTCTCTATAATATCCTGTGTTATGTAGAATTTCACGAATTTATAGTGTCACAATGTCAATAATATTTCATTCATGACATCGAAACAGATTTCTACTAAACATAAATACAAATATATTCATATACACATATCGTCAGAGATAAATGCATGTATACACATACGTGAATACATATATAGATACTTTTAAATCACACTGCCCTTTTTGGCTTTGCCATAATCAGTGCTTCAAGCCTAAATATATATGTAAATACTATATATCCGCCTGCAAATATTCTAGTTGTTATGTCTTTTTGTATACCTGTATATAATTACTTTCCTATATTCGTACGTACTAATTGTCGATTAGTTCATGTGTTATAACTGTGCACACTTACTTATATTCCTACCTATTAATAACTTATTTGCATCATGCCTTTGTATGTACCGATATATATATTTACTTATCTGTTTACTTCATTACTTTCTAGCTCACATCAATACAATGGAGACGAATTCATACTAGATGAGATAAAATAAATAATCTTATTTAGATTTAATTACATAATAATATATAATTATAATGAATCATATATAATGTAATTATATAATAATATAATTATAATGAATCATAGTACACAAATTGCATTAACGAGCAATGATATACACGTCCTTTATATTAAATTGGACACGACGGTTTTGGGGTACTTCGTCAATTTGTAAATTCTTCTTTCATTTTTATTTTTCCGCTTAATTTCCCCAAGGATTCGTTTCCATATATATCGCTAAGAATGGTAAGAAGCGTTACATCAATTATAAAATTTAAATTGATACCCTTAAAGTTCGAGCATAAAACAAAAGTTTAATTTTATTATTAAAGTGCCTTGTGCTAAGTTTTAATTGCATTTATCATTAAACGTGAACGCTGTATTCTATGAGATCCTTCAGGATAAGGCTCGGTTTAGTTGACAACCGGCTCGTTTTTATGTTTATATATTTGTGTAGATTCCTCCGGGATCAAATTAACCGAAGTGACTATTAATAAAGATTATTTACGCGGATAATAATTTTTGCTATTAGGAATTATATCGGAGTATATGTATCTGCAATATTATATAAAGTTTTATTGAATATATTTTAAACGTTACTTAAAGGTATTGAAAACAATGTCTTTGCAGTGAAAATACGAGTACATTTTGAGGATATTGCTTAAAATGTACTTACTTAGAAAATATTCGAAGATTGTGTTAACGGGGTTAGAAAATATTTTGGTTTGGAACACCGCACAAGGTAAAAGCTTATGGAAAAGCATAAAAGAAACATGAGTAGTAAAAAAAAGTGTAAGCACAAAATATAGGTTGCCCCGTAAGGATCAGACCAACGAAATATCGATAATAGAGGGGAATATTACACATACGAAATAATATATTTTATTATCCCAAGTCTGATAGTTTTATAGATATGATTTTTTAAACTTGTTTTTTATTTTTGTTACTGCGCATGAAATAAAAATTTTAGGTATTGCTATTTCTGCTTTTTTATTCTCAAATATCTTTAAAAGAACATCCATTTTTCTATTTATAATATTATTTATTCATTATTATTGGTAACATAAAAATTAAACACTGCAATATGTGCATTTTTTCAATTACAAAACATGAAAAGTGATTTTTGAACAAAGCTCGCGTAAAAAAATGTGCCACAATCTTATAAAACTTTATTTCAAAAACATCTACAATTCACACAGATTTGAAAAAGGTAACATTATTACAATTAGCTCTATAAACATTTTAAAAATACCTGATTTATTAAAATAACTCCGCTTTCGCAGAAATGCTTATGATCAAAACAACCGCTTATCAGAATTGTTTCGCCATTTCTTTCCCACTCGTATGGTCTTTATTGTTCTTAGACGTCGGTCGCTTGACGTCTAAGCGACCGACGTCGTCCCTTTACTCCTTCCTTCAACAACTTCGCTTCTTTAGTGACTTGCTTATCGCTGGGAACTAACAACGTATTTTTTGCTTTTTTCCCCTACCACTGTTTTTATCTGTTGACCTTTGCTTTAATTGGACCTCGTTTGTGTGCTTGTGATTTGGATATTGTTTTACCAACTGCGTTGCAAAATACCTTAAACCTACACTGCTCGGGAATATGCAGAAATGTATTTCATTTAAGGCGCTACCCTAATCTCGAACACTTTCCTTATTACAGAGTCTTACTTCATCTAAATAACGTATATTAAAAGGGTCGAATTCCTGGAAAAGTAGTTCCTGAAAGAAGACCTAGAAATGTTGATGAGCGTCAAGTGCTGACCGAAGTGAAAGAAGCTCCTTCCACTAGTGTTCGGCGGATTTCTCGTCGTACTGCTGTTGCAAGAAGGGCAGTACACCGCTTTTAAGAAGAAATAATTTGTACCCGTACCATGTACAATGCAAGCACTGATACCTGCTAACTATCAACGACGAAAAGATTTCTGTCGGGACCTGTTGCGTCGATACAGGCAAGATCCGCTTTTTTCAATTCAATCTTATGGACTGATGAATCATTTTTTGGAGTATTTAATATGCACAATTTACACCAATGGGTTATCGAAAATCTCCGCTTTATATGGCAAGATAGATTTCAATATCAATTTGGAGTCAATTTGTGGGCTGGAATCCAGGATGACCAAAATTATTGATCCACTTTTGCTCCCACCGGGGATTAATAAATTTCGTTATCTACGATTTATAAGAGACGAACTTGGAAATCTGTTGAAAGAAATACCATAAGATTTACGTGACAGAATGTCGTTACAGCATGATGATGCACCGGCCCACTTTTCGCGATAAGTACCTGAATACTTAAATGCAACTTACACAAATCAATGGATAGAACGCGGCGGTACAATTGTATGTCCACCACGTTCGCCAATCCATTGGACTATTTTCTATGGGGATATTTCTAATGGTAATAAAATATAATATTTCTAATGATATATACTAATGATGAACCACAATTAAGACACTAATTACAACATGTGTCTGAAATGGTAAAAAAACAACGAAAAACTCTTACGAAATTTAAGAAGAAATTTTTTAAGACAATGCTGGTTAGGATCAAGAGCTAGGGGAAGGCATTTTAGGCATTTACTGTAAAATAACAATAAATGCTTGTTTTATTTTACCACCACCGAAAAAATGATCAATGTTATGAGTTTAGGAATAAAAAAACACGTTATGAAATGACTTAGTGAAATAATATTATACCTTTTTGGAATCTTTGTTTTCGAAATAAAGTTTCATAAGATTGTCGTACTTTTTTTACACTAGCATTGTCCAAAAATCACTTTTCATATTTCGCAATTTAAAAAATGCACATGTTTCAGCGTTTCATTTTTATGTTGCCAATAATAACGAATGAATAACTTTTTGATTAAGAAGACGAATGTTCTCTTAAAGATGTTGCAAACATTTTTTTTTTCATGCGCAGGGCAAAAATTAAACAAAAATATTTGAAAAATCATATCTCTACAACTATTAGGCTTAGGATAAAAAAATTATTGTTTTGTATGTGTAATACCCCCCTCTATTTCCGACTTTTCATTGGTTCACTCCTTGCGGGACATTCTGTATAAAGGTTACAAGTAACAATTTTACTAACGCCTGTCACGGGATTGCCGCGTAGTAAAAACGCCATATTTTTTACCTTTGTGTAAAATTATAGCAAACTTTATTTTTCTTTTATATTAACATCCCAATTACATTATCGAAAACTTTATTTAGGACAATTATGATTTTTTTATTTCATTTTTACTAAAGTTTTCAACATATAAATTAGGCGAACTTATTTCAGTGTGCGTAATCGCTTTTAGTCAGAATTTTATACATTGAGAATAAAGTAGCGAAGAAACTATAGTATTATGATAGAGAAAAACGTAAACTAAATTAATCCTTAACATTTCTTCGCCAAAATTTACATGTTAAGAATGGAAAATAATGATTTTTTTATATAGCGTACACGGCGCTTTTATTTTATCCGTCTCTAATCGTCACATAGTGGTTCTGGTTTCTGCAATGATTTATATGCTTGGTCTTCTTCATCGTTGCTCTCAACTCGGATGGCCGTTTTAATAATGCGTTACCGTTTTAATCGATCGGTATCGATGATCGGTAGGTTTTCTAAAACATTCTGTACTGTTAGTTTCTCTCGCCGTCATTATTAGTTCTATCCGGCCGACCAGTGCAACCGCTTGGAAATCTCATTGAAAATTGAAAAAAATTGAAAATTGCCGGTGTAGTCATTGTAATTGATAAAAGATTAAATATATTTTTTTAAAAACTCCCGATTAAAACAAAGTAAGAACCTATTAATATAATTACAAACCATTCATTGCCTTTTTCGTTCCAACGTCAATTGCATTGTAGCAGCATAGAAAAGCTATTTGGACACCTAAGCGAATTCAATTAGTCACGAACTGATAAAACTGCCAAATTTTGGGTATAAGCAGAGAATGCCGAGCAGCCCCGACGACTTTTCTTAGGTTTATAATTATATTAAGAGATTCTTACTTTCTTTTAAACGGGGGGTTTTCAAAAAAAATGTTTAATCGTTTTTCGATTGCAACGACTACATTCATCGCGGATTTTTTTGGAATTTTTAATTTTTCTTTTTATTTTATACTTATTGTCACTATACTGCAGCTGCACTGGAAGCATTCGATTGTTTTGATAAGTATCTTCCCTGTAGTGCAAAATAACAGATTTCGTCAATAATAAAATATATCATTGAAAACACTATTGGCTGCGGGGCCATAAAGTGCATTCTGATTCCGTTTTTTATTAATTTATCAGCGCAGACCTTTATATAATGCAAATATTATATTTATTGTATTTTATTACAACATATCCTTTTTATATACTAAAGAGTAGCTTAGTGCTGAAGCTTCATTTTAAAATTCAATTCTGTGGTAATAGTAACTCCAAGATAAATTGGTTGGATGAAAGGAACAAGTTTACATTAGGTGAACTTTTTTGCGAACGGACAAAAACATAAATATTTTCTGAATATTAAATTCACAATTTCCTATTGGGATTCATTTCGCTATTTGCAATTACATTTAATAGGTCTCACTGCTTCCACTTTCAGATATTTCCATTATTAATATTAACATTTCTTACTTTCTTTCTCTATTCATAGCATCAGTAAATCCTTTCCTAAAAACAAAATTAGAAACTCGTATCAAAACTTAAATACTAAAAATTACTTTTTTGGTTACGTGTCACCACTATTATAGCGTACACCCAAAATAATAAACAAATTTTATTCATTTATAAGAGAAACAAATTTTTTGAGGGATATTATTGAGTTTAGAGATTTGTTAATGGCAGTGAATCACACGATTATGCCGATGGCAGAAAAAAGATTCAGAAATTTTTTTTTGGAAAACCAACACATGTACAATGTTCAGTGAACATCATATGCATAAAACTGTATAATCTGACCATAGCTGGAAGCTAGTAATATATGTTCCATACTACTATTGTGTAACAAGTATAATATATGGTAATAATAATGCAATAGATTTAACGAGAAACTACATAAATTTTATTTTATACGTCAATAACGTAGCGTAACCACCAAATTATCTTCACATTATTTTTTGATTTGCACAAATGCTCGTTTGTTTGCCTAATATTTTTACTATATTCATTCCACCCGTCAAAATTACACTTGTTGGGAGGAATCTTCTTTTACAGGATCAACATCTGCTCCAGAGCAAATTAATTAGTGAAAGGTTAGAATTTTAAAGCATGTATTTTCTAATTCGTAATAAATAACTGTAAAAGGAAAACAATTAATTAGGCTGATGAACTACTTACGGAAGTATTAAAAGAGAACAATATTAATACGTCTTTTCTGTATGAATATTTACTATGGTGGACTTTAAATAACCCAATATGGAAAATCAATCTATACTATCTATGAAATGCATAATATAATGAACAATGAAGTAAATCAAAATCGAAATGCTAGAAAATTGCAAATAATTAGTTGTTATTTGTAATTTGTTAGAGCGTATTGCATTTTCCATTAAAACAGTTGGTCACCTAAGCAAAACGGCAGCAATTCTATTTAGCAGTTCCCAATAAAAACAGTTTTGTGTTTTTGTGATATGTTATACAATAATAGAAAATATTTTGAAGAATAGGTTAAGGTTTTAAAGAACAACTAGATAAGAAACAAACGTGCAGGTTTACTTTCATTTACAATATTAGGATTTGGAATAAAAGGACGAATTTTATACATACAGTATATATTTGTATTGCTGGAACAACGATTTGTGAATCGTTATTTATTAATAATATGAAATGTAAATTTCAACAGGATCTGGCCATGATTCTTTCTTGTAGCTACAAAGTCCTAAAAGTATCATTTTCTTATTGATTCTATCCTATTAATTGTAAAATATTTAAAGATATTATCAAATTAATATAAAAATTACGGTCTAGTGATATTAATAAAATTATGATAATATTAACTCAGCATGCAAAAATTATTTTTATTTGTGGTTTAAACGCGAGTTTAATATATCGAACACAGTTCGAGTGTTAATATTATTAGGCTACAGTAACTGCAGAAGTAGATGTAAATCAGTACACAAAAATGAAAACCACGCAAATTTTGCAAAAATGAATTTTAGAACCTCATTATCGTATATCTTATAATTAAAATCGTTTATAATAAATTTGACACATATAGATGTAGCTTTATATCTAGACTCGTTATAGACTTATAGTGGTGGCCATACGTGTGAACGTAATAGAAGAAATATATTCTCCGAACTTGCTCTTTAAAGATCGATCATAAAAATATAATGATTAAATCTCTAAAAAAGAAGGCGTTGTATTAGTAATATCCAATAGTGATTTTTTTAGTATTTGCTCCTGCGTGTATGCGTGCAAGTTTTTTGTTAGCAGTGCCAAGATCCGACGTTAGCGTCACTTTAAAACTAAATTAATATTGGACTTCACATGGTTTTTTTATCCCAATGTGGCGATCTATCTTCCCTACAGAAGTTACACTTTAAAATTGGGTTATTCGTATCCGCTGTGTTATAAAAGGAATTTAAGAAATTTTCTCGTTGGTTTATTTGGACTTTAAAGAAATGTATGCCATAATATCGTGTTCCTACTATGTTAGTCGATTAAGTGTCGTTAGCTTCCTCGATATTAGATACCCAAAATAGAACATTGGTACATCATTAAAGACAGCTCTTAATATGTAATTATTACGAAACTTCATGTTGTGGTGCCAAATTAGTTTACTGCTTTGTACTTAAAAGATACTAATTAACAGATAAGCTCAAATTCAAACCTCGACAAAATAATTGAAAGTGATCTATAAATGTTTGCGTGCGTATGCACAACCTCGAGAATTGAACGTACGTAAAAGAAATTTTTCAAAATTGCTGCTCAATTGAATTGTTTTACGGATTTTTGAATTTTTTGGGAACTCAACGCCAAAGGATTAAAAATACACACAGTAAGGTACTACATACTTTTGTTTAATAAATAAAGTTGTCTGGAATGATTTTGCTGATTAGTGACTTCATTTCACTTACTTCTTTTTGTGTTACCATAGTGCACATTATTACTCTCTTTTCGATTTTGGCTTTGTTTTCATTTGGATTGGCTTGGCCTTTTTGACTTGCGTTTTGATTAGAAGTCATTTTTGTTTTTATTGACATTTTGTTATCACAAATTACTGTTGAAATAATAAATAATATTAATGAACGCAAAATGAGGCTCCAAATCGTCAAGCCTTTTATTGGGGCTTGCCTATATAGATATTTTTTATGTGTACGCACAAAAAATTACAATGGATATGTGTGAAGAGATTTCAAATTTTATGATAAATAATATAATTGGAATTAAGTAATTTTTATAATTACGTGAATGAATATACTTACTTGTAATTATGCTAAAGATGTAAGATTCTGTTCATAATTAGAAAAGACAGTGGTTAAAGATAAATTTCCATTAATGAAAAGAAATAGTTAAAAGCATTATATTCCTACATTAATAGACATTTATTTACATTCAAATAACTGCAATTTCTCAAAAATAGCGGAAATCTATTGACTATCTCTATATTCCAGTAATTTACACTGCCAATACCTGTAGTTTAATAAGTCGAAAAATTAAATTCCCACTACCTATTTATTATAGGTCATATATAATGTTAACCAAATTGCTGATCATTGCAATGTTTATATATTTATATTTTTAAACTTATTTGCAGATTTGTAGCTCTAAAAACTATTAAAATGCGCAACATGCGCATTTGGTGAGTTTCAAAAAAGTCTTTATAATACCCTGTTCGTGAATAAGTATCTATTTAATTTCCCTTCATCACTTTAATCAAGTCTTTAGTCCAATTGTACAGGTCCACCTCATTAATTTTCTCAACGCATATAAACTCATGAAATTGGTAAAATTTGACACTGTATCTTCTTTGTTTACTGAGTTTTTAATAATTTTTCATCACGTACCATCTATTAAAATAGTCTTTTTATCCACTTTATCTATTCATTTAATTATTAGAAGCAATCAAAATAATTGCCTTATCCGGGAGATATCGTTTCACTTAGGTCTGTAAGTAATTTAATCCAATTAAGTTCTAAGCTAATCGATGATAGCTAAAGACTGGTTCCTAAAATCAATACATCGAATTTGTTGCATCCAGCTCAAATATAATGGAACTTCCAATCAGTCACGCCGATTATTGACGTAAAATTGTTAGTTAACATTTTAACCAGTAACTTTAAATAAATTATGATCATGGCTTTATATTTAATAGAACAAATTTATATTTCTATTAAATATATGATAAATGTCTACTTAAAATTTCTATTTCAATCATGGTTAGAATTATCTGTCTTATGAAACTATAGTCCTTTTCTCTCAAATACGCTTATTAAATTTGGTAAACTGTGATGATGTACTCTAGAATTTGGTAAAAATTGCCCATATTAAAGGGGCTTAACCTTCATGGGACTGGCATGCAAACCACCTTAAAATCATTGAAACAATACTCATGTCACTTACATATATGGGATTTTATTATCGTTGTATTTATATTAAGGAAATTTTGAACAATTAAATTCATTTATCTTGCGGAATTTGATTAGGTTCTACCGCATTTAGAAATAGAAAACGGCAGCATACACATAAAATATAATATAATTTAAACACTGGATTACTTTGCAGTAGGAGTGTAGTGACTTTAATGAATAAATTAACGGGTTGTGGTAAAAATTGCCCATACTAAAACGGCTTAACCCTCATGGAACTAGCAAGTAAACCACCTTAAAATCATTGAAACCATACTCATGTCACTTACATGCATGGGATCTTATTAGTGTCGTATTTATATTAAGGAAATTTTAAACAATTAAATTTATTTATCTTGTGGAATTTGATTAGGTTATACCGCATTTAAAAATAGAAAATGGCAACTTACACATAAATTATAATATGATTTTAACAATGGATTACTTTTCAGAAGGAGTGTAGTGACTTTAATTAATAAATAAACGAATCGCAATAACTATTCCACCATCACCGTGAAAAGTAGTGAAACAATTGGCATAGACTTCGAAAGATGTCGGGAACAATCTAAAATATGCTTTCGACAATACCGGATTATCACGCCGCGTGGGGTCTCGCGTGGAGTAATTTCTTACGGAATGTCAAAATATAGAAAACTACGTTAACGGAATAATTATTACGGCACATAAACTTCAAAATATCAAATTTACAGTAAACGTTGAGTGGCTTGAAATGAAGCTACTCTTCGGTTTAGCGGAATCATACAAGCCAGTGCTTACAGCAATCGATAGCTTGGGTATGAAAATAGATACACATTCGATCAAGACATAAATTTTATAAGATGTCAGCATGATTGACAGCAATAGCAAGGCGTTCGCGACAAACAGAACTTTAAAAGGAATGTACACGGAAACAGTCCTCGAAAAGGAATCCGGCGCAGTCACATAAGGACCGAATGTAGATCTGAACAAAAATACAAGAACTTAAATATTTAGAATACAAGCTATGCTACTGTGTTCACTGCTTTAAATGATGATGCCAAGGCTTGGTACATAGACTTGGGTGTCTCAATCGACATGACAAATCAAGATCATATTTTTCACGTGGATATGAATAGCACCAAATACGGTAGCGGGGACGGCGTTACCTATTAAGACGATAAGAGTGGCGGATGACAAACCACTTTCAATAAAGGGCTTTGGTCAAGTGAGCCTTGCCGTCTGTGATGATAAAAGTCAGTACAATGAAATTATACCAAATGATGAGTCATAGATGCTGGATTTAGCAATAAACTTATTATAAGTTAGCCGCGTCGTCAAAAAACGGTAGTCAAGTAAATTTAAACCATGTAAGTTGCTTCATAAGTTTCATAAGTAGTTTGGTAAATATTACAGATCGAATACGTGTATAAATATTGAATACATATCGGATTTTGACAAATCTGATATTTTCCTGCAACATTAGCGTCTTGGTCTCGACCTTAATTATAGTAACCTTGAAAAATTAATGGAAAAAACTGAGATATGCAATTATCCTAGCAGAATATGCATAATGTGTCGAAAAGGAAAACGAACGTGTTTATTTCCTAAATTTAAAGGTTCGACTTTTATAAAAAGAATATATAAAATTTACTATACTCGAATATTTACTTACTTCTCACAAAATAATTCGGGAGCGTCGGAAAAATGAAAAGAATTCAAGAAGCAATTTAAAAAACAATTAAATAGCAGAATTATATATCTCCATACAAAAACAGGCTCGAATAAACGAGGAATTCTCTTAGTTTATAAAAAGACTGAAATCCTATATCAAATCACAATCCGGTACATAGGCAAACAAAATGAAGTAGCCAAAAGAATGAATCGACATCTAATTGGAGATTAAAATTTCTATTCGACGCCAATTTCCCAACACAGTATTGGGGTGAATCAGTAAATATAGCTGTATATCTCGCTAATAGAGCCTCGATACGAACCCTAGAATATAAAACTCAGGAGGAGATGATGTTGGAAAAGAAATCAAATGTTAGTCATCTGAGAATATTTGGATGTGAAACAGTGATACATCTTCCAAAAGAGAAAATGAGATCTCAGGTAAAGAAAGATGACCTTCGTCGGATATTGCGAAAACACACAGGATACCGATTTCTACTAAACAACTAAAAAATAGTAACAAAGAGTAAAGACGTTACGGAAGGGAAGGAATCAAACATAAGAAAATTCAGAATGACGCTCATAATGTAAGCTTAATTAGAATAAACATTTTCGTCTCCCAGGAAGGGTCAGATTAAAGGGTAGCGTTAAAATATTTTATTTTATGGTAATATTGCTCCTTTGTAATCACTATAGTCTTTGGTGGAGGATATATATATATATATATATATATATATATATATATATATATATATATATATATATTATATATATATATATATATATATATATATATATATATAAACTGTAAAGCCATCACTGCACTTCTTCTTTTACATTTTTCTTCTTTTGTACTTCTTCTTTACATTCTGTTCGATGACATCAAGGGTTGTATTGATTATTTGTCGGTATTCTAAATTAAGAACAATCTTAACAGTCATGGACGCAGTTCCATCAGCGTAACAATAATTCAACAAAAATAAAACAAGGGCGAAGTGAAAGTAAACATCCATTTCTTGTGAAAGCGTTTTGACATTATGAGTAATAATGAAATTTATACTATTCATTTTCCTCTACAAAGATTTTTTCGACAGAAGTATGATAATATATAACACAAAAATTATCATTATTGTCACATAAAACTATAACATATACGAGGATATATGATACAATTACTCTGAAAGTAGGATAGGCCGACCGTATCGAGTCTGAAAAAAAGCAGAAAAGTGGCCAATTAACGAAAAAAGAAGAATAAACTTAAAGTCAATGATAACTGAGGATAATTAATTCCTGATGCTGATATTTTACTAAATAAGGAGAAATGTGTACTTGTATATGGGAGGAGGGTTAGCAAAATACCCAAATTGAGGGTAGAAATATCTTATGACAAGGCGTCAAGTTTTAGTAACTTGTTTTCTATCAGTAAAATGAAATGTTCCAAGTTAATTTTTTCTAGATAAATCTATACATATAATAAAACTATAGAATTGCCTTTGATATATTTAATAAAAAATGATTGTGGGTCACATAATAAAACTAAAGGGATAAAAAAAAGTATTTCGGAAGTTTTTACCTTTGTCTATGTTTCTGATCGTGTGTTGGTTTGAACACGCATCACGTAAATTGCAAAGACAAGAAAGAAGTGCCTAGCTATTCAGCACGTAGTAATTACATAAATGTAGAATGCATCTATGTCAACCAATAGATGACACCACGTGTATTTTAAATCAAGTATTAACATTTTCACAAAATTGTTAAACTATTGAGTAGTGCAGAAAGTTAGGTGTTTAAATAACTAATCACAATGTGAGCAGAGGCATGAGGATAGACTTCGTTGTTGGTCTACTTTCGCACATAACATTTTTTTATATTGTATGTAGTCGTTATGGAAGTGGGGTAAGTGCAGAAGTACCACCATTATGAAGTAGCTATGTGGCATTTGTGACTTTTATAATAGTTAGAGTGATAAATTCTGCTCAAAAGTAAATAAAAATAACAAAATAGTGGATAAGTTTGAAAACCATACATCAATTTTAATAGAACAAATGAAGTAAAACGCAAAGTGCGAATTTAAAAAGTGCCATTGAAACTAGGTGAGTAGTACAAAACTCAAAGTTCTTAGGCAAAGTGCAATATATATGTAACAAAATCATAAGGAAAAGAAGTCGTGAAAGTGAAATTTATACTAAAAATAGTTACTTTTAACGAAATTATTCACATCAGCTCAAAAACAATAAGATAAACACAAAACGACGGACATCTGTGAAACAACTAGTGAAAGACTATTGTGTTCGCATCGATATAACGTTTCCGTTCCAGCTTAACATTGGTAGAGAGCGACACTTATTTGCAAATTATATAGTATCTAGAAAACCTTATTTTTACCGGCAAACATCGTTATCTCTAACATCCTGTTAAGTAATTTGGTATACTTACCAGTTTCACTAACTATACTACTGGAGAGCACTAAAAATATCTGAGGTTGATGGAGATACTTCACTATAGAACATACCATAGAAATATAAATAAATATAAAAACAGAAATATTAAGCTAAAACAAAAATTAAATTATTAAAACACAAATAACGGAGACTATAAATAATAACACTAAATAAAAAATTAAAATAAGTAGAACACAAAATTCCAAGAATTTAACACCAAAGTGGAAGAATAAGTAAAGCGAATTGAATAAGTGGAAAGACTAATAAGAAAGAAAACCACAGTATTATTCGACCTGGAAGAAAGAGAGAAGAAATACGAGGAATGAGAAAAAGAAATTCTAGATCCAATAAACAATACTTTACAGGTATAATAAATATTATATACTAAATCAATCAGAAATAGAATCTCTAATAAGAATTGGAAAGAAATGTACAATGACAGTACCAATATTTCGAACTCTAATGCTCTAAGAAAGAAAATACAAATTTGTAAGAGGGACACATTGAATAAAACATAATACTGTATGAAAATGATCGCCAAAAAAACTATTAATTAAGCAAAAAATATTGAAAGATGTAAAGGAAAGAAAAGAATGTAAAAACCCTATACTAATATAAGATAAAATTACCATAATGAACGACAGAGCGGAAACGAATAACAACAAAAGAATTGTATCAGAATCATTAAAAGTTAAAACGGACTCTTTGAAAGTATTAAGAACAAAGCTTTGAAGTAAAATGAACAAACAGAAAATTACCAGTTATTGGATAAAAAAACAACAAGAACCGGAGAGCTCATCAAAGATTGCTGAAAAAATCATGGGGAACAAGAAAAGGCTTCCACACAAAAACATAAAAAAAATGAAATCGTACTATTTTACTTAATACCATAGTAATGTTGAATATATTTGGCGTTAATTTTGTAGAAATTAATTATTCACAATTAAATGAAACTACGTGATGTAGTATTATTTCTACTTTCTTTAATTTCTTTACCACGACCTAGGTTTCGTTGTATTACAATATCTTCAGGTGGGATATTTCATTTAATTGTGGATCATAGCAATGGTAAATGGCCGTTTGCTTTTTGCTTTCTGTTGCAATTAAGGCGGCAATTTGAAAATGTGTGTTAGTGTAGTATTTTTAATGATTTTTAACAAACTACATTTTAATAGCAGCAAGAATTTTAAGATTGACTAAAAAAGTGATGACAAAACCGTATGTCGTTTTCTCATTTTAATTTATTTTAGTCATTTTAAACTGTAATAGAACTGCTTATGTCGAATATAGGCTATTTAGGCATAGGGCAGTTAAAATAATTTTTTTTTTAAATATTTCTTCCTGAAGGCAGTTGTCGTTTTTTCTGAATCGGAGAATTTAATTCCTGCTGTTAATATACTATTCTTGAGAATAAAATATACTGTATTGCAGATGGAAAAATGTTTAACATTTCGTTGTTCGTCTGATTGAGTATGCACAAACGTTGTCGTAATAAAGAAGGATTCCACGGTCGCTTTCGATTTTTTCCAAAATAATAGGCAAACAACTGCTCGTATACCAGTCTGCAGTAATTGCTCTTTTATTTTCAAGAAAAATTGTTAATTAATATCCCGTTAGTTTGAAAAACTTGAGGACCATCTTTTTCCCAGCACTTTGTTCTCTCTACTCTTTGCGGACAACTTTTTAAAAGCATATTGTCACTAGTATTCTTCATACACTGCCTATCATTTTCGGGTTCGTGAAATATACCCACATAGTATAATGCTTCCTGATGCTAAATGTCCATGTAGGATTTTCTTAAGGATTTTCAGTACAAATTTAGGCATTGCCATAAGACCAATGCCAAAACTTGCCCAATTCTGCTGATAAGTTATTATTATTTTGTCAGTATTTATTAAAAGCTAATGTTATCTTTAAATGTCAATATTGAGGAAAGTTCCTTACGTAGGTCATCACTGAGTTTGGCACCATGCTTGAACTTTTTAAACTTGTCTTAAATAATAGCCCGAGATCCCATCTCGGGCTATTATTTAAGACTTCAGTTCAGACTTCATAATAAAACAATAATCGAAGCAGATCAAAACTTTATTGTTTATTAAGAACTCGAAGAAATCATTAAAGGTTATTGAATATAAATTTAATAATATTAAATTTATCTCTATGTATTACGCATAGTTTTCAAATGACCACCAATTTGTAGAAAAGAGATAATAAATTCAAACAAAATACTTAAGAAAAGCAAAGCTTGTATTTTTTGGAACGTGAATTGATATTTTCTTTACCATTATTGCAAACAGTTTTGAGTACTTGATTCTTATTACGAGGCAGTATGAGCAAAATTACAATAAACCCATTGTAAAATTATCATGATAATTTTCAGTAGATCTTAAAACCCTATTATTTAAAGAAGCTCAAAAATACCGTCGTGTAAAGTGATAGCATCAAACTTCTACCACCGACTAATATGTGTCTTCATTGATACAATGAACGTAAATAATGAATCTTTGATTTTTTAACGTAAAAAATTAAACTATTATTGTGTTTGTAATATAAAATTTAATATATTTGTAACAGAAATTATTAATAAATTTTTGTTTCTGCATTCATTCACCATATAAACTTTAAATATGCTTAGTCTGACACTCGTCCTTGTGCGCAATATACTTAAAAACGAGTTCAGCGTTTTCTTTTTTCGTAATAATATATAGATAAATAAATGTGTGTATGTTCAATAATTAAAAACAATAATTTAAAAAACTAGAACTCCACAATGTTAAAAAATTGAACCCAATAATAAAAAATATGAAGTAACAGTAAACTTGTGATTAAGCATCCAAATAATATATTGCTTTACAAACCAACTTTTAAAAACAAATGTGCTCCTCGTCGCGTGGAAACTTGTCGTGAATTTCCATTTTTTTTAAATAATTCTTTTTTGTTTGCAAACGATTTTGTTTACCTTGCTAACAAGAAAGAAATACCAATGGAAAAAGTATATATATATATATAGTAAGTCTACAGTTATTTCTTTCCTTCTCTTAATCTTAAAAATGATCTCTCATTTCTTACTTAGACTTAAAGAAAACAAAAAAATCTTAAGTGTAAATTTTAACGTTCCGAAAAACAAAACATCGATTCTTTAAGATCATTAATTAATGAGCGCAATTTCATTTTAGCATCATTCACATTTCGCATTGTAATATCGGTTTCAAAAAATTGCATGTGTAGTTCCAAACTATATAATATAATGGCAAAAAATATAGTTTAAATGCTTTATTAATAATCTTATTTATTAATAAAATTTATAGTGTTAAAATAAATTCGAAGACAATTTTAAATCTTAAATTTTCAATCAAAATAACATCCCAATATTACGACTTTCATTGAGCATTCATTTGAGATGAATAATTTTAATTTGTATTTCATTTAATAACTGTATCCTCTGATATTCGTTATTAATTGATTTTATTATTGACCAAGACCTTTTCCATTACTCTAAGCTATTAGCAGTTATCCAATTATTTTACGTCATTATCTATTTACAAATTACCTTTTCGCGATCCTAAGAGCAATTTAAAAGGGAATTATAATAACTTATTCAATTAAAAGGGAATTATATTAGCTTAGTCATTTATTTTTACTTTGACGTAAGTAATTAAGTGTTAAGAACTTGATTTAGTACCAAATTAATTATCTTTTCGAACAGAATGCCAATTTACGATGGCTTAGTCTGCTTATAATAAATGAAAGCTTGATATTGAATATATTTGGCGTTAATTTTCAGTCAGAGAATCAGAGGATCAGTTTGTTAATTAAATAATAAAGTAATTATCACACATTTCAGTCAACGCATTCAAGACTATTGAAATTGTATATCGTATAAATTTTAAGAGAATTAAAATTCATATGTAACATACATTTGTATTTCTATCCATTATATATGTACATTATTGTTGTACTGTACACTCGTCATTGACTTTCTTTCCCAATATTTTCATTTTTCACCACTTTTTCCCTCTTTTAATGTCGGTGAAATGAAACTACGTGATGTAGTATTATTTCTACTTTCTTTGATTTCTTTACCACGATCTAGGTTTCGTTGTATTATCTTCAGGTGGGATATTAGCAAAGATTCTTTGCTAACCTGAAGATGTTGTAATACAACGAAACCTAGGTCATGGTAAAAAAATAAAAAAAAGTAGAAATAATACTACATCACGTAGTTTCATTTAATTGTGAAAAATTAAAGCTTGTTTCTAATTATTTTAAGTGAAAAAGAAATTATGAATTATTTACTTATTGACATTTGTGAATTCGATTTATATACCATTAAGACAAGAAATGAAATAACGTTTAAATTTAAATAAAGGTTAGGAACAGTAACTTGTATATTGTTTTTATACTACCATGAAAAAAATTATTACTCTAAAAACAACACGAGTTTTTTATGTAAGTAAAATTACATCGTAGTTCTGTTATAATATCATCAAGATAAATTAAGCCAGTACAAATTGTGGATAATTATTGAAGAAAAATATTGAAAAAACCTGTTCAATAAATAAGTTTAAATTTACAAAGTATGGTAACATTTATTTTTTTAATAGAAGCAGAAACTATTTAGATTTTTAAAGATGACATCTCATTTAGTTTTTTTACATTTTCTTTTTTGAAGTGAAACTTCTTTAATTTTGATAGGAGTAATTTAAATCAATTAGTTCCCATTATCTCTCTCATAAATGTTTGGTACGGAGGCGAAAATGACGATATAATCAAATGCGTCCAATGACCGACATATTAATTAAAATGTGGACATATCCAATCCTTGCATAGGGTCATTTTAATTCTGATGTTGTTTATATTTTAGTAAATTTACACAAAAGTACGAATGAGTAGATTAGAAAGCTCTAGACACACAAAACACTTTATACATATTGTTAGCTAAATATGATTAATTATTTGTTTAAATAGCGTTATTCATATTATTTACTAAAACTATAATAGCATACTTAAACTACTGGTCCAAAAATTAATATAAAACCTCAATTTTATTTTTACACATTTTAATGAAAATGACTTTAATATTTAAATGACTACATGAATATATTATTTTGATAATAATTTAAATACATATCATATTCGACGTGAACAAAAATGAAACAATTAAAAAAAACAATTGTGTTAAATAAAAATTAAATAATTTCAAGTAAAAAACGAGACGTGACGATTTCCTTAAAACGTGTTCATTGCATATACAATAGCATTGATAAGATCTGTGATAAAAGACAATTATGAAACTACCAAAAAGCTATCGTAACTAAATATAATATAATTTATGGCTTCTAATCGTCTAGAGGAACAAAATTAAAACCCAATACGTAATATAGTAGCATCTTAAAATATACAAAGTACTCCAATAACTTAATTTGAAACATAAAAAGATGTTAATTTGATGCAAAATTCAAAAAATTTAAACAAACATATTTTATAGACAAACATAAAAACGTTACGCAATAATTCAGATAATAAGAATGGTTTGAATATTTTTCGTCGCATATTTTTTAATGAAGCGACTTAAATATATTTCTACTTGTTTAGCTTAGATACCCAAAGAAAAAATATCATGATGTTAAAATTCATCATGCTTGTATAAACAAGGAATTCTGTCCACAACAAATCTATAAGTTAATGGCATCACCTCCTAAGTCTATGTAGCTCTACCGTGATATGAATTACATAGTAATGAAAATGCATGTTCCCATCAATACGGGGACATGCTGCATTACACATTTATTTTTTAAGAAAATAACGAAAACCTACGCCTCGTATCCTATTTATCAATTATTCAGATATCAAATATTCAAATATCACCGTTTTTATTTTTACAATAATACTTTTAAATTAATAGAACTAAATAACAAAAACAATTAAAAAAGTTGTTAGGAAATTAATAGGCTGATGTCAATGGCGTGACAAGTCGAAAAATATAGAAAATTTATAAATATTGATAATGGAAATGGGATGATTATTTTATTTTACTTTTAGACAAAAAACAATAACAAAAAAATTATCACAAATAATGTAAGGGCAAACAGTAATTGGTTTTGATAGGAAAAAATAATGTCGATTTTATTAATAAAGTATAGATTTTAAATTTATGGTTGAAAACTAATAACAATAATTAGAAAATTTAATATTTCAACACTTATTCGTGCCTGATTAATAAATGATCTCCTTAAAAAATATAAGCAGCTCCAACAATTTAACCTTACAATTTTTTCAGTATATAAACTCTTGGGACAGGCTTTACATTCAAGCCAATTTACGACATCAGTAAGATATGTTTTTTTATGTTATTTCAGTAAATGTGAACTTATAATTTCCTAACTTGGTAAAATTAAATAAATCTATTTTATAAACGACAAAATGGTTTATATAAAATTTAGTATATCCCCATATTAGTGATAGTTTTATAAACTGTAAGTTAATTATTAGGAAAAGTATTACATTTGGAATGTTAGGCCACAAATGCAAAACTCTAACTCACAATTTTAATTTAACAATCGTGTTCAATGTCCGAGTTATTACACACAGACAGAGAAAACTAAGTTTTAAAGAATCATATCTTTTTGTTGCGTGAAGCAAAAAAAATTGTTACATCAATATAAGGCTATAGACTTTAGTATAAGTTCAATTTGATGTCTCAAGCCGTTTCTGTGAAAAAGGGCTTTTGGCAGATAGACGGACGGACGGATCCTACAAATAATCTGTTTTTTTTAATTTTAGGGGACCAAACCCCAAGAAAGTCATAAAATATTTTATGGTAAACTTTTACTAACTTTGTTTCAGCGCAGAGCGAATAATAATATAGGTGGTGTCGTTTTTAATTTTTATATGTGTTTTGGTATCCATCGACGTTATTTAAATATTTTAAATTTGATGATGGTAGTCAATTTTAAATGAATCGTATTATTGTATGAAAATATTATGTTATTATAAATAGATACTATGGTATTAAAAGATAAGCCGTAAGAGATTGATTATGATTTTATGCTAATTAATATAGTTTAGTTGCTCCCGCGCACTAATCTTTATAATATTCGCTAAATAATTACATTGTTATTGCGATTAGATAAAAGTATTAAAAATTTTGTTCCTACTCCTTTTTTATAGGATAAAATATTGTAGTTTTTGCAATTTGGTTATTACATCATTAATCAAAAAAATAACAGTGGAGGTAGATTCCGTGTTTTATGTAGTAAATATAAAAACGTAAGTACAGTACAGTAAAAAGGTAAGAAACTTTTACCAAACCAGTCAATCAAAAATTTATTCAGCTTTATTGAAAAAGAATTTACGCAATAATAAAGATCAAAAAGACACACATCTCGTGGCGGAAACGATAATATTTGACTTAACAAAGATATATAGTATTTCGCTTTTGCTAACAGTTGTTTTGTGTTAGAAGAGACAAATTATTGAAACACAGTACTAACTAAAAAATTAGGATCCACTGTGCGGTTATCAATACCGGAAAATTCTACGTTCGCTCGAATATGAAACCGGACAATAGACACAAATAGTGTCGATTATTAAAAAATGTATATCGAAAAATATAAAGCTAACACGGTACACAGAATTAAATCTATGGACGAGGTCCTGCTGTGACCAGAATTGTTCAGGATGTTCAGGATTCGTTGGAGATGATAATAATAAGGTGTATTTTGCTAATTCGCACTTGTAGAATGATTAAGTTGTAGAAACTCTCAGTTACATTAAAGCTATTATCGAAGACGGAAACTCAAATACGATGTAAATAAATTATTACAAAAAACTTTTTGTCAACGTAACCTTTATTAAAAGTTATAACAAATAGAAAGAGGAATCTAGAGAGGCACTTACTTTTGAAATTGAATCAATGTAGAAAACAATACAGCTATATGATATTTAAAGATGTGAAGAACAAAATACCTGTTAAGTATGATTAGAATTCGCATTACGAGGGTTTTTTACATACCCAGCAACCCAATTACATATTCCATTAAATTATATCATATTCCATTAATTCATACCCAGCAACCCAATTACATTGACCCTTAAATATTCCATTAAATTATTTTTAATCGCTAATATTATTTTCTGCTATATTAATGCATTATTTGGGATGCTTTTTGCATGTGTAAAAATAACACGAATTTCTAAAAATTATGAGATCTAATAGTTTTATAAATAGTTTTTTTTGTAAATTTCTAGTCAGTTTCTAACAATGATATTCTTCCGTGATATTATATAAAGTAGTTTCTAGTCAGATTATAGCAATCCTGTTTTCTTCACATCTTTTGCTTCAGGAGTTTTTGAAATAAGAGAGAGATCGTTTTTTTTTTCTAGGATACTTACCTAAAGTTTTTATCTGTGGATACCCTACCTAAAATTATATAAAAATATTTTAATGTTCTTTAATTATGATATAATTAATATACTTACTTCATTTGCTACTTCTAAAACTACTACATAAATATTTTAAAGTGTACTGCAAAATATGCGGGGTAATATAATCTATTACTACGTGAAATTTCAAGTTTCTACGTTAACAAATTTCTGAGAAAATGTATGTGATCGACAGTCAGACAGGCGGACACGTGAGTGATCTTATGAGGGTTCCATTTTTCCTTTTGAGGTAGAGTCCTAAAAAGTTTAAAAAAAAGCGGGAAAAACTACAAGAGCAAATAGTTTTAAAAAGATCGTACTACCCCTTGTCTGGCCAGAAGATAAATTGTTTACGGCTAAACTAAAGAAATCGTATAATACGTATCACATGACTGTATTTTTTTTTATTATTATTAAAACTGTCAAAACATCCAACTTTGTAGCTGACACTGATGGATTCGTTATGTCATTAGAATTTAGTAAGCAAGGAGTAGTGGGATTCGGAACACGAAGAAAAACAATATAATTTTGATATCTATTGCTAATTTTAATACCTAATCGTCAAATGCTAATTAAAAAGAAACTTTGAAACCGATCATATTAAGAAGGTAAATTTCTATAATGCGTATCCATTCAACAAATTTATTGAAGCAAATACCAATATTATAAACTCGTATTTGAGAATTGATAAAGATTATGGTATCGAGACTGATTATTTTAAAATTAAATTATAATAACTACGTAGTTTTATATAGTTATTTGTTGCTTTGTTCAAGTTGGGTAAGAGTCCCTGTAGAATAAAAAGCTTTTCTTGTAAAATAAGGTTTGTAAATGTGGAAGTATTGATGTTACGATTGCTTTAAAAAGAACATTAACTTACATAATTTTAATTGTAAACATAACAAAAATTTTGATGAATTAAAATTATTTTAGTGTATTTTAAATTTACGCAGGATTTAAAATACATATATTTACAAGAATGCTAAGTAACACAGTTTTTAAAATACAGTATATTTTAGTTGAATATAAAATACAGGCTGTCTCTTCCGAGAAACATTCAATAATTTACCGAGAAATTTTGCACATTTTAAGAAAAAATAAATATCAACTCTTATTATAATATCCATGATAGACTTTTTGAAGAGATGAAATTGCATAGTAAATAACATTATTTAAAATTTAAGATGCATTATCTTCTCTTTTCAATAAATACATGAGTATCAAACTTATCACTTTGCTACGATTTTAGGAAAAACAACAACTAATGTTAAGAAAAATATTATGAAATTTTTGATATTCTGGTAGCATGTATAATAAATTAGCTAAACGTGTAAAAGAAATAAGTTTTACATCCGCATTTCCTTTTATAAAAGAAATTCTTTTTGGTTTCGTCAATGGAAATCAACAAAGGAGATGTTTAAAGGAGCACTAAGGGAGCTTTTCTAACATTATATGACTGGCGGTTATTTTTTAGCGCTCCTCTAAAAAATAAACATACTTATACATAATTCAAATAAGTTACGAATTAATTTAAGAAATGCGTATTGAAACAATTTTGCAAATCAACTTCGTCAAATAAAAATGAATTACTCAAGAGTTAACACTGATAACCAGAATTGGGACGAATTTAATTAAATATACTAGGTCAACAAAATCTGAATGAATAAAGTATAGATAAATAAAATATTACCTTATTTAGATTCGTCCACACAAACCAATAAATTTAATGAAGTGAATTTTAATTAGATTTATCAAGTTTCTTGTAATTATGTATACAAAATTTGATAAATCTAATTAAAATACGCTGCATTTTTATTTAATTTCTAACGAATCTATTTAAAGTACTTATTTGTTTTCATTTTATTATCTTTATTCATTCACAAACAGAACATCTAATGAGCGAGTATAAATTGCGAGAGAAGTCACAACCGATGATAAACTAATTGATTTCAATAAAAATGTCTAATAACAAACCAAATTAAAACAACTGGGATAAAATTGATAAGAATTTAACGCGCATGGCCTATTTTTTAACATATTTTGCTCGGATAATACAATCAGTCAGCCTAGTCATAATTCACTTGAGCCTCTACTTCCGCAAGCCGTTGATATAATTAATTAATTACCAAATATTTATTTGCAGTTAGTTGCACAGATAGCAAATTATTTACAAATTTCAGTATATCTACGGGCATCTATTGTAATAAAATATATCAGTGGGTAGTATACACAGACTTCAAAAAAGTAAAATTTTCATTGAATTTCTAAACTTTCTTAGAGATACCCCGTGAAGTTAAAGCTTGTTTTTTCCTGTTTTATTTGTATTATAATAAATGTCAAATCATAACTTCAATCTTCATTTGTTTTGTAGTTTTTAACTTTCTTTAACACAAAAATGCCTCTGACTAGGGTCTAATGGAATAATTTATTAACATCGTAATTTATAGATATCGTAACTCTGTCGATATCAATTAATCTGGTCAGTATACAATTTTTGGAAAAATTGCGGTCAAGTTTCTTTCAAATAATGTTTTCATATATTTTGCCTAAATATTAAAAATTGTATTTGTAAAAGTGTATTTGTAAAATGTAAAAAAATAATTTGTTCTTGTGATGTGTTTACACAAAAATAGCTACCATGCTAACCTTGCAACTATTTCTTTTCTCGGTACTTTAATGTTAATTTTAGTCAATTAATGATTACTCTAGATTTTGCTATTTCTTTCAGCTACCATTTATTTTCTTTCCCATTTAATTTTAGGGTAATTACTTTTATTTAATTAATTTTTAAAATTCTGGATTTCTTTTAAGCTAAGTTCAATTAGTAGATATTTAATTTCACATATCCTATTTATTAAAATATTGTTCATGTTAAAATCATTTTTAGTCGGTTGAAAATGTTGTAATGGAATGTGTAATGAAAATTATCTTAAAGAAATAATTACATTCATAACAAAGAATTTTATAATAGCGAAACAGCGTTTTTAATAAATCAAATAAAAAACTAAAGAACAAAATAGCCCATCGAAGCGGTAATCTTAAATATAAGCAGTAGAATATACTGAACTTAAGAAACTTAAGGACTAAATGAAATTCTAAACTGAAATATACGACAAGCATGTCTAGACAACGGCTCAGCTTAGAACTTTAGGAAAGTACTTTAATAAACACTGAAAAATAGTGTATGAAATACGATGCTGGAAACTAAATTCAATAGATTGCATTTTAGTGATAATTTCGTCAGTAGTTGGAAGGGTGTATTATTTGTCAGTCACATCGAGTAAAAAGATTTTCATGGTAGCTCTTTATAGGGTAGCAAAACTCTGTCTGTCAAGCTTAATTTAAAATGATTGTATGAATTCTCCTAAGAAGCAATAGGTAGGTTATTTAATTTTACTACTGTTTGAGAATGGATCAAATTATAAGATGTTTTAATTAAACAAATTTTAAATATATATGGATTGGGTCATTTATGTGGATATGTACTATATACAAAAAAGGTTACTTTCATAATCCCCATTAACACACAGTTCATAATTTATTTAAAATTATAAAAATTTAAATTAATTATGGAATTACAAGATAAATCACATCTTAGGGCCTTTAAATTTAGTCGATGATACGAATTCGAATGAAAACTTTTTTAAATTACAACTTTCATTCTATTTCAAACTCCTTCACAAGAATATTCATGCAAACAGCATAAAATCGGTAATGTTGGCACCTCTGTAATATCATCTGCCTTTTCTTTTTTAATTTTATTATGAAAATTAACTACCGCGACGTGCATATAGTTGAACAAGCGTGATTTATTGTGAAGAAAAGTAAGCCTTTTAAATTAAATTGTATAATGAAACGAACAGAGATTATTTACCCGTTGCCAAAACAAAAAATAATTAATTATCTGTTACTGGCTTTGATGTTATGTTTGATAATTTTTTAATTGTAAAATGTAATTATACCTAATTATATTTTCTTTTCTTTTTGTGATGCTGATAAAAACATTTTAAACGTTGAATCAAGTATCCCACCCGTGAATTTTACGGGTGGGACATTTGTTACGGGTGAGATAATCAGACATTCAAATTTACAATATTTCTACCGAAAATATTGCTAATGGATGAATTTTTTCTAAACTTTCACCACTATTGGTAAAACAATATATGCAGAGGGAATAGGAAAATTTAGACAGAAATTAAAGGCGTAAGCAGAAGACTTAAACTTGACATCAGATGTTACTTTGCTCTTGCCATAAACAAAATACGGTCTCGCCGCTACTTCAAGGCTGTAAACCAAAAATACCTAATAACGGGCCTTGCTTTTAAATCAAAACAATCAGAAATTAAAGGATTTTAATTAAATTTCGTGGAGATATATTCTGATAGACATAAAAGCTCGGCCATTGGCGTTAATAATGCATAATAAATAAGAGTTTAAGATTATTTCGTGACAACTTGCATTTTCGTCTCCAAACTTCTATTCGAGGATGATACCACGTAGTTATGAGTTCTTTATTAGTTTATCGGTTTTTGCACTTTAGCTGTGTACCATTTTATTTAAAAAAATCTTCGTTTTTGTGGACAAAATCTCACATACCACACCTGTAACAAGTCCCCCCTCCTCGCAACATTATGACAGTAGCACTTTTTTATTTTAAAGATTGTTGTTAGGTTATTCGTTAATAAGTCACTTTATCTAAGTATCTAATAAATGTAAAAATGTTTAATTTAAATAAAAGTTTACAATAAATTAGCAGAGTAATATTAATAACATTATTCAAACAAAATTAATTTCTATTTTTGACCTTTCCCAAAAGAATTATTTCAATACTATTCCCAAATGAAATATGGATTTCATGTTGTCCTATCGAATTATATGTATCATAGATATAATTAGTGGTTTACTAATAAATATTATTAATAAAACCTATCTTCACATATAAAGTTTAAAAAAAAAAGATAATTTAATGAACATATATCTCCCAACGGTTACTATGTTATGCCTCACTAATAAAAGTGGGACAGTCACGATTTAATGCTAAATAAACCAATCTTATGCCGTTTTACATATGTAGTTGGACAATTCCACTCGAAAAGTAATAGACTTATCTGAATTATAACAAAAAATACAGAAAACAAAATCCGAGTTATAGTAATAAACAAGATTTCTGTAGTTTAAACTGCTCGAAATTTTTTTATTCAAACAAAACTAACATTGCACGATATCTTAGTACACGACATGATAGTTCACATCAGTAATTCTAGAAGATGATACCTAGTGTTAAAATTAGTAACGTCTATTTTTTTATTTAACTTAGACAGAGGCAAACATGCAAACGGCCAAGTATAAATATAATAATATTTAATCCAAAATTCCCACTAAATTTTATACAAAGAAAAAAAATTCAGTTTATCTTCTTTAAAAAAAACACTTTGAAATAAATTACATAACAAACAATATTACATCTCTTACATGTTCAAATTTGATAGTAGGTTGAGCCTTAGTAAATATATCAGTTGTTTAGAACTTTGCGCATACTTAACAGCAATTAACTTTTGTTGTGAACAAAACTACAATAAAAAATTTGTATGTTTTGTTCCAACCATGAGATGCTTGTTTCTCTCTAATAAAATTGAATTTATCATCGACGTGTTATGTTCTCTTGTGGTAAACTGGATTAATTATTAGTTTAATAATACTCTCATTATCAAAACATAGAATTGTGCCATTTTAACTAAATTCAATTTCTTTGAAATAATACTGGTTTTAACCAGAAAAGATACTTGGCACCCTCACATCCAGCCATAAAATCAGCCTCAGTTGTTAATAAGAGAGTACAAGATTGGTTTTGACTAGCCCAAGCTATTGTACCACCTCTCCACGTAAAAATAAAACCAGTGGTTGATTTTCTTGTATCCAAATCCCCAGAAAAATCTGAGTTGGAATATCTAATTAAATTTTTGTGATCATGTTACTTTACATATGAAAGTTTAGTTTTAATAAGATAATGAATTAGTCTCTTAAGCTGAATAACATGGTTATTAACATATCTACTTAACAGACTAGCACCATATGAAATACCTGGCCTAGTTGCTGTAGATAAAAACAATAATGATCCTATGGCTTCCCTGTAAAGAAAATTAATCTACTCATTATCAACATGCTTATTTATTTGAATATTTACGTCAAGTGATGTATTACAGGGATGTGTTGTAGTCATATTAAATTTATTTATCTGTTCAATATATTGTCTTTGACTGACAATTATTTGTATTATCAGTTCTTAACATTTATAACCCAACAAAGCAATTTAAATTCAACTCTTTGACATTAAATCCTTGCTTCAAGTAACTTAAAATTTGATCTAATACTATATCTGATTGAAACATAATCAAAGTATCGTCACCGTATAAAATCAACAAAGCTTTAATGCCAAGAAAATTACCTATGAACACACCATTGTCTCTGACTGAACAAACTTCAATAAAAAAATTAGTATATTTCTTGTTCCAATAGCGAGATGCTTGTTTCAAGCGGTATAAGGAATTGTTCAGTTTACATATTTTATTTACGGGTCCTTTCACTTCATCTAGGATTTCTATAAAAATATCTTCATCTAATTCTCCTTACAAGAAGGCTGTTTTTACATCTAACTACGTTATATTCCAATTATATTCAACGAAGACAGATGACGGTATCCTTATTGAGTCGTAATTTTTACTCGTTGTGGTGAATGAAATATTTCACGATAATTTATTCCGTTAATTTGCATGCACCCATGGATGCAAAGTCGAGCTTTATATCTGTTTCCTTTATTATCTTAGTTTCTTTTAATATTAAAAACCTATTTTGATGTTAAAGTTCTCTGATTATTCTTATCAACAAAACTCTAGGTGTTATTAGTACGATGAGCTTCTATTTCTACATTTATAACTTCCAGCCATAAATTAAATTCTTCACTGTCGATTACTCCATCATAAGTCATAGACACATTTAATTCCATTAAATTTGCCTCAAAAATTGATTTCTTTGTGGTCGTAAAGTGATATTTGTGATATATATGTTAGTAAGATCCATTTCTTGCGAAGATTTATAAGCCTCATCATTTTCATCAGTGGAAGCGTGTATGCTGTTATTAGTTTTACATTCTTGATAACTCGTATTCCTCTCAATGTAACATGTCTCCTCTTCAGCTTCTTGATATTTTTCATTAACTTCATCATAGGTGAAAATCTGAGCTTCAATCCTTTGTAATTCAGGATATTTCTGTTCATTGAAAATAGCATTTCTTGATACTGTTATTCTTTTGTGTGCGGATTATACATTTTATAGTTATTATTATCATAGCCAACTAACATCATTTTACTACTTTTAGAATCAAGCTTCTTTCTCAGCCGATCTGGCACATGGATACATTCTTCGCACCCAAACATGCTGACATGATCCAAACCAGGTTTTACACCACACCACAGTTCTATAGGTGTAGTATTTGGTATCTGGCTTGAAGTTATCCGATTTAATAAATAAACAGCACAAATAACTGTTTCTGCCCATGGATTGAGTGATACACTACGGGCATAAAGCATAGATCGAGCACTTTCCACTATTGTCCAGATTTCCCTTTCGGCCTGGCCATTTTTTTTTGAGTGTGTAACGGACAGTAAGTCCACCCACTATCTGAATATTCTTTGAAGTCTTCTTCCCTCCTTTAGCCTGGGTATTCTTCCCTCGTTTTCAATATATAATATGCATATACCATGTGAAAAATAATTTTTACTTTACATTTATTAACACAATCCAACATATCACATTTCTTTTTTATAAAGTACATATATCTAAAACTTGTAACAGTGCCTTTAAATAAAATAAAGGATTTCATACCCTGTACAATTGGCACATTGAATGGAACACAAACATCACTGTGACGAGCACGCTTGCTATAATCACAACCCTGACATACAAACTTTGTCACAGTCCGACATGTCCACACCAGGAATCACATGATTTTTGATTATTTTCTGTATTTCTTTGATATTCAAGTATCCAATTTTTGTACTACATCACACACTGGATTTTTAATAGTTTTCACTTTTAACTTTTATAAATTGTTGCTTTGTAAAAAGACATACAGAACTATTTTATTGTCCTTATAAATTAAAGCATCAGTTTTTTTTCTTCATAACACTATAGCCTTGTCTTGTCATACCTTCGTAAAATAACACACGTAATATTTGGATTAATATTTCCATTGTCGTAAGCCATTTTAGTCATTCGACTTCGATTATTTTTAATAAAATCTGTGGATGAATATACAATTAGTCACGCCTCATGACCGAAGCACGATTTTTAATATTGCAAGTGCGCGAATCGTCAAACAATAATGACAGTTTCAAAATTGTATTTCTTACGAATTGTTTGAAACTAGCAGTTAGTGGTTATAGAAATTGTGATTAAATATGTTGCAGCCATTAAGTTGATGTCTACTGTAAGCCTGATAGGTAAATTTAAAATTGATATATCACCCATTAGAAATACGAAACTGCATATTAATGAACCATACATTAAATTTCATTAAACTCCATTGTATATTTGTTGTTAATGGTCCATAGCTCCGATCTTGTATCGCCTATATTAATAAAGTAGTAGTCAAAGATTCGGAGTGAATTTTGAATCGCATAAGGAGTTACGCCACCTACTAAGACATCGTTGCAATTTTGATAATTGCTAAGTTATATATTATTTAGGATATCCTATGTACGGAAACTGGCAGCTTATATAAAGTTATATACGTAAAATATTTTCCTAAGTATACTGCGGCTGTGAGCTTCAATTTAATTTTGTATCCTTACACATTACATTACCGTTAATTTTGTATCCGATTTTATCTAGTGTCTTCTAGTACGATAGAAAAAAATCTAAATATTTCATAATTTGTGTATTTATTTTATAATTCAATATAACACATCGTGCAGGTTACGGATAAGGTACTACTACGGATAAGGTAGGACTACACCATCTATCGACACAACGTCGCAATTTTGAGAATTTGAAAAATTATAGGGTACTTAAGATATCCTGTATACGGGAACTGGCAGATTATATACAGTTTATTTATTTATCACCAATGACGAAAAACAGATACAAATCATAGTGAGATACAATGAGTGACTCTTTCAAGTAATAAGTTAACTTGTATTCTAACATTCCCCTATCTATAAATATTTGTATAATTCGTTAAATACTCGGAAATTGTATAATACATTAAATTAAATTATAAAATATGTAATATTGGTAAACAAACACAAAATATTTTAAATTATTGAAATAAATCTTCCATTCAAAATTCACTATTTTTATCAATATAATTATTAGTAATTGAAGGAATAATATTAATTATAGCTATAATAAATTTATTTAAAAAAAAAAATGTGATGTCAATGGTTTCAAACGTCTAGCAGTTTATTGACTCCTTGTATTGGAATAATGAGCTAACGAATATGTCTAGAGAATAGAACATTCTGTCGCGATCATCTACAGAATGTTCCAAAAGCCTGTGCAACATTGCGAGGGCACCTGCATTGGTGTGAGCAGTAGGTAGGTAGAAAAGTGCGAAGCTACGAGGTATCTCTCTCTGATATACAAAACTGGCGATATCGGCTCAATCGTAACGACAATGACATATATTATAAAGTACTACTCCGAGTTCAATACGCCTGTCGGATTGACGCGATACTGAAATGTATATTTAAATCTTTTGGCCACTCTTTCGATCATATCAGAATATGTAAAATAGTATGGATTCCAGACTGCGACAGCACATACAAGTTGATATCGCACAAAACTTGCGTAGAAGATTCGATACATTCTTATTTGCTTAAACGGTTTCATAGTTCTTAAGACAAAGCTAAGCAAAGCATAAGCTCGCGAGGTAATCTGCTTAAATGAGTATCAAATTGTAAATGCGATCAAACATCACGCCAAGATGACGAATGTATTTAACAGACTTCAAAGAATAGACCACTATGTCGTAGGTATAAAAATAGATTGCCTCGTTTTTAGAAAAGTAATCGATTTAGACTTACTGCGTCTTAATCATATATTGTTAGTCAGCAAATATGCAACTAGTTTATTAGCTTTTTACGATCATCTCTCATATTGGAGAAAATCTTTACGGCGTCACCATATAACAGGAACTTGCTATGTTTGAAGCAAATACTGATATCGTTTATAAAAATGATAAATAAAAAGGGACTCAATATAGAACCTTGAGGCACCTCTGAAGTCACGAGAACATGCAGTGATTTAAAACCGTTCATTTTTACTTCTTGTCGCTTAAATAGGATACGAATGATGTAAATTACCCTTTGTATCATTAAATGAGAGTTTTTCGGCAATCAAGATGATTAACCTTGTTAAAAGCTTTTTTAAATCTGTGTCGATGAAGTCAACCTGTGTCCTACAATCCATAGCGCTGAACAGATATTGCGTATACAAGAACAGGTTGGTTATATACATAAATATATCTTCTTAAAGATAAGGTGGCTGTAAACTGCTATTTAATTTAATTTTGTAACCATTACATTACATCTATTTAATTTTGTAACCATTACATTACATCTATTTAATTTTGTAACCATTACATTACATCTATTTAATTTTGTAACCATTACATACCATCGCATTACATTAACATTAACTTTGTACTTAATATTCTCTGGCGTCTGCTTAAGTGATAGAGTGAAGTCTAAATATTTCATTATTTATGTATTATTTTATAATTCAATATGATTCAATTTGCAGATTACGGATTATATGATTCCTAGGATATCGTGTATACGGACACTGGCAGATTATATGGTCATATACATAAATATGTCTTCTTAAGGATGTAGTAGCTGTGAACTGCCATTTAAATTTATAACCTGCACATTACGTTACCGTTAATTGTGTGCTTGATATTATCTGGGCATCTATTAATGCAGTGGAGTTAAATCTAAATATTTCATTATTTGTGTATTGTTTTATTAAGAAAATGTAATGTGTAGATTTTATGTTTCCTACTTATTGAAATATGGTATAGAAATATAAAGGTAATTAAAAATGAAATCAACTTCATAACATATAACCCAGTTTTAATATAAAGCAATCATTTTCCAGAAACATGGCGGAAATAGGTCATCAATTATAACTACAGCGGTTTTTGTACAGGTATTGACACATATTTAAGGATTTATAGTTTGTAAAACAATTCACATATGCTAGAAGAATATATTGACATAATAGTATGAAACTAAAAAGGACTGCCTGGCTTATTCGATCGAGAATTATGATAAAACAGCCAAAGAAATGTTAGGAGTTTCATAAGATCATTGGGTCAAATATTGTTTACATATGTTAATTATTTAAATATTGAAGAATACCGAAAACTTGTATTTTATTTTTATTTACTTTCTTAGTATTTTTATTTTATTTATAATATTATTAATATTTTATTATAATATTTTTTTTATTAATACTTTTTTATTTTTGTGAATTTAAAAAAATATTGGGTCATAGCAAAATTCATACCAGACACAAGAGAAATACACGTGGTAAAATTTTTAAAGTGGTAATTTATTCATTAAGTAGCATTTGTATTAAATGACTACCAATTTTCTGATATTTTGGTTTTTTCTCTTTGTAAATTAATTAATTATATAACCAAATCCAAAAGGAGGATGAAAAGTTTCTAAAATGTTATTGACATCAGTAACATAAACACTTGATACATGAAAGTGAAAATTCTCTCTCTCTCTCTCATAGTATATATATATATATATATATATATATATATATATATATATATATATACATTTTTTATGAATACTCTTATTTGTATAAATTAACTGTTTTGTTCTTATCTCATATAATCGTGTTGCTGAGATATTTTATATTACATTAAATTGATCGTCGTTATTTGTTAATAAAATACATCTTCCCTCAATAAATAAATATAGCTACGATAAAAACAATAATACGGAGATCATAGGGCAATGGTAATAAAGATTTAGCATCAGTTCGGAATTTGGAAATATTAAGAATAAAGTTTCTAGGTAATTTAGTTAATCTAAACAAATAGGCGATAAGTGATTTACAAAATAATATGTCAAGCACGAGTAGAACGCGCACTACAATGGTTCCGTAAACATTTAGGCGCATATTTAAAAAAAATTAAGATCTGGGATACTCGTTATAATTTTCCTTCAACCTTTGTGTAGGCTTCCAAAAACACTATGTTTTCATTATCGTATATTGAGTAGTTTCGGAAATAAAGAGTGTGGGGGTTAGACATACGTTATTTCCATATTTTTAAGTACATTTCTAAACACATTATATCTAAACTTATGAAAATATTTTTAATACCCTTACTATTAGCTATTTCAAATGAGATGCCCTCACTCTATGTGAAATGAAAACGAACATTTTCGAGTACTTAATTTATCCCCCTAGAATTTCATGTAAGTATTATTTAATGTTATTTGCATGTGGATTAATATTTTTTATCGCCATGGAAAAATTAAAATTTCTGCGTCAAACAGTTTCTGAGAAATAGACCTGTGATAGATTGATAGACCGACATAGGAGTGACGTCATATGGGTCCCGTTTTTCCTTTTCAATTGCAGAAATTAAGAAAAAAAAAATAGCATTTTACTATTATTTTAAACTTATTCCCAATTACTCCTTTTCAAACACGGGGTCGTTATTTAAATCTTAACCAGTCATGTAAACTAATGATATTAAACCCTTGTTTTGTATCAACATGGGAAATTTAACATATTTCGTCATATACTTAATAATTGTTAATAAAATTAATTCTTAATTTATATCTAAAACTTTCGTTTCAGCGGTTTTAATATCCCTTTTAATCAGAGTCTTCAATACAAACTTTAATTTAAGAATTTTACAAAACAATTAAATGCGAACCCCAGCTTTTTTTTTTCAAAAGAAACTTCCCATATTATTTTAATAATCACAGAATTCACGTTGTTTTAATAGCAAAAAATTATGTTTAATCTACGGAGTAAAAACGTTGAAATTACCAATAACAATAATAGCAACATACTGATTCTCGCCAATTGAAACAAACAAAATTACGACCTACTCGCCGCATCTACCTACAGAGATATAAAATAACACGTCAGTAGCAAATAATAAAAAAGGCCCGCGTACAATAGAACAGGAAATAGCACGGCGAGCAGTAATTTTTTTATTGCAGACAGGGTAGGGGAGGCGAATATTTATTGGGCGAAGCTGTCGTGTGTTACGGGCGGACGTCATGAGCAGATGTAACCGCGGATTTAAGCTGACTTCGCGACCGGTTACCGCAACGATCGTACCGTGTGTGGGAACATTATTAAATCATTATTGTCATTGAGTTGCGTAGTATCATTTTGACGTTGAAATTAAATTGCGAACTGATATATTTGTATGTTGTTTGGTTTGATACGAATATGCGTACAAAGAATATAACAATAACTGCAGATAATATTTCTCAACGTAATGTTCCCTGTTATGATCTGAAGAACCCTTATATAGAAGCGGAATAATAGGGCATTACAAGAATCAAATAAAATTATTACTTATTACATTTATACTTTACTCCCTCACTATTTAAAAAAATTAATTAAAAATAAGATCGCAAATCTTAATTTAAAAAATACAAATCAGAATAATTGAAAAACAGTAACTTTATTTCCGTAAATAAAAACCGTCTAATAAGGATATACGATTCGGTTACAATTTAATAAGTAAAAATAAAACTGGGATAAAATTGTTGCGATTTTCTCATAGATCTCAAAAAAATGTAAGATTTATAATAATTTCTGTAATTTTCCTGAAACTATATGTCAGTTTCTCTTAACCTGTTTTTCTGTAAATTTTGATTTAGGCAGTTTTGGAGATGGAGTGAATATTTTCAACAATATGTCTTTTTCTGGACATTTTCAACAATATACCTATAACTACCTGACAAAAATACTCTCTTGAAATCCAAATAATTTGCTTTTTCAATTAATGCCCCGATGATTAATTAATTACGGAAAAACAAATTTTCTTAATAAATTTTCCAGGGGCTTATGATTATGTGCAATTTCAAGTTTCAAAACAAATTATGAGTAACAAAGAAACCACAAATTTAGATTTTTTTATTTAAAAACCACAGCATTCACTTAAAAAATTGAATGTACACCTGGTAACATAATAATTTATAAATATTATGAAAAAAGCAGAGTGATAAATTTCGTACTTATGGCTATAGCATTCCGAAAACACCTTAAAAAAATCTAAAAGTTTCAAATGGAGAACAGAGTATGATACCTTCTATATATATATATATATATATATATATATATATATATATATGTGTGTGTGTGTGTATATATGTATATGCATGTATTTTATTGGCAATGTCCGTGCATTTTAAAGTTTTTCTATTGAGATTATTTGAAAAGCCCATTTAACAAAATATTTGTGGAATAAACTCAAACTCTCTTCCCCATAATCGTACCCTCACGCCGATTTCCATTATAAAATGTATGTAAAATATCTTAGTAGAAAATGTTCTCTGAAGATAAATCTTCCCACTACAGAAATCTTCCCACTAAGAAACTCATTCTATATTACCCGCATTATCTAAGGGTCAATAAATCTTGCTAAAGTGAATACCATAAATGTTTCTTAAAATACATTGGTCGCCTATAGTTTTCGAATTCTAAGTTATCTGCAAACAATATATTTATTAATTCATGTATTTTATCCATAATATACTCGAAACTAAAGTTTTTTATTATTCTGTTATTTTAAACTTATTTCCAATTACTTATTTTCAAATACGGGTTCGGTATTTAAACCTTAACCAATCATGTAAACTAATTATATTAAACCCGTGTTTTGTATCAACATGGGAAATTAAAAATATTTTGGAGTATATTTCGTCATATACTTAATAATTGTTAATAAAATTAATTCTTAATTTATATCTAAAACTTTCGTTTCAACGGTTTTAATATCCCTTTTATTCATAGTCTTCAATACAAACTTTAATTTATGAATTTTAGAAAACAATTAAATGCTAACCCCAGATTTTTTTTAAAAGAAACTTCCCATATTATTTTAATTTCACAGAATTCACGTTGTTTTAATAGCAAAAAATTATGTTTAATCTACGGAGTAAAGACGTTGAAATTACCAGCAACAATAATAGCAGCCAACATACTGATTCTCGCCAATTGAAACAAACAAAATTACGACCTACTCGCCGCATCTACCTACAGACATATAAAATAACACGTCAGTACCAAATAATAAAAAAGGTTCGCTTACAATAGAACCGGAAATGGATATGGCGAGCAGTAATTTTTTTATTGCAGACAACGTAAGGGAGGCGAATATTTATTGGGCGAAGCTGTCGTGTGTTACGGGCGGACGTCATGAGCAGATGTAACCGCGGATTTAAGCCGACCTCGCGACCAGTTACCGCAACGGTCGTGCCATGTATGGAAACCTTATTAAATCATTATTGTCATTGAGTTGCGTAGTATCACTTTGACGTTGAAATTAAAATTGTGACCTGATATACTTGTATGTTGTTTGGTTTGATACGAATATTCGTACAAGTATATAACAATAACTGCAGATAATATGTCTCAACGTAATGTTTCCTGTTACGATTTGAAGAACCCTTATATAGAAGCGGAATAATAGGGCATTACGAGAATTAAATTAAATTATTACTTATTACATTTATACATTACTCCCTCACTATTTAAAAAAAATTAATTAAAAATAAGATCGCAAATCTAAATTAAAAAAAAATATATATATAGACAGAATAATTGAAAAATAGTAACTTTATTTCCATAAATAAAAACCGTTCATTAAGGATATACGATTCGGTTACAATTCAATAAGTAAAAATAAAACAGGGATAAAATTGTTGCGATTTTTTCATAGATCTCAAAAAAAATTAAGATTTATAATAATTTCTGTAATTAAGGAAAAACAAATTGTTTTCCTAAATTTTCCAGGGGCTTATGATTATGTTCAATTTCAAGTTTCTACTTCAAAGGACTCTTTAGAATAACGACTGTAACAGACAAACGGACATATTAATGATCTTACAACGATTCTTTTTTTTCCTTTTCAATTACACAATCCTAAAAATGACGCATTTATTCATAGAGAAAATAAAACTTAGAAAACCTATTGGAATCATATGTACCCATATAAATTTGTAATTTGACTAAATCTAATCCTGACTGGAGCTAATAAGTATGGATTATCTCTTTTATAGTAAACCATTATTATTAATTTCATTAGACTCCCCAAACGTTGTTTTCCTACACTGATTTAAATAGTTCCTGAATTGTTTTTGCTTTCCTCACCATCCAAGAAATAATTTCGATGATAACATACACGTCCTGGAAAGTATACAACTTTACACAAATATTCTAACAACACTAACACTTGTCTCCTTTTATATGATCTTTCTCCATTTTTAATGATTTTTATTATTACGGGAATCGGTGATTTTAAATTTTAATTATAAGTATAGAATTTTCTAAAGCCAGTAAATAATGAAAAACATTTATTCATGAAATTTTATAATGACGAATTCTCGAAATTTTCAATATTACTGGCTCTTCTAAATATATCGCTGGCGATATAAATCTCGATGATATATCTTCGCAAGTTACGCAAGTCAGAAAGTAGCGATTTCTAACCCTTAATTGAAATTAATTGCGAATAATTTTATTATCTTACCAGTTTGGGTATTTTTCTCATAATTCATCTTCAACTCAATCAAAGGCTATAAATAAGTGATATAAGTAACACTTTTTTTATTCACCGTAAAGTGACTGACAGATTTTATATTTTATACTATTATTGTGGATTATATTATGCACAATAAATCATTGGGACGCACGTACCCACAATAAATGATCGTTGTAGATAAACTGAAAACCATGTGGTTTTCAGTTTATCTACAACGATATATGAGATTTCTAATTACAGTTGTCTATATAAGCAATCACAAACATTTAAGTATATTTATATCAATATAAATTTTAAAATATTTAAAGTTTTAAAATTTATTGGAACTTACATACAAACAAAGATATAAAACGAAGTGGATATAGTAAAAAAACAATAAAACATTTTTGAAAAAGTTGAGGAAAAACATCAACAACAACAAAAAAATGTATTTCCATGAAAGTTTTGAGTAAAATAAAGAGTAGAACATTTTTATATTTTTAAGAGGTACAATTTCCTAATACTTGAGAGGAAAATATTACTAAAACATGTTAAGCCCTAAAGCTCTTTACAAACCTATTCGATCAATAGAAAAATGTTCAGTGTTTTTTCTTTTCATTTCAATTGCTTTTTATTCCTTTCTAACTGGGAAACTTTTACAAAGGATGAAGTTTAATATCCTCCGTTATAAAAGACTTACTCTGATTATACTCGACATTTTGAAAATTTTATGTGTATATTCCGTTTCTTGTTCTTATAACATTATTGGGTGTTCAAGTTGAATTCGTTATATATTACGTTATTATTTATGGTGACACTGGATTTTAAAAATGAAGTGGCAAAAGGAAACTAGGATTTACACTTAATCTTATTTATATTTATCAAAATCACATTACGCGATCTACTATTATTCAAATTAAACATACAATAACATTTTTTAAATATTTTCAGAATGTATTTTCAACTATTTATATAATAATATAAAGTATTTATTAAGACAGAATTTGTTTATAAACCAATTTTTATTAATTATATATTCTCTTCTTTTTTAAATATTTTTTAAATGAAATGTTTACATATTCACAATTAAATGAAACTACGTGATGTAGTATTATTTCCATCTTTAGGTGGGATATTAGCAAAGATATCTTTGCCAATATCCCACCTGAAGATGTTGTAATACAACGAAACCTAGGTCATGGTAAAGAAATTAAAGAAAGTAGAAATAATACTACATCACGTAGTTTCATTTAATTGTGAATAATGAATTTCTACAAAATTAACGCCAAATATATTCAATGTTTATATATTACTAACCAAATATGTTTTTTATATGTTACCGCAATATTAATTTTTTTCCACGAAATTATTTTACTTGATTCAAAGCTTGGTTGACATTTCTCCTGAAACAATAGTCTCGCCATATATAGGTAACATTTTTATGTGAAGTTGACAAATTAATAATGGTTTGTTATTTGGAACTTTTATCAATTAATTACTTTATTTTAGAATTCTAGAATTTAAATTAAGTAGAAATAATACTACACCACCTAGTTTCATTTGAATAAAAATTATTTGTTTTTCACAATGCGGACAAATTTGCAATTAAATTATATCGATATTGTCACATACAGTATTTAAAAGAATCATAGAATTCAATAACACTAGCCTCAACAGACCAGTGAATTTTTTTTCTGGAAGCGCTGTACCGAGCACCGCAGTTTTTTTTAATTTCCAGGATTATGCTTATGTTTTAATAATATATTTACATGTTTATATGCACCTAATTGTGTGTGAAACCCTCGTAGTGCACTTCCACTTCTATTTAATAGATTTTTTGTTGAACGAGCGGCTAAGCAATAAACTCGCTCGATTTATTATTACTTATTTTTATTTTAAAATTATAAAATGACCAATTTTTTTACAAAATATAAACCGGATGACCGACCAATAACCAGCTAAGACTTTGTCTGTAATTCTCGTAGCCTGAGATTTGTAAATGTTACATGTTATGAAAACATACACTTTCTGTGTACGACGATAATAAATTTGAACGTTGACAAAATTTCGTCACTGTATTAAATGATTTTTATTAAAAAGTTGGAATGCCTGTAAAAATATATGTTATAATTGTTATCGAAGTACTAGTTAAGAGCTATATTTTAATTTTGTTTTCAGATTTTTTGAAGGATATTTAGAAGTTGGGGAGGAAACATTTTAATGTAAATTTTTATAGGAATTATCTCAAAACGAATGTACTAAATTTATTTAATTCGTAAATAAAACTTATTTCATTTCAAAAGGTCTCTTCAACATCATATTTAATACGGTTTTCATTTTCATCACTTTTGCCTTGTGTGTGTGTGACTAGAAAAATATTTTTTTAATTTTCTTTTTTATTTTCTTTTGCCTTATCGACTTACGTTTATATAATAAATGTTATTGTGAAAATTGGAAAGTATCTAATACCTGAGTACAGGTGTATAGACATGACAAAACTATAAGTATTGCTGGTTGAGGTCAAGGAAGCATAAAAATGTACCCACATGGTGGTTAGAGTTAAACTCTTTTCTCTATTTTAACTTTTATGTTATAGATGTGACATTTCACGAGAATTTAACTAAAAAATTACAAGTCATGCCGATGGCAAACGTCAGTAAAAAAGGAGAATTTTATGAAACTTTGATTACTTATATTTGTAGCTGTAAAAAAAATAATGAGTTTAGCAATAAAGTTCAGACAACATTTAAGTTATCCAAAAATCTATTTTTGAATTAGCACTTTTATTTACCAAAGAAATTTCGTAAAAAATCCAAAAAATAAATACAAATCTATCTAATTAAATTATAGTCGAATTTAAATTGGATTTTGAAATAAAATTAAAATTTCATTTCATTGTATAAATAAGGCGATATCATCTTTTTATTGATAAAGGCTTGTTTGGGCTGACAGCCTTGTATGCATTGTAAAAATATATTATAAATACATACATTTATATGTATATATATATATATATATACACATATGTGTATATATATATATATATATATATATATATATATACATATACATATGTATATATAAGACTTGAAATATTCGTTGCTAAATGACGTTAGCTTTCTTTTGTTGAATCAACGCATGTCAGCCCCTCCCACCTAAACAATTCTATTGTCAGTTGACCTTCCCCAGTCTTATGAAGTGCATGTATTAACATGAACGAAAAAGTGGACATTTTGTTACAGTTTTGATGAAAAAATATACGTGGGTTATTTTGAGTTGTTACTTTGAGTTTGTTGGTTAATTGTCCTGTCTTCTTACTTCGGGCTATTTTGACTTGTTCCAGTTTTGTTTGATAAGGTAGGTAAATATTTAGTTACTATTTTGGCTTGACTTTGTTTTGATGGATCAACATTTATTTTAATGTTTTTCTATACACTACGTGACATATTACATGTTTCTCCCAAAAATCATGAACGGTGTAATATTATCCTTGCCAAAATTATATTGTTTTAATCAAACTATCTACCGCTTTGTTTCAAAAGAGTTTTTTGTGACTTAACCCACTATTAATGGATAAGCAAAACTTAAAATAACTACTTTTTCTTTTTAGATAAAAATGAATCGAGGCCGTTTTCTTGTCAATATTATAAAGGAACGATTTCAATAGAACCCATTAACAGTTAATGGACAAGAGTTAGCAACCTGTAGAAGGTGTGTGTAGAAGCACAAAAAAATAAAGGAAATATCCCAATAAACACTGACATGCTGACTAAACCATTACATATGCAGCGAATTAAAAATGATCTTATTATTTCGCCTAGTGAAAAAATTTCATGGATGACTCTGATACTGATCCAAGCTACATCCGTCAACAAAAGAAGAAACTGCACCCTAAAATAATTCCTACTTCATCTTCGTCTTCTTCAAGTGACAATAGGTCATCTATCACTTCGAATTCTAGCGGTAGTTCTAATAGCAATATTTCTGGTTCTGAAACTGAAACTAGGGTTACTAATATTGTTACACAGACTCAACATCAAGACGTAGTCAATGAAGATCGCAATAATCAACCTAGTGAAGAAATAAAAAGAAGAAAGAAGAGGTTATGAAGAGAGTCGCCATGGAAAGCTAATATTTGTAAATTCTTGAGGAATTCTGGTAAGCTCTACCAATCTTTGTCAAAAAAAGTAAACCATTTCTGAAAAGAAGGTATGCAAAGCTTGCGGCAAAAAACGCACTAACGTTGTAATATGAAGATAAACGAAGAAACAAGACAAAATATATTTGACGTTTATTGGGGCCTAGCTAATCTTTAGAAGCACAGGGAGTATATAGTCAGGCACACTCAAGAAATTAAACCAAAGAAGAGCATTTTATATCTAAGTTGCTGAAAATAAAATCAGAATATGCAAGACTTTTTATGGCTACACTTGATTTAAATAATACAGCCACAACTACTGCACTCTATAGGAAAAATGATTCCGGTATTGTAGCCAATGCTTTTAGAGGAAAACACAGTAACCAACCAAAATTGATGCTGAAATCAAAGACCATGTTGTGAATTGTATTAATAGAGTCCCAAGGATTGAGTCCCATTACTTGAGAGCGCAGATATCACGGGAATTTATTTGCAGTAACAAATGTCTTGCTGGCTTATATCGTGATTACAAAGAAGCTCGTGAATACAAACAATTACCTTTCACCACGAAGTCAACTTTTAAAGGGATATTTAATATGAAATATAATATTTTTTTTTAATTCCAAAAAAAGATCTTCGAGAGCTTTAAAAATGGCAATGAAGAAGGGAAATTGAAAATACGAGAGAGTTATGAACAAAATCTTTTAGAAAAAAAAGTAGCAAGGGACCACAAACAAAAAAACAACAACAGAATTGACGGAGTAATTGTAGCTGTATATGATTTACGAGCGGTTATACAAATTCCAAAGGGTCAAATTTCACTATTTTTCTATAAATCTAGTATTAAGTGTTTAAATTTTAAAATAAGTTATCTGAGGGCAAAAGACGTAATATGCTATTTTTAGGACTGTGTAAATAGGGTCGTGTATTCTAAGTGTCTTCTGAAGTATATTGACCCTTTATTAGAAAAACATCCAAACAAAGATAAAGATTGATAAAGTTTTATTACACTAAATTCTTGCAAGAAGAATGTAGAACCAATTTCAATTTAGATGAAGATCATAACCAAGTCAAATGGCATAACAACAAAGTCTTAAGATTGGAAAACGAGAACCCAAGAGCGTTCTTTTATAAAACGTCATTTTCAGATGAAAATTAAAAAAAGTGTCTGGACGCAAACGCCAAACGAAAGATGATGAAATAGTATTTACGGAGCTTACACACAAAAAATACCACCCTCTGAGGTGAATTTATTTCAAATATTTATCGATTATACCAATTGAATAATGTGAATCTCTGAGTTGATTAGCTTCAAATTTATTAATATATAATTTTTAAATATGTTTTTCAATAAATTTAGATAAATTTCAACTTTGTATATATAAATAAAAATAAGTAAAAATAATTACCTAACAAAATACAATGCCGAAACATTAATATTAATACCATCATCCCAAGAACAGTGGAGACATTATTCGTCTCGCAAGATCGTTAAAAGCTTTATTGTTAAGTTAATCCATTGCAGTAATCCGTGATCAAAATACGAATAGCCTGGTATAGTGAAGTAGAATGCGGCTGTGTTCACCGTCGGCGCTGAGACTCGGCATCGAACTATGTACGTATTCTGTTAAATTGTTATTTTACTCTCAAATTACAATGTTGTAACTGATGCCATAACAACCCCATTCTTCAGTGCAGTTTGGTGCCCATTAGCGAGTTTGAGATAAACGATTTCGTTATTGTGTAATTTTAGGTACTACTTGCAACGCAATCAACTGCTTGTATGTTAAATGAGATTGAGAGTACCTATGTCGAATACGGATATCGTATCAGCAAGATTTACAAAACTATGAACCCAGCTAGCTTATGCGTTTAAGTTTAATATTGAATAGAAATAGGAAATACATCTTTGATATTGATGTGTATAAAATATTTGTAATTTATGAATTCAACATTGTTATGTTGGCATCGTAGTTTCCTGCATGCTCCTAAACTCTCTGCTGAATATATGCTAATAAATACTTTGAATATTTTCACTGAAATTAATTAAATACCATTGATTAACTATAACTATGTTCATGAATAAATACGCGCTGCACAAAAAAAATATATAGAAAACAATAAATAAACTTATGTATTATATCTGAATAATAGAATTTTTTGGAGTATAATTTGTACACTTTTACATTCAATGCATTTTTTGTCCTATATAAAAATAATAATAAATATTAAAAATAATATACATTTCAATAAATTAAAAAACATACTTTTCGACTAGGAAATTTACGATGTGGCAGTACTTGAGTAAAGTAACGTAAATTTTTTGACTCAATTAAAAGAAGGATATTCTATTTCTTTATCTTTGATATTTCTAGAATATTTTTATAAATTTAATGTATGCAGTTAACAAAACTTACTTTAAGAACTAGTCAAATAAATGATATTTTTGGTTCGAAGATTATGTTCTTCTAACATTATAGAATGAATAAGTAAAAATAACGATACAAATGTCCACCCTCCACGAACTTTTCGAAGCGGAAAACTTATAAGAATGTATCTATTCACTAATGCTCTCCACGACCGAACCCGGACCTTATTTAATACACAGCGAAATCGAATTTTTCGCACTGCGCTCTCCAAATAAGTTTCACATTGTTTGTCTCATGTTAGTGTCCCTATTCCGACCGCTGCCTTATTCATGGGATTTGGGTGGAATCGGAAGGTAAACTTTTGCAAAGTGCCACCGACTTTACGCAAATATTTTATTCAACAATATAAAGCAAATGTTATTGCAAAGGGATAGGACCCAACGATATTTTGGTGAATGAAAAGTGATCAGTCAAGGCTACACAAACTGTAAAAATTTTATACATGTACACGTTGCTCACTACTTTACAGATTGGCTCGCATGTGATTAGTATTTTTCAGGATAAAAGGTATTGGACGTTTATCTCCACAACATGAAGATCGGTCGAATAACCAAACAAACTCACTTTCACAATTGTTATAAATAAGGAAATATATATATATATATATATATATATATATATATATATATATATATATATATAATATAATATATATATTTTTTTTTATTTATTTTTTCTTTTTTTTATATATACATAAATATATATTTATCAAGATAAGTTAATAAGAAATAATATAAAACAATTTGATCAGGTGTAAATTTACCAGAATTCACCAGTGATACGCAATAGCAACAATATGGTAAGCAGTTACACGTAACTATATTTTAAGTTAGGTTAACTGACGTATATTGATAGTAAGACGGAGTAAATATAGTAAGTACGTATAGGAAAATATCGCATTAAGTAGAATATTATGACATAAGTTAGATGTTTTAAAATTCTGCTCTGTAAATAATTTTCCTTACCCCGAAAATAACCCGAGTTTGTTTGCAAGCGAGCACCCCACATGAAACTGACTTTGGGATAAATACACTATAAAAATCAACTTTTGCCTGTTTGAAACTTTAGTTTCGACGATTTTAATTTCTGACCAATGTCATACATGTGCTCATAGTAACTATAAGCAAAAGTATGGAAATACAGCATTGCAATATAGCAATTTTCTCTTTTAAAAGTCTTCTAAAAAATTTATGAATAGAAATAGTTAGTTGAATATTATTCATCATATGATATACTAGCATTTGCTGAAAGAGTAAAAGTGCTCTGGTTCAATAAATAATCAGTTGTGAAAGCATTAAGGTACAATCGCTTACTTAAAAAGTCATAAGACCAATGTAAATCCAGTAATGAAAATATGGAACTCATATTTCGTCAGCATTTTTTCAAATCAAACATAATTTCTTCTCAAAAATTAAAAAGTACATGTGTTTGTATTTTTTTATTTTACTGAATCTAAAAAAACACCCAGTATTAAAGGCAATGCCGTCTATTGTATGAAAATTCGTTTTCTAAAAGAAGTATAATTGTGCGTAATGAACAAAGACAAAAAAAATTAAAACTTACATGAAACTTACTTCTAAGCAATGAAAAATGTTTCATGACGGTGAAGGGATTTTTCAATTATTTACCGACGAAGAAAAAATTCTCCTGTTCCAGTATATGTATATTTACAAAAGTTTCATTAATAAAAGGAAATTGAAAAGCTAATGGGCTTGAAATTGGTCGGACTTGAAATTGAAAGAAAATAATCCGTTGATTCAATTTTGATAAAAAATAATTTACGAAATTGTAATGAACTAGCGAATATTATTAATCTCTTCAGTATTATCCACACATACACATGTTATTTGTGATTAATACTTGAAACATAATATAATAAAGGAGACTTACTTGTAGATAGAGAAATAGATGGTATTTATATTTAATTTTACATAAGATCCATAATATTATTGAGATCGTCTCACTAGAAGTACTAATACCAAAGAATACATCTTAAATTCAAGGAATATTTCATTGAAATAGTATTTAATTTACACATTCTTATCCACATACACCTGTATTGAAAATGTAAAATGTTCACTTAGAAAAAGTTGTTTAAACAAAAAAGTTGTTAAAATATATTTATATAAAGAAAAGAGATAGCATTGAAAAAGTTGTTTATAAGATTTGTTATTATAATTAATTATTTATTTACTTATTTCTTCAAAATCTCGTGACAAACTTCCAGATTCACCGAAAGCGTCGGGCCTGTGGAAGAATATAATAACAAATAATAAACAATTTGTACCTGCACAATACAAGAACAACAACTAATAGGATACAAAAATAGTATCAATAACAAATAAGACAGGAACAGACAGTAATTTGAATTAACATGATATTAACTAGTGATCAGTCGCGAACCACCATGCAACTCCAGAAACCCATTCCTGAAGAAGTCAACGGAGCAGAAAAATATCTGGAATGGGTGTATTTCTCAACACAACACTAAACAATGTGAGTGACATAAAATAAGTGAACACTCTAGGATGTTCGTGTGCACTCCAGGCAGGTGAAATAAATTATGACATCACCCTCTCATGTAGCAGTCAGCAGAAGCATTAGGCGCTATTAAATTCAGTATCAGGGGGTTATCAACATTGGGATTGAATCATTTTATAAAATTTGTTATGAAAAGCAAGTCTCGTCGGAATTGAAGGGAATTTCATCCGACCATGTCTGTCCTTTATCAATTTGAAAAAGAAAATAAAGGATAATAAACTTTTATAGTATTTTCTCCAGTATGAAAATATAAGTAGTTTCATATGGAAACCAGCTGATTGCACCCGCTTCAAGAATACTGCCGGTCAAAGATTTAAATAAGGCAACGATACATTTGATATAATGAAAACTATGAGAATGCCGTATGACAAATGTTAGTACCTTGCAAGCTTTCCGTCAGGTTTCGATAGTATAATTGTGAAATGTGATATGATTATCCATAATTATACCAAAATTGTGGACTCATAACCATGCACAAGAGAGACACGTAAGTGAGAATACGTCATCATTCCACATTTGCTTTCATTAAAGTATAGCTTATTGTTCAAACTCTTTTGAAGTACTGAATCGATATCACATTAGAACACTTCACAATTAGATAGGCTGTTAATAATTAAAAAGGGTTTTAAATTAAAGAGAAATAGAAATTAAACCCAAAGTATTACCTTGGATGCACCAAATTTCGTTAAGATCCGTTTACAGTTCAATCCAGTACAAATACTTGGAATTATATTTCGTTAAGGACGCTGTTAAAATAAAAATATATTAAGACATTTGTCCAATCATGAAAAGTTAAATTTATTGAACCGAAATGTCTTCTCCTCTTGTTTTTCAAGTATGATTTAAATGTTTTTTGTGCTGAGCATTAGTTTTCAATATTATTATGTAACCTGGGATTTTTCCTGTCCTGATTATGACAAAAAAATGAGCATCCAAAGATAAATTGATACCTGAAAGGTATATATTTTCTGCTACTTTAAAATATAAAAAGTTTGAACTCATCAGACAAAAATAAAATATTTAAACAAAGATATAATGGAAAATTTTAATCAGAAACTATCAATTGAAATTGCAAAAACTGACACAATCGTCTAGTGACGTTTCATCTGAGGGAGATGGAATCGGGAGTCTACCGGCCCTACCGTTAATTGATCGTGAGTGACGTCTCTCCAATATCAACCCACTTCCGCCAATCCCGTTGTCAATAGAACGGGTCCACAAGATGGCCATAATAAACGTTTAATGCTACTGTTTGCTTCGGGAAGATTGTTTCGCTTATTTTGCGGCTATAAAAATGAAAAAAAAAAACTTATCGTACGCCTCATGAGTATTGTGACCTATAGAACTTTCTCATTATATGGTTTAATTTATTTTCTTCTGTTATTGGCCAAAGTATTAATTTGGACTTTATAAAAGTAACATATTTTACGAGTAACATATTTCAAATTTTAATACTCAAATGTTATCACACATTTCATCGTGACTCGTTATTGTTAAACTTCGCAAGATAGAATGAAACTAATTTGCTCGTGAAATAAAATTTACTGTCAAATAATAATCACGTTTAAGTATATCGTTAGCAATTAATTTTAATGGTAATTCTTTAAATCATGTACATTTCACAAAAAGGCACCCTTTTTCATACGCTTCTCAATTCATTCTTCTACTATTAAAAAAATAGGAAATATTAAAAAGTCGGGGGAACTCTTGCATGAAATTAAGTAAGATTTTTTTTCAATTATTTACGTTTCTAATACCTAATTGAAAAAAGGAACAGAACAATAATTCCATCTAATTCTAATGGAACACAAGAAAGTTGTTTTTAGTATTTTGGTCCATTTTTCAGTTTGTATTTTTGTGCATGTTCTTTTGACATAAATTTTATCGCATCAATTCGGATAACGTTAATCGCGTAACAACTACTAACTCGATTCAATTGAATAACACAAAGGTAGGTACACTTAGTTTTTATTCCGTCTGAATTGGTGTACTTCTTCAGAACCTATGCGAATTTAATATTTAATAAAAATAATTTCCTTTACATTAGTATAACAACAATAAAAAAGCCTAGCTACTCAATACAAGTAATTACATATGTTCATAGTGTACAGCAATCGAAGGTGCTACGCGTATTTTAAATAGCATATCGAAATTTTGCTCTGGGATATTGCCAAAATGGACAAAAGCCAGAGGTGGTTTATGGAATGGTACGGGAAGAGGGAAGAATATGTACTCAAGTAAGCTAACTGAATGCAGACAAACTCATGAAGACCGACCTCGTTATTAGCGTCATCTGCAACGAACATTTTTTTGTTGTTGGAGTACATACATAAGCTTACTTTGTTTCCCCAAATTGTTCAAAATTTGAATCTTTTGGCAACATTTGGAATTTAATTACCTTGGAAAATTTAGTATTAGGCTGTAAAAATTTGGTTGTCATGCATTTCATTTTCTACCCATAATAAAACTGTAGAATTGGAGTATGTGGACATAGAACTTATTACAAAAAAAAAACGTAAGAACCAAAATAAAAGTAATAGGAAACAAATATTTTTTCTTTGCAATGTCTGTCCGTTTGTCCGTGAACCTATTTATTTGTTCATCCATCACGCAAGAGCAGCTAAAAAATTCTTTAGAATTGTTATTGATGGATTTTAAATGTAATATTAATGCCACGTTTTATTCCAATCGACCAAAAATAAGATATTAAAATTTTCAAATAATTTTTCAAAAACTAAAAATAAAAAATTTGTCGTTTTTTTTCAACTGCTTAGTTTTTAATTTTACATCTCAGAATCTATATAAAAGAAGACAATTGTCTGAAATACCATATCTAAAAATCCATTTAAGATTTTTCTCGTTAATCAATCGGTAATACTTGCAAAACCCATTTACAAATAACAAAGTTTCCCTTAATATCCGTTTTGATGTAAAATTTCTTTTTTGTTGTGAGTTTTACCAGTTTGTTCAGACCAGTGTTACGTTTATGGTGATTAGTTGCAATGAGCATGCAATGGAGAGGACTACATCTAGCAGTGAACTTTTGACAGGTTGTTTATTTAATTTGATTTTGATAATATAATTTTAACTGCTTCTTTAAATACACTTTATTTTTTCATTGTGTTATCATATTATAATATCAAATTAGTAACCATAGGTAGGATTAATTTTTACAGAAACACTTGCGACGAAAAGCAGCAAAATGACAATATTCAAAACAGTAAAGATTTCACTTCATTTCTAGTTTGGACGTGTCATTTTATAAATTTTCCGAGGAAAAGCAAAAGTAATCCAGAAAGTAATATATTTTTGACGCGCAAAGTAATTTACATTAGTATTTGATAAGTTCTTTTCTATTGGCGCTTCATAACTGTTGCAAATATTTAAATGATTCTCGAGGACGCAAATTGAATATTCATCAATTATGGCCGAAACATAAAAAGCTTCTGTTATCATTAACGAATGATTTTTTTACTTTATATTTTAGAAATGTAAAGTGTATTGCAATAAATGATCATAATATGTGGCCCTAAATAATCATCATCAATTTCTTCAACATTAGCATCGAGAATTATTTCATAAAAGCTGTAAAACTAGTTCATTTTAAAGAGTCTTCATGAACAATAACTGAATGAATTATTTCTATTATTATGATAATATCATATTATATTGATGATTACGTGATTTCACACAATAAAATTTTATAATTTTCCTTGAAGAAAATTACCATAAATAGGTTGTTAAAGCACACATATGAGAGTCTTCTTCCGCTCATGCTAATTTCCTATTTTTTAACGATTTGGTTATTTTAAATAATTGTAATATTTAGTGCTGAATTAAAAAATCTAACTTTTATATTTTAATTGTATTAAATTTTCTGTTTAGAGAAAAAGAAATAACCAAAAGTTTGTAACGAATCTCCAACAGTATAATTATTTATCGTCATGTCATCAAAAAAAGCAAATTAAAAATATGCTTATAGTTAAGTATTAAGGAATAAAAAACTATTGATTTTATACGTTTTTTTGAAAAAAAAAGTGGAAATGAATACTAAGCTTCTTAAAAAGATGAAATTCGGTCATTTCTACTACTGGTGCATTCGTTTTAGAATTGGTTCATTCAATAATAAATACGTAAAAATAGTATCTTAAGTGCCTAAGTCTATAACCATTCCCAGTATAGATCTGTGTAAATTCAGAATGTGATCTATGTATTTTATAAATGTGTTAGAAGCAATATGCTATTACATGATTTTGAACCGCCCCTAAAATCTGAAAAAATTGCCTTAAATATAAATTCACTTTGCCAATCACATAAATTTATCATTAGTGGGGAATTAAAGCTGGAGTTGGCACCAGTAAGTATACAATGGAATTATTAATGCATATATTGTCATTTGTCCAATGTTAAACAATGAAATTGGATCTTACCTATTAGAACTCTCACAGTTTTTGATGGATTGGTCCTGAAAAGCACAATCTTTCATTTAGTATACGGCAACCTTAGCTGATTTAAAAATATCAAATCATTCTATGCTAAATCGAACTATCGAGCTATGAAAGATAACGCTCAATCAGTACTTACAACTACAACTATTTGTTTAGTTTATGATGACATTGATTTACGTACAAAATCCAATAAATCAAAGAACAAGGCGGACTGTGGATGCAAAATTTACTTTAATAATTTAATTTCACTTCAATCACGAGAATAAGTAACCGGTTCCGGTTACTGATATGACTTCGGATAGGAAACAATATTTAAGGGTAATAATACATAAAGGATAATATTTTCATAAAATGGAATTACGTGCTTTACTTATAAATATTGATAGATTAGACGAGATATAAGCGAAGACAAATTAAAATGTTTTACAGATAAATAATTTTTATGTTTAAAACTCCATAATATACGGGCAATGAAACCTCATTATAAGTATCACGTTTGCGTATTACCAATCATCCATGATAAGTTATTTCAACTCACTTCTTATAAAATAAAGCGTTTCAATAGCTTAAACAGTTCTTAAATCCCCATTATATTGACGACAATAGCAACAGCGCTTTGAACAAACTGAGCTTACGGCAACATACTTTATCTCTGGAAAACTGGGTCGCAGCCTTCCCGGAAGTAAAAACCTATTATCATATGATCCAAACAATTGCCGTTTTACGTACGCTCTTTGCACAAAACAATTAATTAAGCGCCAAAATATTGGGAAAATCCTTGATCATGGGACTTAATTTCCGGTATTGGAAAAACCTTTTTTTTTAATTGTATTCAATTAACCCTTTAAGGATCGCATGTTGATATTTATTACAAAATTAACTTAAAATAGGCTAAAACGAATATTGTCAGGTGTAAAGAAATAATGAAAATTGTAATTGCATAAGCTGAGAAGTTCTGTTCGTTAATTCAATTAAAAATATTATCAATTTGGATATATTATTTCTTTTAAGACTTCTAAATTCATAATTCGTAAATTGAAATAAATTAAAAAAAACCAAAACTGAATAGATGTGGTCATTAAAAGAATTCAGCTATTCTCTTTGACAAATTAAATCAAAGTTGTAAAAATACTGAAAATTGAATTACGTACGTTGAGTTATTTTTCAGTAAAATCTCCAATAAAATAATAAATACGTAAAACATTATAGCAAAAAATATACAAAAAGAATTTTGAAACTCTTATTTAGGATATGAAAATTTTAATACACCAAATACGACTTGAACATAATATAATAAAGTTTTCAAAATAATTAATTTCATTAAATTTATTACGATAGCTTTTCCCTGATTAGTCCTAATTACAAATATTTTACTTTTAGACATTTTGATTTGCAACTGAAAATTAAAATGTTTCATAGAAGTTTTAAATCTTGGAAATCTAAGTTCACAAGCCTTTGCGTAAAAAGATTACATAAGATTACATACACACGTACATCATAAAGACATGTGTACATGATCATGGACTTGGCAACGAGATATAAAGGTTATTAGCTCATTGCCAAGCATAGACAATCATTTTGTCCTGAATAATTTTGTCCTACTCACGTAAATCAGTTATTATCATATATCAGAATTACAATTGACTAATAGGATCTAAAGCATCGTATGACAGTACTACGTAACCGCAGTTTTACAATTCCTTCTAGTGTGTATGCATCTTAAGTTTTTACGCAAATAATTTGAGTTTTCTTTCAATTCTCGTCCGTTTAATACACACATACGTAGAATGATAATAGTTTTTATAAATTGAATGTGTGGTTACATGCAAAGGATATATCTCTTTACGCATCTGTACACCAGAATTAAACTTTTTTTTTTTCATTTCATATAAATTAAGAATGGTAGAAAAAAAATAAATATAGCATTTAAAATTAGCACGGACTATAATTCGAAAGCTATATTTATGTTGTTCAGTATTAAAAAAGATTTTTCACTATTGTACACACCCACAAATCCATCACTAAAATATATCGTAACGATGTTAGCATATAACAATATATAACTGGATTTTTTACTTAAATTTTTAATGATAGAATTATAATTTACATTTTAAACACAGTAATGTACGTATAGTTATAAGTAGATGCAGCATGCATGTAGGAAAATAGAACCATATTCCTCTCCCACCGCCCTCTACTGGCTACTTACAGTGTATTATATGTTATCGGGATCGACAGAAGGCAATAGGGTCGTTTTAATAGGAAAACAATATTGGATGTTACATGGCTAATTTAATATGACGTCAAAAATAATTTTTAATCGTACATATGTCAAGTTTTCAACCCTTACATTAAAAATATGTTTCATTTTTATATCTCCATTTTTTGAAAGAATATAAATATCAATTAAAAAACTTTAGACTTTTTCAAGAGCAGTTTTCAAATATTCAGGAGATTTTCGAGGTATATCAAGAATTAAAAAACAGTTAAAAATAAATTCTAGACCAAGAAATGAATTGACACTGTTTCACCGCCTCCTTTGCTTTAAATTTAATTTATTTATTTTTAATAATACATGTATTTTATTAGTATATATATACATATATATATATATATATATATATATATATATATATATATATATATATTTATATATGTTGTACATAATCTTTATATAAGCATGAAGTCAGATTTAACAAATTTAATTGAAGCTGAGCAAACAGTATTAATACGTCTTTTAGTTTTTATATCAACAACATTTTTACAATCCACCCACCACTAATTACATATTCCTTTGTACTGAACAAATACACCCCGATCCATTTTCGTCCACTAGAATGCACCAATGTACCAACTAATGTAAAAAAATATCAATATCCGAAAATTTTTTTACGCTACCATATTGGAAATGTCTTAGCTAAACTTACAATTTAATAAGTTTGATTTGAGGTCTCTAATCAAACCTTGAATAGTAAAATGAATCGAAGACGTTTTTACATTTCACTCAAAGTATACTTTTAACGTAACATGTAATATGCTCTACGGACTACAGTTTGCCCTTCGGCGGCTTAAAAAGTTAAATCCATTCCAACCTCTTACTTTTTTATCCAATCGAAAAACAAACACCTATATATGTATTCACAATTGAAAAGCGTACACCTACATATGTCTACATATGTATTCACATAGACATAGTGACTGATCATATAGCGAAATGTAAATTCTCTCATAAATTACTTCCGAGACCAAAGACAGTGGGCTGGGTTTCTCCTCAATAGTTTATTCCCAAATGTTTTATTTAAATTGCATACAAATTTAAAAGAATATCCTGTAAGAAGGCCTTATTTTTCATTGCGACTTGATCTGATTTCAAACTAGGTGTATTGTGATGAACATAAACGTGATTCGAAAAAAATTTCACTCTTCACATGTCTTTAAATAAAATATAATTAAGTCGCAGGTTGACTTTTCCATGCGATATTTATTTGAAGTCAATAAAGATACCACCGGAAAAATGGAATGTATGTTTAATCTATGAGAGGTAAGAAAAACAAGAGAACAATTATATGTTAATGAATTCGTTGGCATTTTGTGATCCATAAGGAAGGAAATAACTGGAAAATAACGTGTGAAGCTAATTTATTTTGAAATAAATTTGAAACGATACTATTTCTTTGAAAATCTTATATGGAAAAACTCTTAAAGAAAATGATGAAAAACTTATGAAGTGTGAGACGAAATGACAATAAATAATAAAAACATCGCATGTTTTATACATGCGGTGTGGCCTACATTGGAAATAGAACTGATATCACGTAGTTTTTACCCTTAAACAAGTAAACACTAATTTGATACATGTGGCTTATCCTCAATGATCGGACAAAAATGTCATTGTGCACTGTGTTCACTCTGCCTCCTTCATTAATTATAAGTATAACAGCATATTATGTTAATTAATATAAACAAACCGTAACTTGCATAAAATAGTGTGGGCATATGGTATTCCAAAAAGTGATGTTTAAAAATTTTTAAGTTCTTGTATACACAAGATTTCGACGAAAATTTGAAGGAAGATATTTTAATATAACTCAAAATATACAAAGGGTCTTTAAAAAAATTGACTGCTGTTTATTTCAACTAGTAGGTATAAATGTAAAAATAATTTAAAACCATGCTACATTTCACCAGGCAAATAAAACGTAAATTTTAAAAAAATATGTCGGGAAAGTACGAAGCGAAACTATGGTCAGAGAAATAGTCGTTGCTTCCAAATAAAAACAAGTGCGATCAGCGTATTTAAATTTAAGTCAGCAAAAGGTGTACCAATAGTAGCACGCGTATACAATAAACCGGTTTTATATTCTCGTATAAATTTGGAAAATCTTTGTAATATGAGGGCGCGGAGTTTGTCAAGTCAAAATCGTAACCTTTGTTGATTCTATAAAGTCTTAGCGTTTGTCTCTGTTTAAATTTTATTTACCGTTATAATTTTTATTTCATCTTAATTGAAAACATTCGCCGCACATTGATAATTCAATAAAATTAAAATTTCATGAAATTTTAATATTACATATAAAAGTTTCAATTTCAGGTATGAAAATAGCTTTATTGTATTTGTGACACATATTATACATAAATTTTAGCTTTCTTCATTCTTTCTCCAAATAAACTTTAAATATGCCAGATCTCACACTCCTGGGTGCCCACAATATGCTTAAAAAGGGGTGCAAATTTTTTTCTTCACATATTAATATATAGATTATACTGAGTAAGGCTTTTTGTTGGTGAAGTTGAACTTTAAATTTTGGATTGAAGTTTCAGCAGTGTTCAATTCTTTGTAACATTTTTTATACATAATGTTCATCTATAATTTTTAATCAATAGTTCTTTTATTCCTTCCTTTTATTTCTATGAATTGCTTTAGTGTTCAACACTAGTTTTTAATAGTATATTAAAAGTTTCTTATGTTTTAGTTCAATTCTTCTTTTTACTATATATATTTTATGATATACCTTATATAATATTTTTTCTGATAGTGTTTATATTTTTAACAGTTTAAACTATCTTTTATTGATGTTCTTATTTTTGTGTAATATGATTCGATATTATCTGTTTCTTGTACGCAAACCACCTTAATTTTCTTTCTCAAAGCTTATATGTTCCTATTTTCTTCTTCCATCATTTATAGATTTGTGCCTCTGTATTTCTATTTAATTCGATACTATCATGTTTGTTATTGATATGGTACCTTTTAAAAGTTTATTATCACTGAGGCGAGACAATTCACTTATTACTTGTGGAACAGATTTTGTAGAGGGTTTTATTCTTTTTACTCCACAAAGGCTTGTTAGCCTAAGGGTCATACAGGTGTCATAGCAGTAACATAATTTTTCGCATATTTTTCCTTAGAAATTTTGTTTTTCGGATAACTTTTCTTTATTATCATGGTTGTTTATAATATAATATTTAATATTAGGCTAGATTTACTTAAATTCATTTTTATTATGGCCTCGGAAATTTTCAAATGAATTCGATAAATTTCTTATCCTTTGATTTTTATTATTGTTATTGATCTGTGTTTCCAAATATTATCAACCTTTTACTATTACTATGAGTTTATTGTACTTTATAAAACTTTTTTCCCTTACACTTCCCTTTTTGTTGGTCACGTAGATTTCCACACTCTTCCAATATTTCTGGAAAGTAAACTTGGTTTATGTAGTAAACAGAGTCTCACATTTATATTTTTCAGTAATGATTTTTTTTCACATTGTATTAAATATAACAAAAACCGGTCGTTCTTTAATCTCGGTATTCTTCGCCATGGGTTCTTATATTTTCTAAACCATATTTCCCTTTGATTTTTTCATTATTATAAATAGTGTTTTTACTCAAAGTTATAATAATTATTTTATCGTTCTTCTATAGCAAAAAAAGGATTTTTTTTTCTTTTTAAACATCTTTCAGTTTATTCTTTACTCCACAAGTAGAGTTACAAGTAGTGGTACTTTTCTTTACTCAAATCATTGTTTCTAAATGACCATATTTCATTCTAAGATGTCAAATTTATCATTTCTTTTACAGGTTATATTCTTTTTCTTTTCTATACGCTTTTCTTCATGTTCCGCAAATACTATGTCTATTGGTCGAGTTTCCATATGATCTTTTTAAGCTGTTAAAATTTTAACGGAATATTCTAGGGCTGTTTGCTCATAAGTGGGTGAATGCAAGTTGAAAATGTTTAATCTGGCAAGGTTACCTTTCAATTAACATATTCTATCAATGGTACTCTCAAATATTCCATTAATCCTGTTGGCTAAATATCATTAAGACAGAGAATTAATTTGAATGGTTGTGACATATACACTACCTAAGTATTTATCTATATTCAATCTAACCATGAGATTTATAGCTGGGTTGAGCGTATTAGGACCCCACATTCAGTTATAAATGCGAATAGATACATGTCTGTATTGGAAACTGAATACTCAGCCTCATCTGGGAACAGACACTTGTTAGTGGCAAAGCAACCATAGAGCCTAATTGAATTTTACTGCTATTCAAATCAGTCTCTGCTTCGTAATTACTGGAGCATTTCAATAGGCATACAATTTGTTCAGTTATTAAGGTTAATCGTTTAATTTTGCAGACGAAAATATTGTAAAGGGTATTTCAGTAGCAGTTTTTAGAGCCAAATTGGGAAAGATCGTTTTTAAACTAATATGAACAATATAACTTTATAAATTTATTTTTTTTAAAAAGTTAAAATAATAATTATCTTTTTAGTTATTAAAGTCTAAAAATGGTATAATAATTGATTTAATTATAATAATCTACTACATTTTAAAGCATTTTTGATGAAAACTCACCCTAAATGAATTTTAAATATTTTTATGATAGTTGTCACCTCCATACAACAAATATTATTCCATTTTATTTTATACTTCAATATTATGGTAAAATTTCAAGGAAAAACCAAAATACCTTTACATTATTTTTTACATACGCAACAATGCAATTTTCTATTTTCTTAATTTTCTATTATTTTTTTATATTTTCGTTCAAACTCATTGGTCCAGGTATTCATTCCTTCCTCTTTCTACTGCAGAATTAAAATTTATTCCAGGGCAACCTACTAGTGGAAGTTCTTTATTAAAAAGAGAAAATAAATTGTGCAAATAAACACTTGCATAAATAAAAAATAACAAATAAAAATTAATAAATATTTACTCGCCAACAGAAGAAAGTCTTCCTGTTTTATCAATGAATTATATAATTTAATGAATGAAAATGATACAATAATAAAGTTAACTTAAATTTTGATACGAAAAATGCAAAGACAAAAATTATAAATAATTAGTTGGTATCTAAAATTTCATCTACGTAAAAAATTATTTATGATCATATTTGATGTAGCTATTACGTTTTGCAATTACTAAAACTATACCTTATTAATCAATCCAAAAAATTTCTTTACACTACCAAACCATCAACAGCATCACATAGAAACATATTTAAGAAGCTATTATGTAAAAAACTAACGTTTAATTTGTAACATGAGTACTAAAATTAATTATGCGAATATTATATATTTACGGAACGACAATTTGAGAATCCTAATAGGTTGTTATCTTTTAATGTTACATAAATTTCGACAGAACCTGGTCACGACATTAACTTATTGTTATTTAAAATTAACGAACGAAAATTACATTACTTTTTATGTCAAATGTGTGTTTAAATATTGACCACGGTTTCAGTGATTGATGTGAACCGATCCATAAATATGGAAACCACACAGATATTAAAATAATACATTTTAGAATCCCGTTCGTACATCTTGTAGCTATAATCGATGACAAGAAATAATGTTGGACTATAGCAGATGTAACTTTACGAGTATATCTGTACAGTTGTAATAGATATGACATTATAATATAATCTTATTTGGAATCGTATGACCAAATGTTGTAGAAGGAATATGCCCTCGGAATTTAATGGTTTAAAGATAAAAAAAGAATTATTAAATGTACGAATAAATGGCTTGTGGTAATATCATATACCCGCATATTGGAAATATAACTTCTTAACTTTTCGGACTTGTGTCTGCCAGCGAGTTATTTATTAACGGAGTGTTAAAGTTGTATATATAACACAAACCAATTTTCCAAACACAAACAAATCTTCAAGAGCAAAATGTTATTGTTTGAAATTTAGTTGGATTTATAAAATCTAAACTTATCTCAAAAATAACGTATAACGTCCAAGATATCATTCCCATGTAGCAGGTTAACGTGAATTCAGTTTAACAATTTTTGTTTTAACTTATGTTCCTGAACTTTTCAGTTTTAATGCAAATATGAAACCAAAATATCGTATGTTTTTTTGTAAGTATTATGAACTAATTGTAATAAAATTAAAATATATTAAGATACTTTAAGTGCAAATTAAGCAGTAAAGGTGGAAATAGGTCGTAATAAGAGAACATTTTCATAAGATTTTACAGAAGATAGGAGTTTACATTTTTTCATCTGTCTATTCAACATTGCTGGTTATATCTTAATAACTTAAGGTTAGGTGACACAATACTATCATATTTTTTTTAAAAACATTATTTATTTTGCTCTAGGTTGAGTTGAGTTGAGTTAGGTTGCGCTGTGTGTGGTTTTATTTGATTGGGTTGGGCTTAATTTTAGTTGATTTGAGTTTGCTACTGATGTCCATGGATATAACAGACATTTGCGTAATTACTACGAATCGAGTAATCAGGTTTGTTTTTTGTTATTGTACTAATGAAATAAAACTGAGTTTTTGAAAATATTAAATTCGCATTCTATCTTCTGAGCAGTACCACTGAAATAAAAACTTAACGTTACTTCAAGTTCACTCCTATTATTTAAAAACTTAATTTAGATTGAGTGTGTTTCACCTGATGTTGGTTCAAAAAATAGACAAACTGAAACAATATCAAAAACAATACTATATATGTTCCTTCAATTATTTTTTTCATAAATAATTTCAACGTACAGATATACCAATTCTTCAAATTTATGTATAGATTATGAACCAAAATAGTAGCGAATATTTTTTTGCCGTCGTGCGTAATCATCCAACAGAAAATAGAACTTACGATATTTAATATTATAACCCCGCGTTCAAGAAAAAAGGAGTCCCTCAAAAAAATCAAAGTGATTCGGGCAGACTTTCGTCGATACGAACATTTCGAGTTAAAACGGACTGACCGAAAAATAAATAGGACATGCTGCTGAAGACGCGCTGAATCGGAAGACATTCATTGTGCCGCGCGCCTCTTGACGTCTCCGTTAATTCGATGGAAATTCAGCCACCGACCTTGCCTACACAAAATTCGGCAGTAGTCTACCCCTAATTCACCACATGCAAAAATGCTCATTTGCATTACGCGTAACAAAGAAGTTTTGCCTAGGAAGGCCTATTGTGAAATAGATACTTAATTAGGTCACGCATGGTCTTAAAAAAAGTTCATTCTATTTAGATCGAGAATAATTAATAAATCAACATTTACGTATTAACTATAAAAGTATTTTTAACTTTAAAAACATTTTCGTTGATAATGGAATCGGTAAATTAAAGGAAAAAAGCTTTTAAATACGTAGGTACATACGTATTTAAAAGAGATTACTTAATATTTAAATTTGATAAATAAAAATTAATTCAAGAAATACGCGAGAAAAGTAAATTTTATTTCCTCTAAATTATTTCACCCTGTTTAGAGGACCTCATTTATATCTTTTTAATTTTTTAAGTTTTAGTAGTGTGTTTTGTTAACTTTTAGAATTTATTTTTATTGTTTTCTTTCCATTTAAGTAGGAAGTATTCTGAACAGCCAAATCAAGAAAATTATGAATGCTCTCATAAAGAATGGTTTTTGACAGCACAACACTTTATAAGTTGCATAGTAAATTTTGTCCCAATTATACCCATAAAAAGACTTTGCTGAGAACTTAAATATAATATATTCAGATTATACATACAGGTCACAATCAGTTTTTGTTAGCCGAGGAAATTGTGATTTGAATATTTTGGGACCACATCTACGATGGTTCATTGAACTGTGGAGTAATAGGTCGATCATGCCAACTATCGCATCATATATAGTTCAAGCAAAAATTTATAGAATTAATTGACAAAAATATGGCCTTATTACAAAATAAATTGGAACCATTATATTATAAAAATAAGTAATACTCCAGAGAGGAACCATACCACAACAGGGTCTCATAATTAATAAAATTATTTTTTTTACAGCTTGATATGTTCGAAATATTTTGGTCCCCTAAAATTGAACTGATCTGGGTTAACTCCATATCTGCGCGTAGCTCTATAAAAAGTCAGATCAAAGCGCAGCATTGCTAGTCAGCAGATGCAACCACTGAGCTGCAACGTTTTCCATAGTAAATCCATTTTTATATGTAATACCGTCTTTAAAATCAGTCCTTTTACTTAAAGAAACACTTTGTTATGATGTTTTAAATATTTATACGTTAATATAAAATATTTATACGTTAATTTATAATTATTTATACATAAAATAAAATCCATTGCAGAATAGGTATGAATTTAAATATTTCTCGTTTCATTGTGAATCAAAATTATTTTATTTCTTATGTCTGTTAATATAAATGCCAGTGACACTAATAAGCCAGTCTTAAATTACAAATGTTAAATAAACTTACGTATAAATTAGCTTAAATTTCAACTAAAGCCACTGAATACCTTTTTAAATTTTACAAAAACTATGTGTCAAAAAGAGAAAGAAGGTGTTTTCTTAGAAAAGAACAGAGACAAATTATTACTTCTTATATAAAAATACATTCCACGGTCCGACACGGTTAGCTCGATTTTTTTATTTGCACGCTGCGTCTGTATCTATCGAATTAAATGCAACTGAAAATCACTTGCAAGCACATACATTGTTTGACGAGAATGCAAAACAAATTCGTTTCGTATTGGCAATGATACAACATTTTTGTATCTATATTGGAGTGGAAGGGAATTGAAATGAGTGTTGTTTTAGTAATTTATAGAATTAAGAATTATTGAGTTGTTTATGTTGCACTCATCCATTTCATTAAGTTATAAATATTAGTGTGTGAGTAAAAAAATATGCATTTATTGATATAAATTTACAAAAACGTAGAGCAAATATACAAGAATAATTTATTTTGAATATTTTATTTACGTTTTCTCTTTTCTGCTGCAAAATTTATTCTATTTTTTCTTCATTATTTTGCATGTATAAGATTTATTAAATCTTATATCACTAAGATTTTGCAGCAATTGACATAAATCAACTTTGAAATTATTAATTAATAAATAATTTTGAAAAATTAAAGAAAATCTAAAAAAGTAATTTGGAAAGGTCGTGTTTTATTAATAGATTTAAATTTCCTCGATCGTAGTAGCGTTTTTTAAACTAAATGTGTAATGAAAAAAATCTTTTTAACTTCACGTGTAATATCAACACTCACATGAAATGATATTAAAATGCTTAAATATGTCTTCTAAAACACTTTAGGTAAAGCAAGCGAACGCAACTGATCGACACCTATTGATGACAACTTCGTCCGCACGCTTAATAGTATTTTGCTATACATGCGTAGAAAGAGGGAGGAAACAGTACAGTAAGAACATGCTCTTTGATATTTGTAAGAAAGTACATAGTACAACATATAGCAGTGTAGTATAAATTATATAGTATACAATTACAATATTTGCAACTAATACATTACGAAAATACTATAACTGTACTGGGGCAATTCTATAGCACGTGTCAAAAAAATTTCAAAGCTGAACCGAACTGATGCACTTAATTGTGGCTAAAACCATCCAGCAAATTTCGTATTTATGCTGACAGGTATTACTAGTCCCTAGCGGGAATGTCTGCCAAATTCTTGAATAATAAATAATTTTGAGAAGGAAAATAGCAGTTCAAACTAAATGGTCGAAACTTCATATATAAACAAATGGCACCAATCCCGCCACAAAAGAGAATCTTTTGTAGCAACATTGAAATAAAAATAATAAACTTAGCCGAAGCTCTAATTAGTAAGCATGTATTGGAAATCTACTTCTAATTCATGTGTGTCTACTCCTTTATATTACTAGTTTTCGTATGGGTATCTAGGTACGTTCGTACCTAGAAAACTCGCTCCAATAGGCGCAATGAGATTGGCGCAATCTAGTATTCAGTGACCCACCTGCGCCGTTGATCGTGGCCTGTACTCTGTTGAAAATTTATAGCGTCGCTATAAACGACTTGAATGTGGTTTTTTGTCTGGTTGTGTGCGATAATATAACATCTTTCATTTGACGACGTAAAGTTTATAAAGTATGCAAATATTTTTTGGGACTCGGTTGGCGAAAAAATTAATTATCTTATAGGATAGAAAGTATCATATTAAGTATTCGTTTAATATAATGCACATAGCACGCAAAAAATTGCTAGACTTTTACTGTTATAATTGTGAAATAAAAAACAAATGTTAATATAAATAAAAGAAACTTAATTACCGCAATGTTGCTAATTTTTTTTTATTTATTTATTAGTCAATAGTAAAAAATATACAATACTATGGTAGAATTATTTGAGGCCAATAAAATCTACAATATTACAGGAAAACTAATTACAAAAACGAAAACGGCTCTATTAATGAAATAAATATGAGTCTTGAAAATGACCGTTAAAATTAAACTATAAAATAAACTTCAACGGTTATATAGTAATTAGAGTATGTGACAGCGATAAAAGAAGGAAATAAGAACAAACCAAGCCAGTCTTGGGAAAAGCGTGACTCATTTGTTTTTAGTTTTCTATGTCTTTTGAAATAGTTACATAAATTTACGGAATTAATGTTAATAAAAAGTTTTTATTACAATGCTGCTATCTAAAATGTTTTCATATTTTTCAAAGTTATGGTTAAAAAATAGCTTTATACTTTACACTAAATAGATATAACTTAATTTTTTTTATTAAGAGACCGGGTAAATTTTTTAATCGTCGATAAGGAAAATTGCTTAAAGTTTACACTAAGCAGATATAACTTAAAAATTTATTTTTGTTTTATTAAGAGACTGGGTAAGTCTTTTAATTATGTCGTGGGGAACAAGGAAATTTGCTTAACACGCTCGCGCCATACGATAAATGAAAAAAAATATTTTAGATTTTAGCATGACTTTGAAACTTAATATAAATTTATCTTAAAATATTTGTGCCTTCAAGTAACAGAATTAAAACTCACGACGATATTCCAATTCAAATCGATAAGTTTACCTAACCTAAGCCACAAGGCTAAGTATTACGTGTAATAGCAATAGTCCCTATTGTCATGTTTCTTCTCCATGAAGTATACATATGCTTATGAGATTTCAATAATCTAAACGTGATTTTTTGACTTGTTTTAAGTACGTAAGCGGAAAATGTCCGTTGATCTGCGTTTTAACTTAATTTATGCCTTCAAATACTAATTAATATCCCATATGGGTTTGCGATGTGTTAAAAGTGAAATCTCTGTTTTGTCAAAGGGAAAATTGCAAAGTTCTGTCAGTTAGGGTCTTTAAACAAAAGTGGAATCTTTTCTCTACACCATTTCGATTAGTATACTTACCTCTCAAGGAAGTTTATCACAAAGTACACAATTTTGCATAGGCGTTCATATTTTGGGAATTTTGGGTGAGTATCTGCCCAATAGTTAAAAAGTGGAAACCAAGGTTAAATGTGTGCACCATTTAAATAAAAAACGAATGCAGTTTTTTAATTTGCAATAATTTATAATAATAATTTGCTTGACAGAGTGAATGTAAAATGAAGGCGATTACGAAGTAATATTCTTGCTTATTTAAAGAAATGTTAAGCTCTTATTAATATAGTTCCTTAGCATTTATGAAATGTTCGTAATTTCGGCAATAAATTCCTTTGTAATTGGTATACATTAATATAAAAGAATAATGACAAAAATATTTTAAATCCTATATAATGACCTTGAGGATGAAAAAAAACTTTTAGCTCAAACAACATCAGTTGAATATTTATATGGCCGGTATAGAGATATCAGTAGACTCATTGTTCGTAGGTTTATTGAATCTGCAAAACTTTGACTTTTATTTAGAGTCTGATGAAACTATTTGCAGTCATATTATTACAAAGTGTAAACGACTTCATAAAGAGTATGCATTTTTATATGGGTTGTATATTCACCGTTTGATCAGTATTTTTCGACGTTTTCACTACCAAAATAGAAACAATCATTTTAACGATATGTACGGGTATCAATAAATCCGACAATGCTTCTCAATATTTAAACAGGCTTTCATAAAAATCAAGCGCATATATAACATATCAACTGTAGTTTGTTATATAAATTCGATAAAATTTGAGAATATACTTAGATGTGTTTTTCACCATTTTACATGACGATTCTTCCAAAATATTTTAGTTATAAATTGGGTTTGAGACCCAATTGCTTTATATAAAAGGGCTGAATACAATACTGGTCATTTCTTCTTATAAAAAACGTAATATTTGGTCATAAATTTGACTATATATTTTTTAAAATTTCGATGTTATGACTGAAAAATTATTAAATAAATTTGTTTGTCTGTTATTTTCATATCTTTGAACGGTTATGTAGGAGATACGTATTACAGAAATAATATTTTACAAGTATTACTAAAACACATTTTAAATTAAAAAATAAAATCTTTGATGGTGAATATGTTGTCTTTATAATACAAACTAACGTCGATTAGCTAGTTTAGTTGATTTTACCCAGATCATCGCCTTTCAGTTTTCAATAACTGATAACCTTACTGATTATAAATTAAAGTTTTTACATATAGTCTTAGCTAACGAATAATAAGACGGTAACGGAAAACACAGTCGAAAAACTATTAGTATCCAGTTCCTTATGTTCTGTGAAAATATCAGGTCAGTAGCCTTATTTTCTTTGGCAAAAACTCTCAACTAGAAATTTTAGGCTAAATTAATTAATTGTCCACCCGAAAACCTAGCTGGGACTTCCCATTTAATAATAGCAAACGAACGATTGTTTATAACAAGAATTTTGAAACACCACTTAAATGAGCGACAAAATATGAGTGACTTTTATTTCATGTGTAGGCGGTGTTCATATTTATAATTAGTTATGTATTTTGAAATGTCAATATTTCATAAATCTCAACTTGTTTTGACGTGACATTATCGCTACGTTGTCATTTCGCTTGTACAATGATTTCGAGTGGTTTTTACCGGAGTCGTTTACAAGACTGTATTATTAATGGTCATCAAATTATGGGCGCTCAGTAAATCATCACACAAAATTCTAAAAATACGTAAATTTGGTAAAAAATAATGGTATTATATTAGTAAAAGGGGGTTTACATCTCCAATAATGAACGGTATGAACCAAAATTTGAATATTGCGAATATTGATTTTTTTATAGAATATTTATTTAATAGCTAATTTATTTTTAGAGGTCTGAGGGATGAGATGGGTAGTATATCAAAATATTTTTCCAAAATGGGTAGAATAGCATCAGTAAAGAGATATGAATGCGATTGGGTGATAGCCAATAATACCAATTTTTCTTTTTTTAACCGAAAGAAAACTCAAAACTGATAACGTTTTGATTAATTATAAATGCCATTCGCAATTTTCTTCAGTAAAAAAATAAATTTAAAAAATAGTTTACTACCGGCGAATATGTGCAGCAAATCTCAAATTTCAAATCATTTTTCACGGAAATTCCTAGCGTGCGTTAAAACGTGGTACTCAAACTGTAATTTGTATAGCCAGAGGTTTACTAAAATCTACTGTCTTAATAAATTACGTCACTTAAAACTAACCAAAATATATATATAGTGCATGTCTTCTTTCAAAAACAAGGAAAAATAGTCTGTCTGCTCATTTCGTTTAAAATGTACTTGCCCTCACAAGCAAACAGATGTTTTTAAAGGTTTTTTATCGTTCCAAAAAACATAATGTATAAAAAACTTATATTCTTTAGAAGTTTCTTTTATTCAAAGAGAAATATTTAAATGGAGAATAAAATATAGGCAAATTTATGTCTTTTTCTAATTAAAACGTAACACGTTCATCTTACCTTCTTAAACTATTCAATTTATATATAAATCACAATTTAAAAACAATACATAAATCACAATTTAAAATCAATATTATGATTTATAAATAACTATCATAAACATATATAAAATATAGCTCATTTTTAACAATAACACATAGCAGCGCGAAAAATATTTTGAGATCTACGATCTCTGACATCTACGACATAATAAATAATAGAAAGAAAGCACACACACACACACACACACACATATATATATATATATATATATATATATATATATATATATATATATATATATGTATAACATTTGTATCTAATTATATTTTTCATTTTACAACTATCAGACCATGTGCAAAAGAGATTGCGAAGAAACCTGAATAAAGCCAATGTTCAAGTTGAAATAACAGTTATGCATGCCACGTGTAATGAATAACCCTAGTAAGGTTCTTTCATCGCAAGTGTGAAAGAGAGTAAGGTTAGAAATTCAATGCGTGATATTTATATATACTTTTTAGTGTGATCCTTTTTGAATGTTTAACTGAAGTAGGTAATTTTTTTTAAGTTTTATTTTTCCGTTTTTAATGCCTGTGTTACACGAAATGTAAAGAATGACATTAATATGTCGATTTTTGAAATCAGAATAGACATTATTGGCGTTATATATTATATTAATGTTTAAAAAATATAACTATTTGTACTTAAGAAATTACATAAATGAATAAAGTATCCAAAAAAATTAATATGGATGAAACCATAATACAAAACTAAAATATGATAAACTATAAAAAGCTCTAATAGCCCTTTAAACAAATAATAGTAATAAAATTAGCAACATGAAGCTAATAACCTGGTTCCATGTTTTCATTCCCTGCTGTTAACTGGTTTCATTGACGTTTTTAGGAGATATAATGTGAGGAATTGATAAAATGGACAGTTGATCGTGAACAAAATAATATATTATTTGCTATTTTTATGGTACAAATGATTTTTTAACTGATATAATTCTGGAACATTTTCTATGTTTAATTTTTTAATTTTTTTTGACGAATATATGATAATCGAAGAATTTTTCTATACAGTTCAGTTATATTGATGCATATATTTTTTCTTGTTATATTATAGTGTTTTAATTGCCAGAAAAAGAATAAAATAAAAAATCCGGAGAACCATGAGTAGAACCAGCACTACGTGGGTAAAAAATGGCGCGTATTTAAATTATGCCGGATACTGTTTATAGTTTTCTCCTAATCTTTCAGTTAGATTTTTCGAACACAGTTTTTCATGATTTTTCATTCAGGAATTATCGAAATAAGTGGGCGATATGCTATATTTTTGTATATTTTTAGAACATAATTTTAAAAATTCAATTTAAAATGGTGAAAAGTATTTTTATATTACTTATATTAAGTCTTTTGAAATGATAATCTACAAGACAATTAAATGAGAAAACAAATCTTAAGACCAGGATTTTCCTCCTCTTTTATACGAATCGTTATACGAATATTTAAAAAAGTGGGCTGTGCAAAATATTTGCAAAATATGTATGTTAATAATATATATTACTATATTAACTTACAAGCTACTACGTCACATGGTTCAGAGAATGTCATCTTTGAAAGTAGAGAAATGTAAATGTATTGCTGTTACCACTTTTGTAGGCGTAATAATAAAGGAACTATTTAAAAAATTATGACATCTAGACGCATTACCATAGTTTCCCTAATATAATTGCGTGGGCTTCTAAAAACCCATATGTTTTCATAATTTTAGATTGCGAGGTGAACACGTTCTTTTTTTGCGATTTTTCAGAATATCTCTGAAAATATAAAACATAAAACTATAAAAAAATATGTTTGAGACGCCTAAAACCAACCTTTTGAAACGAGATCCCTCAATATATGCGAAATTATAAAAAAAATTGTGAGAACTTAATTTACCTCCTAAAAAGTTTCCAAATGGATATTTATAACCTTTAACTATTTCTATATATGCAAATTGATATGTTTTAATACTATGGTAAGTTTCTTCGTCAAGCATTTTCTGAGAAAAATGAATGTATGGACATACGGACAGACGCATGAGTGACCTTATAAGTATTGAATATATTTCGCGTTAATTTTGTAGAAATTCATTATTTACAATTAAATGAAACTACGCGATGTAGTATTATTTCTACTTTCTTTAATTTCTTTACCACGACCTTTGCTAATATGTTGTAATACAACGAAACCTAGGTCGTAGTAAAGAAATTAAAGAAAGTAGAAGTAATACTACATCACGTAGTTTCATTTAATTGTGATCTTATAAGGTTTAGTTTTTTTCGAGCGAATTCAAGTATGTGTTTATATATGGATGTATTTATGTAGATATAAATGAATATATTAATATAACTACATGTGCAATTAATATATTAATATAACTATATGTACAATGAATATATTAATATAACTATCATGTAAGTAGATATATATAAATATATTAAGTTAGTTATTTGAATACCCATTATTTTTATTTACTTACCCCAGTCGAATATTGTACTGACAATATTCGACTGGGGTTTATTTACTTACCCCAGTCTAATATTGTGCTGAAAATATTTGTTGTATACTATTATCGCCGCCATTACATATTATTTGTCACACTTATTGAGTTTTTTTAAAAAATGTTTTCCCTTAAAACTTATATGCATAAAGTTTACTTAAATGCTGATAGAGGATTTTAAATGTACCATATCGTAATATATTTATGATCATAAAGTTTATTAAAAACGCCAGTAGGTAGCGTTGGCGACAGTACCAATTTCATAATATTCACCAAGTGGAGGTGTTTTCTAATATCTGCAATTTCCAGATAAAAATTATTATATATGTTGCTCGAGGGTATGAACTGACAGACAAAAATTCTAAAAACAGGTTTTCTGGCTTTTACTATCATCACAATTTTGTTATATGTATAGACAAATAGTAAATATCACATATTTCTCTGGAATCGGAAAAGTCGAGGTTTGGAATGCTAACTTTTGGAGCACTATCAATAGTCAAAAGTATTTGACAGCAAAATTTAGTTTCCTATATTAATTTGAAAAAAAACGATTCTTGGAAGCCGTCCTTTTATATGAAGTGGTATGTTGAATATTCTCTCTCCGAATTTGTTTAAATATACATATATATATATATATATATATATATATATATATATATATATATATATATATATATACACACAATGGGGATGATTTAAAAACCATGTTTGAATACTTGCCGTAAGTATAACAAATTGAACATTTCTTGCTGCCGTTTTTTCACAGTTGAAATAAAATCAGTTATGTTTAAACTGTGTTAAGTGACTGCAATTGATTTATATTTATAATTAACTTATTATATTTATGTACATATATCGATAATGATAGTTAGCTATATTCGATTTAGCTTTCAATAGAGTTTGTCGGCCAGTCAATGAGCCAGTGTAGAAGAGGTTAATTTCGCGGAACATGAGTTGTTGGTTTCTCCACTAGGATACAACATTAACAACAATTTAAAATTACTGTAGTATAATATATTAGTTTATTTTATTTTATTATCGCATTTGAAACTTAACAACAGTGCCATAATTATTAATTGATTTCATGTCTACTCATAATTAAACGGCCGTTTTAAAACTTCAAAAAGTCAGTCGAAAGTTACAAAATTATTTGTATGGGTTAATATTATCTGTCAAATTTTGTTATTAAATTAATAATTATTTAATTGTTTCAACCACAGATAAGTTTATTTAAAACGGTAGTTCAAACTGATATGCTCATCGACGTTCGATTACAAAATTCCTAGTTTGTTTCCAATATCCAATAAGCAACAAGTTCCATACATCGAGAGAGGAAGGTTAGCATCCGGACAATACCGATACTTTCTCGGTAAAAACTCTCAACAAGAAAACTCGGGTCCGTGTCATTAGTTGCCGCACGAAGGCTCAGCTGGGTCTCCATCTCTAATAAAAACAAACGAACAATGGCTTAAGACACGGACGATTGTTTACGGTAAAATTTAGAAATACCACTCAAGATGAGTAATAGAAGGTACGTGCAATTCTCGTGTAGTATATCTTATGTTGTTTCAGTTATGTTTGTTCGGGTGATAGGCATCTATTATATTGAAGTGTTTTCGGACGTTTGTTTTAAGTCATGGCTTTTGCTAACTACTTATCGTTATGAACTAATACTATCATAGGTAATGGTTCGAATGACCTTTGATTACATTAAGCCAAGGTGGACCGTTATTGAGTTATTTATTTATTTTTTTTAATTTTAAAAATTAATATTAAAAACAGTGGAATTTTATGGTATCCACTTTTATTTCCTGGTTTATGCGTAGTAAACAGTAAGAACATTTAAATAATGTGTACAAATTTTTTACTAACAGCTTCTTAAGTCAACAAATTTTATAATTTTTAGCAAATACTCTGAACACTGATTTATTTCCGTAAAAAAATTGCTAATGTATGTAACTGGCGGAATATTTTAAAAATATTTACGTATTTTTAGCTATCCAATATGGTTTAAAAATTGTAATTACTATCACAATTTCAAGAAATAGTCTTATTACAAAGAAACTAGGATGGAGATTTCTTAAAATTCTTTGGAGTTTTATAAAACAATTACTTACATTTGAACAAAAAAAATGCTAGGGGCTAAGCTTTAAATGAACTTGTAAATAGCGTTTTATTTTGGAATTATTAGACTTGGCTTTGCTTATTAGAATGTTTCTATATTAGACATCCGTACTCGAACGAGGAATACACGGAAATCATGCATTGTTACGGATATTTTGACGGAAACTCTGCAGCTCCTAGTCGTTAGTATCATCGTCGATTTCCTGCCGCCGGACATCTGAAAATATTGTATGCTAATGAATACACGTATAAACATGTATCGACGAATTAGAGAAACTGAACGTGTGCAAAGACGGCAGTATGGTATTGGCAGACCGCGCATGTATACTGACGATGAAGAAAAATAAACCCTTCGTCTTTTTCAAGAAGTCTGTGGCGAACCAACTAGGTATGTCGCAATGGAAAGTGTGGTTCTTTATTCATTTTACTGGATTATATTCATATCATTATACGCCCGTACACGTAATCAAAGAAAGTGATACTGTCAGATGGTTAGACTTCTGCAAATTCCAGCAAAATACTGATGCAAAGGATCTCATGTTTGTCAAAAAAATACTGTGGACAAACGAAGTCGAAGTTTGACCAAGACAGCATTATGAATTATCACAAGGTTTATTTTTAGGCCCCAAAAATATAAGGAAACCCAAACAAAAAGAGACCCACAGGCTCACAGCGACGTTTTTCTTTTCAATCGTTATGTTTAATTGGCCATCATACAAAGGTACTGAACGAACTTTGACGAGTCTTTTAGTGTTGATTTTCATAGAATCTAAGAATATGAGGTATTGAACGATTTTTAAAATTTTCATTAGTATGTTTCATTTTCTTATTTGCCCAGTGTATATTTTGGGTTGACTAACAAATTTTTAAACCTTTTAAAAAATATTTTAAACTATACATGAAGACGCGCTACTGGTCACAAATCTGGAAGGATTTTTGTAGTTTTTTTTCATCGATTGATATACAACCACACTGATTTATAAAAGTTAAGTTTTATTTAACAATTTCTATAATGACTCCCTTTGTTGATATTGAATATTTATGGTAATAGAAAAAAATACATTATGTGTACTTCTATCTACTACTACTAATGGTTCTATCAACCATTTTATATTTTCATAAATAAAAATAGACATAGGCAAAATGACATGAGACTGACCTGCCGATTATTTATTTGGATTAAATTCGTTTTCTTTTCAACAGAAGATTAAATTTCCTACTTGCCTTTTTTTTACTTCTATTATTGATAACAGTTTGTTTATCGATAAGACAACGATAATTATAACTCTCATTTGAATTGTAAGCATTTATATAGAAAACGTATAGCAGCTTATATTTTGTAATTAAATAATGATCTTGTTGTTATTCTCATGTAAATGGGCATCCAATAACTATTAAAAGAGTGACATATCGGAAAATACGTGACCAATTCTTCCTTTTTCATCTTCCTTGCATTTCTCCTAGTTTATAAAAACAAAAATCAGGTAAGTTGAATATGTATTCAGTCTTCGATGAAATGCATAAAAATAATTAAGTCAAATCGATCTAATTTGTTTTTAAATATAAATGTGAAAATTTTATCAACATTTTGAATAGAACATGACGTAGTACGTAAATACAGAAAAAATGTTTACGTGAAAGTATCCGTCATTATGGACTTTTTTATAATTAAAGTTTCTGACTAAATTAAACTGGTTTACTGAATTAAATAAAACATCGATCTAATAACTACAGAGCTGACTTAAAAGTATAAATTGTTACGTTTTATTTATGTTTTCGTATCTTGTGGGGTAAATATGATATAAAAAGTTATGAAATTACATTACAAGGAGGGTTCAAAAACAGATCTCTTTTCAAATGAAAATTATAGCAATTTTTTGGGAGTCTTATAATTGCTAGGATAAATATGATGAATTATATGAATAGCCATAAATATGATATATATGATGAATTAGATAATTCATCATATTTATGCCACATTAAATATACTTATATTAAACATACTTTCTTGGCTACTACTGTTTTATGGAAAGAATAACGTGACTAATAGACTAAGTTGCTATGGTTTAATTTACGCACTTTTAATTAACACATGGTTTAATTAACACATATTAATGGTTAATCTTGAACTGCGCTTGCCATTTTACTTAATAATTGATAGATAGGGCTACAGTAAACATACCCTACGTTTAAATTCAATATATCTTCGTTATTTCCTTTGTGTCCACCTTAATAGTGCAGAATCCTTTTCATGATTCGATACGATACCCAAATCGTTGTTTATGAGAAAGAAAGAAATGTGAAAAGCTACTAAATTATAACGATGTTCATACTACCGTAATAGTTATAACTTACAATGGAAGATAATTAAGGTGTATTTTGTAAAAAACGAAGTCGTTCGAAATATAAATATTAAGAACTTTTTATAATGTCGATATTTCTGCGTGAGCGCGTATTTTTCAGTCGATCAATCTATCACAGCCTTATATACTTGTGTATCTATATAAAATAGTTTTTTCAGGTAGACATTTAGATTGATATTCGTAGAAAAAAACGGACTTTTTTTTAATTAGCCTCATTTATACATTTAAATTCCCAGCCAAAAATTCTTTTTTATGCAGTTATTTACAATCAAATTTAAGTTCCTTTCACAGTTAGTGACTTTCAAGCTCCGTTTTCATGATATCCAGCTTCACGACGATAATTGTGTCCCATATGCCCACTTACTCTCAGTCTAATTCTTCACAAATTATTGGATGAATTTGAAATATTTCTAAACACAAGCATCTAATAAGAACATTAAAAAACATAATTTTTACAAATGGTCATCTCTCCACCGTTTATCGACAATTTTTGTCGACGTGTATATTCGATATAATCACACCCAGTTCTTTCGATTTAACAGTCATATTTTTTACTAATCAAGTTTAATATTACTCGAAAGTATGGCGACAATTGACGTTCCAAAAAGAGCGAAAGTAATATATTTCTGTAGCTCTTTAATTATAGTACGTTGAACAAGATTAAAGATTATCAAGTCATTTTATCAGTGACGGACATAAGGAACATTTAGTCAATTACGTGTGAGTCTTACTTTCGATTATTTTTATTGCATTTTCCGCAATGCTCAAAATATAAACAAGGCTTTCATCGGTTACAACATGATGTTCGATGACATTTTGACTGTGCACTTGTATGTGTATGTGTATTAAAACACTCCATATAGTTTAAAATTTATTGTAGATGATATAGTTTTTGATATTTTCACAATAATAATTATGTCCCCCTACTAAGTTATATTAGAAATAATTAAATATTTATTTATTTAAAAGATTTCATTGGTGTGGATGACTTTATGATAAAGTGTTTTTAATTCAAATTAGATAGGAAACCAATCCTCGATGCACGAGCCAGATTAGCACTTGGCCAGTTTTTTTATTCTTTTTTCCAATTTCAGAATATAATCGTACTGAAATTTGTCTTAATTAATTAACAAGCTTGTAACTTATTTGTAAGAAAAATATTTATCAAGATTCATAATCGTAAATTGTTATATCATGTCTAAAATGGGGACCAAAAATTTTAGCACGCTACTCAACAACCGAACTGTAGTTAAGTGTAAATTGAAGTTCTAATTTCTTAATAACATGAAATATAACTATTAATGAAAAAGAATTCACGAAGACTATTAAAATCGAAAATATTAATTTTCAACCATAATTTGAACAAGACCTCCAAATACCACGAGTGTCAGCAGGTGGCGCGGAATGTCTTCGACGATTGCTCGAACAAGATTGCCTCTGGGGCGCGCTTGCGCCACCCTTATATAGGCCAGTGGTGCTTCCCTCTTTTTTTCCTTCTATTCCCTATGATAATATTTTAAATTCTAGTCTGTACCATAATCTTAATATAACTAGAATAAATAATATTTACAGACAATAAAACTTTATTGATAGTATTTTATAATATATTATACTTACAATCTCTTCAGAACCCTGTACCCGAAATGTCCAAATGGAACCGCATTGTAATTAGTGACGCTATATATTTTTCTATCAGTAAATTTCTTGTATCTTATAAACCAAAATAAGATAGAAACTAGAAATTCACATGTAATACGTATTATCGTTCTCTAATGTTATATACAAAGTACGATAATATATATATATATATATATATATATATATATATATATATATATATATATACATATATATATATATATACACATATGTATATATGGCGGACTTATCGCTACTAGAGTAATATTTTGCAACCAAACAAAGCTTTGGTCTAACTCCTCTGGATGGGCAGCCGGGAATCAAAACCGGCTTGACTTCGATTCCCCGTGGCTACCAATGCCTATATCTTGCGTTCAACCAAACGTGTTACACTTTAGTTTTTTGTTGGCACTTTATTTAGTTTATGTTTAATTTTATTTTGCTTGCATTTTATTTTGTTTCGTTTAAGATTTTCTCCGTCTGTATAATCAGTCTTCTATAATAATTAATTCTCAATATATAGAATATTACTAAAACAATTATAAAGGTGCTAATAGTTAGACTTCATACATACATCAATATCTTTATTAAAAATTGAATAAACAACTCAGGATTGCTTTGAATGAAGCAATTAGCTTGATACCAAAGAAACAAAAGTGAGGCCTGCTTTTTTGTTTGCAAATACAAAATACACGATATAACAACAAATTTATGAAAAAAATGTAAATGTTCTCTTTCCAACATTATGCTTTTTTTCTACTTTTTATACACTGTTGCTCTGTGCAATATTCAGACCACACTTTTTTCCAACATAGCACAATTCTCAAATAGTTTCTAAACACTTGGCTTAACGGCGCTTCTATTACATCGAATTTATTTTCCAAAATTTTATGTAATATTTAGAAATATATTCAATAGTTTTATATAATGGTGCACAAATATATACCTCGATAATTTTTAATAGCAAATTAAAATTGCTTGAATAAACTTAATAAATGTTCACATAGGTTCACATAGGTCAATTTGAGGAGTTCGCGGGTAGGCTTTTACAAATATTTAAATACGGAAACAACCCGATTGTCAACGCCTTAACTTAGACGATTTTATAAAATACAAAGTTCTCGTTTATTAATAAATGCAATGAAAACTTAGCACCAAGCAATTTAATAATAAAATCAAACTTTGGTTCTGTGTTCGAACTGTACTTTAAATTATATAATCGATATAATATTTCTTATTTTTCTTAGCTCTTTATATTATTTGTACATCGTATACTTTAGCATTATTAGATATTTAAAATTTAAGTGCAATACTGTATTTAAGTTAAAGTTTGAAATCTGGTTCTGTAAAATACAAAGCTTGTAAATACGAGGAGAACTCACACTAGGAGGGTTTCGTCCATATATCGGTACAGATTTAAATATTCAAGGGTATAAATTTATTGCCTTGTACATCTTTCACAGGCTCATAATAACCACGAAATCCTCAGTAGTTGCTAATTCTTCAGTAGTATAAGACCTATAATAATTGCTATAATTTTTCTGTAATCTCCTAATTAGGTTCATCAAATTTGTTTTTTTCCTGATTTTGTAATTCATTAGTTTCTGAAATAAAAGAGATTTTTTTTGCACATTTCGATGCCTAATTCTCAAAGGCCTATTTTGATAATTAGGCACCGAAATGTGCCGAAATAAACTAATATTTCGATAAGATTATTTATGAATTTCTGCTAATTTATTATTTTAGACGTTATTCAGCATGACATAAACATTTTAAAAAATCATTTCGAGCCCCCAATTTCATCCCTCTAAAAATTATCATGTAAAAATATTATAGCACTTCTACGGGAAATATGCTAGTTTTTTATGTTTCTACCTTAAGCAATTTTGAAGAAAATCGGCTGTGACAGAGAAAGATAAAGATAGATACATTAGTTTTCCGTATCAAATTTTAAATCACCCCGATGTTTTTTCACTTATCTTTCTAAGGCTTTTTTCTCCAAAATCATTTGTGATTGCAGCGGGGAATTTTAAAGTTAATTTTATAAATTAATACGAAGTTAATGTTATACTAGATTATATTTTAAAGCTGAGTAAGTTTACGCCATTAAAACTGTAGTTTGATTGTCATTTTATTAAATTTATAATCAGCATTGGCCCTGTAGTTATTTTTCTACATGAGAAAATTTACATGGTATTATTCATGGTAAACGATGAAGTTTGTTTAAAACAAAAATTTGAACATATTTCTATAGTACTACAACATTGAATTGACATAGATCATGTTGCCTTTTTTTTAATCTTAAAGACAAAAAATTATTATTATTTATTGCAATAAACATGACGTTTTACCTACACAGGGATACACACCGGCTTAATGCATTTCTCTTTATTACACTACACAAGCTAATTTTAAGTGTACGTTAGTCTATCAGCATTGTTTTTTTTTATTTATTAACTGTCTTGAAAAAATCTTTGCCTTATTAATTTAAAATACAAGTTACGGCGATTGTAAAAGTGATAGTGAAAAATAAAATTTGGATGTTTCATATCTGCCAGTCGTCCCATGACGGCTCATATTTTTTCTATGAAAGAGGCATCTATTTGCGCGATCCTATTTTCTTTCACTACTAATTATGTATATTACAAACATTCAATTTCAAAATAATTAATTAAATGCTAGTTATAATATTATAGGAAATTCTATTGTCGTAGTTAATGTTACGTAGTGCATCTGAAAATGAAACTATTGGAAATATTTGTCAAAATTAAACAAAACTACAAATTTACAACTCACTAGTATTCTTCAACTTATAAATTGTTTATTCCATACAATTTTAAACATACCATAAAACTAATGTAAATGATAGGCAAACTATTATACTATATAAATTCATTTCAATGGGTACATAATTGCATAACGATTCAATAGACTAGCGAGAAATGTAGGTGCTATACCATCATCTTAAATTCAATGCACCGTTCCATTATTGCTCTATATGCTATCACAGCATAAAAAAAACGATTAGTCCATAATATCTGTTAAGAATTATTAAATTCCACAAAGTCTTTATTTTTTTCGCAATTGCGAGTTTCATTGTAGCAAGCAAAATGTATATATGCTAAGCAAGCAAAATCGAAATTACAAGTTTCATTGTACCAAACATTCATAAAATGACTTCAGTGCATAATTATATAATCAGTTACAGGGAGCAATTTATTCCGTGAAGAGCCATTTTAAATATACCAGTAACAGTTTAATTAGCCGGGTGCAGTTTTATATAGTTATAAATTTACTGCATACGCAACGAACACGACAATTCAGTCAACTACAAATATGGAAAACAGATATGGAATTCAGATTCCTGTTATAAATTAAAATTTATATATGAGTTCGAAACATTCCTAAAATGACTTCAGTGCATAATTATATAATCATTTACAGGGAGCAATTTATTCCGTGAAGAACCATTTTAAATATACCAGTAACAGTTTAATTAGCCGGGTGCAGTTTTATATAGTTATAAATTTACTGCATACGCAACGAACACAACAATTCAGTCAACCGCAAATATGGAAAACAGATATGGAATTCAGATTGCTGTTATGAATTAAAATTTATTTACGGAGCATTCTACAGATACTGTTTTTGCTATAATTTTATCATAAATTTATGAATAAAACTTTTTCTTTTAGTGTCCTTATCGTTGTATTTCACATTAGTTTTGGCAGTTTTACCTAGACGTTAGTTCTATAGATTGCACATAGTTTGATATTACAAAGATCATAATATATTGAACAATTCATCTCGTTTAAAATATATTATTTATTATACATCAGCTTCATAAACAGACTAAGTCAGTCTGTTACAATGTCCAACTAGAATTGTTCTTTTCGTTAAAGGTAATTCTTGGATTTCTTCTACTTAACTAGAATAGAATCTCCTACCTTAACACTAAGTCTTACAATGTTCAGCGAAAACACTACTTAACTATTTTGGAATATTTTCAAGTCGTTTCAGTGATACATAGGAGATTGGAAAAAATACCATGCAAATCAGCAATTTTTAGATGAAGGAAAATTTTACCAAAGACTTATTTTGTCTTTTATTCAACATGTAATTCTTTGCATTCACCCGAGTAAAAAATTTCAAAGAACTATATCAAAATTCCCAACCTTTTCTCAAGAAATCGTTTTCAGAATAGGAGTTTAAAAAAATTGCATTTGTTATCAACTGTATGAACAAAATAAAAGTTTTTTTTTACGAATATATAGAATTCATTAAATTGTTTTATATAACCATATTCTGCAATGACTCCATATATTGTGTTTACGTAATTAAAAATTCTGGTAAAATTATATTGTAAGGTATACAATATCATTCATTGCATTGCGCCATCATTATCATGTCAAAAAATCATCACGGTCATATCGTCAGTAAAAAGTTGAATGGTATTAAATTTTATGTAATATACATGACCATAATAATATTAGTCGAATACCATTACGTTTTAGTAACGAAAAATGTTGACCAATATTGTATTTTCATAGCCAGTAAGTAACTAAAAGGGAATATATTCAAACTCAATTTTTTATTCAAAATATGTCTCTCGTTAGTTTATTTTCATTTAACAGATTGAAAATGGTAAAAGAAAGATAAGACTAGAATATTATCAGTTTGTAATTAAAACGGTCTCCGATTTGTCGATATTTAAAACAAAAGAAACGAAATACAAGATGCGTAAGCTGAGTGCATAACGTGACAGGTATATTAGCAAGCGCCTATACGTACATGTCGAACCGGCTAAACGAACGCGTACAATGAAATGGAATACGGGTATAGTAGTGAGTCCTGTCGATCGCGCGCTCCGGCGAATTGTCGATATCGAAACCATATATATATGCTGGTCCTATACGCGGATCCAGCCTTTATCCGGACTGCAGCAGCACGCTGCCCGTGGTCTCATTACGCTCTGTGGGAAAAGGTATCTATTAGGCTTTGACTAGCTGAGTACCGTCGGTTAGTCCTATAAAGTTTCCGCGTGTACGTTTTTATTCAAGTAATGTAGAAATAAATTGTCAATGTATATTCCTTATTTAGGATTGGACTCTAAATTAGAATATTCTAATGTAAGGTTATTTCAACCATATTTGAAGGAAAATATATCGTGTTATTATACTTCAGGTCTAAATGTGAAACGTTGAAAAAAACAACCAAATTTAAAAATGGGGTTAAAAATATTAATTTCAATTTAATAACTTGTCGTTTTTACTAAATAGTCTGCTATCATAATCATAAAAAGACGTAAAACGGTCGACTTAAGTGAGCCGACGACTAAAGTTAGGACGACCTAAACTGATTCTTAACATTTTTGCTTGCATTGAAGACGATATTTTACGTGGAGGATTATTCAGGTTTTTTCCTATTAGAATAATATAATAGAGCTGGTAAGAGTTAAAATAATAAATACCAGTGGTGATAGAATCAATAATGTCTCCTGTAGGTTTTGGACCACATAGAAGAAAATAATCACTGCAGCAAGATTCATGTTTAATTTGCAAAATAACTGTCTCGATATCATTTGCATTGGAGTCTGGGTTTAAAATTCTCTAAAATTATTTTAGTTATATAGGGATGATAATTTCAAACTTGTAACTAAGGTACGTGATGATGGGGTCAATAAACAATTGAAGATTTGGCTAAAACCTCGTTCAACAAATTCATGTCAGTCTGACAGCACGAATTTTCACGGATCTTGCTTATACAGAGAATGATAAAGAATTTTAAATTATTGTTGGAAGTGAACTAGTCTTGACGTATTAAATAAAGTGATTAAAATACGATATGATAGGCATGTAATTCATTTATTTTCAAATGCAAATAAACATATGCCTTATAAAAATTAATAAACATAATTTGTTTTTACTTTCCATTTTTAATAAATTTCTTAACTATAAAGGAGGAAATAAACTCCAAGGGAGTTAGAATATTCAAACTAGTATTTACTTTAAAAAATGTGCAATATCTCTTAAAGATACATGAAATTTCACCTCATTAGTTTCTCTCGAATGAAATGGTGGCGAATAGTATTCCCAGCTTCCAATTTTAACGCAAAAGTTTTAAAATCCTGTTAGATTTTACAATATATCTAAATAATCTATCAATTACGACTTACAATCTATCTATATCTTGATGATAAAAGTGATAAAATAAATTTTATACCAGAAACCGAACATGTGGAAGCCGATGAAGTTTTAAAGGCAGAGTATCAGGAACCATCTGAAGAAGGGTTTCAAGAACCAGCTGAAGATGTGAATGAAAAACCTGCGGAAGTTGTAGATCAAGAAACATAGGGCGAGACATCTAAACATTACAATTGATAAAAAGGATAAATTTGGAATTGTCAAAAGTTCCCCAGCACATAGCAAACTGGAACCTACAACATAGTAGGATTGCAAAGCGTCTAAAAATGTCTAACTTTAAAAGCTTTATTGAACTTTGATTCAAGCTATTTGATCATTCAATATTGTTTATAGTATTTTCAATAAAATGTATCGAAACATCTTGCTCATAAATTTTTAATTTAATTTTATGTTGTTAAATTACTTCCCAAAAAGGTGTAACTTTCGTGAAAATCTGCATGAGGATAGAATTAGCTACCAATATAAGTATAAATAATGATTTACAAAATAAAGAAATTACAGAACGTCACAAATAGCTTCTGTTTATGTCCACTTACCTTGCTTACGTCAACATATTTTAATTATCATGTAAATAATTACATGATTTTACCGTATATCTCAGGGATAGAAAGCAGCAAGATATCTTAATTTTTTTTCATATTTCTCCACTGAAGATAGGACAATTACGTCTACTATATAATTATTATTATGTAATTATTACATGCTAATTAAAATGTCGTAAAGTAAAATAGATTTTTTTTTATGTTTAATAGCTTTTTTCTATAAGCAATAAATCAAATAAATTAAGAAGAAAACAGAATTTTATATTTATAAAAGAATAAAGATATTCCAGTGTTACATCTTCTGAGGTGTTTGTAGTAAATATTTCAGTATTCTTCCTGCTTTATTTGATCTAAAGTTTTAAGAGTATTATAATTAAACAATAAATTTCTTAAGCATATCTCTTTTTATTGAATAACAATTTGATAAAAGAAATCATTTTTAAAAATTTTCTGTCATTTTTATACCATACCCAAGCCGAAAAAGACAGTACCCTTATAATATAATTTACGTATCTGTCCGCTTGTCATATTTTTGGCTTAATTTGTGCACAAAAACATTTATACAGAAAAGTTAGAAGGGCAAACCAACAAAGAGAGTGTGTTTTATATTAATGTTATGTATTGTGTTGAAAATCAAATGGAAAATAATTTAAAATATTTCCAAAACTGTTTCTTTTCAGACTGAGCTAATAGACACGAATTGAATATAAAAATAAATATTAGCATTTTTTAATATATTTTCAATACATTTCGACATACTTTTCATAACGATTTATTTACATTTGAAAAAAATAGTCGATAACCCGATTTCCCCTGATTTGATTCTCCTGTATTGAATTCTCAACACATTTATTTTTAAAATGACAAATCTTGCTGCTAATTATTTGGTATTTAAACGTCTACATTTCAGTATTTCATTTTCCAAGAGCCTAATGTTTTCGTCGATGATCAGTATTCACCTTCACTTGATTTTCTGCCTAAACTCTTTACTCATTCTTTTACAGAGGATAATAAAAGCAAATAATTGTCATAAACAGCATTTCGACGTTTAGGAATTCCATCTCTGCACGGTAATAAATTTCGAGTACTTTAATTTTTATATTCTCTTACGTTTAGTGGATGTGAGAAAATTTTTTTTTTATTTTATAATATTTATGTGGATCTTTGGAGAATAATTTACTAAACCAGTGGTAATAAAATTACCGATGAATCGTTGTTTCAAAGTGAGTAAATTCCCGCTGTGTCGATGTAATTAGGTCATCAATTTGGGTAAAATCACTTGGCAAAATTTTTGAATAATACGACGAAAAAACAAAAATTTGTGGGTTTCACTTTGTTTTTCTTAACACAAATATTTTCGATAAATATCGTGCTTCCGTTCGTTGAATATTTTCCCAAGAGAAGCTGATTAAAATACAACTTGTTATGTTAAATCCAAAGCACTTGAATACAATTGGCATGCACAAATCTTTCACTGAGTTTCTGTACGTGAAACTTATGATACATTTTTAATTTTGCTTACAAATCGGACAGATAAATTTATACTTAATATACATCAGGATGATACTATGCAATTATTCGCATACTAAGAGGAAGAATTTTCTCTCTTCGTTTAATAATTAGACTCTTCTTCTGAATGGGAATGTTCTAATGATTGACTTACTGAAATATATTAATTGCATTAACGACGCGTGTAAACTTTTAACTCTATCTATCGTTACTGTAAAATCTGACGAATAAATAAATTACCCTTTATTCTTATTTTATTGACATTATTTCTAAAGATGCTTATAAATTAACATGGAATGCAATATTTTTGAATATAAATATTTGCAAATTGGCTTAAAATTCTTAACGGAAATTAAATTGATCTTGGTTTACATTAAAAATATGAAAGTGCCAAAATAATTTCAAAATCAATCAGGTTTGAATTTTTATTAATTGATACATTTACAGATTCACAATTTTTCACTTTCGGATCAATGTGCAATGTACAGATGACACGAATTTAGAACATATACAGATTCAGAAAATATTTTATTTTTAATAATATGATTTTTATTACAAAAAATTAAAACTCTGTTGTGAACAACAATAATAAACCTTATAACGCAAAAGAATGTAAGATAATAAGTTAGAAAAGATGCTAAATTCTCCAAAATTTAATATGTTTCTATGTTATTTAATAAACAATATTAATTAAAAGATGAGTCTCTATGCTAACAAAATTTTATCAGCATATTTATTGTCGACGGTGTAATTGAGTAAATACCAAGGCAAAAATAAAACTTATCAAATTATTTTCATTGCCAACTTGCTCCTGCACAAATTTTAGTGGCCAATTCTGGATAACTAGGTACAGAAATTTAAAATATTTCATCGAACTTCCAACATCGAGCGCACCTCTGTTCAACTTTTTTTATATCAAAAGGGCTTATTAATAAAATGGAAATTCGAAGAGAATAGCGAGCGAATGCAGTAATAACAAAGCGGGAGCGGTCAGCCTCGAAGGTCATAATCTCGAAGCGGTAGCGGTCAGCCATACTGAGCCGAAACGAAAAATTCAAAATTAATATCGGTATAAAATTAGATGTAGGTATGGGAACAGAAAACGATTCAGTTATGAACTTTAGAATTACACTTTGTTCACATCTTTTTGCAAAACGGTTTTTGTTATAAAATTATCGTTAACACGCGGGATGATTGTATTCATAATTATGATTGGGTAATACTCTATATGAATGGTTTATATTTCTTATTATGATATATTTTAATCAATTGTTTAAGCTGAATAGATTCAATTCTTTACAATGGGACGTTTAACAGAGTTTTAAAAAGAGGTTCTGATATTTATTTAAACCTTATTAATACGAGATTTTACAAATATGAGAACAGTGTGGTTTAATAAGAGTTACACCTACATACTGCAAAAAATAAAATATGCTATGTGGGAGTAATCATACTACGAGAGTTCCGTATACACTTATACACATATATTTATAATTGTCGAAGTGTGTACGGAATTTAAGGTTACATACTATTACTGAAATATAAAATTAATATTATTTTTTAAATATTAATTTTATTTCTCACCATATAATCATGATGTGAATAGTGATTCGTATAAAAACTCATATGCCTTCCGTTATATGACTATTCTATGTTAAAAGTAAATATAGTATCTGTTCTAATATCCGAGTGATAAATGAAATAAGATTTCCCCGTAATCGGAATGAAAAGAAAAAATCGAGACGATATATTATGAAGTTTTATTGTGGCTCGTGGTAGCGATAATTTTGTTTACGTTTATAGTGAACCAGTCAGTTAGCGAAACGGTATGTTCAATACAACAACTAGTTTATTTCAACGGAGTTCATTTAAAATTCGTTATAAATTATTATGCTTTTCATAATTTTCTATTTCGATCAGTAATTCCAAAATTATCAATCAAATTATCTGTAAATACTGAAATGCACGTCAACAAACCACTGTATAACGGAAATTTAACGCCGTAACAGACAAGAAAGAAAAGTGAGCATTTAACACGAAATGTTGAAAATTTTCTAACTGAAATATACATAAGTTTATTATTAAATTAGCCTTGGACTTGAAGCAGATTTTGCATATTTATACTACCAGAAAGTTTTTGTCAGATAGACAACGATATCTATCTAAATCACCTTCGTGAGACAGGGTTCTTCATTCAGCTTTTACGACTTTTCTCTTCGTATCTCGCAGATAGAAACTAATACGTACGAATGGGTAACTTTTTACCCACGATTCACTTTATACGGTCGGAAGTTTACCATGGTTCGAATCTCTGACCTCTAGTTTTAACTATTCTGGTAAACTATATTGTTAACGTGGTGAAGGCTGCGCGTTGTTTATTATTCGCGGACGAAATGAAACTTTTCACAGCCGTCAAACATATGGCAGATGGCCAATAATTGCATCGTAACAAAGACGCCTTTAAGTGGAATGCAGAAAGCAGTTTACGGTTCAACGTAAATAAATATTTAATAAAAGTTAAAGCCGATAACACCCTCTAACTTTTTGGATATTTAATATAAAAACGAATTTACGGAGCTCGGAATCCCACTGCATTGTCTGGAGGAGGTCGTTGATTTATGAGTCATAACTTTTCGTGGGCATATGGCGGATGTAGATAAAAATAGTTTCAAAAACATGTATTCGTTTTGCATAATTCAAAGAATTTTTGATCTTCGTCATGCGTTCACCTTATGTATACTCCATTAGTGCAAAATCGATTAGTATATGGCTCCATTATTTGGCCTTTATGAGTTTGAGAGTTTGGAAAATGTATGGTTGCATCTTCTTTCTATGTTTAAGAAATAAGTAACGACCCATTCTAAAAATCAGTGATCTTGAGCGACTAAAGTCCATGCGAGCGGATTCGCAGCCATAAGCTAGTGTACTTATAGAATTTTACACAATTTATAATCAAGAATATAAAATAGTATAATGACAACCAATGTCATTGAAACAGATATAATTTTATTTCTTAAAAGAATCGGATAATGAAATAGAATAACTTTTTCACCTAATTTGAAATTTAACGCAAATATTATTATAGCATTATAATTTTAAAAATGCATGACCTTTATGTGTTACGCATTAATCTAACCGTAGCCACGATATAAATCGAGACGTGTTTTCCCTTCATATTTCATTGTATTTCACTTTGCTATATTATGTATGGCGTTGAGATAACGCGATTTTCGTAACATTAATGAAAAATAATAACGTTCACTTCTATTATTTTTGTATGGTGGTATTATTTTTGTATGGTGGTATTATTTCGTAACAATTATAAAAAATAATAACGTTCACTTCTATTATTTTTGTATGGTGGTATTATTTTTGTATGGTGGTATTATTTCGTAACATTAAAGAAAAATAATAACGTTCACTTCTATTATTTTTGTATGGTGGTATTATTTTTGTATGGCGGCATTATTTCGTAACATTAATGAAAAATAATAACGTTCACTTCTATTATTTTTGTATGGTGGTATTATTTTTGTATGGTGGTATTATTTCATAACAATTATGAAAAATAATAACGTTCACTTCTATTATTTTTGTATGGTGGTATTATTTCCGTTTTTATTTTGGTTTAGAGTTTGATACGTATCGTTGTCATTAAACATTTAATGGCTTTGACGAAAATGGTTAATTTTTATTGTAAAACTAATGAATTTTTTTGTAATCATGAATATTAAATTAGGGCTTATAACATGACTGATAATAATTACGGCAATGAATGGAAAATGTAGATTTTTCATTTCGTCTATGTAATGGTCAAATTTTTCTTTCATTATCGCAATTGTTATCTCTTTGACAAAATATTCCTTTTGAAAAATGTAAAATAATGAATATAACACATTAGCAGTATAAAGATTCTAGATCTGTCCCAAGATTCTAGATAATTCAACTAGTGGTCAATAGCGATGTTTGATGAACGGTGAGCTCAGAAGAGGTTAAATAAACTACGTTTGACGCAAACCTGGATCTATTCACAGTAATATTATAATAAACACCACTATCCGACTAGATGCGACTATATATTATGTAAGTGGATATGGTAACAAATAGTCTAATAATTATGCTTGATCAAATACTCATCGAAAGAAATTGTGATTGAAGTCGCTTTTGCGATTCTCGATATGATCTAATTCTTCTAAAGCTAATATAATTTTAAATATATTTGGCATTAATTTTGTAGAAATCCATTATCACTTCATTTTTATTAACAACTAAATGAAACTAATTGACGTAGTATTATTTCTACTTTATTTAAATTCTTTATATAGGTTTCGGTGTATAACAACATCTTCAGGTTGGCACTTTGTAAAGAATGGGCAATTTGTAATCTTTTCAAATTGCCCACCTGAAGATCTTTACACGTTATGACAGCAGGTAGGCATTTGAGGATGTTGTCATACAACGAAATGTAGGCCGTGATTAAGAATTTAAATAAAGTGGAAATAACACTACATCTCGTAATTTAATTTTGTTGTGAATACAAACTAACTAACATAGTTTTATTATTAGCTTGGAAAAAAATTAAAACGGTTATCATAAAAACCTGATTGGAAAAACCTTGAACGATATTTTGTCAAATGAGAATGCAATAAAATATGTATTTTAGTATTAGTAACAATTGATTTAACTTTCGCGTACTTAGTTATGAAATTTAATCGTCAGACTACTTATTCTTTTAAAGATAACGGCATTTCTATAAGTTTAGTTGGCGACATTACCATTAAAAAGATATCAAACTCTAAAAAGTTGTAAACTCTATTACCAAACTCAAATTTTGGTATTGCCCAACTTCCATCCACTTCATCGCAATCTAATGAAATAAGTTATATTATTTAGTCCCATTGTGTTTGAAAACTGAGTATCAATAATTAACAGAGATTCTATTCTGAGCCCAGAAAATTAATCTTAACTCTAATTAATATAATACTCACATGAAATGAAGATATTGCTTCGTCATCACAAGCGTCTACAATCTCATTATTTATTTGCATTCCCACTATTCAATTCCAAATAATTGATAATGTTAAGATATCGCACATCGATATTGGAAATATTAAGCTTTGAAATATTTATGAATTGTATTAAAATAGCAATTAAAATAGAAGTAACTCGTGAATATTCTTTTTTTTCTGTGACTTCAGTCACTGGATATTAATCGCATTCGTTCAAAAAATTGTTTTAAAATTAAACATTTTTTTTTCCAAAGAAAAGAATATTCACGAGTTATTTTTTGAACGAATGAGATTAATATTCAGTGACTTCAAAAGAAAAGAATATTCACGAGTTACTCCTTTGTATTCAGAGCAATTATATTGAAATTTTTGTCAGATAGAAACAAAATAATGTTTAATGAGATGCTGTGAATGTCCTATTTGATTTTTACTTCATAAGTAGCTTTGTACCCATTTCTCGTAACTTAACTTGATTTTTCTAGGAAAAAATACTTAGTGACTCTTATACTTAAGCGTTGAGTGGATTTTCTCCTCAACCTTTCATTATAATTGAAAGTATTTGAAGTAAATCAATGCGCAATATTGTAATTGTAACAAAACTGATTATAATAAATGCTCTTGAATAACCTGCATTCTGGAGAAAAATAAATTTCTGTTACCGATTTGGGTACGTCGCGGAAATGTAATAGGAATAAAAAAAACTTTGAAAGTGTTAAATAAACATAATTTGAGGTATTTTTAATTACTGAAAACTGAAATTATATTGAAATATTTTTCTTTTTTTCATTAATGTATGACATCATTTGCATATACCAACCTACATTATATAATTCTTTGTATCCGATTTTTCTTTACGTGCTAGCAATTCGTTGGGAAAAGTAAATTATTTAAAACGCAAATAATTATGAAGATATAATACATAAGATGGATATTAATAACAAATATATAAATTCTATAAAACACAATATTACTATACATCTACGACTTGTTAATGTCATTGACGATAATTATAAAAGTTATCTCTTTTAAATTTTGAAAATATTTGACTAGATTTCTAAATTAGCGATTTTAAAAACTAGAATTATAGTTTTGCTTTTCTAAATTTGTTCATCAAATATTTAGAGCGTTAAAAAAGCAAAATTATATGATAATAGTTTAAACGTATTAAATTTTATTAGCATTATATAACAAAAGATTTAAAAAAAAAAACAAAGTGTAGAAAAATTAACACATTATGAATCGAAGAAAGGAAAAACGTATAAATGTTTTTGGAATTTTTTAATCATAAATTTGGCTAATTAACGTTCCTTTTGATTTAAATAACGCACTTTTTGTGTTAATTACTCTTTTGCTCAGGGTGCGTGGTTTTCATTCAATTTACTATTAACCCTTCATTTTCGTACACGGCCAAATAACTATTCTTATTTTTTATTCACTTGAACTCAACTTTCTAAACTATAACGGAAATTAAAAAAATATTCTATTTATCACGAGAGAGTAAAGTAAATAATTATCTTGAAAATTAAATGCATTATTCATAATTACTATTGAATTAAATTTTCGAATACAACTATACATGACATTGTAACTTTTTCCTGCGTCCCTTGAAAATTTATGTGTTCTTTTCAACCTATTTACGGTACATAAATGCTTAATGGTTAATTATTAATTCCCTTTATCCCCATCTAAAGGTAGAAAGGGAAAGTAGTTTCTTTATCTTTTTTACATAATTCTGATTGCTTTTCGCAACAATTACAAGTACTACTATAATTGACTTGGTTTGGCACAATTGTAAAATTTACTTACCCGCTTCTATTTCTAGTGAAAAATTTCAGAGCTATTTTTACATTTATTAAAAATGAGATCAATTGAGGGAAATTTAATTTAATGTAAACCATAACCATGTAGATAGGTAGGGACGTATTGATGGAATATTTTAATTTTATCATTTCATTTCATAATACGTTGGAAACGGGATCTTCAACGCATGCATACTATTCGTACTTGGCGAGTATTTTTTATGATGAACAGAACCCTAAAAATACTTATTTTTTAGAGAAAAAATATTAGCACCGACTTTCTGGAAAAAAGACAATAAAGATTAATTCAGCTTTAAGAAGCACTCAGTTATTCACTTTGAAGCAGGCATTTTTTGGCATTTATAATGTAACTAAATAAATATTAGAAGCTTTTGCGAGCACGTGCATGTTCAGTGGAAGTATCATTCTAATAATAATAATATTTATTTCTTATTAATATTCTTTTGAACCTTAGTGATATGACATCTATAAATTTCTCTGTAAAGAAATTCATGTCACAATGAAATGAAAATGAAGAACAGAACCCTAAAAATGCTTATTTTTTAGAGAAAAAATATTAGCACCGACTTTCTGGACAAAAGACATTAAAGATTAATTCAGCTTTAAAACGCACTCACTTATTCACTTTGAAGCAGGCATTTTTTGGCATTTATAATGTAACTAAATAAATATTAGAAGCTTTTGCGAGCACGTGCATGTTCAGTGAAAGAATCATTCTAATAATAATAATATTTATTGCTTATTAATATTCTTCTGACCCTTAGTGATATGACACCCATAAATTTCTCTGTAAAGAAATTCATATCCATTGTTTGAATTATAAATCACTTTTTCCGCTTGGAACATCTTCAGAATCTATTATTTAATTTTTGTTGTCTTTCTACTTCATTTATAAAGTGAACCTTATCTCATTATTTACTCTCTTAGAAATTAATTTTAAACTAATTAATCACAAAATAATCTAATAATTTCTATTACAAATTGCAAAACGTTTGTAGTATAAAAACAATCATAAATAAATTTGAAACAAAACAGAATTAATAGACTATTAATAGACTATTATTAATATTAGTAATATATTCTTTTCTTACTTAAAGAGTTTACGTATGTCGCTGTAGTAAAAGTAAAAGGAATTGAAATCGGTAAATTATATCGGTTATACAGACGTAAAAATTTAACTACCAAGGTATAGTTAAATATTACTATACCTTTAGAAGTTTAATTTTTACATATGAATAATTTATTTAATCTAAAAAAAGCGGATATCTGTTTGGGTAACCACTTGCAATTTGAAAGATTTCGTATTAATACGTTTTTAAATTTCTTTTATTGCTGTATAATAAGTGTGAAAAAGAAAACTTGGCCTGATTTTCTTATTTTATTGGAAGCTTTTTTATAATGATTTTACAATTGTTGACAACATATTTATAAAAATTGTTAAGTTACATGAAACAATCATTCGTAAAACCAGAACTGGACCATCATGCAATCTACGGGAAGCAGTTTCTCCCTAATCTTTTGTTTCAGGCACTAATCTAATCCAAATATTGCATTAGATATGTATGGTTGGCTAATAGCAATTACTTCATATAAGAATATGTATGAAATTGCTGGGCCAAGCAATTTCAGTGTTTTCTTTAGTATTTATTTATCTTAAATGTCTAATATTAGCTTGTATGTTCTCTTGAGATTTTCTTTCAAAGTTGATGTAATTCGCATCAATTCAAATAGTTTCCTTATGAAAATTTTTATAAGAAAGTTATTAAGTATATTTTATTACAAGGTCCATGTCACTAATTGAAATGCTATAAAATCATGAAATTAATCAGAAATTATACAAATACCTTCATGAAGTCAATATAATTTTGAGATTTACGGTCCCATGTTGCGTGTTGCTTTTACGCATAAGGTCTATTTTTGAAATAATATTTACTACTAGATTTTTCGTTTAAAATGGGTAATGTTTAACTCTCTTAGTCTCATTAGATACATAGTAAAATTAATAGCATATAGTGTTTCTCAATTAATTTTTGAAGTTTTCCAGTGTTCACAAAGTTGTAGCTGACTTCAAAGACTGTCATTCGGTTAAATATACCTAGTTATATTATGTCGCCTTTAGCTGAAAAATAGATATTAATTTACTCTTACGAGTATCACTCTACATCGACCAGCTGACCAATAGCCAGCTAGCCAATATATATAAACAATAATATATAAACAATATACTCAATGAACCACTAGAATTTATTGAGAATATCGTAACATTGGCAACGCAACTAAAACACCAGTTATTTCAGAAGAAGAAGTTTATTTCTCTCCCCATCTACCATACTAACAACTTAAGAAACCCAGACATAGTCTCATTCCGATATTAATTCTAAAGAAATGTTTGTCGTCTATCTAGACTTTCACTTTGAATACGCCCAAGTACTCGTCAACCAGTGGTCCACGTGAATATTAGTAAATTAATTCTGAAATCGTAATTGCGTTGCCATATCGGACAGCCGTCTCATTTCAAAGGAGGTTGGAATATTCAGCTATTGACGACCACGCTTACTACATACTCACATTCATAACCCGATGAAAGCTCTTAATGTCGTAAGCCAGTCATAAATCTCTTGGGAAGTGGAGTGTACCTGTCGACATGAATTTTATGTATGTGTGGCGAAGAGCAATAATTCTATTTAGCAAATACTACCAGATGATTAGTGTTATTTGGGCAATTGAATTACAAGTTAATATTATTTTTAAAGTTAAAAAGAAGTAAACAGGAGTAATAAAACCTTGCAAGCTCATTCTTTTAATGAAATTAACATGGAATTAATGACGTAAAATATTCAATCGGCAAATATTATTTTTACCTAAAATTATTCACTTTTACCCAACTTAGTTTCAAAAATGTAGTTATCCGAGAAAAAAAATGTTTATGAAAAGTAGGACATACAATTTTGAGTTGTGATATCCGTCACTGAATTATACATATAAAAATAGGTAAACTTATTGAAAACTCACCTGAAAGGATATTTCGACTCGTTATGTGTATGTGAAATCGATATTGTTAATTAATATTTTAATTATGCACGCAAGATAGTCTAGGATTTACTTTAACAGATTCTTTTAAGGCTCTGGTTAATCAGATTCCCATTTAAAGAAATAGATGGTTATTAAAACAACAATTGTGTAGACATAAATTTTGCATAATCAAATGAATTGAAATGTAGTGACCTCGAAACGTCTTGACCGAATTTTAGATTATTTTTTTTGTTTGAAAAGGAAAGGTTTTGGATAGGTTCATTATAAATATGAACAAGACCTTATGATGGACTACAGAGATATCTTACGGATGAAGACAGACTTTAAAAATAAATACGGGTCAAAATGAATACCTCCTATGTTCCGAAGTTGGTTAAAATTGAAACGAATCTTCTTCTAAATAATTTAAATCCTGCGACCGTGATGATACTAACACAGATAATATTAAAAAATCGATTACAAATATTACATATTCTACTTTATTGCCATCTCTCATTCTTCAATTGTAACTACTTTTTCTCTATCTGAAAGGCAACTATATTTCCCTACCTCAAGGGATAAGACTAATAGACAATTTGAACACTTTCATAAAAAGCGCTATATATTTACAGGTTTGCAAAATAACTATATTGTTGTACGAGGAAAGGTAGCATAAGTGTCCTAAATCCTACATGTTTATTTGTTTTTTAAATTACTTTGAAATTTCAATTAATAGAATAAAGCGACAATAATATTTTCTGCACCTGACATCATTACTGCAAAACAAATTCGTTCTAACTTTTTCCCTCAGCATTGTTTCATATTTTTTTAAATTTCCAATAATTTTATGTTGGCCCCTCCATGTGTAAAAATTAAAATTAATTTACTTTGGTTGAATTTAATGTCCCAAAATAAAAAGAGACAAAGGAAATCAAAACATCACGGTACTGTTTTTTTGTTGAAAGTGCTTTTGTGTTAACAAAAATGCAAAGGAATGATAGCCTTTTTCATTTAATGCTTACGAAGCGATTTAAAAATATTCCGATTTAAAAAATTTTTGGAAGATAAATATAATTTTACTTAATTTACAACAAAGCGTTCTCGGGTTACTTGTTTTGTTATCTACTATATTTATCGTATTTTATAGCAGAATTCTTAAACTACTTTAAAAAATCAAGTCTGTAATGGCACATTTACACACTCGTCGAAACAGGTCGAGCACAATTCAGTAAACGGCATGTTTAAAGTCAGCCATTTCACCTCGAGCGCTCGCTAAATATCGGTTCTTTTAGTAGAGGTGATCGTAAAGAACATAGTAATAGAAATTATTCTTTATTACAATAACGGATAATTTGTCACCGCGGGTATGAAAAACTATTTATTTCTCGAAACTGTTTATCGCGAAGTAACGCAGGGTGTCGCAGTAACATGTACATTGGCATTATATACATTGGCATATATTTTAACAAAACAGGGACAAACCTACACCAACTTATGTGTATCAATCAGAGCAAAGAGCAGCGTTACTTTGTAGTATTTACAAATAAATGTCAACGATTGTCTATGAACAACGTTGACAATCGTTGATGTTTATTCGAGGGCGAAAGCAAATTGATTTTGAGGTGTCGCAGTTTTTAGCGCTTTTGTCTTTAGTTTATGATCACTTGTCATTGTTGTAGCATACAATATCTATATTTAGTAAAGTCAAAAACCGTATCTAGGAAAAATACTTGCCAGAATTTCTTTTTCTAGTGGTTGTCTCTACATGCTTTGTAATTGTTTAGCCCGATAAAAGATGTTTTTTATAATGATTAATTTATTCTTGTATTATTTAATTATTTTAAAAATTAAGAATAATTTCTTAAAATATAAATACTATTAAAATGATTTTATTGATATTTCAATTCCTTAAAATTGAAGAAATTACTTTGCAAAAAAAATTATTTAAGTCGATTATTTATTTTTTTAATACTACCTTAATTATATTCTTTAATTAAACTTAAATGGGATACCCTATCGGTTTTAACATCTCTGGTAATCAAAAAGAGAGACTAGCTGAACAGGATTGTGTAAACAATTTGTTCATCTCGGACGCTCGCCTCGATGTTGTTTTTTGGTGCGAGTCAAAGGGATATGAAGACGTTGAAATTCATTCGTTATTTTAAAAAGTTAAAAGAAAAGTTTTAAAAAAATACTTGTATGATGCAACGAGCTTAATAATTACAAGATTTTTTTTAAAAACCAAGTAAAAATGTTTTTTAAAAATTAAGAATTTTTTTAAAATCATCTCAAAAAATAAATCGAAATGTAGATACAGATAATATCCTAGTTATGGCTTTAAATTCCAATACTAAATGACATTGACTGGATAAAGCCATGTGAAACTTGTCCCAACTATTTTATGTCTTGTATAAAACACACCCATTACCAGATCCAAGATGCAAGGTAATAATTTAGTGCGAGAATTTTCTTTTTTTTTTAATCAATGCATTCTGTCGTCATTCAATTATTTGAAAAAATTAAAAATAGCTTCAAAAAGTGTACTGTTGATATTATTTTATTAATGTCTGAGTTTTTTTTAAATTCTAGATAAAAATAAATAATTCATATATTTAATTTGTAAATATTATTATTTAATACCACTTTATATTCTTTTACATCATTTATTTTTCTTTCTCAAAATGTTCCTAAAACCATATAACTTCATCAATCAAAACATGAATGCCACCAGATTGCAACCATCGAAAATGGCAATTCGAAAGCAAGTTATAATAACCTATTCTGAGTAAAATAAAAAGCTACATCTAAAAAAATACTTGCCGAAGCACCTATTTGTGGAGATTGTTTGTAGAAATCGTTTAACGTGCTAAAACATTTTTTTTATAGTTATCGTGTTCTTTTATTACTTACTTATTTAAAAAAAGCAGAATAATTATCTAAAGTATAATACTATTAATGTCTCAGTTTATTGGAATGAAAATGATTAATTCTTACTAACACGAAATTGATTTTTTTAATAATTTTTCTTTTGCCAAATATCAAAAAATTTAAAGTTCCTTAAACACGACATGGATGCTAACGTCTTTCTTAATCGATGATATTTGCCGAGAATGTGAGCAGACGCTCGTGGATAAGTAGCTTGGACATACAGAGAGAAATTGAGGGCGCATGAATTTTCTACTGCCTAGTTACTAATTGGAGCCTCATTCAGTGGACATTGGCCATATTGCTATGCTGGTGGTTTATTGTTTACATTGTGCTACCGAAGCACTGTTCTGCTGTTATGGTACTTTTTCATTTCTGTTTGTCTTTAAAGTTACTATAAATTTTATGTACTTACTTAAGATAAACATAGGTAATATTTAAAATTATTTTCTGCATATAGGCGTGAAAATATAAGTACAGATTTAATTGCGAGTTTTACTTTTTACGTGTAAATAAAAATTATTATTTTCAATTAAATATGATTACTCATTATGAAAATTCAATTAATATTCTCAAATTTTACCAAAATCAAATCTCGAAACAAGTGGACAATTGAAATTAAAAATATGTACATTTATAAAATGAAACAATTTATTGTCAATTATTTTTCGTGATTTATTGCTTATTTTACATATGCATGAAATTTTAAATAATTTAGGTTTCCAAAAGAGGCGGCATTGATAGAATAATTTATTTGAGGTATTTAAGTAATGAAAACCCTTTTTTTCCGTTAGAATAATAGTGACTGCTTGCATTTAATTAAAAAAAGGCAAAGTTATAAATGTTAGGTAATAAATAATTAGCTATTATAACTTTATGACAAACGTTTTCCAAGAAATTTATTTGCATAGTTTCGGCTTCTTAATTATATGTATTAAATGTATTACTAAATAAGTTTGATTATTTTTATTATCATATGGCATTAATAACATTAAATATTTATATATTTATATTAAAGTTACTACTGAAAAACTTCTAAACCTTTCTTATATACTGTAGTTACTAATTTGTATATTTATGTTTATTAAGTATATTAATAACATTAAATTCAAATGAACAGTTATATAATTAATCATTTTAATGCAGCTTAAAATTTTTTTTTAAAAATTATTTGGAATATCGAAAATTTTGGGCACGCTATTACGGTCGTGCGCTTGGGAGCGGACAAAATTTTACTAGGTCAGATGGGGATAAGAGGTGGTCATTACGAAACAGAAAGTATTTCTCTTTGTCATAACAGATAACCAGCAATCGCGCTCAAAAAACTGTTTATTTCTCGGAAGTACTTATCGCGCAGTAACATTAAAAGCAGTAACAACCATGTAAGTACGTATACCGATACACGTGTAGCAGGGCAAAGAGCAACATTACCGTATAATGTAAACACATTAATATTTATGATTGTCTAGAAACAAAGCTATGATTAGTATAGCTAGTTTTCGATGGACATAATAGGACGAAGGAGAAAACTGTATTAGTATCACTGTTGAAAAAACAGTATGTAAAATTATACAATTCCGTATACAAGTATTTACATACATATGTAATATAAATATATATAAATATACGTGTATATATATATATATATATATATATATATATATATATATATATATATATATATATATATATATATATATAGTAGTAGCAGCTAGCGCACACCGACATCTAATTAATATCGATATTTGTTTTTTCTATTGTGTTTTATTACCAACCCTTTTCTCGTAAACCTATTAGTGCCTTAATCGCAGAATACGTGTTTGTCTACAACCGAAATATTCAGTCGAGTGTGTCAAAGGGCATACTAACTATTTCCCTAAGTTCAATTGTGTGGATACAATGAATAAATTTACATTAAACGTAATAATTTTGCAGAGAATATACGAGATATAATTATTTTCTTTATATACTCATTCGGAATTTCATGGTTTTATTCATTCCGCTCTTTGCAATTACGATTAATACGCCTAACTGCTTTCATTTTCAGGTACTTCCTTTGTTATTATTAGCCTTCTGTATTGGTCCTTCGATTTCCCTAGGTTCAATAAATCTGTTAATAAAAACAATATGACGAAGTCATAACAAGTCCCACAAATTGGAATTTTTTAAGAAAATAATATAATAATCGTTGTTTTTGCAACAAACCCATTGAGAACACAATTAATACCTTTTGGTATTCTTTTTTCTATCAATTCTTGTATTTTGTAAATGACGAAAAGTTTAAAATGATTAACCTTATCGTTTTTTCGTTAAAATAATACTGTTATTAAAAACAGTTGACTTTCAAATACTTGTTTTGTATAACGGAGCATATACATGTATATATATATATATATATATATATATATATACATATATGTATATATATATATATATATATATATATATATATCATTATTGGACTAACGAGTATTCTTTTTATTATTTTTAACCCTCATGTGGACTGTCACCAAAGTATGGTAGACAGTGATGACAAAATGCGCCATACTGCATTTACATCCTACACTGTATCCCATGATGGAACCGGAACCAGGAATAATCACCAACTCCACCACCAATTTAAACACTCAATTTATTTAAACCTTATTACCTTACGTTGGAATTGATTTTATAAAAACTTCTTTTCCGAGATGATAGATATATGTTAAAATAGATGGTAAGTTGTATGTTAAAATAAGGAAACATGAATTTAATAGAGTGTTTAATTGCCCAAATATTTCTTAAAAGCCATATAACCTAGTTCCTATTTAGGACTTGATTTTAGTAACCACTTTCAGTTAAATTTTCATTACATTGCTACGATCTGTAGCTGTCTTCTTAAGTGCAAATGTTTGTTATAAATAATAAAATGTAAAAACTATACTTGAATCTAAACGATTCTTGTCCTCCAAATATAAACATGTCAATATAGCAGTGTACAGTCCCAAAAGTTACATAATGTAATAAAAATTTATGACCTTATAGATATAAATCCTTAAAATTTTAACGGTTTATGAAGTATGCAATTTGTACAATAATAAAAATTAGAATGGACGTTTATTAATACAGTCGTAGATAAACAAACAACAGGATATAAAAGTTGAAATTTTGTTTCATAATATGTAGCATATTATATGAAACACTGATTATAAAGTACTGTGAAATAATTAAATTTAAGTACACAAGAAAATAAAATGTAACTGAACAATTAAAATGAATACTCCTAAAACAAATAAATGACTTTTATATTTTGATGCCGTAGTTAGGCAACTTCATTAAAGTTTTCATAACAAACAAATTTAAATTTGTGGCTTTTTGCGTTTATAATTTGTGAAAAATTGCGTCGTTATGTCTATTTTATCTAAAAATTATTTAATTAAATAACGTCATAAAATACGTGTCACTATTATTCCATAGTATTCCCAAAATAAAGCCATTTTTATTCATTTTGAAATGATTTAGGGATACTGTTGAGTTTTTAAATGCGTCAATGGGAAAGGTTTATATGAATGTGGAGTCGATGGAAAGAAGAATTCGGAAAAAAATCTTTTGAAGTATCATGGCATGTAAATTGCTCGAGAAATGCTATAGGCTAAGAACTTTATATATTATGGATAGTTAGAAACTACCTGTGTATATTTACCGAAGAAACTTTGGGTCTGTGACCGATAGAAATGCTAATTTATAATTGAGAAATCAGATTCGCGGTCTGCTATTGACAAAATTCCCAGGCCGGTTGCTTTGTCTCTCTATACTGGAATGATTTGGTACATAATCTCTTAAGGTGATTTATTGCCATATGTGAAATTCGGTGAGGGATTTTGGTTCATAATTATATTGTTTTTTTTAGTAGCAATAATGCTGACGAAAATTATTATGTATCATTGAAAGTATTTTCATAATTAAAAAGGATTATCAATTATTTTTTGTTATGTTACTATTGCGAATATTAGATGTTATGTGTTAAAAAATAGCGCTATTGTAAATTCGTATAAAGTCTATCGGAAAAGTAAAGCAATCGTTAAAAATTTTATAGATTTTCAAGTTATTTTACTCCTATGAAATTACAACAGGCAATAAGACGAAAAAGTAAAGGTCTACGAAGACATCCGAAATGTGTAGGGAAGCTTTGTAGCGCAATCTATATTCGCAAACATTTTTAAAATTGTTGTGCGTGTGTGTGTGCGCGAGCGCGTACACGCATACACACAGCGCGCACAGGTGCACACGCACTCAGGCGCACACGCGCACAGGTGAGATCGCACACTGGCGCACACACGCGCTCAGGCGCACACGCGTGCACACACACACACGGCTAAATATCGTGTAGGTCGGCGATTGAATGAAATAGGTTTAATTAAATTAAATTAGATTACTACAAGATATACAATACCCGGATATAAATTTGTATTCAATCTAATCAAGAAATTTATGTCCAGTTGAACATATTAAGAACCTTCATTCAATTATGACTGTGAACAGATACAGATCTTTATTGGGAATTGAATATTCACCTGTATCTGGGAATAGAAATTTGTTCATGCCAAAGCAACTATACCTCTGAAATGGATTGACTGTTATTCAAATCAACCTCTAGTTGCTGATTACTGGAGCGTTTTAATGGCGTATAATACATAATCAGCTATCGATGTTAGCACTTTGATTTGACCTTATTTCGAGATTCTCATTCGCATGTTTTATGATTATAACCGTTGGCAATAAATTTTCGTACAACATAAACATAACCATATAAATAAATTAATATTAATATATAAGGGAACCGTAAACTTTAAGGAAGAAATGTACTATCCCAATTTTTTGGTTTAAAGATTAATAACATAAACAAAATTATTAAGAGTGTAAAAAAATTGTTTTATGGCAGTCTTACGTATTCGTGTACTGAAGTCTAAATTCTCCAGAGTTCGTCATTTTGAGTATGCGTGCAAGTTACTAGTTAGTAAGCCCAATAGAAGGCACTTGCTTAGGATTCGCTCTTGCGTGTATGCGTGCGAGTTAACTATTAGCGGTGCCAAGAAATGGCATTATGTAGATTAACCGGGAAATATAAATATAAACCTATCTTACTTTAATAATTTCGACTTCAAACGTGGGTTATTTCTTTCTACCCCCTTTATAAATGAAATTTTGAAAATTCCTTCTTCATTGTTTTATTCGTACATAAGTCATAAAAAAGGTACCATAATTGCAATTTAATTTTTCTAGGGCAAACGATTCAGTCAGACTTTATTCTTATATATATATGTACAGCAGTAGTCTGATCTTATAAACACATATTACAATATAGCTTGTGCGCCTTCATTTTTTTAAACTACTTAATTATATGAAACGTACCCCATTAATTACTAGAATATCAATGAAATTAGTTTTATAGCTACTAAAATGTATTTAATAGGGGTCGTTTAAAGTTGTATGACTCAAAATTGGAATATTGGAACTATAAAACTAGCGCCAATTATTGGAATGTAAACTCCACATTTTGTGAAACGCCACCGCGTTGTAGCAAAGTAGCGCAACATTTCTTACATTAAATATATTTAATTAACGTATAATTTTAAATTCCAAACTTAAAAATTAACATAAAAATCCAAACTAATAAAACGATGTGAAAATAATTTCCTATGTTATTTCCTTAACGTATGATTGTAAAATTAGACAATTATTAATTTTCACTTGCCCTATTACGAAACGGTCTCTCAATGAAATCGGATAATTAATTACTTTCTAGCAATCCATAAAAAAAAATACAGCTTAAAAATACTGTCGGTTGCCTAATGCCATCAAAAACTTAATAGACATGACTTAACGTTCTAGTGAAAGCCTATACATTGTGAAAATATTTATTTGATAATTTTGCTTCACTATAATTTAGGTAACGTAGCAAAAATTATGATTAAACGTTATTAGCATCGTAAAAATAAGTTAAAATTCTATCACTTTTCTTCTGGTATCAATTAAGAACTAAATTAAATACATAAATTTATAGAAATTCTGAATGGCCTCACAGATTTAATATTTTTTTCCTTTATTTAATTTCATTTTGAAAATAGTAATTTTTTATATATTATTCACAATTAAATAAAACTACGTGATGTAGTATTATTTCTACTTTCTTCAAATTCTTCACCACGACCTAGGTTTCGTTGTATTGTTGCTTGCCGTCTTACAAATTGAAGACCGTGGTAAAGAACTTAAAGAAAGGAGAAACAAGAAAGTAGACTTAGATCGTGGTAAAGAACTTCAAGAAAGTATAAATAATATTACATCACTTATTTTCAGTTAATTGTCGATCAGTAAATTTAAAAAAGTTTCGCGCCAGTAATTACAAAAATGTTGCATTTTAAAATTTTTTGCGAAAAAAACTTGCACTACAAAGCTTCTGTATGTTCTCTTATATGTTGCTCCTAGACATATACTATTACCATACCAATTACCATACCATTTCGTCAAAATCCTTCCAGTATATTTTGCATGATACGCGCTCAAATTACCACGTAGACAGTCAAAAGTTATAAAAAAAGTTTTTCTGGCTTCTTTTATCATACTCTACACTAATTCAATCACTTTTTTTTTTAATATTTTCAAAAAACAGAATTCACCCTGTTACAATTTCATATTATGTACAGATGTATTAAAACTCGCATTAATACTGGCTAAAGAAATATCGGCATCTCTTCATAAACATCGATAAAATGTAATATTATAGACTACGAGTGAGTTGTTTCTTTTTCCTGTATTCATACCTAATGTCATATAGAAATTAATTTCGGTCTTTATATTTCCGCTCAACGTGCCTGACCGCTCCGGCTTCGAGATTACGCCTTTATTACTGCATTCGCGGGCTATTCTCTTCGGTTTTTCATATATTAATAAGCCCTTTTAGTAAAAAAAGTTGAACAAAGGCTCGCCCAATGTTGGGAATTCGATATAATGTTTAAAACTTTTGTATTTACCTATACAAAACAGGCCACTAAAATTTGTAAGACGGCAAGTTTTGCAATGAACATGATTTTATTGCTTCCGTTTTTGCTTCCTACTTTACTCACTTTTTCAATCAAATATTTCGCAGGTAAAATGTTGTTATTATAATTGTCTATAATTTAACATAATTTCTTTATTTTATATCATAGACGTTTTATTTTTTGGTGAAGCCCTAATTTTATGAACTTTCACCCCTACATTTTAATTCGGTATACTAGACAATTGATTAAAAATGGTTATTGATTAAAATATATAATTGTTTAACTTTCTCCTACATTTGAATATTTATTATCGTCACTAACATAACCTCAATTCTTTTTAACTAAATGAAATATTGCATCTTTTTCGGAAAAACTAACGTAACCTAAATCCACAATGGATCAATCATATATTTAATTCGTTCTGAAAGTAAATTAGTGTAAATTGACATACAAATATAAAATGAATGCTTGATTTGTTACAAAAGTGTTTGCCCTTCTCATATTTTTTCATTAAATGATTTATACTTAGTTTCTATCAATAATTACAAACAAAGTTATAAATATTTATATTTACATATGGATGTAAAATATCTGCCTAACATATTTCACTATTTAACATTTAAAAAAAAATCTTGATTAGGTGTACTACAAAAACAACTAATTATAATATTTGGATAAAATAAAAATAAGTAACGGCAGAATGATAAAAAAAATTATAAATATTACAATTTACGTAAATAGCTATAGAATGATATAGACAAATGGTGCAAAATAAAGATGAGGGCGTTTAATATTAATCTTAAATATTTTCGTTGTTGGTATATAATTATCATGTTAATATATATTACCAATAAGTGCAGGTTTGTTTACTACGTTGGTTTGTTTTCTAATAAAATATTTTTAAAACTACTAGAAACTAAAAGCGTTATTTATAAAGTAAAATTTATCATATTTTCTAAATAAACAAGATGCATTTTGCAACTTTTTTCGTACAAAGCAATACGACCTAAAAAAAACAATAGTCCCTTTGCAACCTGTCTGATATAATTTTATGGTACAATAAAGTATAAGCTACGATAATATTCAACTTAAATTTACAATTCAATATTAGAGAAGGAATATACATTTGCAATTAAGATTCTATCTACATTATCTGTATGAAAATCTATAGGCGGTACCATTACAAACTCAATCGATTGTACTCGCCCAGTTAAAGCCAGATAGATATATTTTTCTACAGAGCGTAATGTGAGCAAGGCGGCGCTCCCTGCAGCCCGGATAAAGGCTGGAGCCGGGTACTGAAGAGTACAATAGCATATGTGCGGTTTCGCTACGGTGGCCGACGTGACTCATTACTATACTCGACTTCATTGTCCACGTTCGTGGAGCCGGTTCGACCTATTTGTCTTTGTACTCAGTTTGCGCATCCTGTAATCGTATTTCGTTTCTTCCGTAAAATATGGACAACCTTCTAATTATTATCTAATAATATTCCAGTGGTATCACTTTTTGTTTAATTTTCAATATTTTAAATGACAATAAACATGTCATATTTCATTATCTTTTCAATAAAACTTCTCGTTTGCATTTGTTGTCACTTGATCATTTAATATATTTTTATACATATTTCATTTACGTAAAAGTTGTATTATTTTTTCCTTGTAGCCATATGAGGATAATACATTTCTACAATTTTTCATTTCTTGTTGATAATACATATCATATATATATTTGGGTATTAATTTAAAGATATCTGGTATTAATTTTAAGATAATCTTTTTAATATAACATATTAATATAATATTTCCTTCACGATTTTTATCCCTAATTGAATATCATGATTACAAAATTGCTGAATAGTAATACTACAAATGAAATGAAATATCGATAAAGTGTTTAAATTCATTTACTTAAAAAATTCACCTTATGATAATTTCAATTTACAATACGTTTTGTCCTGTCATAAGCAAGAAAACTAAGTCAGTAACGGTATAAGGAATTTAAAATATGAAATAAAATGCGCGTAATAAACTTATATTATATCTATGTATATTATATAAAACAAAAAACTTGTATAATTTCAGTTAACTTTGTTCATATTATAACAGACGATGTTTAATTGATTTCTTGTAAATATTAAAATGCAACCAAATATAAACGAATTCTTGATTAGTTATGAAAAGAAACGACGGTCTTGGAATTTTTAAATTGTAGTACTATGAGACAGAAATAACTAAGTGTCACTCACTTAAAAACAACATTTCAGTTCAATATTTAAAGCAGTAGATTTGCCGGTGACTTGGTTCTACTGGCACCAAAATATAAATAATTGTAAGATTGATAAATTAATAACATATATTATGATAGTTTTGAAAGTGTTTTTTTTTGTTAAGTAGGCTTTGAATTGAAATGTCTGCCATCTCTGTATTTCGATGAAACCTTGCCTATATATTACCCGCTAACAATATATACCCGTGAAAACTTCATCGAAATCGCTTTAATAATTATTTCGTGAGCAAACAAATAAACAAACTCACAAACAGACAAACAGGCAAAAATATAAAAAAAATTGTGCAATATTTTTGTAAATATATTTAATATACAGACAGGTACGTATGTCTATAATTTGATACATAAATAGATAACTAAATACGTAACGACCAATTTTTTATAGCCATTAGACTATAAAAAAATGACCTATTAAAGTAATTACATTAAAATCCATAAGCTTATCTTGAATACAAGCAATATCGAAAAATGTTATGTAATACAATTCGCCGCAGTGTACCAACAACGACATCTATTTTCGTGCTTTTGCCCGCATTCAGATTTCGTACATAATCATTTTCACCCTTCCAGCACCACTCCATTCATTCATTTTTGGCCATCTCAATTTCACCGATGTACGCCCGAATGGAAAATTTCATTACGCGATTTAAGATATACGTAGTGTTTTCTACTAATATATACAGACAGACATATATTTGTTAAGCACATACTGCTTTGTTTTGGTACTAAGGCAACGTAAATAAATTTCTGAAAATATGATGTTCAAATTTCTTTCTAATCCGACTATGTGTTACTTCAAGTCAACCATTATGATTTCCAATCAACTCCATCTGAATTGAATTAGTGTTTTTTTTATTTAATATGTGTAAAAAAAGTAAACAACCAAATAAACAGAAAAATATTCTCAGTACAATATTTGTGTATTCTAATATTTTTATTATGGGCATAAATAATCTTCTCGTAAATATCTCCGATATACATACAGATAAAATCTACAGCTTTATTATAAGTTATTTTACTATTTATAATATATCGCAAACGGAATGACATTATTGGCTTAGGGTGAAATTAAAATGTATAAAATCATTAATTTCACTACTTTGTTATACAAATTACATATTTTATTTTTACGGAATATGGCTGCAATTTTTCTAATTAAATACTTAAAAGAAATTACATTATTGCTCATAGTAGTAATAATGATAACAAAGAAATTGGAAAATGATAACGTCCACCTAACTTTGTTACTATTTCCTCACAAGGTTTTTTATCATATTAATTCTTTTTTTGCACTTTGCGCACTAAACACTTACTAAGCAGTAAGCTTTGATTTTTGAAACATTTTTAAATATATTCTTAATTTTTCTACCGTTGTACAAGAATGATAAATATGATAATTTTGTTTAATATAATCTTTGTCTAGATAATTTTGCAGGCATATCTTTTGCGTACAGACAAACAAAGAATACTTAAAACAATGCATGTTTTATTTACTAGCAATCTTTACAAGAATATTCAGCTCGTACCAATATTCAACTTAATCTTAATTAATTACCAGTTCAAAATCGTGCATGTCCACTAATTTGTAAATCACATGTCCAATAAAAAAAACGGCTATAAAAATTTTAAAATAACTTGTATGCTTATATTAAAAACTTACACATACATCGATGATCATAACGCCAGAACTCTCGCAGAAGGCGACAGAATAGAAGAATTGCATCATGAGCTCGACAACATCCATTGGGATATTCTGGGCCTCTCAAAGGTAAGAAGACCTGGTAAAGAAACAAAACTCAAAGCTGGATATATCTTATATCATAGAGGATGCGATGACGGCAAAAGAGAGCACAGAGTCGGAATTCTGATTCATAAACGATTAGAATACCAAATCGTAAGTCTCGGATCAATTTCAGAGAGAATTTTTTATGCTGTACTGAGTTTTCTAAGAAAATAACAATGAAAGTTATCCAAGCTTACGCTCCAACAAGCACCTCATCAGAATGAGCAATTGACGAGATGTATGAAGATGAATGTCAGGGCTTAAAAACTTGTAAACCACCTACGATTTCATCATTGGAGATTTTAATACAAAAATAGGGAAAAAAAAGAACAACCGGAAACGTTTATCGAGGGATTTGGGAATGGGACATTACAAAGAGAGTGGTGAAACTTAAGTGGCAGTGGACTAATCACATTACTTGAAAGTTGGACACATGGTACAAAATTATCTTGTATTGGAGACCCTGGAAATTCAAAACAACAGACGGCCGCAAATGAGATGGAAGGATGACATAACGAAAGTGGTGGGAACAAAGAGGATCCAGACAGCCCACAATAGACCCGAGTATTGCAGACTGAAGGAGGCCACATCAAAATGATTGAGAATGGCTTATTATGATGGTGATGATTTTTACAAATGTTATATATCTGAGCATGTATTAATAATTAAAAGTACTAGTACCTAATTCAACACTCGATTTCGTTGAGCGTGGTATTCCCTTGAAATTTTATGGTGAATAATAAACGCTATTTGAACAATTATTTTAATCTACTCCAGCTGTAGCTGCATATTAAATAATAAATAAACGTGTTTTCCAAGAAAATTTATCCTTTCTAATTTTTCTTCTCCTAATTGAAAAATAAAAACATTTCTAAATAAATGTGCCTAATTGTTGAAAAACTAATATGTTCTCTGTTTATTGTGATTTAATGAACAAATTAATAAAATGGAAATGAAAATTAAAATGCCTTTGATGAAAAAAACATTTCCACTTGAATTTTATAATAGACTGAATTAAAAATTTTGGAAATCTGATAAATTATAATTTAACCGGATATTGATCATTTCACCGGATATTGATATTTGATCAATTTATTAAAGTCCTTTGAACGCCCACCGATCTAAAATTTATGTTGATAGCTTCTGGTAAAAATTCCCCAAATATAATAAAAAATACCATGCTTATAAGACTAACTATATTAGATTTGTTTATAATACTTTAGCTACTAATAAAATATTTATTTTAAAATATTAGGAGTGGGCGATCGCTGCTTGTAAAAGCAACAAAATAACAATAAAACTACTTTTGCAACGATTACCTGTGTAACATACATAGGCATAATATGTAGTGTATAATCATATAACATTCGTTATAAAATTTTAAAGTTATGATTTCTCATAATTTTCGTTTAAAATTCCAACTCAAGGTATATCAGATAAAATTTACGTAAAGTACAAATTTTGTTAAAAAAAGTATTATTTTTTACAAGGAAAGTTTAGGATAAAATCTTGACGAATCTAATGAAAGCTTAGATTAATTAAGTTTTAATAGAACCAAAAATCATGGTGCAAACATTGCATTAACAGGAAATGAAAGGCACGCCCTCAACATTTAAATGGACACGATGTTTTTGGGTTTCTCTCTAAATTGTCTTTTATTTTTATTTTCCCGCTTGATTTCCCCAAGGATTCGCTTCCGTACATTTTGCTGAGGAAAATAAGAAACGTAATATCAATTATTAAATTTAAAGTAACCCTTAAAGTTCGCGCGTAAAGCAAAAGTTTAATTTCATTATTGAATTGCCTTGTGCTAAGTTTTAATTGCATTTGTCAATAAACGTGACGCTGTATTTTATGAAAAGCTTTAGGCTAAGACAATGATGATGTTTCCGTGAGACCTTTGTAATTTCCTAATAAAAGAAAAATTGATTCTTTTTTCTTTTATTAGGACTAAGTTACTGACTAAGTTAATATTAGCAATTTTTTACATTTATGAATTATTAGTTATATTATTGTATGAAATGTTTGAAAATAGTGTAGACCGAGTTTAAAATAATTGGCCGAGTTGATTTGAAACATAGTAAAATTTGAATAGAGTAAATTTTATTAAGACTGATATTTTATACATAGTGACAAAAGCTTATGAAAAATAAAATGTAAGAACTATATTTAAAGGGAATATTATCAATATGTATAACATTTTTCATAAGGTTGCCACCACAACTCTGTCATCGTATAAAAAAAATAATTTTCATGGAAATTTTGTCTTTTTTGGAGTTTCTTCTTGTCAGAATACATTGAAGATGATTCTTAATAGCTCAAAGTATGAGTGGTGTAGCTTTTACGTTTTTATATATTTGCATTACCATGTTCATTTCTTTTTCCTTCGTATTATTTGAATACCATTTTTTTCCATTTTTCATTGTAATCAGACTTGTTTAAGTTGTTTCAAAATGATAGCATTGTTTCGTTATTGCTTTTTTTAATATGTCTTCCTGTCAATATCGTAAAAGATACGTCGTATATTGAGATGTACGTGAAATACTTTCAATACATGCAAATATAATAACAATAAGTGATGTTAAAAGATTTATTACTTTTATGAATGTTTTTAATGCAGTTGGAGAAGTAATTTAATTGCTATGTTTGACATGGTTTAATAGTTTAAAAACCTACATCCTGCATAAATGTACTTGTATCCTTTACTTTATATATTAAGGAACACTTGAGTTATAATTAATAATCGTTTGGGTTTTGTTTGCGATTGCAATTAGGGCATGTAACAAAACAATTTTTTTACATGGAATTAAAACATTTTCACTGTTAAAATATGTTACTATGTAAATTTATTTCTGAACAAAAGTATAAGTCCATCAGAATAGCTGCACCAATTCCAAAATACTTTTAAAACACATCTGAAATTGTAAGGGCATATTTTTTCGATACATCAAATTACCACTCCCCAGTTTTCAGAAATATGTAGGTTGTATAAAATGGCAGTATCTCTAATTACTCTTTGAAACATGGTCTTCACATAAATATCTGAATATACGAAAGGACAAAGTATTTCTTTAAGAAGTACGGATATAAGGAATTTACGTCCAACTTTATATACATATCATATTGCATATACCTTGCTAGTCATTCTATTATAATTTATAATATATCCAATATATATTGTTGCTACTTGTTATTCTGCGGTAAAATTATCAGAAAATCCACTTTTTAGTTTTCAAGTAGAATTAAGGAAAAAACGAAACGAAATGCAGTAATAGTAACAATTAAAAAAGTAGATTTTCAATATATTTTCAATTTCGTACTTGGAGCGTTATTTAGAGATGCCGTAAGTCCTGTTGACGTATAGGTTAAAACTAAACTTTATGGCGTTTTTATTTTTTTTATAAGTGTTGGAAAAAAATTTTAAAAGTGAATTTAAAATTTATTTTCAACCATGTACTATGCATTTTTGCAAATTTGTGCTTTTAAATGAGTTTTGCACTTGTTAGGCCCATATTTTTTTAGAGCAAATTTGTTTGTCAAGTAAAGGAAACGTATATTTAATCATACGAATACACCTTCACATAAATATAAATATTTGTAGACCTTTAGGTATTACTTTTTTTTTATTTAAACATATAGAAGAAATTTTTTACAAGGTTATCGTATAAAAATTTTCCGATCGATTTTATTCTGTTATTTTTATGAGATCAATCAACGAACAAAGAAATGTTTACTAATTTATTAAACAGAAAGAAATAAATGAACTTAATAAAACGGATTAAGCACATCACGCTTTTAAAATTTACTTGCTCATTTCGAAGCAAAAATATGATTTGTTTTCAATCACAAAAAGTAACCTGCAAATGAATTACTGACTTAACACAGTTTATGTTACGGTTATAATATTATTACCGTATCATTTAAAGAAATCTAGTTTTTTAAGTAGACTTTATGAAATAATAATATTTTTAAAAACAAAATAAAAGATGAAGGCCACCCCTACCCTCCCTACCCGCCTCTGCGCAACGAAAAAGAAAATCCCGCCTAACCCAAAAGACCGTAGCGTAAAAATATAACATTTCAATGGACTAGTAAAGAATTAAAGAAATATTTTAATGGTCTAAAAGTTCGAAGTAGTTCGAGTTTTTGAATGATATCGCTAATATTTTTATTCAGTCGACTGCATCGATAACGTTTTCTAATTTTTAATCAACCAACTGCTTCATTGTTCGAGAAAAGACTATTGGATAGTTTATATAATAATTTTCTTTCAATAATTTTTTCTGATAATAGGCCTTTTTAATATTCCGTGCCTAAATTGACAAATTAGTAGACTAACGAAAGCCATTCGATATCTATTTATCCGTCTGCCACAGTCGTTTTTTCACAGATGTGTTTGATGTAGAAAGTAGAAATTTGATACTGCTACATACAGAAGTGAACGAAATGAAAACATGTTTTTAAGACTTTTTAAAAAATACTTGTAGAACGCCTTAACAATCTATGATAATATCGAAAAAATTCACAATTTAGGCGTAGTGTAGAACGAAATTTAAAATATTATCACATTATTTAAAAAAAAACGAACTGAGCACACGAAACACTAATTACGAAAGTTCTAATTAAACTTGATCTGATTTGTTTTTTACTATTTTAAGTTAAATGGAAAATAATTTTTGTAGCATTGTATGGAAAGTAATTTGTGAAATTGTAATCCAAATTCGAAAAATCCAAATATTATATTTGCTCTAAAAACAATTCTTTGAAATGATAGTAATTCAACAAACAAAATCATAAATCGTTTTACTGATAACTTTCATATAATCTCCACAGAAATTTTTCCGCAGGTACATAAGTAGGGTGATTCTGTTGTCAAAATGTTATGGAGCGCAAAACGTTTTTTTATTAACAAGTCTAGTTTAAAAATATATTAGCCAATCTAAAATATATATATATATATATATATATATATATATATATATATGTTTGTATGCATATATATATATATATATATATATATATATGTATATATATGTGGGTGTGTGTATATATATATTGGACAAACAACCAAACAAAATATATTAAACGATAAAACCACGAACAAAAATTTTAAAAACCCTCAATATCTCACATTGTTAGGCTCCATGAAAAGCAATACCAAAAATCTTGCCAAAATCCGTTCAATACTTTCAAATGATGTGAAACGAACACGAACATTTCGCAAAAATATGTTAAATACTTTTAAATGATAATCAAACGAGCATACAGATATAAAAATAAAATCCGATAAATACTTAATTTAAATTTTTAATTTTTCTTTTTCTGTACATAACTGCACCCACTTACTATTTAATAATATTTTTCCATGACAGGTCCAAAAGTTTCAAAACACGTCGCTAGTCAGCAAGAGGCACGGCTTAAAACAAATAACCTTAAGCACTCTTCAGATATCCTAAATATGTACCTACCACACGAACAAATATAACCAAAAGCCTCTACGATATGAAAGAAACGACATGAGTATTACACATACTTACTTATCAGTCATCTTGAGTGGTATTCCCAAACTTTATCATATACAGTCGTCGTGGCTTAAGCCATTGTCCGTTCGTTTTTATTAAAAATGGAGACCCAGCTGAGCCTTCGTGTAGACAAGTAATGACACAACCCCAATTTTCTTGTTGAGAGTTTTTACCGAGAAAATTATCGCTGTTTTCCGGGTGATAACTTTCATTTCTCAATGTATGGAAGTAATTGCTTATATATATTGGAGATGGACTAAGAATTTTACGATCGAAATGTCTGTACGTATAGTAATTTTTCCAACTTAGCTCTAGTTGAATAAACTATTAAATAAAATTTTTACTTTGGTAACAAAATTTTACAGATAAACTCAGAACCTTATACCAAATTTTTCGAAGTTCGGTTGACTTTTTTAATGTTTTAAAGCAACAATGTAATTGTGGGTAGACATCAAATCGGTTATATATTTTGCCACTATTAGGCTATGGATTCTATCAAAATAAAATAAACTAAGCTAATAGTTTATATTAAAATAATACTCAATTTTTGTCAATGTTATACCCCAGCGAAAAACTAAACACTCAGAACCCGGGAAGATAACCTCTTCTACGGAATCATTGAATTGACGTCATACTCTGCCGAAAGCTATGTTGATTGTAGCTCACTATCATTGGCTACAAGTACTATATAAATGTACTATATCATTTCAACTAACTGGCAACGTTTCCAACTAACTGGCAACTAAAAGTTGATTGCCGGGTAAAAAAAAAGAATTTGACGTTTCCGAAATAAAATGAGATTGTAAAGGGTAATAAAACCAAATGGACAGTGAAGCTTCCAATAATATTACTTAGATTAAGAGCAGCCATTAGGCCAAACAATAATCACTCCACAGCAAAATTGGTGTATGGTACACACATACAACTACCTGGAGAGTGTTTTGACCCACCGATGTCGAAGGTAGATCCAGAGACCTTTGTCATTACTCTGCAGAATATCATGAGTAAATTGAAACCAATAAAGGCATCAATAAAGCCTAACTACAAGGTTTTTGTATATACTCGTAAAGATCTTAACGCATGTTCACATGTGTTTGTGAGAATTGATCGTGTAAAAGAGCATTGAAACCACCTTATGCGGGACCGTTCACGGTATGAAACAGAAACAATAAATATTTTTGTGTGAAAATCATAGGACGAGAGACAAATTTTTCTATTGATAGACTGATGCCTGCTTATCTATTGCAAATGGATGATGAAATTTTACCATCAACACTTGTGTTCACTCCTGATAACAATCCTGTGGTAGAGCAAAGTACTCCAGCAGTGACAATTACACTGCTAATAATAACCCCGTAGGTGAACTAGTACCAAATGTGATTATAACCCCCGGAAAACCACTCGCTCAGGAAGAAAAGTTAAACTGCCTATTAGATTTAGATCTTGAGTGAAAATTTTTGCATTAGTGTGTTGTATTTATCTTTAAAATTATTTTTATATTTCAAGGATAATCCATTTATGAATAATTTTGTAGGTTATTTTAGGTTTAGCAATGTATTGGTACTGTTCCTATTGGTTTAAGTAAAATAAAATATTTGTGTGTATATTGTGAATACTTAGAAGTTGTACCATGTAATATGCAATCAAGGGTAATAGATATGTAAGTATTTAATGTTCAATTGTACCTGACAAAATATGTAAGTATCGTAACTTTGTTACTGATGGTGGAGTAATATAGGAACGAAATTGAACAATTTAAATTTCCTGTAAAATACTCAACTAACTGGCAACTAAAAGTTGATTGCCAGGTAAAAAAAGTATGACGTTTTCGAAATAGAATGAGATTCTAAAGGGTAACAAAACCTAAAGAGAGAGTTGAATTTTTACGGTTTGTTTAGTCAGAATAAACGAAAAATTGTTATTATACAAACAATAATAATACAATCACGCAACCCACTTGCAAAGAAAGAACTCTGAACTAGATTGATATGCATCATGCAGCAATAAACTTATCGATTTTCATAAAGTAAACAACTGGTTTTCTTCTTTTTTATTATAAAAAAATTGTTTCAGGAATCAGATTACATAGTTCAGGGGTGGAGAATAATTGATTTCCAGTTCTTTTTAAATTAATTGTTACATATTTAGAAGCATAGTAAGAAATCCGGTTGCAAACTGTTTAATATTAAATTAGTGCAAGAAAAACAAAATAAACTGATATCAACATTTCATTTTAACTGTCATATGTACGGTCCTATTTTTAAAATAAAAACGTGCAACGATACTGATCCGAAATTTGATGTATATGCTGAAGCGGTATCAACAACCATTCTAACAGGCATTGGAATATAAAGTCTCAACGAAATCAATGCCTCTACAAGTTTATGATCTATGCCATTTCGTTTATACGGGCTATAGATAGTGAGATTGGTGAAATATGGCGAATAACTACTGGAAAGTCAATACAAGAACGAGAGGTTGCAATGTCTCGTGGTGACATCAATGATACTAGAATAGCAATGATAACAGTAGAAGGTGACTCATGTTAAGGCAAACGATCTTGTAAATCGAATTATTCAGTTTTAACTGAATGTGCAGCAATCAACATGGGGAACATACCTGAAACGTCCTACATATTGGAGTACGTAACGAATATAGCGTTATTTGCGCTCGTGCCTTTTCTAAAGACGTGTCACCGGGAACTCACGATTGCACAAAAACATTCTAGATTTTCCACCAGCACGGAACAGGCAATTGTGGTTGAAGGCCTTAAGTGTTCAGTAGAAGAAAGAAATCTTATTTACGAACTATCAATAGCTGACGGTGAATCGAGCATATACAAGAGCATTCTCGAAAGCAGGCCGTATCCTGTAAAAAATAGAGTGTACCAACCGTTTGTTGCGGAACTACGACGATAAAAATATGCCATTACAAAAATATACTAGATAACTAATATATATATATATATATATATATATATATATATATATATATATAACTATATCTTTATATATATAACTAATATATAAAGATATAGAAAATAGTACACGTCACATTTTTGGATACCACGTCAAATAAGAAGAATATTACTGCACACTAGAAAGGAAAACAGAACAAAATTTGATTCCGCTAATACCGACATTAATGCTGAAATTACGGAAGAACGCATCTCAGTTGGCATTTAATTCCAGGAGCCTCCCGAAAAATTTCACTAACAATCGTGCGGAACAATTAATTACTGTCGTAGCCAAAATTATGGATGGCATGAGAATAAATTATTCTTTAAAATATCAAGCAGTTCAAGTCGCTTTCAATAACAGTAAACCGCAATACACATCAAACAAGGCACTGTGGGGCAAGAGTCGAGGAAAGTCTATAAAGGAATCAGAAAGTACATACTACACAAATCGTCCAAAGCGTTGTAAAATAAAAATAAATATAAAAATAAACTAATGAACGTTATGGCAATGAATGTCAACGTCCAGTTATGAAACAACATGATTTTGATAATACAAAGAGGCTGTTTTTGAACAACATTAAACAACAGGTGTTAAACGAAAGCATTTTCAGATCGAACACAATACTATTCCGCAAACAGAAAACGCATGAGGGTCAAACTTTGGAGATGCATTTTGACGGAATCAAAGTTTTAAAACATCTGCAAGAGACGTGCAAATAAGCTATTTCTATAGCTACAATTTTAGTTATGTACCTTCCGTCAGACAAAGCCTCGGAACAGCTGAGTGTAGAAGAAATTATTTAAATCGGGAAATGTGGGCCATTTATCGATGATTAGTACTGCTTTCTGGGTACTAATCATCGATAAATAGCTGATTGATTGAAATTAAATGTCTCTCCTTCGCATTTTGTGTCAACCCAGAAGAAGCGATTGCACGAAAAGTTAATGTTTCAAAAGGAACCATTCCACCGAACTTGCTATGAATGAAAAGTACGATTGGTTTTACCAAGTCCAGGCCAACTTCATATTGCGGACAGGAATATCTGCGTGTATGCAGTGTGAACTGGTTCAGATTACGAGATTAGTAGATTTTGAGATTAGTAAGGGTTCACAAAAACGATGATTTTTGGGAAACCAAAATGTTACCAATCTTACTTTTGAGTTGAACCGTTTTTACTTTAAGCGTATGCCACAAACAATCGACTCTCAAAAAGTCAGATCTTTGCCACAATTAATTTTTGTTCATTACGTTCAGTCAAAAAGAAATAAGGTCTACTTTTTAAGGAATTACAAATTTATTAAAAATTTGATTAAATTTTTAATATCATAAATTTAAATCAAAATTCTTAGCAATATCAAGTCTGTTACCCTTAGCGACATTTTTTTAATGGTTAATAAATTTATTTCCTTCAAACTTCATTTTACTTTATTGGTCATAGATAGAGTATTGTATAACATTGCACGTAATTAACAATAATAACACTCGTGTGTATAACATTGCACGTAATTAACAATAATAACACTTCGACTGCGCCTCGTATCAGAAACAGTACTTTTGTTATTATTGCCCTCATTACGGAACAGTGTCATTAAATATTATTTTAATTCAGTAAAAATAATAAAAAATTTTATTATCAAAAATTATCACTGTTGGAAATAGGCAAAATAAAATTGTTCAATTTCATTGACTGACCACGCCTTTTCAGTTTTCGTCTGTCCCTTACATCCTTTATAATCTAAATTTACTGATTTTTTTCCCTACCAGTTTAAGTCCCAACTCTGATTCATGAATTACTTATATTTATTAACAATATTAACAAATCGTATTTAACAAATAACTCAATGGTTGAAAAATTATCGAAATAGTTTAGTTGTAGCTAAAGACACTCATGAAACGGAGCGAGTTGTAACCGTTCTTCCGTGTACTTAATCAAACTACTACATAAAACTCTCGAATACAAGCTATATCCATTTATATTGGAAGCCTCTAAAATACAAGTTGCAAATAACTATAAAACAAAAACTCTAAGGAAGTAAAAAATCAAATTCCTAACATTCGCATTGAATATTCTTAAAATACAAATTGTAAACATTTATAAATGAAAACAGTCTAAAGTAAGGTACAAGATATAAACATTTATATTTAAAATTTCTAAATGACAAGTCAAATCTAGTAGCGTACAAATTTTAAACATGTATATTTAAAAAAACTCTCAAACAAGAGTAAAACTTGCATTATATGACTTTCGTACATAGTTAAGTCCTTATAAATCACGTAAATGTTATGTGATTTATAAATACTTATTCCACTTCTAAACATAATATATCTATTAAACTATTTACAAATACTAATTCTTCAGAACGTAAATATACTGACTAATATATCGTTCCTAGGCATATGGTGCATGTTTCAAAAATTATAAAACAAGGATGATAGGTGTAGTTCAACTACAACTTTGTGTAGGTTTCTAAGGACACTATTTTTTATAATTTTAGGTTGGGTAAATTCAGAAACAAGGGAGAACATATTTTTGCATAATGTTTAATGTATCTTTAAAAATCAATTATCTAAAATTATGGAAAAAATATATTATAAACCTTTATTGTTAGCCTTTTCAAACGATATCCCTGTCATAACTAGCATTTTCGCACTGTTAGCCATTTCACAACATATATGGTATTGATAAAATGTTTTCAAATGCTCTTATTCTCCTTCTCCCACTCTAAAATTGTCGGTTAATTATTTTTGAGTAACTATTGAAAGTACATTTTATCACAATGCAAAGTTTCAAGTTTCTACGTTGAACGGTTTCTGAATAAATCAGTTAAGTTTTAAAATGGTATGAATATAACATCCAGCCCAAATTTTACTGCTTGTTTTAATTTCGTACCCAAATAACATGAAAGTAAACATTTTTTTATGATAACGTCGCCCGTCGTGTCCATGCGTCATTCTGCTTCCAATGAACTTTTAACTTCTGAATAAACTGAAACTTTATTGACAAAATAATTTTAATATAATATGATAACAGTAAAACAGTTTTAAATCATTTCGCAAGAGAAAAACGAAAAAAAAAAACAGAAATTTTTTTATACCCTTAAAGGAAATAGCGTGTGACAGAATCATTAAAAAATGTATTGTATAATATAAAAAATGATGTCATGTAACCGCATAAGTATATTTTAGTTTGATTTCAGGAAACAGTTTATGATAATAATGGGACAATATAAAAAATGTAGAGGAAATTTTAATAGTATTTTTTTTCTATTACACATAATATCCTCCATTAACTGGTTTATTTTTAATATAACTTTCGTACTATTTCTTTCGCGATGGTAACTACATGGATAATGATTATTAGACTCACATGTAAGGTTATGATATGTATATTGATTTGGAGATTGTAAGGCATTAGTTAATCATGATTTTCATTTAATATGGAAATATTGCCGATTGTATCAGCGATGAGAAAATTTGGTCGATCAAAATTGCTTTGCAAATTTTGTTAATGAATTGAACTTTGTAGAGATCTTTGTACTTTACACAAGCTTTGGATACATTTAATGATAGATTTTCTACAAATTAAGTATGAAAATAAATTCCCAATATATATATATATATATATATATATATATATATATATATATATATATGTATATAATAAACGTTAAATTGTAAGTTCAAAAAATGTATGTTTTACATTTCTGTCAAAGATAAAAGTTAATATAAATATGAATATTGATTTTTTTTTTAAAATACCATTACTTCAAGTTATTTCGCTAGCGATTCGATTTCTCTTAAAATAACTATTAAAAGACTATTTAAATTTAGAGAAGTTTAAATATTTCACTCTGGATATTCTTATGCCTTCTCTTAGTTAATTAAATGCCTAACTCCTGTAACTCACTAAAAAATTGTAATGAGTGGTATTTTTGGTGTACAAGTCCAAGTTTTTTAGTACAAAATGTGATATCAAAATTTAATTGTGTTTACGAACCACGTATTTTGCGTATGTTTATTTATCAAAAACTATATTTATTCATATAATTAGTAAATTCATATTAAAAGTAAAGGCAATATTCAATGCCAGTTCGCTAGTAATAGAACCATGAATATTGGAGTTGGAATGTGCATTGTCCATAATAAAATGAGATATATTAGAAACATAACAAGAAGGCTCTAAATATAAAATAATAACTAGACATCGAGAGAACATAACCAAAAATTTAATACCATTTTTTCACTTTTCTTTGAATACTACTGAACGTGATTTCAATTATATACAGATTAATTGATGGTATCAATATAAAAGGAAAGTTACATTGCGGACATATTGGAATTAGTTACATATTCATTAGCCATTCTTAACATCAATTAGAAATTTAGTACCTATTGGATTTACTTAATTCATTGTTTGCCTTATTACTTATAATTTAAATGTTAAATTAACATTGGAATTAAATACTGAGAAGTAAAAAGCCTCTTGTTCGATTCTAATGGTATCGTTGAAAAGTTATTATGACTTTATTCCCGTGTCATGTTACTAACATTGAATCGACATAATCCTAGGATGCAAAAAGAGAATCACTAATGTTTTTAATGAACTTGTCTTTAGAAAATTATTTAAAACACAAAGAAACATTATGTTTCAATCGCATCTCTAATAATTAATTACACTTTTTTGTACAATTTGATGTATTTGGTCAATAAAAACACTGAACAGATGCACACTATATATAAAAAAAGCGATCACATTTAAAACTACTGTACCAGAATGGAGAGATTTGATTTGTATACTAAAAATGCAAATTTTGTTATTACGTTGTTAATATGTGAAAGTTATGGAATATTGAAATGATTTGCAAAAATAACTTCTTAAAAAAGTAAAATAAATAATATTTGTAATTAATTTTTTTTAGTCAATTAACAAATATTCAGTACTTTATAATCCAAATTTTTTAAAATAGACTGGTTTTATTTGAAAATTCTAATGTTATTTTTCTAACAAACAACGTTTACTTTTGTGTATTGAACTGTTATACTGTGAACTTCGGTTAGAAGGCTAAAAATATTGGAATTATTTATTTAATGATCTGTCCATTAATGCTATGGTCAAAACAAGGTGTTATGTTTAAATTATATTAGGTTTCTACACGACGATAAATTCATCAATTTCTTATAAACATCCGGAAAAAAAAATACCGGTAAACACCAAGATCAAATATGAGATTCACAAAAGAAAAAGAATTTTGTGTTTACTATGTTTCTGTGAATCTTTTTCGCATTTTATATTGAATTGTCTTAAACAAAATACATCCTAACCTTAATATTATTCAAAATTATTTTTACTTTATATCCAACGTGGCCTTAATACATAAATGTTTTAAAATGAGTTTTGTAAAATTTCCGAATTTCACCGTTGTTGCCAACCGATATTTACAAACAAGCTTAGTTAACTATGAATATTCTCAAGGCCGAAACATGAATGAGGGGTATAAACCAACATTTGTTGGTGATTTTTTTCATTCATTTATTTTTTTTGAACTCCATATGAGATGCGCATTTATGTTTAGAATCAATAACATTTCAGCTCTCCTAAAATATTCATATAGCGTAAACATGAAACGTAAAATATGTCTTTCGGGCCTAGAACTTGTCATATTGTTTTTAAATTATTATAAATATTACTGTGCATCTTTAGCCAAATTTGTAGTTCGTTTATTTAAGTCAAGAAAATTAAAAGCATGGAATACATTTATAAACGGACATTCTAGTTAAAACTTGTGTTGACCTTTTGCTCTGAAAATATTAACTTTATTTTAATAGGTTTTTAAAAGTAATTATGTGTCTATGAAATACTTTTTTATTCCTTCTTTTGAATTTTCTTAACGCAGAAAGTACAATTGTTATCATTTATCATAGCATTAGCCGTATTTCACTAACATATCCTGTCAGAATTTAAAAACAAAAACATAAAGTATTTAGAGCCATAAATGAGTACTATGTGCATTAAAAATATCACCAATAAAGTAAATCATCCCCACATATGAACTCAACAATACACAATTAATATAAATTTATTGACAATTGGATTATTATGCGTTACGGCTCTCAACATACTGGCAATATTTTATCTCCACTATAAAATCAGTTGTCAATAACGCCATAATTCACTCGCGATGCGGTAGCTGATAGACGTGAATAAAATTCACTCGATTTTATATATTTGTTCCTTTGTGAAGTTTATAGGCATTTTTATTTTTTATCGTTTACTTTAATGTTCTAGTGAAATAACTTTACTTTTTTTATGCTTATTACATGGATCTTAAAGTGTTCTTTAGAACGTCGAATAACTAATATAATTTTTCATCTTCTTTCATACCTTCACATTATCTCTTCCGCTATGAAAAATCACACTAATTTTCTAATCTATTGTATGAGATTACTTTTAACCTTACTTCATGCTAAGCTTTGCAGAATAATTTCATTAAATTATAACTATCAAATTATGTTTTCATTAAATCAGCCATAAATTTGAGTGAAGTTTATTCGCAAAATAAATGAAAGATTCCTAATTTTTTTTCAAATGATATCTTACACAATAATAGATATAAATAAAATTTTTCAAATATTTTATATAAAAAGTCTAGTTCTTTGAAAAACCCATGTAAATACTTTCAAATATTATTTATTGTGATAAATGCAAGTTAATATGCTTTATCACTATAAAAAATTTAAATGTCTATATCAAACCGTTTTTGAGAACACCGGCTGTGATAGAACTGATATGTGGACACGTTAAGGACCTAATAAAAATAATGTTTTTTTTGGTTTTTAATTATGAAACCCTAAAAAAATAAATATAGAAAAAAGGTAACTAAATTTCTCTTATAAATTCATAAAAATTTACATCTGGGTTCGTTTTAAATAAAAAATTAAAATAACTGAATCCATGAACAAAAATTAAATCGTCTTTATTTCAACTTTTCTTTTTAATTCCTTTCCGTTGCTATGAAGATTCTAAAGAAACGCATATAAATAAATGTATGCATTCATTGTGACCCATAGATTATACAAGCCAACCATTAGATATCATTTTGCACACCTATATTCAAAGGTCTCATTTTGAATAAAGTATTATCGAAAATTAAACATTGGCAAGAAAGTTAGTTTTACAATTATAACCGTGCCTATATTCGTGGCGAGTTCTATAAATATATAGCTGCTGTTATTTTAATGGTGTTAATTAATCGAAGGTTATAAAAAAAATATACTGTATACTTAACGCGTGCTGCTACTTGCTACTATCTAATTTATATTAAATTTTTAACTAATTTCTTATCAAAAATATTAATCAATTTTAGGCTGGTAGCGGCAAGTTTTTAATGGTTATATAACAGAATCCTAAAAAAATTATATTTCCCTTTTCCTAAACTTTTTTGAATTAAAGGACGAAATTTTTTTAATTTGTTCCAAACCCGCCTAAATTTCCGTTTCTTTACTCATAATTCACAAAGCTTTGAAATATGTCTTGATCAGCGGTATTCCTTAATTATCTAGGTTAAGGTTTGTCAATCTGCTGTTTATTTGTTATGAAAAATAGGTTTTAATACAAGGTAATATGAATACTTAAACGATTTCCAGCAAAGGTTAAACAATTAAAAATGAATATTTTTTTAGAAAATGTTCGCTGTAGGAAATTTTTAAGCGAAAATATTTTTCGCATCTTTTTCGGGACTTTTTAGACTTTATTCAAAAATCGTTCGAGTTCTTTCATTTGTACGAGTATATCCATTATAAATGCTTCAGGTTAGCTTTGCATTGGAATAATAATTACGTATTAATCAAATATTTTAATTAATACATAATTATTATTTTAAGTTAGAATAAATGCATTTCTTTCAAATTTAAAATAAAATATGTACACTAGAATACTTATATTTAAATTTTATAATATTTGTGATTGGCAAGATTTAAAATTTAAAACATTAAGCATTATAACTTTGAACATTTTTCATTTTTCATTCAATTTACCGGCTTGTTAATAACCATCAATACATCAGTTGTCTTACATTGATGTTCATAACCAATTTCGTGTCCATCATGCCTGATAGTATACTGCTATGTTGGACTAATATTTAATAACATTAATACGAAAATAATTAGGTTTTCATTATTCTATAAAACCAAATTATTGCGATAAACTGCTAACTTTCCATTATTATTACAGTAAATGTAATTTTTAGATAAATAATTTTATTCATATATTGACTAATAAACCTATTAACACGAAATATCACCCCTTAATTTCTTGGATTTAATTAAAACTTCTCCAAAAACAAGACCAAGGTCTCATGTTTTCTTAGTTTTACTACATCTTTAAAAAGTACGATATCATTTCTCTGAAATGAGGTGAAAAAAATGAAGTCATAATTTTAAATAAAATTATTTACCAGTAGTTAAAATTTATCCCTATAATATAATGGATTTATTTGTATCTAGCCTAGAGATAATAACACCACAATTTTAAAATAGTGATAGATAATTCAATTAATTAATTTAAATAAACATGGTTTAAACGCAATTAACAGTTTCAATACATTTTAGTTATAAAAATATGTGTAAAATAAAATTGAACACTGAGTCGTCATTATATACTAATATGTGCTCATATTATTTTCTCTTTATTTCTCGGTTTGTTTCGGTAGTTTCCGCACGTGCTAACCTAAAACTTTTCTGCAGGGAGAAATGGCTAGACACGAAATACACTTTTGTTCAAACTTCGTAACAAAGTTATTCCATTGTAAAATTTATAGTTTCATTAGTTACATTAATTGTATATCCAGACTGAATATTAAAACATAAATGTATTGTATTGTTAATAAATTTGTACAGTATTTTATATTTTAGGATCAATATACGTGTGCATATAATTATATTTACATTTAAGGCTTGTCCTTTTTCACGCATAAACGGTCCAACGAATTTTGCTAAAATTTTGGTATATTAATAAAATACATCCCAACTTAGAAGAAGACAATATACAAGTAGAACCGTATGGAATACTGTGTTTTTTTTAAAGCGGAAGATGAAAGACGACAGAAGTTTTATGTCATATAAAAATCTCTAATTGTAGTAACATTCATCTTAACTATAGTAAATTTATTTTTCTTTAACCTAGTGATCTCTACAGTTTGAAAGTGTGAATAAATATTCCAAATAACGAGTATAACTAATCATCACTTAAGCGTGGTTAAGTGATGATTAGTTATACTCGTACATTCAAAAGATATTTTATTATTACAAGAACATGTAGAGAATAAAGTTTAACTCTGAGTCGTCATTATCAAATATTATGAGTATGTTTGTTTTGATAAATACGTTTGTAAAACTTTTCTTCAGTGAAAAATTGTTATATCATCATACCCTTTTGTTCAAATTTCGTAACAAATTTATTCCGTCGTAAAATTTGTAATTTCAAAAATAACATTGTAGTGATTGTATAGTTGTACATTCGGGTAGAATATTAAAATCTATATTTGAACTATTGTGAATGATTTTGTATATATTGCCAAATTTATATATGTTCATAAATATATATACACATATATATATATATATATATATGTACACATATATATATATATATATATATATATATATATATATATTACACCGTAAATTATAATACGAGCCAATATCACAATATTTTCAATTACACAAGAAGAACAGTGAACACAAACTCTAAAAAAGTTGTATCCATGCACAAAAAAGTGAACGCCCTGCTTTTAATTAAATATTTAATATGACATACAAATCGTACATGCACGCCGTTTGATGAACTCGTATAATTATGTATTTTGGTTTTTTTCCATTTCCTCAAAAGTGCTATCCATAGTTTTTGCTTCATCTGCTCATCATTTAATACCTATTTGGTTTATTCATATCTCAACAACTAATTTCTTAATGAACAAATCACTAGAAATCAAAAAATAATCGCATTTTGTAACGTTACAGGTTGTCATGCCAGTGTTTGTGCTGGTTTATATCTTTCTATTAGTATGTAACAGAATTGAATTGTTTTTTCTAAATAGATATTTTCATTCGTGTATTTATATGGTTTAAAAATATAACAATTCTACAAATTTATTGCTATTATGGGAACTAACCCTTTTTGAAAAATTATTTTTATGCTCTTTAATTAGCTGTGTCTCAAAAATATTGAACGTTTCACGGTCACTTTCAACAATTGCATAACATTCTATAATATTTTTGAAATACATTAAAAAAAATTACAAATTTTTTTATATACGAGTGATAATAACGTTTTGAAATAAGCTAAAGAAATAAGTGAAATATTTTAGAAAACTAAGTAGACATCTGGAAATAATTCTGTTGTGATAAATACTCTTCGTAAATTTATTTTTGTTCTAATAAATGAAACTGAATGGTAATTAATATTTTGAATTGAATGGTTTTTATACTAATTTCGTGAGCAATACTATCAGATAATTGGAACCGAATAATTAGTTAAAAGATAGTAAACAATTAAACACGTATAAAGTTTTTTCTCAACAACGATTACTTAGCATGATCAGACGTTCTCAAAAAATCAGCAGAAAGTTTTTGGTGAATTATAATAATGATCAGGTAATAATAAATTAAATATTTTTACTATAGCATTGGTTTAAATGAAATTATTAAGAAAAACGTTGACTTGCAATTTTTTTTGTTATTCTTTATGCATATGATTTAAAAGAGGAAGTTGAGAAAGTTCGAAACCAGTAAGAAAATATTCACTTAAAAAATTATTTAAAAGAAAATATAAGCTGAATATCTTATTTTCTTATTATTTGCAATGTGGTCAGGAAAAGTACAATTCATTCTTCTGTCAATTATATAAAAGATTATGTCACTTTTATAGACGTTATTAAAAATATTCCTCATAATATTGGTAATATACATACATCTGTAATAATGTAAAATTGCATAGCATATTAAGAAACTTCGCTTATAATAAGGTTTCAATTAGAGTTAAAGACTAAAGGTATATTATACATTGTAACTTGAATTATGTAATAAAATTATTGCCAAGAAATTAAAAAAAACAATTTCACAAAAAAATAAAGAAATCTTTAATATGAATTTTTAAAACAAATTTTGAGTCACAAAAAACAACAAATAAAACTTTCCACCTACAATATATATGTGAATAAATTGCATTTCAGACTCCATGCCAATTAGGAAATCAATTTCAAAATAATGTATTCAAGAAAATACTTATGGGATTTAACTTGAAAAATTAAAAACAATGCCTCGATTACCTTAGTGGAATTATACATTTCAAATCTTTTTTCAGTTACAAAGTAAAAGAAAGTTTTAAATAATTCAATAGCAAACACACCAATATCACTTTTTTCATGGTTATCCAAATTCAATTTTTAATAGTGTTATTAAGTTGACATTCTGATTAATTTGTCAATTGGGCCTTATCTGAGATATTAAGCTAAATCCGCTGCATTTGCAAAAAGTTTTAAGACTTTTTGAGCCCAATTAGTGGAATCAGTTTTTTATAAGGTACAATCTCATTAATTCGCAAATTATATATTAAAAAAATTACTACTATTATTACAGGCTAATAGCACCTAAACAAATAATTCCAAACAGAATAGTTTTATTAAAAATTGATAAAGAAGAGTTAAAAGCCCTGCCAAATACATAACTTGTTAACATATGCTAGGAATAAATCTTTAAATGGCTATTTCTCAAAGAATCAAACTTTTCATGTGCTATATCCCAAAAACTATTAACGCTACGAAACAAATTTTAAAAAAACATTATAGAACATTATATATACTCCAAGACTCATAAAGAAATATTTTGGAGTAAAGTGAAAAATAAATGAAATTTTTAAAGAAGTTAAACAGACATTCGAAATAACCATTTTTATAACATTGTATCTTACAACCATTGACATTGTAAAAAAATAATTAAGTCAAAAATTTAAACAATTTAATAATCAAGGTAACGAAAATTTCATATTTTTACATTTGTAAATACCTAAGAAGGTATTTGGCCAAACTATGCTTTGCAATAATTAACGAGTTGTTTCTCAGAAACTACTAATTTTGTGTAACAGGGTTGGTAAGAAAAAAATTAGAAAATATAGTGCAAGAGTATTTTTTGGAATTTTTAAATGTGTAATCACATCAGAATTATTTTGCTATTAGCTAAACAATTAAGTTAAGGATTTTATGTATTGACCATAGTGGCATTGCTATCCAACTGCTAAATGATATAAATAAACCAACAATAAGTTGTGAGTAGTGAGGTAATAACACAATATTAAATTTCTTACGAGCGGTAGACTATTTAAATTAGTGTGATTTTGATAAATCTTGCTATTTTGAATAATCTCTTCTTCTTGAATTCTTGCAAAATCAAATGTAACAATATTTAAGAGATAAGAAACATTTTTATATATTTACGTTATTTTTATCCTTTCACATGTTTACATTCTTTTACATTATTTACTTCTCAACATATTTACTATTTGCTAGAAACCGTTAAGTACATTCTTAATTTTTTTCCAACACCACCTAAAAGATGAACTGCCTATTTCACATACAACATGACCAATGCCCCACAAACTTTCATGCCAGCAATAAAAACAAGACGTCGTCATCGCTATTATAAATCACTTTGCCGCATGTTGGAAGCAGATCACGGTCATGCCTCGCTGGCACCTAAATATTAATTCCTTTATAATCTTACTAACTATAACATAGTTCTATCAGTTTAATAAAATAATTTGTTCCTTTGTTGGTGTTAAGATTTTTATTACATTGAATAACGTCACCTAAATTCTGCATCAATATGTTTACATTCAGAAAACTATTTGGAATGGAAGAGTATATCATTGAAGTATAATAGTTCTAATGTCGTTATAATAGTTCTAATGTCGTTTGTCGATTGGAAAATTATTCCTTTCATCCATCAAAACATTTAAAATCCAATATATTAATCTTTCCCCTTTCTATTACCACCTCTTCTGAATATATTTTATTTTAAATCCTACCGTACAGTAATTAATATACCCGTGACCCATTAATTATATTTCAGTACAATATTTGCTCCATATTCTTTAGAATGATTATATGGGATCTATTTTTTACTACGTTTTATGTTAAGTGAATTTTTATGAATAATGGATTAGATAAAATAAAATAAATAATGAAATAAAATATTTCTACAATATATCTACCCTATATAGTCTATTTATTTTGAAATACCACAACATATTTTTTTGTAATTTTCTAATATTGGAAAACTATATTTTCTATGTAATTTAGTTTTGAATAACATGAGTAACTTCAGGGTGATATATGTTTATCACTTACTAATTATATTGTCTTGTCAAATTTTCATGTTTCTTAGTGATAAGCGTATATTCAATAATCTTAAAGAAATCAAATGGAAAAATAATACCCTAACAAATTAAATCGTAGAAAAATTATTTCTACATAACTTTTTATTACTAATTAAATTAAACTAAACCTCTTATTCACATTCCTTCCAAAAATACACGTAAAAAAGTAAAGTTTTACACTATATTAATTTATATCACTGATAGAAGAATTGACATTGAAAAGCCAAACAAGCTCTATTCTAATATTAATTTAAATTTTACTTTTATTGCCGCTTTTTGCTTTTATTTATGCTTCAGTATTTCATAACGGTTAGAGATACTCGTTGGATGGTTGGTCCTGGTTGGTCTTATGTATTCCATGTCATACATTGTGGATTTTGCTTACTTTCCGCTAAAAAATAAAAATGATTACCCAATACTTAGTTAAGTTTTCAATTTACGCCACTATTTAAAATAAATGACATTAGTTTAACACAACAATTTTATTAATAAAACAATAATAAAATGAATGAATTTAATATTTAAAAAGGTTCTAGGTTAAGGGCGTGTTCACATTTTTGACGAAAAACCTTCATGTTTGCGAAGTTAACTCTAAACTCTGGGAATACGTACTGCAGTGATATGGAAAAATAGATCAAACCTTCACTTGTAATTCAACTTGAAACGTGCGTGCGTGCATTCAAGCGTGCGAGCGTGTGCCTGCCTACGTGCGTGCGTGCGCATGTGCGTGTGCGTGTGCATGTGCGTGTGCATGTCCATGTGTGTGTGTATGCGTGCGGGTGAATGAGCATGTGTGCGTGTGTATGAGTGTTCGTGTGCGTGGGTGTGTATCTGTGTGTGTTCTGTGTATGGTGTGTGGGCGTGTGTGTGCGCGCGCACGTGTGTTTGCATGTGTGTGAGAATAAATTATTATGTTTGCGTATGTTTAATTACATTATAAGACGTAATTAAAAATATAGAGATAGGAAAAGGAAAACTTTATAAGATCACTCACGTGTACGTACGTTCTTCTGTCACAAACGTTTTTTCTGAGAAGCCGCTTGACGTAAAAACTATAAATTCAACATAGTTGTAAAGCATATCAATCCGCACGTATTTTAATAACTTAAACTCAAAAAGATTCACATCAAAATTTTCGGAGGGAATACGAACTAATTGTTTTTTAAATCCGTATATAGAGTTGGGTATGTATTGAAAAGACTAAGTAAAAGGGTATTTTTTTAATAATATTGTAAATCATATTTTGAGAGATATTCTGAAAAATATGAAAAAAATATATTGAAAATATTGCATCTAAATTCCGAAACTTCTGAACCCAAAATTATGAAAAAGTAGGGGTTTTTAAAAAGTCACACATTGGCTGTTGGAAAACAATGGCGACGATTTTATGAACATACATTGTGCTTTCACAGCCTATATGTTTATGCAGCCAATATATTTATTTTTGTTCCAAATTCTCAACTGATTTTCTCAGTAACCATGGTACGTGGAAGCTTAAAGTTGGCATAGTAATGCATTTTATTAGCCCATATATTTTTTAAGAATTTTTTTAATCTTTAAAGATAAAATTGAAATACGGTGTAAACAAAGGTTTTCATTTTTTGATGTTATTTATGTTAAAGGTATCATTTGCTCATGAGACATACACAAACATACACATATTTTAATTGTGTTTTGAAAAAGATATTCCTAAAATATGGGAAAATTTACCATTGCCTTCGTATTTCTGAAACTAATGAATATAGTTTCATTGTGAAAAATTAATATTTGCAGAAAGTTAAATACAAATACTATGAATGTATGTAAAAATATTATATAATTAGTTTAGATTTCAAGCCGTTTATTCGACTATTAAAAGCATTTCACTTATTCGTTCTAGTACTTTATTTTAGTAAGTAAACCCTTAAGAAATATTTGAATTATTTCGTTCATTCGTTTGTTAGTTTTGAGTTTAATTTCGAATACATGCAAACGAATGAAATGCCGCAAGTTAATGTTAGTTCAAATGTTTTTTATAGAAATTTCAAAATGACATTCCAGAGAAAACTGCTTTCTTCAAATTTTGTATACAAAACGTCTAAAAGTAGAACCCATTTTGTCTATGAATACTAACTTTTAATAGCAGCTTTGCTCGCATGGCTTGATTTAAATAAAACTTGCCCACAAAATGTTTGATTATAAATCAATGCGTCAAATTTTGCATTTTTAAGATACTCGTGTGTGTATACAATTTTTTCCACCATTCTTATATATTGGAATTTCTCTGAAGATTTTATTTAATAAATTGATTATTAAAATAAGAATTTTCTTCGATGAAACGTAACCAGCAGCTTAATGGATGATCCTGTAGCCTCTTACTCTACGTCTGTATGTTTTCCTGGGTATCAGTTAGAATTCTCTCTTCATATTTTAAACCTTTACTAAATAAATGGGGGCTTCATTCTATGACTAATTTAGTATTTTGGGTTACCGGTTAAGGTTATTTTAATACTATATAATAGTACTATAAATACGTTGCTATCATTGACATAATTTGCATCTGCTCTTTCATATTTTAGAGACTTCGATACGATATCATCAAAACCAAAGTTTCTTTTCTAATCAACTCGTGTTTATAACGAGATATAATAATGACATATCTAGTTTATATATATATATATATATATATATATATATATATATATATATATATATATACATTTTTTATTTTTTTTTTTATTTTTATTTTATTATTGCAATCTGTCATTTGAGACATTCAGCAATTGGTGCGTATGTTAGCATGTCTTATACTGAGTTCGTCCTTTTGAACTCATTTAATTTTGCCCCTATATAAGGTCTTGGGGAAGTTTTTTCTTAAGCCTTCTGGGTGCCGTTATTGGGTTCATCAGGTTTATAGCCAGTGGATTGGGATGATTAACAATTCGGTCTCTGTATGTCTGTATCATCTCTGAGATTTCTTCTTGGACCAATTTTATGCCAAGCTCCAAATGGAGTCTGTTGTTTGTGACATACCAGGGTGCACCAGCTATCATTCTAAGCGTTTTTGATTGAAACCTTTGTAGTATTTCAATATTTACACAGTTGTAGGCCATAAGTCCATATAGGCTTGATCGTGCATTTATAAATTAATAGTTTATTTTAGAGCAACAATTGAGAATTTTTGTTAAGGAGCCAGTACATGTTTCGCACTTTTTGGCCCGCTGCACATCGTTTGGTCAGGATGTGTTTGGACCATGTTAGACGTCTGTCGAGATACACGACAAGGTATTTCGCGTAATCGGCTTGCGGTAACTGTACTCCATTTAGGTTTACTGCCGGACACGTATCTCGTTTGGTAGTAAAAGTAACTTGTATTGATTTGATTTCGTTAACTTTGATTCGCCAATCTTGCAGCCACTGTGATATTTGGTCAAGGCTTGTTTAGAGTTTTTGAGAGGCTATGTCTGGTCGGTGGTCTGCTGCGAGAATTGCTGTGTCATCAGCAAAAGTGCCCGTAACAACACCTTCTGTGACTGGGAGGTCAGCTGTGTAAAGCAGGTACAGTATTGGGCCCATAACGCTTCCCTGGGGAACTCCTACTTGGATCGGATAGAGAGATGTAGTTTCAGTTCCCTGTTTAACGTAGAAGTGTCTGTTGTGTAGATATGATCTGATGAAGTTGTAGTAATTTATGGGTAGGTTCTTTTTAATTTTAAAACAGCAGTCCCTCGTGCCATACCCGATCAAATGCCTGGGATATGTCCAAGAAAGATGCAGAACTATATTGGTTTGACTCAAAGGCATTATGGATATTTTTGACTAATCGATGGACCTGCCCAATGTCTCTGACGAAAGGCAAACTGGTGATCAGGCCGTAGATTATTATCATAGATATGTGGCATTACTCTTCGCAGAAATAAAATTTCCATAACCTTGGAAGTAATTGGTAGCAAGCTAATAGGTCTGTAAGATTTCACATCAACAGCATTTTTGCCAGGCTTAAGGACCATTATTATTTGGGCCACTTTCCACTGGGGAGGAATCGAACACGTGCGTACGATTGCATTGTACAGGATTGTGAGGAATGAAATTCCTTCCTCTGGGAGCTCTCTTAGAATTTTGGCAGTTATTAGGTCATAGCGAGGTGCTTTGTTGATATCAAGTGTATCAATAACAGCTTTTATTTCTCTCTTAGTGAAATTCGAAATAGGGGGATCGAGTTGGTGGCATTGATTCAGAAAAATTGACACTTCTTGCGTTTTGGGGAAATTTATTTCGGGGTTTGGTACAAAGACGCCTTTTAAGTGTTCGGCGAATGTAACTGCTTTTTCCGCTTCACTGGCTGCCCATTCATTGTTCTCTTTGCGTAGAGGGGGTTGGTTTAAGACTGGATGTTTCATATTTTTTGTAACTTTCCACAGTGAGTAATCAGTAGCCGATGTCACGTCTAGACTTTTTAAGAAGGATTGTATGCCTTCGTTCTTGTTATCGCTAAGTGCTGATTTTAGCTTAGATTGCAAGTAGTTTAGATGTTTTTTATCTGATGCATGTCGAGACTGTTGCCATTTTTTTCTAGCACTACGTTTTTCAGTCAGGAGTTCACGAATAGACAGAGGACATTCGAGTTTACGGTTTGTGTCTGTAAGTGTTGGGGTAGCAGCCCAGGCAGACCTTTGTACACAATAGTTGAGGTGTTCAACAGCTTCCATTATGTTCTCTTCGGTTTTCATAGGTAGTGACTCGTCCAGGCATTGAGCCATTAATTGCCTAAAGAGATCCCAGTCAGTTTTGCGTGTGTGCAGCTTACATGGTTTTGGAGCTAACGTGATGGACCTTTTGAGGGTCATTTCTACAGGTGAATGATCAGAAGACAAATCTAGGCTAGTTCTACTTGTGATAAAGCTGCTAGGGAATCCTTTGGTTATGAAGAAATCTATCACATCTGGTATTTTTCTTCTATCAGTGGGCCAGTAAGTGGGTTGCCCAGGCGAGACAACACTAAGATTTAGTTTGTCAATTGACATTTTTAGTTGCCGTCCCTTTGTTGTTACTGTACGCAAGCCCCAGTAATGATGTTTTGCATTATAATCTCCACCAGCAACGAATCGGTGGCCCAGTGTGGCGAGAAACCTTACGTAATCTGCTTCCTTAAGTTTATGTTTCGGTGGGCTGTAGACAGCCGATATTACAAAAGATCCTACCCAGTCTTCGATTCGCACATTTGTTGCTTGGATCTCTTCAGTACAATATTGTACTGTTTCGTAATGCTTAATATTATTTTTTATAATTATTGCATTCCCCCCATGCGCAGTTCCATCAGGGTGCATTGTGTGGTAAGTCTTATAGTTTTGTATTTGGAAATAACTCTTTTTTGTAAAGTGGGTTTCAGAGACTAGCAAGATATCAATATTATGTGTCTGCAAATACGATTGAACCTCAAGGGTGTGTTATGGCAGCCCATTGGCATTCCATAGAGCTATTTTTAAGCAATCTATTTTGAGAGATTCGTCGTGAGTGCTATTATTAGGTTTGTCAATGTAGTCAATTGCTGCATCACTTGTTTCAATAAGTCCATTATTTTATGCATATCATTTGTACGTATGTCGCTATTTTGTGGAAGTTGATGTCCTTTGGTTAATACGTCTCTATATGTTTGTCGTATGGTATTCTGAGAGTTCTCTTTATGAGCCGTTAGTGTTTCTTGTTCATGACTTTCTGTTTTATCAAACTGATTTTTATGCCTGAATCTACCATCTGGTGCTTTTGGGAATTTCAGATTTTGAAGCTCACGATAGACTCCACCGCCTTTGTAATTTGCAGGATGGTTACCATCGCAGAGTATACACTTGACTTGGTCGGACCTAGTTTTCCTTGGGCAGTCAATGGAGAGGTGGTCACCAGCGCATTTGATACACTTAGGTTGTCGGCGACAATAAGCTTTGGTATGTCCATATTGTTGACATTTCGCACACTGTGGGATTTCCCGTTTTGGTCGTGGAGGTTCAAAGGATACCATACACTGCATTAGGCTTTTAACTTCATATATCCGCTTGTTGTTGTCATTCGGTAATAATTCAATAATGAACACGGGCAATGGCTTCTTTGTGGTTCTTTGTTTGATATTCCAAACGTTTATGCAGCTGTAGTCCATATCATTTAATGCTTCTTTGATGTCATCAGGGTTAGTAGATGGATGCATATTTTTGAGCACAGCTTTGAACGCTTGATTCTGTTTAGGCTTATAAGTAAAAACTCAGTCTGTTTTTATTCTAATTGTTTGACGATAATTCTGTATATATCGGCAGATTTGGTCTGGATTTTGACTTTATCATTGTGGAGGACCTTCAAAGCGTACATATTTGGAGCATGTTCATTAAGCATGTTAAGTAGAGGTCGGACATTACCCACTTTGTCAACAAATATTGGAGGTGGTTTTGTTGTCTTTTCTACAGTAGTGGAGTTGTCTACTTGGGTTTCTTCTTCTGCTAGTTGAGTAAAACTATTTGTTGTTGGTATCGGTTGACTTTGAGATAGCCAGTATGTATCCAGTTTTGTTTGTTTTTGTGTTCCAACATTTTCCGGGCTTGAGTGAGGTCTTTTCTTACCGGTGACTTCCTTCCAGTCATCTTCCTTATTTGTACTTGGTTCTTGGTGAGTACTTTGTTTTAGGTAGGTTGTGGTTGGATAGTTACCCAGAGAATGTGTTCTAGGTCGACTTTCAAATATTACATTATGGCTTTTCTGCTGTGGTTGGTTTTTTTAATCTTGGTGCAGTTTTCATTTTTATTATTATTATTTTTATTATTGATTGGATCACTCATTTTTGTTCCCTCGAGTATAGGACGATAATACGGTCGCTACCTAGGGTGACGCCTATTCCCGGTAGAGGGCTAGATAGATCGACGAGTCGCCTGTTTCGTCGAGTTTGGTCGCTAGTGACTGATCTGTACTTTCAGCCAAAGAGTCCTGTTGACACGTACCACACCTTAGGATTTAGGGGTTTTTTATAGAGGTGGCCTTCCTCGCGGTCCAAGTGGCGAAGCTCAGACCCCCGTTCCTGCGAGACATGACCACAGGATTACGGTCTGGGGCAGCTCGTTTGAGCTGCACACTGGTTTTTAATTCAGGTTTGTTTCCCCTAGCTGTATATACATACATGTATACATATATATATATATATATATATATATATATATATATATATATACATATATACATATATACATATATATATATGTATATATATATATATATATATAAATTATATATTAAGTATCAAGCTTTTTCAAGAGTTGCATTACGATTTTTCATTTGGTTATATTTATTTTATGTCGGATTGACTTTGCCAAGGGCTTGCTGTTGAAAACGGAAGTATTTTGCCTGAATAAAATGATAAAATTTTATGAGATTTCCTATAATATATTGGTTACCTTGATTATAATTCAATGCACTTTTAGGTTAATTATCCATATTTTCATGTATCCAGAGAATACAATAAAATGACAATATGAATACAATGAATATCTTGGAGATTGATTGTGGAATTTTAACAGCTATTGACGTTGTGTGTATATGCTAAAATATTCCAAATTTTCGGAAGTAGGACATAAAAATCATGTTTAATATATATATTATATTTACTATGATATAGTTACTTTGACTACAAATGTACTTTGATAGATATTTTATAATAACGAAATAAAATATTGAAATATCAAAAGTAAATATGAATTAGGATTTACCGTTTTCATATTTTTGTATTCATTTTTACTATTTACTAAAAATCTTTTCGTTTATTTTAAATATAATATTTATTGATATGTCAAATTTACCTTATATATATTATTATGTAGACAAAGTAATTTCGTAGGCGCCTGTATTGCAGGTCTCTAGCATTGCTACGTAATCAGTTGACGTACGAGACGTACGACGCGAGTTATCTACTAATGATTGATTGTAAAGTAGCGTACTGTGGCAACTCTCATTCATTCATTGTCGTTATATTCGTTCATTGTCTCTTTTAAATAATCTATCGACATAGCTCGTTAATGGATCGTTCGATTGTGAGGATGCTTCATCCCATCACTAATTTAAACATTTTATGCTACATAGTATTTTTATTAAACTCTTTATATGTGTTTATATTATTTTTCTTTATGTGTAGTACGTCTTCTAATATACCTTGAATTCCTCTTAAAATTTAGAATCATTACAGTTTTCAGTAATCTTAAGGTATAATTCTAGTAACTATAATTTTCCATAATTTTGATGTCAGCAGTTTTGAACAGAAATGTTATTTTGGATAGATATAATATTTGTAAAAATATGTTAAAACTCTTTTGGAATCTTTATAATTACTTTTCAAATTTCCTTTTCGAAAATAAATGCATAAAGTGAAAAAAATATGTAAAGATTTTTGAATACTAAGTGTTCAAATATATTTAAGTTCATTATTATATCAAATTTTACTCTTTCGAGTGACATTTGATGTGATATAAGAACTAAAGGAAATGTTTTTTGGAATAATTTATTTGAACCATATGAAATTTATATATCAATATTTTTGAGATACATGCGATTAAGTATTCTTTTTACTACTCTAAATTATAATTTTGTGATAAAAACGCTCGGGATCGAAACTTACGAGGTGGATGGATATTTGAGTAATCCTACAAAATTCCGTTTTTCCTTTTGATGATGATTAATCATAAAAGGCGAGACATGAAGTTAAGTTGGAAACGGAAATAAAATAGTGCGAGTTGAGTGAAGAAAAATACGATTTTTACTGATAACTTTTGGAAGCGTATATGAAAGGGGAATTTCTGATGCTGGGATCGAACGTATTCAATCATTTTCCCGCTTAAGTAGAGAAAAAGCGTTCATGAAAGACGATCAATATTTAAGACTGAAGAAAACTAGTGTTTTATTTCAATCTAAACCCAAAATTATCTTGAAAATATGGATTATTTATAAAAATACAAATAATTTTACTTTTTTGTATTTGAAACGATACCCTAAAATTAATAAATTATACAAATTTTAAAAGAGTTTTAATCTACAGTAAGAAATTCAACCATCAGCCCAGCAAAACCTTTCTCTTCCAGGTAAATCCAAGAAAAATTAAACATTTCAATGCCATACTCATATTATGCAGCACCACACCCGGGATTGGGCGGCAAAGTCACTTTTTTACCAAACGCGTTCAGCAATTGACACTCAAACATTATCATCATCTTCCAGTCTACATGGCTCGCCTAAACACTTAAATATACCGGGGCGCTCAGTAAAGGGTGGCACAAGAATAATGATAGCTATCGCGGCCGAGTTTTGTATAAAAGTGAAACTCAACACTTTGATATAAAATGGAAATGATATCACGTATGTTTCCGCCCTCCCGACTCTGATGTTGACGCGCCGGATTCGAACCAGCTTCGCGCTCTCACATTGTTAGTTCAGATTCAAAGGTAATTTAGCGTCGTCGGAGTCTTCCAAGCACAAAGGTGATAGAAACTTGGTTATGCAAATTTGGTCATAATTTTCATTATAAGCGTCGAGTGGTCCGCATTTGCGTCCAGACAGACTTTGGCCACTATGCTCGGCTTATTTGGGCACTAACTTTGCTGAAATAGTTTTTAAGTATAAATTTGTTGGAGAGGGTTCTCTGTATGAATTTTAAAAATGACGATTCGGACATGATATCACTTGGACCATTTGTAAAATAAAAAACAATAATTACGAAACAGAAAATATTTTTGTATGTTTTATTGTCATAAAATTTTTACAAAATATATTTTAATGAATATTTCCCTTTAACATATGTTTTTGAATTGGAAACGTGTCAAAATTATGGTAAATATTTTAATATATAATTTTTGCAGAGCTGTATAACATAATGTTATGTTATGTTAGTCTCATTGGTTGTCTCCCAATATTATTATAGTTTTGGCTAATAATATGAAATAAATAAGTGTCAGGTAAACAATTATAAAATTTTAAGATTCATTTTATTTCCTGTTTTAAATTCAGAGTCAGACGCTTCTTTAACACTTTTATTGAAAAACTTATTCAGCCAAATTGTAATGTCAAGTGGATTATGAGTTTTATAATAAGTTGATCTAAATTACATTGTAAGTAAAATTTTAAATAAAATATTTACAAAAAGGAAACAAACTTCAAAAAACCACTGAAAAAGAAGCGAGCTAAAAAGTATCCAATAATGAAAATAAGAGTACTTAGTTGGAAATTTTACGGTACAATATCGTTTCTGAACATAAATCAATTTGCAAAATACTATCACCGTTAGTAATTTTTGGGTTGGGTGCCAAGTGAAATGTAGCACTCATTTGTATACTTATGAATGTCAGATAGGAGAGAAGCATCGTGAATGTTATAGAAAATATCAGAAGCCGGTGTGGATGTTTGAGAAGAGAGAGAGCATCCATGCTAAACATTATTGAGGGATCCTATAGCATACCTTCAATAACTCTGATCAAATTTAATCATTTTCTATAATACTGCAATGGAGACATTCAAATACAAAAGAATCAACGAAATTGGTTTAGTGATTTTTTGATATATGAGCTAATATTCACAAAATAGGCCGCATCACGACAGCGTCAGGCTAAGGAATTGGAGCCTGAGTTCAATAGCGGAGGCTCTGCTTAAGATTCACAATATTAATTTTAAAATAACAGACCCTAGGGTCTTATTATTTTGACAAGGTAGTACTCCCGCAAAATGGGACGTAAGGAGTAGGTACCCCAAAGTTTAATGGCATAGTATCTGCTTGAGATCTACAATACCAGTTTAAAACAGCGGATCCTCATGTCTCAGGGTTTAAACAGACTGTACCTTTAGGAGCGTCAAGTCTAAGTTTATAGAACCTAGAGTTTACTGATAATGAATCTGTTTGAGACTTAAAATACTAATTTGAAAATAGCGGATCTTCAAATCTCACAGTTTAGATAAGCGGTTAAATTCAAGGTCAGAACTGAGGAGTTAAGTTCCAGTAATTAATAACGGAGTCTCCGCTTAAGACTCTCAAATCATTTAAAACAGTAGAATGTCTAATCTCACAACTTAAGCAAGCAGTGCCGAGGGGCAGTGTTGAGACTAAGAAGTTGGGACTAAAAGTTTAGTGGCCGAGTCTCTACTTGAGACACCAAATATTAATTTAAAAACAGCAGATCTTGGAATCTGGGTTTAAGCAGATAGTACATTTGCAACATTCTGAACTAAGGAGTTTAAATTCGGAGTCCAATGATCGAGTCTCCTCTGCTTGAGATTCATAATTTTTTTTCAAAAAGTCAAATAATTTAGGCGGGCAGTACTCCTGCAGGAGTAGGACCAAAGATTTTGAACCGGAATTCAATGACACATTCTCTGTTTAAGGCCTACGATACTAATTTAAAAATAGCAGTTTAAGCCGGCAGTACACTTCCAAGATAATAATTTATTGATCAAAGTTTGAAATTATATCGTATGTCGAGTACATATGATATATACACTTACCTACCTATTTACCATATTAGTTTCTTATTACATCAAGACAAGTCAAACGAGTTGAAACTCAATGAGTTTGCTTCTCATCACAGAAGAATTATTGTCACTTACTTCCTGATTCATCATCTCTAATTGGTTTCGCTAAAGAGGTAATTTCTGTAGCCCTTAGTCACATCATATTAGATCATAACTAGACCTAAATAATGGAAGTCGATCACGATACTTATGCTACTCAATTGCGGATTATTTTTAATGTTATAATTTATTAATTTTATGGTATATCTTCAATTTCCATAGTTAGAAAATTATCAAATTATTCTGGGACCATGCCGAGTGTATAAATAAAGAAGAATCATACTAATAATAAATTCTTCCAAATAAAGAAGAATCATTGGTTGAAAGATACCGGATATATTAGGTAACAGAAAAATTACATGGAATTGAGAACACTTTTTAAAGTCGGTTAAAAATATTTCAGCGCACTCTTTATTAATGGGAGAAAAATTCGATACTCTATAGAAAGTACATTTACACTTAGGAAAATGAAAAACTATTAATTACTGAAAATTAAAAATCATTACTGTGAACGAAAATTTATGAGTTACTGTTGTTATTATTTGACTGTTATCGAACCGTTTAAATATTTATTACGTGATGAAACAATTTCATATTTTAAAAAAGTACCTTTTTTGAAAATATGAACAAATTGTAATAGTGCTTTCATGTTAATCTTAACTTAAATTCCACTTAAATTCCACCAAACACAATTTTCAACAAAATTAATCAATAAGAAAATAAAACTTACGAGACAGAAAAGATAAAGAAGATTGCTCTCAAATTATATTTTTATTAAAACATGTATACTTTAACTTAAAACTGCCAAGAGAAAACGCTATAAAATATTTGTAATGCAAACATAAGTATAACTCGTTTTTTTCACGTGACAGAATTAATTTAAGAAGCACCATGATAATATGTAACCGAAGCAAGCGAGCGAAAATTGCCATAACGAGCTACTTTGGACTTCAAGCGTTAATACTTAAACTCACGTCGCCTACGTAAATTTACTAAATAAAGTCCTTTGGGGTCTACACTGTAGGAAACTACAAAATGCCTGTACTTAAAAATGTTGATATAGTGACTTTTACATGTTAAGCGATATTGCTTTTAAAATGGACGAGTGAACTTTCGCTAAACCCGAAAAAGTAATAAAAGAACATGAAGAGAATTAAACTAAAATAAGAATTACAAATTGTTTGTTTATATACAAACTGTCGTTAATAAAAATATTAAGAAAATATTTATCTCTGGTTCATTTGTAAAAAAGTATTTTTATCATTACAATAAATTTTACCTTTTACAAGCAATGTTTAGGTCCTAATTCTAAAAATTTAAGTATATGTTAAACCAACCTTTTACGGTTTTACATATATAGTTGAACAATTTCACGCAAAAAGTAGCCGACTTATCCGAATTATAACAGAAAATACACAAAAAAATTCTGGTTACCGTAACAAATAATATTTCAGTAGTGTAAACTGAATTAAAATATTTTATTCAAACAAAACTAACGTAGCCCAGTATGTAAGTACACAACATGACAGTTTGCATCAGTAACTCTACAAGACGACATCTAGTTTTAAAATCAATTACGTATATTTTTTTATTAAACTTAGGTACAGGCTAATAAGAAAACAGCCAAGTATAAATAACAAATTTAAACCAAAACTCCCAGTAAATTTCAAACGACAAAAGAATTCCATTTTTTTTTTAATTGTAAGTAAACTACATAACTGACAATATTACATCTCTTATATATAATAATATATCTCTCATCTCCTTAGTAAAAATATCAGCCAGTTGTTCAGAACTTTGCACATACTTAATATCAATTAACTTTTACTGTATCTTCTCACTAGTAAAATTGAATTTAACATTAATGTGTTTTGTCTTCTTGTGGTAAACTGGATTATTTATTAGTTTATTAGTACTATCGTTATTAATACATAGAATTGCGCAATTTTAACTATCAATTTTTTTCAAAAACTGTCTTAATCATATAATGTTCTTGGCAGCTTTACATCCAGCCATAAATTTAGCTTCAGTCGTTGATTAGGCAATACAAGACTTTTATCCAAATATATAGAACCACCATTCTACATAAAAGTGGTTGATTTTCTTATATCTAAATCCCCAGAAATATCTGAGTGTGAATATCCAATTAAATTTTTATGATCTGAAACTAGTTATGACAATATGACGAATTATTCTCTTAAGCTGAATAACATGATACAGAATTGGCTTATCAACATATCTACTTAATATACTGGAACTATGTGAAATACCTGGGCTAGTTACTATGGCTTCCCTGTAAAGAAAATTGATTTGCTCATTATCAACATTTTTAGTTATTTGAACATTTACATCAACAGGTGTATTACAGAGGTGTATTGCGCTCATATTCAATTTACTTTTCTCTTCAACATATTGTCTTTGACTGATACACACAGAATTATCAGTTCTTAAAATTTATAACCCATTAAAGCAATTTAAATTCAATTCTTTGACATTAAATCCTTGCTTCAAGTAAATTACCCTTTGATCTAATGCGATAATAAAATAAAACAATTAGTAAATTTTTTGTTCCAACGACGAGATGCTTGCTTCAAGCCGTATAAGGATTTATTCAGTTTACATATTTTATTTGTGGGCGATTTTACTCCATCCGGGATTTCCATAAAAATATCCTCTTCTAATTGTCCATGCAAGAAGGCTGTTTCTAATATTCCTTATATTCCTTATATTCCAGTTATATTCAGCGGAGACAGATGACAGTATCCTTATTGAAGACATATGACAGTATCCTTATTAAGGTACGGGATCTTGTGGTAGATATTTCATTATAATCTATTCCTTTAATTTGTGTGATCCCACGGACACAATATCGAGCTTTGTATCTATATCCTTTATTATCTTGGTTTCTTTTAATATTAAAAACCCATTTTGATGTTATAGGTCTCTGATTTTTCAACAAAACTCCAGGTGTTATTAGTACGATGATCTCTTTGTTCTTCATTTGTAGCTTCTAGCCATAACTTATATTCCTTGTTGTCGATTGCTTCATCGTAGTCACAGACACATTTAACTCCATTAAATTTTGCCTCAAAAAGCTGATTTTCTCTTGGTTGCAAAATAATATTGGAACTACCTATGTCGATAAGATCCATTTGTGGCGAATATTTACAGGTTTCATCATTTTCATCGGTGGAAGCGTGTGTGCTCTCATCGCTTTCACAATCCTGAACACTCGTATTCTTCTCAATGCTATCTGTTTCCTCTTCAGTTTCTTGATATTTATCACCATCTTCATCGTAGATGAAAATCTGAGCTTCAATCTTTTTTAATTCAGGACTTTCTGTTCATTGAAAATAACATTTCTTGATACTGTTATTCTTTCGTGTGCGGATCATGCATTTTATAGTTAGTATTATCATAGCCAACTAACATCATCTTACCATTTTTACAATCAATCTTCTTTCACAATTGGTCTGGCACTTAGACATATCCTTAGCACACAAACACTCTGACATGATCCAAACTAGGTTTTACACCACTCCATAGTTCTATAGGTGTAATATTTGGTGTCTGGCTAGAAGATGTCCATTTATTTCTTTATAGCAAAGAGTGCTCCTAATATAAGAACTTTCTCCGCTATTTAGGGTTCAGTATGTTTTTAATAAATTATTGTTTAAATGTCATCTTGTGTAGGAATTATTTTAAAGGGATGACAAAATTTCTAGGACGAGATGAGATCAGAGAATTACACGCAATATCTGGATTGATATTTTCGACGTCATAAGCTATTTAAGTCACTCGACTTTGATTACTTTTAATATAATCTAATATAAGTGCATTCGAAGAAACTAATTAAAATTTATTATCTATTTTCTCTTGGGATGAGAAAAATCCTGCTCCATTTATGTCACCTCGTGTTGCAAGTGCGTGATTCGTCCAACAAAAATGTCCATTTCAAAATTTTATTTCTTGCAAATTGGTTAAAACTAAAAGTTATTGGTTGTTGAAATTATGATTAAATTTGTTTCAGCAATTAAGTCGATGCCCCCAATAAGCGTAATAGGTAAACTTAAAATTAATATTACCCAACAGAAATACGAAGCTGTGCATAATAATGAATTATAGATTAAATTTCATTACGCCCTTTTGCACATTTATTGGTAATAATTTATAGCTCCGAACTTGTATCGCCAACATTAATAAAGTTTTCGTCAAAGATTCGAACAAGCCTCGGTACGGATAAGGCGCTAGGCCCTCTATCGAGACATTGTCGCAATTTTGATAATTGCAAAAATTATGTATTATTTAGAATACGGAAACTGGCGGATTATATACGGGATATACGGAAACTGCCGGATTATACGCAGTTATCTACATAAATATATCTGATTTAGTGTATTGTGGCTATGTAATATGTATTAAGGTTGTAACCTGTAAAATAAACTAACATTAATTTTGTGCCTTATTTTCCCTTTCGTCAGCTAGTGCAGTAGAGCAAAGTCTGTAAATTCATAATTTCTGTATTATTTTAAAATGCAAAATAATTTAACATGAAGATTGCGGATAAGATACTATGTCATCTACCGAGACAACTTTGTAATTTTGATAATTGCGAAAGTTATATACTACTTGGAATATATAATAAATATTCTTAAGGGTATAAAATAAATATTCTTAAGGGTGCGGTGGCTGTGAACTCTCATTTAATTTTGTAACCGACCCTACATATTAACATTAATTTTGTGCCTAATTGTATCTAACGTCTGCTAGTGCGATTGAACAAAGTTTATATATTTTATAATGAATATGCCTATTACAGATAAGGCGCTACGCCCTCTATTGAGACAGCGTTGCGATTTTGATAATTGTAAAAGTTATATGCTACTTGGAATATTCTATATACGGAAATTGTCGGGCTATATATAGACCGTTTTATACATAAACGTATCTTCTTTAGGATGTGGTGGCTTTAAACTGCCATTTGATTTAGTGGCCTGCGATATAATAATTAATGTTATACCCGATTTTATTTGGTGTCCACTAGTGCATTAGAGAAAAGTGTAAATATTGCATAATATGTGTATTATTTTAAAATTCAATATAATATAATGAAAATATTTCACGTTTACCATTTATTCGTCCTTTGATGTGTTACGTGTGGTTTAGAAATAAAAAAGTAATTAAAAAAATGAATCAAATTCATTACATATAACTCAGTTTTAATGGAGAGAAATCGTTTCGAGAAACATGCAAGGATTAGACCGAAATCGGTAAGCAAATTGTTGGTAAAATCAGTTATAAATAAACCGATTTTGTACAGGTAAATTACACATATTTAAGTATCTTGTAGGTACTAAAAGAATATATTAATACAGTATCATGAAAATATAAAATATTTACGGGCGTATCATAAAATCGAGAATTTTAATAAAACAGCCGAAGGAATGTGAGGAGTTTCATAAAATATTCAAGGCAATGGACTCAAATAATGTTTACATGTGTTAATTATTTAAATATTGACGAATACTGAAAAATTTCAAATTGAAATTAAATCCTTATTAAAAGTAAAAGTGTGTACTGTGCGCTTGTATTGTATATTAAATAAGTAATTTAAATAGTTAAAAATCAGAAATCAGAATCAGAAACATTCGGAAGCAGATAAGTGAGAAAATCCAATTAAATTGGAGGCAGATAATAGTATCCAAGAACAAAAAAGAACGATTTTGCAGAAAATGATTTTTAAAAATTAAACTGTCGAACAAGTCATTGAGAAAATCAATTTCATTGATAGAAGAAGGGATCACCAAAACTGGACAAGAACCCGGTTTTGGTGATTCTTTTATACGTACATTATTCACAATTATTATACGGTAGAAAACGCATTTTATTTACTAAGGAAAAACTGAGACATAATAAGCACTTTAAAATACTAATAAATAGTACTATTTTTAAAGGAAAATATGCTCTTTCCAAAAAGTTAGACCACAAGTGGATTACTTGTAAAATTTCCTGTTTTGTAATTAATTCTATCATCAAAACTTGAGACTGGCACAATAGAGGATAATAAAGCAAACATCCGCCGAATGTGCAACATTGGCTCATAACTACGTTTTTAAATTGAAGATTTAGGAGTCACTACAAATGCTGATTTAGAATTTAAAATTAAAGCTGAATTTAAGTTATTTTATAACCAAACTTAGTAGATTTATATTGATATTTTTGTTAGGATAATTATAACATATTACATAATGAATTTTACAAATATTTGGTCATTGAAAAATTTATACCCAACCCAAGAAGAAATATTCGTGGTAAAATTAAAAAAAATAATTATGCATTTGTCAGTGAATGACTACTAATTTTATGATATTTTGCTTTTTCACATTTGTAAATAAATATGTTACATAACCAAAGGCACCAAATAAAGTAGGATGAAAAGTATCTAAATCGTTATTGGCATCAGTTACATAATTACTTCATATGAAAGTGCATATTGTCCATCAATATACATACTTATTTTTGGGAATGCTCTTGTTTTTAAAAATAGTTGTGTTTGTTCTCACCTCTTATAATCTCAAGTAGATTTAGATGTTTTATACTACGTTGTGATCATCGTTATTAGTTAATAAAATTCATTTTGCCTGTCTAATAAATAGGCCTTCGATAAAAACACTAATACGAAGATTCATGAACTTTCATATAAATATTAAAATATTCATATTTTTTTAGTATTAGTTATACGCGGATTAATATTATTTATCACTACGGAAATTTCAAGTTTCTGCAGTTTCTGAAAAAAATACCTGTGACAGATTGAGAGACCGACATATGAGTAATGTCATAAGGATCCCGTTTTTATTTTTGCGTTATAGAACTTCAGAAAAAAAAGAAAGTAGAATTTTACCCAAAAGGACATGAAAATCACCATTCAAAATATTTAGCCCATTATATTAAGGAGTTGATGGAAATTGACTAAGGGCACCGTTATTAGCCCTACTAAGACGGAACGACATATATATATATATATATATATATATATATATATATATATATATATATGTATATATGTATATATTTATATGTATGTATATATGTATATATTTATATATATATATATATATATATATATATATATATATATATTGTATCCCGTACGTAATGGATCATCTTTCAATCAAAAATGGAGAATCTCTCCTTTACAGAATTGATCACACTGATTCAACTAAAGCAGAATTAAATACATTTCCACAACCAATTTTTACGCAAATTCAACTGTAATATATACACAGTTAAATGAAACTACGTGATGTAGTATTATTTCTACTTTCTTTAATTTCTTTACCACGACCTAGGTTTCGTTGTATAAAATAATATATTACAACATCTTCAGGTGGGATATTAGCAAAGAATGATTCTTTTCTAATATCCCACCTGAAGATGTTGTAATACAACGAAACCTAGGTCGTGGTAAAGAAATTAAAGAGAGTAGAAATAATGCAAAATTATGTAGTTTCATTTAATTGTGAATAATGAATTTCTACAAAATTAACGCCAAATATATTCAATATGTAAAATATATATTTTTTATGAAAACAGGCAATGGTTTTACCATTTGAAAATTCTTACTAAATGCACAAATTCAAATTTCAAATGTTTGATCAACCGAGTCTTTATGTGTTTTTTTATATCATGAAAGATCGAAGATAGAACAAATTATGAGCAAAAAAGGAAGCACAAAGTTAGATTTTTTTCCTTAAAAACCACAGCAGTCGCCTAAAAATTCTAATGTACACCTGGTAACACAATTAATATTATTATATAATAATTATTAAATAATAATGATTATTAATAATTATAAAAATATTATGAAAAAAAAGAGTGATACATTTTAGAATTATTGCTACAGCATTCCGAAAACATCTTCAAAAAATCAATAAGCTTCAAATAAAGAACAGAGTATGATCTCTTCTCTATGTATGTATATATATATATATATATATATATATATATATATATATGTATATATAAATATATGTACATATAAATATTTAAATACATATGTATAAATATATGTACACGTATTTTGGTTTTGCAATGAATAAACTCAAACTCGTTTCCCCGTAGTCGTAACCCTATCTTAGTTGAAAATATTCTCTGAAGATAAGTCTTCCCACTAAAGAATCTATTACTCATTCCCTGTATTATCTAAGAGTTAATAAATATTGCTAAAGTGAATACTATGAATATTTCTTAAAATACTTCGGCCACTTATAGTTTTCAAAATCTAAATTATCTGTAAACAATATATTTATTAATTCATGTATTTCATCCATAATATATTCTGAACGTAGTTCGAAACTAAAGTTTTTTTTATTATCCTGTTATTTTAAAGTTATTCCCTTTTATATCTTTTCAAATACGTGTTGTGTATTTGATTCTCAATCAGTCATGTAAACTAATGATATTAAACCCATGTTTTATGCCGTCACTGGAAACTTAAAATATTTTGGAGTATATTTCGCTATATACTTAATAATTTTTCGTAAAATTAATGCATATTTTACACCTAGAGACTTCTTTTGATCGTTTTTAATATCCCTTTTATTCAAATTCTTCAATTCAAACATTAATTTATGAATTTTAAAAAACAATTAAATAATAACCCCAGGTTTTTTCAAAAGAAATTTTCCACATTATTTTAATTTCCGCAGAATTTACATTATTTTAGTAGCTCTTTAATCTACGAAGTAAAGACGTTGAAATTACCAATAACAATAATAGCAGCCAACATACTGATTCTCGCCAATTGAAACAAACAAAAATACGATCTACTCGCCGCATCTACCTACAGAGATATAAAGCAACACGTCAGTAGCAAATAATAAAAAAGGCTCGCGTACAATAGAACCGGAAGTGGATACGGCGAGCAGTAATTTTTTTATTGCAGTCAACGGAGGGGAGGCGAATATTTATTGGGCGAAGCTGTCGTGCGTTGCGGGCGGACGTCGTGAGCAGATGTAACCGCGGATTTAAGCTGACCTCGCGACCGGTTACCGCAATGGTCGTGCCGTGTGTGGAAACCTTATTAAATTATTATTATTATTGAGTAGCATAGTATCATTTTGACGTTGGAATTAAATTGCGACCTGTCTAGGTGTTTGTATATGTAGTTTGGTTTGATACAAATATTCGTACAAGTATATAACAATAACTGCCCATTTACTCAACATAATGTTCCCTGTTATAGTCTGAAGAACCCTTATATAGGAGCAGAATAATCAAGCATTTAAAAACTATTATATTATAAAACAAAATTATTACTTATTATACACTATCCCCTCACTATTAAAAAAAGTTAATGAAAAATAAGATTGTAACTCTTCATTTAAAAAGAATAGAAACCAGAAAAATCAAAAAATAGTAACTTTATTTTCGTAAATAAAAACCGTTCACCGTGGATATGCGATACGGTTACAATTCAATAAGAAAAAATAAAACAGGGATAAAATTGTTTCGATTTTCTCAAAAAAATATGAGATTTAAAATCGTTGCTATAATTTTCCTGTAAACTACATAAATTTGTGGTAACCTGTTTTTTCTAAATTTTAATTTAAGCAGTTTTGGAGATGGACTCGACATGTTTTTATGGAATTTTCAGCAATATATCTGTAACTACCTTAAAAAAATCCTCTTTTCAAGTCTTTATAATTCGATTTTTTAATAAATGCCCCCCCCCCATAAATGAATTAAAGAAAACCAAATTTTCATCGTTTATCTTTATAATTTACAAAAAAAATATAATTAACCCCCAAAAATTACTTTATAGATATTTTTGAGTATTAATTATTGTAACGGAGAAATATGCTTATGATTATGTTCAATTTCAAGTTTCTACTGCAAAAAATTATTTAGAAAAACCGATGTGACAGACAGACTGACAAATGGGCAGATTAATATTCTTAAAATGTTTCTTTTTTCCTTTTCATATATACTAAAAAGGTCGCATTTTCTTCTTAGATAAATTAAAAATTAGAAAACCTATTAGATTCATTTGTGCACATATAAATTTGAATTTTTTTTGTGGTTATCCTAACTGGGGCTAATAAGCATGGATTATCTGTTTTAAAGTAAACCATGTTACTAATTTCATTAGATTTCCCCAAACGTTGTTTTCCTATACTGACTTATACAGATCTCGATTCATTTTTGACCGTTTTAATAAATAATTTAAATAATAATATACACGTCCTGGAAAAAATACAACTTTGCACAAATATTCCTTGTTGGAACATTTATATCATATTACGAGACCTAAACAGAGCTCCAATGATGTTAAAACAAGACTAGGTAAGGTATTTTCCCTACTATCGTTATAATGTTTCTACCTAATACCTACTACATAATTATCATAACTTAGTTGTGTAGATACTTAACATCTCTCATATAATGTGATTTACAATAAAATAAAATAATACTAGATAGTCTGTATCCGCTTGGAAATAATTTAATTAATACATTTACAATAACAAAAAACAAAATCTATATTTTACTAGTTTTTTTAAATTTATTCTTTTTTTTCTTTTGGATCGCAATCACATATTGGAACTGGAAACCGAGAAAATAGATATTGTCTTCCATTTATTGAAATAGTTTCTAAGAATAGTATTAATCTACAACAGTTACCCCTTGATGATAACAATGGTTCATGAACTTCAACAGCCACCGCTCAATAACTTACAAGAGCCAATACCCCAAGAGCTTCAACAGCCACCATTTGATGATGTACAACAGTCAATGTACTATGAGCTTGAACAGCCATCGCTTGATAATCTCCATCTGCCAACGCTCCATCAGCTTCAAGAGCCACCACTCTATAACGTACCTCAGCCACCTGTTGATACAGATTGTGCTTACTTTGTTTAATGTACTTCGCCTGCTCCAAAAAGAAGTATTCCAGGTCCCGTAATGCTGCAAAGAGAAATTGTTACGATGAATTCAAACATGATCCCTCAATCTTTAGAAAGGATTAGTGGAATTCACTAGAATAACGTTGAACAGTCCAGTGGCGTTTTAGCCTCCTCGCAATCCATGTCTCCAAAAGTAGTTATCCTGAGTAATGTTCTCTATCACGGTGATTTACCAATCAATAAAAAAATACTAAACATGGCGACAAAAGACCCAAGTAAATATCAACGCAATGTTAATAAATAAAAGAGAATGAAAGGTGAAAATAACCTAAATAAGGTTACAGGCGAGACAAAAAGGCAAAATATAATGAGAAATTCAAGGTAATACGTGATATCCTAAAGCCCGCTCGGTCTATGAATCCTCCATGCAGCTCTTCGTTTTGTAAAAAATCGAAGCTCAGATATTGTGAAACTATTAATGAAGAGCAACGAAACCACCTGTTTATAACTTTTTGGAAGACCATGAATTGGAAGAGCGACGAATATTTATTTGTTCCTATGTTATCAAACTTCTGAAAAAATTACAAAAAATACAACATTATATAAATAAATACGACTATTGAGCCGTGCTTATTTTTTCAACATTCATAATAAACGTTACCAAGTATGTAAGATAATGTTCCTGACTACCTTAGGAGTTAACAACTGGTTCAGTAGATATTGGTTGTGCAATGCCTTCAGACTCAGTGATTTCAACACAAAATTGAAGAGCTCCGAACAAGATTGATGGTCATGAATATTAAAGACTTCCGAAAATGCCTTCGCACTATTGCCGCGCCAGTACATCGCGAGAATATTTAGAACTAGTCTTTCAAAATATGACGCAGTTGTAAAACAAATATAAAGGAAACTGCTAATTTGAGTCTCAACAGTCAATTGGCAGCCGAATATTCGCTGATATATTTTTTAAAGTATATTTGAGTATATTTCGTTCAAAAAAAGTACAGTGCGACGTTTGTTGCAGCCAAAATACTGGAAATATTGCGGATGAAGTCTATGCTAGGCATATAACAAAAAAGGATCGTGCTAAGTGCTTCCGTGGAAGGAAAAACATATTGACAAAAGTAATGCGCAGTCAGGAGCATATCATGTGTTCACACAGGATGGACAGTCTGTTAAGTTGGCCCCATAACTGTAAGCTAGTGCCATTTACCACAGAACTTAATTATGCGTTCACAATTTTACGTTATATAACCTTGCAACCAAAGTCATGTGCTATTAGTTTAGCACGCTTGAAGTATTTGCTTCATGTGTAGTAAATTATTTAGAAATAAATTTGAGTAAAAAATTACTACCACTTATCTTATATTCTGATGGATGCTGTGCTCAAACTTGCAATGTGACTTTAAGTAACACCATATTACGCTTATCCATAGAGAAGAATATTGTTATTACTCAAAAGTACCTGGAGAAAGGCCACACTCATATGAAATGCGATTCTGTACATAGTGCCATAGAGTATAAACTAAAATGAAATGAAATTTATCTCCCGAATCAATACGTGACTATTAGGAAAGATATATCAATACGTGACTATTATGAAATTTATCTCCCGAATCAATACGTGACTATTACCAAAGACTGCTAGGAAAGATATATGTCTATGCATTTGGAATAGTCTTTCTTTATTATTTAATACTAATAAAAACACGATTTATAGGTGTTAGTATTGCTCAACAGGATATCCATATGGTAATACATGTGTTAAACAATGGGTATTTTTTATTTATGCTATTTCGTATTCTATGTACAGAAGTAATGAGTATACTTCTAAATAAGATTTAACATTGTACAGCATGAAGTAGATTGAGAGAAGGTTCAAGTTTTTATTTGTGATGAATGTGTTCAAATTCGTTAGTATGACTTTAAATACATTCACTGTCGCCTAACGTTAAAATCGTATCATGGAGCATGACACGATTTTAGATCAATTCTCATACTGACTCATAACAAGATGTCTTGTCATGAGTCAGTATAAAAATTGATCATGTGCGTTTCAAAAATATATAAAAATCATATAATAAAGGGCTCTCTTGATAGTCATACTGGTGGTCTTATAAGACGGCTACATTTACCTCGAATTATTTATTAAGTGGATATTATGATGTTTTGCGTCGGCGCAAGTCACTTTTTACGCGATGGTTAAATGGTATACTAATGAATTAAATTCAATCATAGTTTAACACATAAATCGAAACTGTTAAAACTAAATTTGTCCTTTCAATGGACCTTACATTCATTAAATACAATAGTCTATATATCTGTTATGCCCTATAACGAGGAAATTAGTGTCAATAATGTGATAATTAACATCACATTCACGATATGCTCGTGGGTCCAAGATTACTCCTCATTATCTGAATTGAAGACGCTTTGTAATATCCATTTATTAATACCCAATTAAATTAATTCGCAAAAATGGCTATTGTTAAATATAATCAATGAAAAAGAAATCTTCTAGAGATTTAAAAATATCATTGCAGGATCTACGGATAGAGGCCTCCTAGAGATTTAAAAATAACATTGCAGCTATAATTCAATATGCCAACTAGGTCGAGATATAATAATATTATAATAAAGAGCAAAAGTTATTATATAGATGCATAGTTAATATTACCGTTTCCATAGTAGTTATCAGACCTTAAAGAAACTTGATAAAATAAGTTAAATCCTAATTAAATGAAACTACGTGATGTAATATTATTTCCATTTTGTTTAATTTCTTTACCACGACCTAGGTTTCGTTGTATTACAACATCTTCAGGTGGGATATTAGCAAAGATCTGATCTTTGCTTCTTCTAATCTTAAAGAAAGTAGAAATAATACTACATCACGTATTTTCATTTAATCGTAAATAATGAATTTCCACAAAATTAACGCCAAATATATTCAATAGTTAAATCCTAATAAAAATATTACTGTAAAAAGGTCATGTTTAATTATAGAAAACTTAGCCGTAAAAATAAAAGAGGTAAAAGTAGTAAATGGCTAGCAGAATTTTGTTAGAAAAGTGAAAATGAGTGAGTTAGAGTTTTCCGTCTAGGTTTATTGAAGATTCAATTTTTCACTGCATTAAATTTGTCAGGAATTAATCCTTATGTTTCTCTCGCGTTGCCATTTGACAATTCTTATATAACCGTTAATTTTGTTTACATATATAACTCTAGTTCTTAAGTTCTAGTTAAATTTACATAACTTGGGTTCTTAAATCGATATATATTGGAAAATAATTCACCGCGGCAACATCCAATATAAAGAGAGGTAGATATAATACTCAATAAATCTAGACATAAAGTTCTAACTCACTTACCTAAATTCCCTGGCAAAATTCTGCAGGAACTCGATTCATTTTATTTGACTACATTCTACCGTTAACTCTTCAAAGAGACACTCGGCCTTCTTTAAAGAACTTCAAAAGGTTCTCAAATCTACTGTACTTTTTGTTTTTTTGTTTTCTTTTTTCAATGTATATTACCCGATTTTTCTGGCAATTGTCTGTCGGTTGGGACGATTATTTTTTTCATTTAGAAATTTATACCATTGTTGCATTCTGCTAGAGATTTTTGAAGTCAGTGTCAAGTGATATGTAGCACTCACCTCTGCGCGTGTGTAAGCATGTACGTGAAGAAAGAAGACAATCATCGACTTGGCACTAATTCCTAAAATCTTTAGCCATAGCAGTATTTTGTCATTTTTTTATATAGAAACGATAGATTACTGCAAATCTTTTAATTATTTTCATTATTTTATACTTCCAATACATATTTTATCGATGGATATTTAAGGTCGGTTAGATTTTTTAAAGTTTTTTATTATTTTTCATATGACAAATATTTTTTGGGTGACTGTGCAGCTAATTCTATATTTTAGTAAATTCAATAACAAAAATTTCGGTACTAAAATTGTTAACTATTTCTTCTCTTGTAGCGAATTGATAGCACCTTGATTTTTTTTACGAAATCCTTTTCACAAACCAATAAAAAGTGGATTTTTGATTAACTGAAATACAAAATGTTTTTGTCCCTTGTGTATTTTCTCTCATTATTACTTTTTGCTTAAGAATATATATATATATATATATATATATATATATATATATATATATATACACATACATATATATATATATATATATATATATATATATATATATATATATATATATATATGTAATTAAATCTCCACTCATTTGCATTTTATTAATATTTAATTTTTAAAATATTTATTTAAATTAATTTTCACAAATTTCGACTTTGCATATTTGAAAAAAATTAGTAAAAATAATTACCTTACAATGTACAATGCCGAAAATGTAATACTAATACCCAATATCCCAAGAGTAATGGAGATAATCTTCATCTCGCAAGATCGTTAAAAGCGTTATTGTTAAGTTGATCCATTGCAGTAATCCGTGACCGAAATACCAATAGCTTGGTATAGTGAAGTAGAGTGCCGGCCGTGTGCACCGTCGGCGCTGAGCCTCGGGATCGAATTATGTACGTATTACGTTAAATTGTTATTTCGCATCGAAATTCCAATGTAACTGATGCCATAACGATTCATTCTTCAGTGCAGTTTGGTGTCAGATAAACGATTTCGACATTGTATAATTTTAAGCACTATTTGCAACGCAATTAACTGCTGTTATGTTAAATGAGATTAAAAGTACCTATAGAGAATACGGATATCGCATCAACAAGTTTTTATAAAATTATGAATCCAGCTAGCGTTTAAGTTTAATATTCAATAGAAATAAGAAATTCATCTTTGATATTTATGTATAAACAATATTAATGTAAGTTTTAAATTCACAATTTTTATGTTGGCATCGTAGTTCCCTCTACGTTGCTCCTAATCTCTCCGCTGCCTCTTATATTTTCCAATTAATATGTGCAAATTATTTAATTATTTTTGTAATTAAAAAAAATGCACATGTTTACCAAAAAACTTACCTTAAGTACTGAATATTTTCTTTAAAATTAATTAAATACCATTCATTAACTCTAGGTGTGTGTGTGAATAAAACAATATGCAAATGAACAAGAAAAACTAAATATATACAACAATATATAAACTTATGTATTACATCTGAACACAAAACGTTTTCTGCTGACAAGTTAAATGTACCTTAAATGTATGAATATATGAGTATTTAATCATTAAATATAAAATTGTTTCCCCAGGTTTGTTTCAGATAAAAAAGAAAAATTTTAGCAAATGGTCTTAAGTAAAACGAACGATGTGAACAATAATACTGCTGTATGTGTTATGATTAGTGAAATAAACTATTTCGGAGATAAAAGCACCTAATCAAATTGTGGTAATACGACATTTATGCTTGCAGCATTCAAAATGAGCCCTCTAATTTTCTATTATTAATATAACAGAATAATTTTTTTAATAGCTCTTCATAAAAATAAATATTGTCACACTCTAAAATATATAAACACAAAACGCGGATAAAAGGGAAAAAACGTTAGTCATAGAAAGAAAAGATATTATACACTGAAGGGGGAAAATTGTGAAACCCATTTATGTGTCGACAAAAATTAAAAAATAACAAAAAACGGTCCAACTGTCCACAAGTAGTTTTAACAAAAAATAATGCAATGCTTTGGAGTAAAATGTATACACTTTCACATTCAATACATTTTTTATGTTATATAAATATTAAAAATAATTTTATACATTTCAATATAATAAAAAATATACCTTTTTCGACTCAGGAATTTACGAAGTGACAATACTTGATTAAAGTAACGTAAATTTTTTAATCCTATTTACAGAAAGATGATCTGTCACTGCATCTTTAATATTTCTAGAATATTTTTCTAAATTTCATGTATTCAAAATTTTCTTTCGTGTACGCTTTCAAAAGGTCTTTTATATCGTAGTCGATTTTTCCTGTTAAGGGGAATAACTTGTTCATTTCCTAACTCCTTATCAATTTTAACTATTAATCAATGTTTTTTCAAAAGATATATTTTTCATTTTGTTCACATATTTACCGCCATGTTTTTTAAACTATTATCTAGATTCGAATTTTAATGGAACACTCCATTTCATAAACAATTACGTAACAAATTAATTATGTGACATAATGGGTTAAATTTTGCGTCATTTTCTTTCATAAATATGCCATAGCCTATAAATTTCGTTCGTATTTATATTTAGAAAAATAATACACGCAATTAAATGTAGGATTATAAATGAAACAATAAAAAAAATTTTGTAATTTCTTCAAAACGTAATTTAAGAACTAGTCAAATAAATGATATTTTTGGTAAAAAGATTATGCATTTCTAACGCTATAGAATGAATAAGTAAAAATAACGATTCAAACATCCATCCTCCATAAACTTTTCGAAGTGAAAACCTTATAAGAATATATATATTCGCTAATTCTCTCCATGACCGAAGCCCGACCTTCTTTAATACACAGCAAAATCTAAATTTTCGCACTGCGCTCTCCAAATAAGTTTCATATTGTTTGTCTCATGTTAGTGCCCCTATTTCGACCGCTGCCTTATTCATAGGATTTGTATGGAATCGAAAGGTAAACTTTTGCAAAGTGCCACTGACTTTACGCAAATATTTTATTCAACAATATAAAGCAAATGTTATTGTGTAGGGATAGGACCCGACGATATTGTGGAGGAAATTCAATAGAAAGTGATCAATCAAGGCTACACAAACTGTAAAAAATTTTACACCTATACGTTACTCACCACTTTGCGTATTTGCTGGCATGTGATTAGTATTCTTCAGGATAAAAGATATTGGATGTTTATCTTCATGACATGAAGTCGAATAATTAGACAAACACACCAAATATATATTAATAGTAAATGTGGAATAAAAATGGTAAATATGTGTATGAAAATATCGCATTGAGTAGAACCTACTAAAGAATGGCACCAAAATAAACCGGGTTTGCTTGCAAGCGAGCACGCTAAGTGAAACTGACTTTTGGATGAATACACTGTAAAAATCAACTTCTCCTTGCTGGGGACTTTATCTCTGTTAGATATTTATTATCATTGCAAAGCACAATTTAAGGAAAAACTACAGTATATTGAATTCAATAGACAAATCCTCGGAGTTAATGAAATATGCGGCATGAACACTATTTCTCCTCGAGAATATGTGTTAAAAATAGTGGCCTCGACTCCTTTGCTATGTAGAGTTTTGACTTGCAGCCTAATGGCATGACAGAGTTTCGGCGATTTTAATTTCTGAGCAACGTCATGCATGTGCTCATACAAAGTATAAGCAAAAGTACGGAAATACAGCATTACAATACATCAATTTTCTCTCCTAAAAATCTTCTAAAAAATTATAGCCCTTTTATAAACACACATGGATATTCTTGTGAAATATTATTGTACTTATCTCATTTTAGTCTAAATATTGGAGTGGTGCTAGTCAACGTGATCACCCGTTATTCTTAAAAGTACAACGTGAATTCAGGAGGTTAAAACCTTCTAATGAAAATGTCAATATACTGACTGGTTTCAAAGAAATTAATGGAACATAAAAATGAAACGAATCAAATGCGCTGATGAAATCGCCGCAGAGAATTGGAATAGTTAGTTGTTTATTATTCATCATACGATATACTAGCATTTACTGAAAGAGTAAAAGTTGTAACTCTGGTTCAATTTATAACAATATTTGAAAGCGTTAAGATGCAATAGCTTACTTAAAAAATCGTAAGACAAATATAAATCCAGTAATAAAAATATGAAATTCATACTTCATCAGCAGTTTTTCAAATCAAACATGATTTCTTTTCCAAAATTTAAAAAGTACATGCGTTTGTATTTTTTTATTGTACTGACTCTCGATAGACGTGCAAAATAAAAAACAATGCTAACTATCATACGCTCAAAATTAAAGACAATGTTAACAATAATTGTGCGTAAAAAGTAAAGAGAAACACATTAAAAACTTACTTACATGAAACTTACTTCTAAGTATACAATTAAAAACGTTTCATGATGTTAAAGAGATTTTTCAATTATTTACCGACGAGGAAAAAATTTACCTACTTACCAGTTCTAGTATAAATAAATTTACCAAAAATTTCATTAATAAAAGGAAATTGAAAACCTAATAGGCTTGAAATTGGACGACTTTGAAATGTTTTTATTTATCTGCGTCTTTAAAAACCATTTTTTATTTGGCTGGACAAATTTTCAAAACTTTATCCGTTGCTCTATTCAATTTTGATAAAAAAATAACTTACGAAAGTGTAATGAGCTAGCCACTATTATTAAGCTCTTAAGTGTTATCCATACACATATATTTGCGAGAATGATTTTAGGTCAAGTTATCTTTGCTTTGTAATTAATTATTGGCCTTAACACTAAATAGGCTCTCAACCATATTAGTTATTTTTCTGACTCATTAAACTAAAAGTTCGGACCCAACTTCGTAACTAGCAGAAATAATTCATAAATAGTTTTGCTTTTAACGGTTATACTTTTTTCTGTGTAAAATATTAATTTGTTAAATTTTTTTGATCGCGAAAATAATTTTTAATTTTAAAGGTAACAAAAGACAATTATTCAGAATAACCCACTTCTCGACTCATTTATAAAATCCAAAATAAAAAACTCAATACTATTCTTAAGTTATCAATAAATCAAATCTTATTTGAATACAACGTTTTGCCATTAAAAGGAAAAGTTTAAAAACTTGCGAAGAAATCTTGTCATTCATCATCCATTCGATTAAAAGGGTTCAATAAAAAAGCTTGATTAAGATATACCAATAATAATTTAAAACGCGACGAAAGTGCGGACAAATTCATTCACAGACAAGCCATACGTAAATTAAAAAAAAATTTTCCGGATCTCATCCCGGGTATCTCAATATTTGAATTATAAATGCCGAAAGTTTGGCATAACGATTTAAATAAAGCCCGGTGCCACGCCTCGGGATAAGTAAATCTGCATTTTGAATAATTGAAGAAACCTCCGAACGAATCTGTTGACTGTGAAAGAAGAGTGGCTTATGAAAAATATTATTAAGGTTTCGTGTCGGTCGCTGCCATTTAGCCCTCTTCTTATTTCAGTAGGGCTGTCGGAGGCAGGCTATTCGAATGTGCGAAATCAAACTAGCTAGAACTATCTCATTGGCTTTTCATCTCGAATTCAAATTATATACAATTTATCCATTAAGTAAAAGAAGAAATATTCAGTATTGCTAGTTGCGATACTTATACTATGCGTGATAATACTTTTAAAAGCAATCTTAAAAAATTTAAATTTTTCCGAAACATATCTGAAAATTAGCATGACTGAATAGACTTTAAAATTTTTAGATTTAAAAATTTTAATCCATAAATTTTCCAGCAATTTCTGAAATATCAATCGTTGGCCGTCGATAGTTTTAAAGAGCGCTACGTTCAAGTTAGCAATTAAGTATTTGTTGGTGAAAAACAAATAAAATGTAGAAATACGTAAATTCTATTTCTAGTGAAATAAAAACGACGTAAAATGCGGTATATGCACAATAATAACTTCTATAAGTAACCTAACAATAGTTTCAAATATTCTGCTATTAAGTATAAGCAATATCTTAAAATCTTGTTATTACTAGATCTAAAATATTTCTGTCGACTTAACTTAATGAATAGCACCGATTCGTGATTAAATGATTTAAAACAATTTTAGTCACATTTGACACTTATTAATATTCAAAGTTATCACCTTAAGTGTTGGTGACAGGAGACGTTTTTACAAATTATTTTAGCTCACAGTTAAACCACCTTTTCTTAGGTTGTAATATCCATTCGTTACGACTTTGCTACATGTATCGTGGTCGGGTGATCATCTCAATATAACGTAAAGCGTATTGTGGTACAAGCTATGGAAGTATGGTCGTAGGTACAAGCTATGGAAATTTCGTCTTCAAAATTTGACAAATTCGGCAAATATGTGTTGGAAATAGTATTCCACCGACGTCTAGATTCTGGGAGAAATTCGTATCGTAAAATAGTAGTTCTAAATTTGTTTAACTAATACAAGATAAATATCACAAATGACAATGCAAAATAAAAATTATTTGAATATAATATGAAGTTGAACATATACATAGCAATTTTTATTGGAAGTTTTAAAAAATTAGAAACGCTTATTTTAATATAGAATCCACTATAAGTTCAACCTATCCAGCAACACTATGGCAACCGGCAACACTATCCAGTGGGCTTATCACATGAGTTAATATAAGACGGCATGTATATTAGGTGCCAAACTATACTAGGTTAGCATCTAATATACACCAATGTTCTATATTTCGAAATAAAACCAAATTATTTATATATATATATATATATATATATATATATATATATATATATATATATGTATGTATGTATGGATGTGTACACACAAATATACAAAATAATATATATATATATATATATATATATATATATATATATCTATAATAAACATCACTAGATTTCCTATTGAATTTACGGAACAATATTTACGGACCTATATTACAGAACTTTTGAATGAGACTAAGGGAAACTTGTCTGTCACATTTAGATAAAAAAGAGGTAGCGTCGAAAAAGTTATGAAAACTTACGAAAATCGTTCATAAAATTATTTGTCGATAATACTTGAAAAATAATATAATAACAGAGACTTAATTGTAGTTAGAGAAAAAGGATGGTATTTATATTAGTTTTTACATAAAATCAATAATGTTATTGAGATTGTCTCACGAGAGGTACTAATACTAAGAAATTCATCTTAAAGTAATAAATCTAAATAATAATAATAATAAATAATAATAATAAATCGTATTTCATTTACTCATTCTTATCCATATACACGAGTAATGAAAATGTGAAAAGTTCGCTTAGAAAAAGTTGTTTAAACAAAAAAGTTGTTAAAATACATTGTTTTTGAAAAGATTTATTATTATAATTATTTATTTACTTATTTCTTCGAAACTCACAACTTATGGATTCAGACACGACAACTTATGGATTCACCCAAAGCACCGTCGTCGGCCTGTGGAAGAATATACTATCAAATCGTTCAATACCAGCAAAATACAAAAAGATCAACTAATAGGATACAAAAATAGTAACAATAACAAATAAGACAGGAACACACTATTCGAATAAATATTATTTTAACTAGTGATCAATCGGAAATCACCAAGCAATTCCACAAACCCATTCCTGAAGCAGTCAACGGAGCAGAAAAAATACCTCGACTGGGTGTATCTCGCAACACTACACTAAGTAGTGTGAATGCAGGAAAAACAAGTGAATACTCTACGATATTCGTATGCACTCTAGGCAGGTGTTATAAATTATGACATCGATCTCATGTTCAGTGAGGAGAAGCATTAAGTGCTACTAAACTCAGTTTCCGGAGGTAATCAACATTATGAATGAATAATTTTAAAAAATGCATGACCAAAAGCAAATCTCGTCGGAATTGAAGGGAATTTCTCCCAACCATGTCCTTTATCAATTCGAAAGCGCAAAAGTAAGGAAAATACCCATGCATTTTAAAATACGAAAATCGAATGAACTTTTATAGTATTTTCTCCAGCATGAAGATATAAGTAGCTTCATAGGGAAAACAGCTGATTATATCCGTTTCAATAATACTGCGGGTCAAGGAGTTAAATAAAGCAACGATACATTTGATATGATGAAAGCCATTACACCAAATGCTAGCAAGCTTTTTGTCAGGTTTTGATAATATAATTGTGAAATGTGAGGTGATTATCCATAATTATGGGAAACCTCTAACTGAGAGATAACTATGATGACACCTCGAAGTCATAACCATGCACGAGGGGAAAATGTAAGCGAGAATATATCATCATTGTACATTTGCTTAAATTAAAACAGTCTTTTGGTATACTGAATCAATATCATATTAGAACAGCTCACAATTAGATAGATTATTAATAATTAAAAAGTGTTTTATTTCATCGCCAAACAAAAGGTTGAACAAATCATCCATCGTAATGAGAAATAGAAAGTACGAGTAAACCCACATTATTACCTAAGGTGGCGTTAAAATCCGTTCACAGTTCAATCCAGTACAACTTAGATTTATATTTCATTAAAAATGGTGTTAAAATTTTAAAAAGCTATTAAGATATTTGTTCAATTGTGCCACTTCAAATTTATGGAACATAATTGTTTTCTCCTCTCTTTTTTTTAAACTATTAAAACCGTACTTTTTCAAGTACGGTTTAAATGTTTTTTCTGTTAATTTTTTTAATCCTATTCAAATGACCGGTTTAAATTCTGCTGGGTATTTATTTTCATTATTATTATGTAACTTGGATAGTTTGGACAATTAACTCAATTTAGTTGAACAACACAATTTTTCCCGTTCTGATTATGACAAAAAAACGAAAATCCGAAGATAAATTGACACCGCGAAAGTTATATATTTTCTGCTACTTTAAAATTAAAAGTGTTTGAACTCGTCAGATAAAAGGAAATTATTTAAACAAAAAGATAATGGACTATTTTAATCTGAAGCTATCAATTGCAGTTCCGCAAACTGACACAATTGCCGAGTGACGTTTCATCTGAGGGGGACGGGAGTTGACCGGCCCTACCGTTAGCTGATAGTGATTGATGTCTCTCCAATACCAACTCACTTCCGCCAGTTCCGCTGTCAATGGAACGACTTTATAAAAGTAACATACTGCACGCTTAACATATTTTTAATTTTTACATGAATAATATACGCTTGGTACTCAAATGTTGTCTTGTGTTGTCGTGACTTTATTGCTTAACGTCGTCAGATAGGATGAAACTAATTTAATCATGAAATAAACTATCAAATAGTAATCACGTTTAAGTATGTCGTTTGCAACCAGTTGTCGCGTTTTAAGAGTATTTCTCTAATTCATGCACATTTCACAAAAACGCATCCTATTCAATACGCTTATATTTAGCCCCTAAGAAAACTCCATGTGCACTACCAAAAGTTTAAAACACAGTTACAAAACTATAAATCAAAGTCAGATGGAGCATAAAAAATAACTTTTATAATCAGCAACTAAAGAATATTGCGTATTTCCGCTTTTCATTCATTTGTTCGTCATGAAAAAAATTCAAAAACTTATCCGCGCGGCTACCCCAACGGGCTCGCCAAGTCTTCCATGGTAAATAAAAATATTTCTTGAACATGGTAAATTAAAATATAATTAAGTTATATTATGTTTTAACGTCTATTTTTTGCCAATGGTGACGGTTATATCAAATTCAGTAACTGATATGCGATATTAATTTAAGTGAATAAATCGGAAAATAATACCTGTTATTTTCGTTTTGCAAACTTTTAATTTACTTTCCTAGCGCTTATCAAAGAAAGAAATAATCCTGCGGATCTTTGTAGTTCATTTTTGACAATTCGAATGACTATTAAATAATCCCTCGGGTAGTAAATTTGTTCCCTTATACGAATGAGGACCATACGTAATTATATCTAGATGATTGTAAACCGAAGTAAAGTAACACCATGGTGGGTGATGTAAATTCACGAAATATTTTAAGCCATCTTTTATAGGTAAGTTGTATAAAATTGTAATAATGACGAGAATAATAAAACTGTAGATGTTGCCTGAGATAGAAGACGTTTAATACACTTAAGAAAAACTAGTTAAAGGCACATAATATAGTAATTGAACACAAGAAAATTGTTTTAGTACTTTTGCCTATTTTTCATTTTTTCTGTTGGTGTGTGTTTTTTGACATGCGTAACGTAAAAGTTTCTAATCCAATTTAGATTGATTTTGTCGCATTAATTCGGATAACGTTAATCACGTAAAAACTACTAATTCAATTCAGTTGAATAACATAAAGTCTACGTGATGTAGTATTATTTCTACTTTCTTTAAGTTCTTTACCACGACCTAGGTTTCGTTGTATTACATATTTAGGTGAGCTATTAGCAAAGATTATTTTTCAATATTATCTTTAGATTTCTTTAGATTATATTTGCTAATAGTACACCTGAAGATGTTGTAATACAATGAAACCTAGGTCGTGGTAAAGAACTTAAAGAAAGTAGAATAATACTACATTACGTAGTTTAATTTAATTTTGAATAATGAATTTCTACAAAATTAACACCAAATATATTTAACATAAAGGTCGTAAACACTTATATTTTATTTCATCTGTATTGGTGTACTTCTTCAAAAGATATGCGAATTTAGTATTTAATAAAAATTATTTCCTTTACATTAGCACAATAACGATGAAAAAGGCCTAGCTACTCAATAGAAAGTAATTACACATTTTCATAATAAATATATGTACACATTAATCGAAGGTGCTACGCGAATTTTAAATAGCACAACGAAGTTTTGCTCCGGGACTTCGCCAAAATGGGCAAAGCCAGAGGTGATATATGGAATGGTACGGGAGGAGTATATACTCAAGTAAGCTATCTGAATGCAGACAAACGCATGAAGGCCGATCTCGTTATTAGCATCATCTGCACATAATATTTTTTTTGATATTGTAATATATAACATTCCACATAAGCTTACTCTGTTTCTTTAAATTGTCCAAAATTTGAATCTGTTGACAAAATTTGGAATTTATTAACCTTGTAAAATTTAGCGTAAGGATGTAAAAACTTGGTTGTCACTTACTTCATTGTCTACCCGCAATAAAACTGTAAAATTGGCGTATCTGAACACAGAAGTTTTCTACAAAAAAAACATAAAAGGACCCAAAAAAGTAATAGAACACAAATAGATTTTCTTTGTAATGTTTGTCCGTTTGTCCGTGAACCTATTTATTTTTGCATAAAGAGCAGATAAAAAATTCTTTACATTTGTTATTTATGAATTTTACAGGATAACATAAAGGCTACGTTGTATTTTAATCGACCAACTAAAAAGAAGATATTGCAAACTGATCTCAAAAATTTTAAATCATTTTTCATCAACATGAAAATCAAAATATTTAGCGTTACCTAGTTTTTAATTTTAAATCTTAAAATCTCTATAAATGAAGACTGATGTCTGAAATTCTATTTAAGATATTTCTCATTAATTAATCAATAACATTTGCAAAACCTATTTATAAATAAAAAAGCGTTAGCATGCGTTTTGATGTAAAATTTATTTTTTGTTGTACCCTTTAAGGTGGTTTATTAATTTGATTTTAAACTATTTAAGTAATGTTTCTTTAAAAACGGGGATGGTTTTTTCTGCAGGTAACTGTGGATTTAAAATGACTAAGAGTAGTCATTTTGGTTTGTTTATATAATATCCATTATCATCGTAGTTGTTGGGTAGACTACAAGGTTTATAACCTTGAACGGTTACGGCGCAACACGAAGACATGGATTCGATTCCAATGCTGCTCGTCTAGTGAAACTGGAATAATGTTTGTAAAATGCCACACACTAATGACGATCAGCAGTCCCACTGCACTGGTGCAAAATATTACGCACCACGATCGTCAAGGTAGAGTTGCGTTTATGGGCACTAGCTCCAATGAGCGGGCAATGGAGAGAGATAGACTTTATTTTTTCATTATCTTTTTATATTACAATAATAAATTAGTAATCATAGGAAAGGTTAATATTTACAGAAACACTTACGGCAGATAAGATGGAAAGATTCATAGAGGCTTTATAATTGTTGAAAAATCAAGTATTATTTTGAAGAGCATTATGTACATAATTCAGCCAAGTTTGAAAATAAAACCAGTTAATAGAAATATTAGTACTAAATTCATAATCTTTACACTAGTTACTTTAGGCCAATATAAGATAATAAAGGAAATAATAAAAACTATAATTAAACTCAGGTAAAGTAATTTTAGAATAATATAAGGTAATAAAATCCATGACGTGCCAAATAATTATGTGAAAACGAAAATTATTTTATCAAATTCCGAATATACTTTATTCATACTGTTTTATAAAACCTGTATCTGTGTCTGGCCAAATTTATAATGACCTAATATCTATATAAATAATCCTAATATCTTCACTTCAGTTTTAACTTTCAGTATTTTGTTGCAACGATAATATATTTCAAGTCAAGCTGACTACCGGCATTGTATTATACTTGTGTGTATCGTACTGCTTAATTAAGATAAAGTTACTATATACCTGTGCTGACTTCCTCGCGTGGCATGCACACGATTGTATGCAATTTTAAAAGCAATTAGTTTAAAAGCTTAGCGGAGAGCTGATCTAGTTTTCCGGTATCACGATTCATGTTATGTATACATATAACTGTATGCATTGTATGGTAACTTTACTGATGTTCGTTGTTATAAATTTGGTGTATTTAAAATTGAATATAAACAAGAAAAGTACTATGTTTAACCTATCAGGTTTTATGCCTGAATACATTTTAATCACTTTTTTCCCTTATCGATTCAATATAATTCACTTACCCATTGTTTATTTTCGATACGAGATCGTCTTTCAGTCATAATCCTCAGTATTTTTCTTCCAATTCGATCATGAACATAGCAAACAGCTATTGACATGAAGATGAAAAAGGCAACTTTTTTACGCTTCAATGAAGTATATAAGTACTATATTTATAGGTCTTATTAGTTTTTGTATTTCCTTAGGACAATTTTTTCAATGGTTATCACATATTTTGTATTGAATTTGAAGTGTTGTTTTAGATAAACTCGATTTAAATCATGTAATTAATGTCTAAAATTATTTTCTACCAAATACATTGCTTTTCTAAACAAGATAATATGAAAATTGTTTCTTCTTGATATAAGTTATGTCTAAATTTTTTATAGTTAATTATATCAATATTTCTAAATCTTAGATTTTTCTATGAGGTTTTAATTCATAATTATTCGTAGTGTTAATTGTATAATGTTCTACCTTGATATTTACATTTTATTTCAAGTAAACCAGCAAAATGGCAATATTCAAAATAGTACACTTTAATTGCTATATATATTATATGTTTATATATATATATATATATATATACATATATATATATATATATATATATATATATATGTGTGTGTGTGTGTATATATATATATATATATATATATATATATAGGAAAAGAAAAAGTAATTCAGAAAATAATATATTTTTTATTAGCATTAGATTATTCATTTTCTAATGGCGCTTCATAATTATTGCAAATATTCAAATGATTCTCGTGAATGTAAGTTATATGCACATTAATTATGATTAATTATGACCTATTACAAACAAAAAGCTTCCGTTATTATTAAAAATGATCTTTTTTCCCGATATATTTCATATGTGTAAAATGTATTACAATAAAGGCCCTAAATAATCAAAGGATTAGTTTCTTCAATATCCGCATCGAGGATTATTTTATAAAAGCTATGAAACTGATTTATTTTAAGAGTATTCATGAACAATAACTGACTTAATTCTTTTTAATATTATGATCATAATATATTGATATATAACACAATATAATAGGGGTGCAATAAATTGTTGTTAATTTAGATCGAATTCTAACATAAATAATTGTAACTATTGTCCTTTACCCAAAAAGAGCAAGATTATTACGTCATTTTATACAATAAAATGTAAGTTTTTTAATATTCCTTGAAGAAAATTACCATAAATGGGTGTATATATATGTAATATATATTTATATGTATATGTATATATATATATATATATATATATATATATATATATATATATATATTTACCTTCACACTAACTTACTCTATTTTAAAGATTTAATTATTTAAATTATAATATTTAGTGCTGACTTAAAAAATCCATCTTTTTTATTTTAATCATGTCAAATTTTCTGTTTAGAAAAAAAAAAGAACCAAAAGTTGATAACGAATCTCCAACTGTATAATATATCGTCATGTCATTAAAAAGAGCAAATTAAAAATACGCTTATAGTTACGTATTAAGGAAGAACAAATAATTATTTTATACGGTTTAAAAAAAAAAGTTGAAATTAATACCAAATTTAATCATTTCTACTACTGTTTCATTCGTTTTAGAATTCGTTTATTCAATAATTGTGAAAATAGTATTTTATGTGCTATGTGCTATAGTGTATATTTTATGTGCTATAGTGTGCAGCTAAGTATCATTCCCGATATAGACCTGTATAAATTCAAAATATGATCCACGTCTTTTGTAAGTATATTAGAAGCAATTTAATATTATATAAATTTGAAGCCATCTACAATGAAAAAAAAATTTGCTTTAACTATAAATTCACTTTGCCGATCCCATAAATCTATCATTACCGAAAAATCAAAGCTAGAGTTGGCACCTATACAAAATAATGCTCAATCACTACCTACAAATTCAACTATTTGTTGAGTCCACGGTGACCTTAACCGATTTAAAAATATCAAATCATTCAATGCTAAATTGAACTATCGAGCTATGAAAGATAACGCTCAATCAGTACTTACAACTACAACTGTTTGTTTAGTTTACGGTGACATTGATAAATGTACATAATCTAATAAATCAAAGAACTAGGCGGACTGTGGATAAAAAATTTATTAAAACAATTTAATTTCACATTAATCACGAGAATAAGTAACCGGTTCCCTTTACTGGACATTGGATATGAAACAATATTTGAGGGTAATAATACATTAAGGGTAATATTTTCACAAAATAAAATTACGTGCTTTACTTCTAAATATAGATAAATTATAAGAGATATAAGCAAAGATAAATTAAAATGTTTCACAAATGAACAATTTTGCAGTTTAAACCCCATAATATACGGGCAATGACACCTCATTATAAGATTTACATTTGCGTATTACTGATCAACCATGATAAGCTAATTCAACTCACTTCTTACAAAATAAAACTGTTCATAAATTCCCATTGTATTGATAACCATAACAACAGCGCTTTGAACAAACTGTGCTTGCGGAAAAATACTTCATCTCTGAAAAACTGGGTCACAGCCTTCCCGGAAGTAAAAACATCCCTCTTATCGTATGATCCAATCAATTGCCATTTTACGTACGCTCTTTGCACAAACCAATTAATTAAGCGCCCAAATATTGGGAAAATCCTTGATTGTGGGACTTAATTTCCGGTATTGGAAAAAACATTTTATTAAATCGTATTCCATTAACCCTTTAAGGATCACATGCTGATGTTTATTACAAAATTAACTTAAAATAGGATAAAACAAATTTTGTCAGGAGTAAAGAAGTGATGAAAATTGTATTTTCAGAAACTGAGAAGTTGTGTTTGTTAATTCAAATTAAAAGCTAATTAATTTGGATATATTATTTCTCTCAAGACTTCTAAATTTATATTTCTTAAACTAAAATGAATTTAAAAAACGCAAAACCGAATGAATATCCTTATTAAAATAATTCAACATTTCTCTTTGATCCGCAATTAAATTTTACACAGAAGGCGACGCACAATCAAAAGAATAAACCCCGCACCGCTGCGCGAACTCCACGGCCGTGTTTTGCGGAAGTAGTTTTCCCGCGCCGCCAGTAACGTTCGTAATTTATGATATGCCATTCCCGGGAATATTCCCCTAGGTGGAAACATTTCCGTCAAGTGTCCGGACACTTTTCCATAGCCAGGAATTAAAAATTCCATACCCTTTGAATCTCCGACGTTAAATACAATTAATAGGTTTCGTAATGTTTAGATATGTAGAACTTTGTGATTTATGTTAGTCAATATCATGCAATAAATTTCCAGTATGTTCTCTGCCTGCGAAAATGTTCCACATATGTTCCCAGGAATATTTTCGAGTAAATTTCCAGTAGAATTATCCTCGAATCTTACACAGAGAACTGTTGAGATAATGTGTTTATGAAAAATAATAATCGATTTTAAAATTATTCAATAATTCTTATTAATTGACAATAAACATATTTTTTATTGGCTATAAGGTATCGGCTAATGGATAACACCTTTTTTACCTTTTATAGCTTCCAAATCTACCAATATTTCGAATTCGGAATCATAATCTGTCGGAAGTTCAGAATTTGAGCCTGAATTGTTACAATGGAATGATCGGTAATTTGTATTGGAAGTGATTGCTATATCTTGAATATTCACCAATTGATGCGTTTCTTGTCTTCGTCATCGAATAATTTTCCAATTATAGGCTATTAGACATATTTTACCTGCTCTTTCTGCATCTAAGTTATTTATTTTTTTTTTAAATGTTTAAACTGACTGTCTATTCATCTATCGATATTAAAATCACAATTATAAAAGATATTTCTGATCACAGTTGTGCTTTATCTCATCTTGATATTGACTTATTTCATCTTGACAACAATTAACTGATGAAATGCGCTAGCTAATTTCTCCAGCGGTGGCTGGTATATACGTGGCGGATGCCAGCTTGACGAAACTTTGCAATGGCATGGGCTCGGCAATAAATAGTAATTCATTTTTAGTCACAAAATTAAAATTTTAAATTGAATCTGTGTGGTTCTCTGAATACAAAGGCGGGTAGATGGAGTCGAGAGAATTCTACTAAAGCTGTGATTATATGTGTCGTCTACTTGGATGGAATCTTTGGATAATACAGTTTTTGCTTGGTTTTTGGTTGTCAGTACGATCATTAAATAGTAATAATGCCATTTTTAATTGAGTTCATATTTTATTTAAATGAATAAAATTACTTCATATGGGACATGAAGTATTCAATAGTCCATTAAATGATCGACAACAGTGAAATAAATGCAAATTTTAGAGTTCCGTACCTCAAAACGATGAAAAGAATCCTTATATAATCACTTCGTTGTCCATCTGTCGGTCTATAAAGACCATTTTTCTCTAAAACGCGTGGAGGTATCAAGTTGAACTTAATAAATGTCATTTGTCAAGTAGATACTTACCTTAAGTGTGGAATTTAAAACATATATACTTCAATTTCTGATTTCTGATTAGTCCTAATTACAATGCCAAATATTTCACCTTTGAACGTTTTGATTTGCAACTGAAAATTTAAATGTTTCATAGAGGTTTTAAGTGTTGGAAATCTAAGTCCACAAGTAAAAATATTACATAACGTATACGCACGTACATCACACAGGCATGTGTACATAATCGCAGACTTGGCAACGAGATATAAAGGTTTATAGCTCATTGCCAAGCATAGACAATCATTTTGCCCTGAAACACCCTCACTAACTCATTTTCGTAAGTCGCCTACTAAATACGGACGCTATATTTTTATCATCTTGATGGAAGCAAAAGAGAAAAAATTATCTTTGAAATGGATTACAATCAACTAATAGGATCTAAAGTACCTCATGACAGTACTACGTAACTAAATTTTCACAATTCCTTCTATTGTATGCATCGTAAGTTTTTACGCATAAAATTTGAGTTTTCTTTAAATTCTCACCCATTTAATACATACATACGTAGAATGATAATAATTTTTATAAATTATTATCTAAGTAAATGTAAGTGGTTACATGCAACGGAGATACCTCTGTGTGCATGTGTACGCCAGAATTAAACTTTTTTTCATTTCGTATAAATTAAGAATAGTATAAAACAATTAAATATAGCATGTACCATTAGCACCGACTATAATTCGAACGCTACATTAATGTTATTCAGTATTAAGAAAGATTTTTCAGTATTGTACACACCCACAAATCCGTCACTAATATAAACTAAATACATATACAGTAGAGTTGATAGCATATAACAATATTTAATTGGATTTTTTACTTAAATTTTTAATAATAAAATTATAATTTAATATTTTAAACACAATAATGTACGTGTAGTTACATAGATATAAGTAGATGCAGCGTGCAAGTAGGAAAATGGAATCATTTTCCTCTCCCATCGCCCTCTACTAGCTATTTACAGTGTATTATATGTTATCGTGGTCAACGTATGGCAATAGGGTCATTTTAATAGGAAAATAATATTGGATGTCTCATAGCTAATTTAGTGTGACCTCAAAAATATTTTTTAAACATACATATGTAAATTTTTCAAGCACTATAAGCCCTTGTATTAAAAATATGTTTCATGAATTTTTTTTCCAGTATATCAAGAATTGAAAAATCCGCACTATTTCACCACCATCTTTGTTTTAAATTAAATTTATTAATGTTTAATAACTTATGTATTTGATTTGTATATTTATGGTGTATATAATCTTTCATAAACGTATAGTTAGATTTGACAAATTATAGTTTTTTGCTACCTACTATTCCTTCGTCAGCACATATGATCTGCCAGCTTTTACTTCCTCTACTTAATTTGTGAACTTTGTGCGTCTTTCTGTTTTGTTATTTCGCACCAGGTCTTTAAAAAGACGTTCAATATCACTTACTCGTTTAAAAATTAATGCTCTCTTATTAATTTAAAAATTAATGACATGAGTTTTGGGGAGAGTCCATGATTCCAAATTATAATATATAAATATTCAAAAAATTATAATATACATAAGCCATTGTTTTAAAGCATACATTTTGAGGTTAAATGCGATATTATTTGCTTACCATGCCTCGCCCTTGTCTGACTATCGGTCGCTGCTAATGCTAACTTCCCTTGCAGTAAGATAGCATCAGCATCGTACTGATGGGCAGACATGGAAAAGGCATGATACAAATGATTTTGCAACTTTTCCACTTTATCTAGCCACAAGATACTTTCTTTGCGTATCGGTTATCCAAAAAACTGACTGGCTTTTGAGAAAAGATCACATCGTGACAGAAACTTATCTTGTAGCGATAATGGTTCCAGATACTCAATCTCGAGACAGATCTCATACCGATCTAGATCATGTTGAAGTAAATATCGGAAATATTAGAAATAGTCTATTGACTATCTGTCATTATGTAAGAAATTAGTGTTTTTTTAATAGGTAGACCTGGTGCGAAAAACCAAAAAAACAGAAGCCAAAATACACAACTAAGTTTTTCTTTGTTTGGTTAATTTTTTTTTAAGTTTATTAAAAGAAATATATTTTCCAAGTACACATAAAGATATGTGTGCATATATATATATATATATATATATATATATATGTACATATATATATATATATATATATATATATATATATATATATACATTTATATATATGCTTCAGTATATAAGTCCAAGTTGTGTCATGAAACCGTGGGACGGAAATAAAACAACGGTATCTTATGGTCGTTTCTGGTGACGGTTTTGGTAAAAGTTTGTAAAGTTTCAAATCGATAAAATTTTAATTGGTCTAGTGTAGCTAGATTTGTCTTCATACATAGTTAAATATAAATGAAGCTAAATAAAAACAGGGTTAAAGGCATACAAACCAGAGACATGCAATTTCTGATGTTACAGGAGATGAAAAAAGTTGTAATATGAGAAATAAAAAAACATAGAATATCTCGATTAATTGTAAACAATGAAAACAAAAAACGAACACGTAAAACTTTATCAAAATTATAAATTGTTGCAACATACATAGAGATTGCCTGCATAAAATACGGATCATTTATGAACACAGATCATAAAATCTTGTTTTATGTTCTGAGCTGATGAATGGTAAAACTCAACAGGTGTTTGTTTTTCAAATGTAATTTCCTTGTACATTTACGATTTCATCTAAGTGTTTCCAATAACTGGATATTTTATTCCAGTCTTATAAGTATTTTATATAGGAATAATAAATATCTTAATTATTTTACGTGGAAACTTCATGTTCTCTGATTTCATTCGATCTTTGCATCAATTAATTCTCTTATTTTAATAAAATATATTGTCTTTATCAATAGCATGAACGTTACATTCTACAATCATATTGCAATAAAGAGATATCAACATGTTATTTATAATTTTGTTCTACGTAAATCTGGTTTAACAAACTACAATCTTCTTCTAGATTGATTAAATAGCCTATAAAGTTCAAACATAACGTATCATATAGCGTGAGCGCTATCTAATGTCGAGGGGCGAAAGTAAATAGAATAAACTAGACTAAATAACACACACAAGCTTAGAACATTTCTTCGTTTCTGGTCGTATTTTCGTCTCATATAGGCCGATATTTCTGGAAAAATAGAATTTTTCAACTTTGTAGTCATAACGTTTTAATTTTTGTTATTAAAGCCAATTTCTTTTCGGCGTTTTTCTAATTTTTTCTTGACCAACCATTTCCACCGATTACCATATCTTCGGTTCTGGTCCTATTTTCGTATCATTTAAGTCAATATTTCTAAAAAAATCTGGTAGGCTATATCAGGGACGCAGTCGCAGTGGAGTACGTGAAAGGTCATGAGCGTACTTATGGGTTTCAACCAAGTTGTTTACGTTAACCGGAATATTAATTACTTGTTCTACAATGCCGTATTGTCCCACATATCGCAACCATTGTATTTGTATGTATGGCTACCTTTGGGAAAGAAGCCTCTCCTCGATCGGGTCTAACCCGCCGTACGTGTAATCTGCTCTAACTGTAGCCTTATGCTATTACTGTCGGGCGTAGCCTGGCTCCTTCCTGTGGATGTTAGTGAGGTGGTCTTGTTTTTTGCCACCATTGTAACTGCAATTATGTCAAATAGCTCGAGAATGCTTTACACCGCTTGAACCCGCCGCACTCATAAATAGCTGTGGTTCCGGCGTTTGGCTCAATCTAACACGTTTCCTATAACGACGAACACGTTCCGCCGAGGTTAAAGCTGGTCGTCGAGAGCCGGAATCTCCCTCTCTTGCTACCCGAACCCTCGCATACCAGTTTATACGTTACGTATGGCACGCGTATAGTAGAGCTTCAAATTTCTACAAAAAACATAAATTTTACAATTGCTAATAATCACATGTATGAGTTTTCTGTATCATTTTTATTATAACGTCGTGAGCTCTGTCAAACGCGATTACTTTCGCTCGTATCGATCAATGTTCTGCTGACTAATCACTAATTGAAAATAGCGTACTATGATTAATTTAGTTTCGAATGGGTCGTATTGCACGCAACTGCAACGCTATTTACGCCAGCGACATATACACTACCGAATAATGGCTTCTATTTTCTAAATTATAGTATAAAGATATGCCAGTAGATGTTATATTTCCAAAGTTATAAGCGATCTGGCCATAGCATATTTCGTTATAAATAGTTTTTCACGTGAAGGTCACTTACAAAAACCATATGTAATGAAATATGTTATAGCCAGATCGCTTATAATGACTGCTCTGACCGAAATGAAAGACGTTTCACGACTAAATATTTTTTTAATTTTGCAGTCATAAAATTTTAGTTGTAATTAATAACGCCAATATCATTTAAGATCTTAGTAGAACTACTTAAAAGCTTTCGATATACGCTTCGACATATAAATAGCTTCACGCGTTTATACGTGACGCGTGCGTCACGCTGTGTGTAAAATATGCATTCTATTTTTCTGTCTCTTTCATCAATGATTGTGACACAGCGCCTATTCTCTTAGATTACTTCAATTGTTAAAATAGCCTAGAATCGTAAAGGAGTATAATTTCTGAATTGATTGGGTAATTTTTTATGGGTCCATAACTCACAGAGTTACCACGTCACGAACTTCAGCAAATTTTGTTGCATCGAAAATGTTTACCTGGCTATCAAACCGAACTTGTGGATGTTATCATGTCAATGAATAATCTTAATAACAAATTATTACTAAAGATACATTTGCAAATGAATATATATACATATATATATATATATATATATATATATATATATATATATATATATATATATATTCGTATTAGTATAATATGAGCATGTATCTATTTACTAATTTTACTTCATTTCTCAACAAAAATAAACTATGGAAAATATTTCATATGAAAATGTTGCTATATTCAATACCGTAAACTCTTAAGAAGTTATGGGATCTCATGTAAAGCCAAACCCTAAATTAGTCTACATCTCAGTCGAAGAAAGTTATAGGACTTGACCGTGTCGCGGGATTCGGCAAATTAGCAAATAGTTGGGAACTAAGGAAAATTTTTAAATATTTGTGACATGATACTCATTGTAATTTAGATATGTAATCTTCTTAAAGTCAGACATTTTCACCATGATTTATATCCATCAAAAAATTAACGTTACTTTCATAGTGAAAAATGAAAACGAAACTCTTTGAAGATTTGAGTTCCAGTTGTAACTATTTACAACTACTCTATACATGTGCTTGTATGATCATGTAAGTACACTTTAAGTTGTGTGATCATGAGGGTACTTTAAGATTAATAAAATGGTTACCCTATTCAAATTCTTCGCTATAAACTGACAAATTTGATGAAGTGAACTCTAATCAGATTTATCTACTACTATTTTATCTTATTCATTTCACACTTATTTTTACGTAATTTTTAATATTTACTCAAGGACCAATACATTTAATACGTAAAAGTAAATGAAGAAAAAAGTCATAAGTGATGGTAACTAATGTTACTTCCACAAACTTGTTCTGTATCAAATCAAATCCATACAATTGGTATAAAACAAATAAGAATTGAATGCATGTTGCCATCAGTTCGAAAATATTTTGATCAGATAATAGAATCATCAACGGCCGTGTCGTAATACTTTTAATAATAATTAATTTATTCATTTCTAAACATTAATTTCTGTTTAGGTTCACAAACAAATACAAAAAATAATTTAAAAAATTTTTTAAGCTAATTAGGGTCACCTGCAATTACTGTAATATTTTATAAAAATTGATAACCTATGGATGTGGTCATATATTATAATAAAATATTACAGTGAACTGTGTAGACAGACATGAAAGTGTAAAAATTTAATTAAATTCCTAAATTTCATATCAAAATAAAGCTAGTATATCCTGTGTTTTAATTAGGTGTAGAAGATCTATATCAATAAAATATATGTTTTATCTTACCTTTTTTTCTTACCTATATTTTAAACGTTTATTTTTTTTTAATACAAAAATGTCTCTGTCTTGTTTCCGTACACACGAAATGTTTTGTTTCCCCAGCATTAAATACGGTATAAAAAAATTAATTCCTTTTCTAGAAAGCTCCCGTGCATATAAAGTGGTCTGTATTTTTTTAGCAAAGTACTGTGCTAACGCTGAGAAAAGCTCTTTAGGTGGATGACAAACCTATTAAATATTTTTCATTAAAAAAAAGGGGTCGGTCACAAATTTTCCGTTTTTGATTTAATTTGTTACCAATTATATCTCAAAAATAATATTAAATAAGTAGTAATTAGGCTCTAATAAGTTTCATATCCCGCATTTAAATAAAAGAGCTAGAGTGACCTAAATACACAATGATGAAAAAGTTGTGGGCAAATGAAACAAACAATATTAAACTAAAGTATTTTCGAGAATACATATTTTTGAAGGATAAACTAAATAATTTTAAAGTTTTTTTGTTATCTAACTTACAGAAATGATATATAATGTACATGCAAGTAACCGAAATATTGCAAATGTAATAGAAAGGTATCAATTCAAACTGTCGCATGCAAGTTGATTGGCTCATATATAGGTAGTTACAAAACTGTTTGGAGCTTCGAGGAAAAGATTTTCTAACTTTGCTTTGCTTGTCGTTGAATCAGCAGCAAAAATAACAGCTTCAAAAAAGGAGAAGGTTCTCAACGATTCGATTGTATTTTCTTCATGTACGTTACGTAATATTTATGGCGGATTTTTTTTTACTTTGAATGGTATACTCTCAATAGGGTCCCAGGTAGGAAAAATTTAGTAAGAATCTGATTAAGTATAGGAAAAATTTACCACATAAATCCACAAAATTGAACAGTGCAAGTGCCGTGATCAAATTCGGTTCACATAAATTCAACCAATTTCCTTTTTTGTATAGAAAGCTTATCTTATTCCATCTAGGAGGGCATTCCTACTAGCAATAGAGTAACATGAAACTTTGGTTAGAATATTTATATGGAAATTGATATTATACAGTAGAATCCGTCAAGATTAAATAAGACATGTACCGTGGTCAAGTTTCGATGTCTAATAATAATCTAATAACATACGATTAATAATAGTCTAATAATAATCTAATAACACACGACTAAGCGTGATATAAGTTTGGTCTTCAGCAAAATCAGTTGCAGTGATGAGGCTCAAAGGTGATAGGAACTCTTCAGTACTGAGGAGTAAACTCATCAGGTTTATATTAGTTTGACTTAACTTGATGAAAAAGTACGTAATAGGTTAAATAAATGTATGCAGGTACAAACAATATATTTTCAACCTTTGACCCATAAATCTTGCACGTGTACTGTCTGCTTAAATCGTGAGACTTGAAGTTCTGCTATTTACAAATTAGTGTTTTGGGTTTCAAGCAAATTCTCTGTCATCGAATTCGAGTTTTCAACTCCTCAGTCCTCATGCGGCAGAAGCATTACCGGTCTAAACTGTCAAATTTGAGGAAATTTTGTTTTTTAAAATAGTATTGTGGGTCCCAAGTAAGGACTCCGTCATTAAATTACGGATTCCAACTCCTCTGTCCTAATCCTACAGGAGTACTGTCTGCCTAAACCGTTAAAAATTTGAGGACCTAATGTTTTTAAATCAATATTTTACCAGTAAAATTTTAATTACTCATTAGAATATAGTTTCATTACATTAGGTCTAGATGTAAAAAATCTAATTTCTTGATTTGAGGAACAAATATTTGGCTATCATTTATGATAACTTGAATCTTATTTGGATTAACTAACGTACACATTTTCTAAATTTGACCCTTCTTTGAGAACCGATAGTGCAATTAGTTTGTTCATCGCTGCCAATTAAGATAATAAAAACAGTAATTAGATACTCTATCCTAATAAAAGGTAAGACGTATATAAAGACTCCAACGAGTTAACAGGTCAAGGTCAGAAATGAGGTTCAGGAATTTTAGGGTCAGTATTCAAAGAATCAGTAATGAAATAGGTTATAAAAACATAATCACCAAATTTATTCCGCACTCTGTATATCAATAATAAATTGAGGTAAAGATAATAAATTAACAATGGTCTGTAATGAGTTCATGAATTTATAAGCGTTGAGACATCATTATCTACAAAGCGGGTGTTAACAATGTGCAGAAATTTCTTAGGAATTTTTTGAATTTTGCCATGCACACGCATGGTGTATATGTTATGTTGTTTAGAGTTTCAACATTTTTAAATAGTTTAAAATATATAAATATATAGGCCTCACAAATGACTTATCGACGAAAACGAGTACCTAAAGTGTAATACTAGATAGATGGAAGGAGTGGATAAGCCTCCCTTTTTGCTAAGGAACTCGCAAATATTTGTATACAAATAAATGCCTATGTATTTAGAAATAAATTATCTCTACATTTTTCATAATATTGAGTGGAATTTTTGGTCACATAATTTTATGAAAATTTCATTTAAGATATATATATATATACTTATTCATACATTAAAGTCAATTGAAATTCATTTATGAAATAAAGATAATTTGAATTAAATTTCTGATCTGTTATAATAATATCTTTATACATTATGATTAAATAAAGGCCGGCTCCATCTCATTCTAGGACATTCATTCTCCATTTTTCCTCCATCTAGTCTTATCCAGCCGTTTTTATTATTTTATCAATCCGGCTTGATTTTCTTTGCTAGTGGTCTTCATACTTTCCATTCCAGACCGTCACTCTTTTTGTCCATTTCTTTTTACCCATTCTTACCACATGTTCGCCTAATTTCCATTTCGGTCTTCAGTAACGATTTAAAGCGTCCATAGTTTTTCCTACTTTTGTATCTTCTTTTCTTTAGTCGATTTAACTTTAGCGTACTCCGCTATATTCCTCGATAGTAAGTTTGCATTTTTGTATTGGTATAATTATTAAATATCCATGGTTGAGACACGCAAAAAAGATACTGCAACAATTACGAGACTGGAATTTCCTTTTTTAATTTTGTTGGTATCTTAGGTTTAAGTATTTCCTTGAAACTCCACAATTTGTTCCGAGTTATATTAATACGCCTGTTTACTTCTTCAAGATGGGTAGATATTGTGAAAAAAATATTTGTTTCCTATAAATATATATATATATATATATATATATATATATATATATATATATATATATATAAATATATATATATATATATATATATATATATATATATATATATATATATATATATATATATATATATATATATATATATATATATATGCATATTTGCTAAAATCTTGGACGGTTTACATTTTCCTAATTTTTTCTCATATTACAAAGGTTTTATTTGTTTTTCTACAGTAGTCAGCCGAGAGTACAATAATAGTATAATAATCGACCATAGGCCAAAATTCGACCATATAGTTTATTAAATTTTTGAGTTCGAATGTTATTAAGTTACTTTTGTCAAAGATTTATACCTCTCTATAATAAACTCTGTAATGAAACTCCGACCTGAAATTTCAAAACAGAATTTAAAATCATTTTGAATTTCATCATAGGTTTCTTATATTTTAGTTCAGTTCTACTTTTTATCATATATATTTATACCATAAACATTATATAATATTTTTCCTCATATATTTTGTTTTTCGAATGTAGGAGTATAAAGAGAAATGCAAAGCTTTTCAAATAACTTTTCTTTTATAACACGGTTGTTAATCACATAATGTTTAATATTAGACTAGATTTTCTTCAATTTATTTTATTAGAATCTCGGAAATTTTCAAATGAATCGGAAAAATTTCTTCTCCTTTGATTTTTATTATTGTTACTGATCCGTGTTTCCAAATATTATTAATCTTTTTGTATTACTATGAATTCATTGTATTTTATAAACTAAGCTAACTTGGATTTTGACACTCTTCTAATATTTTTGGAGAGTAATCTTGATTTGTATAGGAAGTAGAGTCTCAAATTTGAATTTTTTAGTAATTAAATTTTGTTCACATTGTATTAAATATGATAATAACCGGTCGTTTTTTATGCTCGATTTTCGTCCCCCTATACTTTAAACATCTTATATTATCTAAACCATATTTCACTTTAACTTTTTTTAGCACTGAGATTTCCTGGACAAAGTTTTAATTTTGATCAAGTTCTTAAGTATTTTTAACATATCATATTATTAGGCTTTATTTTTGCACAACTGTGTTTGTTTTACTGCCATTTTTAAAAATGTTCTGTACGAAATATCATCACGAGTACCAGACTCCGCTGCTCAATATACGTTTTCACATAAAACAGAGTTTATATATATATATATATATATATATATATATATATATATGTGTGTGTGTGTGTGTGTGTGTGTGTGCATCGCATCTATCTGCATTTCTCGTAGGTGTGCCGAACATCAGAAAAGAAAGAAGGAAAATATGGGCAAGTAACGTCCTCAAAATTAGGTTCAACGATTTGTATCATATTTTCTCGTCTATATCAGCTATTTGTTACATGAAAATATTAAAAAGAATAAAAACGGCATTGAATCAAAATAGAAGTCAAAAAGTCCAGTATCCTCCAAATTTTACAATAAATAATTGTAAAATTAATTGAAATGAAAACTAAGTCCAAATCAAGAAGGAAGTAAAAATGTACAGCGTACTAAGCCAAATCCAAGTAAATGAAATAAAGTCAATAAACAACTAAGTTGTGCCAATAATACACATTTAAAAAATATAAACAAGTCAATCTTTAACTATTTTAGTTAGGAGTAATTTTACGAAGTTTTGAGTTAAAGGATCATATAATAGTTTTTCCTCATCTGACCCATAATTCATCCACTTAAGCGTTAAACTGTGTTAAAAATCCCTGCCTAGTAGCTGTTTTCACTATGCAAAGACTGTTACCTACAAACGAATATAACCGTTTAAAAATTTCATTGCTTGAAGAAATTTGAACTTCCATTTCACACTCTTATGGGTTGATTTACAAAAAACACTAATACTTGTGTTCATTTATTAATGGTTTGAAGTACTTTCGAGAATTCTATGTTAGTAGAAACATATTATATTTTGTTGTACAATGTCAGTAGCAATTTTAAAAACCTTAGTAGCTGCCTGTATTACGTATCTCTATCTAATGAAAAGTTTCCTCAAAATTTTACGATTACAGGTGCAATGGTGGGGTCTGTGTGTCAACATGTTAGGCAATTTTACATTTAAAATATATTCACTACTACTAGTTATATATATATATATATATATATATATATATATATATATATATATATATATATGTATATATATATGTGTGTGTGTGTGTGTGTGTTGTGTGTGTAGATGAACGATCTGCTTACGCATATCAGTTTATTTCGACCACTGGTTGTTGTCGACCATTTTATTATCAATTAAAGATAATTGACTATTGAATATTGGTGGTATATTTTAGCTCTAGGAATAACTATTGAAGTATTCATTATTTAAAAAAAAACAAAGTCGAAAATGTTCAATCGGGCAAGGTTACCTTCAAATTAATATATTTTATCAATGGTACTCTCAAATATTTTATTAATCCTATTGGCTAAATATCACTCAGACAAACGACTGAATGGACCAGATTTTCACCTGAATTACGAATTAAATTAAACGCTTGTGACATATACACTACATAAGTATTTATCTAACCATGAGATTTATGGCCAGTTAAGCGTATTTGGAGCCCACGTTCATGTATAAATGCGAATAGGTACAGATCTGTATTGGAAATTGAATATTGAGCCTCATCTGGGAACAGACACTTGTTCGTGGCAAGGCAACTATAGAGCCTAATTGCATTTTACCGCTATTCAAATCAGTTTCCGCTTCCTAATTACTGGAGCATTTCAATAGGCGTACAATTTGATCAGTTATTAAGGTTAATCATTTAATTTTACGGAAGAAAACATTGGAAATATTGTAAAGGATATTTCGGTTGCAGTTTTTAGAGCCAATACGGGAAAAATAGTTTTTGAACTTAATATAAACAATATAACGTTATGAATTAATTATTTTTAAAAAGCTAAAATAATAATTTCGTCACTTTATGTTTTTAGTTATTAAAATCAAAAATGGTATGATAATTTAATTAATCTCACTACAATAATCTAAGAAATGTTGGTCCATTTTTGATGAAAACCTGCCCTAAATACATTTAAAATATTTTTATGATAGTTATCACTTCCATACAGCAATTATTATTGCATTTTATTTTAAACTTCAATAGTATAGTAAAATTTCAAAGAAAAGCCAAAACACCTTTACATTATTTTTTAAATGCACAACAAACGCACTATTCTCCATAATATACTTACTATACATGTTTTTTACATCTTCGTTCAAGCTCACTTGTTCAGGGATTCATTCCTCTTTCTTCTGCAGACTTGAAATTTATTCCAGAGGAAAACTACTAGTAAGAGATCTTTACAGAAAGCGTTTATTTTCCAATTCGTCATAAATTATTTCAAAAGGAGAAAATAAATTCTGCAAACAAACACCTTACACAAATACTTGGGTAATCAAAATTAGCAAGTAAAAGTAAATAAATATTTACTCGCCAATAGAGGAAATCCTTTCTGTTCCATCAATGAATTATATAATTCAATGAATGACAATAATACAATAATAAAGTCAATCTATATTTTGGTATGAAAAATGCAAGGATAAAAATTATAAATAATTAATTGCTATGTGCATTTTCGTCAGCGCAAAAACTTATTTATTACCGAATTTTATGTAGCTAATACATTTTATAATTACTAAAACTATGCCTTATTAATTAATTAAAAACAAATTTTACACTAGCAAACCAGCAACAACATCATATAAAAGCAACCTAAAAATGTTTTCCATAGAGATGAGTCTATTCATTGCGTATAAAAACTGCATGGTAGCTCATAATATGTTCTATTAATATGCACAATTTCATATCAATCGGCTCAATATTTAAAGAGCTACTATATAAATATATAAAAAACTAACATGCGGAAACTGTCTCATTTGTAAAATTAGTATTAAATTTAACTGCACGAATGTTATACATATGGAATATAATATATGTAAAATATGTATATTTGCTGAACGACAATTTGAGAATCCTAATACGTTTTATATTTTAATATTACATAATTTTCAACAGAACCTGGCCGCAATACTACCTTATTGTTATTTCAAATTAACATACGAAAATTACATTAATGTGTTTAAATACTGGTCATGATTTGAGTGTTTCAATTTTTGGGCTACAGTAACTGCAGAACTTGATGTGAACGAGTACATAAATATGGAAACCACTTGAATTTTAAAAGAAAAATTTTTAGAATCTATTTCATACATCTTGTAACTACTATCATTGATAATAAATTTGAACCATAGTAGATGTAACCTTATATCCGTGTAGTTGTAGTGGATGTGACATTGTAATGTAACCTTATTTGGAACTGTACATGAGAATGTCATAAAAGAATATGCTCTCGGAATGTAATGGTTTAAAGATCATTGAAAATGGTTTATACGCATGGTTTAAACAAGAGCGAAGCATCTCTTTAGGCTTCGTTCCAATATGTCTCCCTGCAATTTATTTGTAACGAGGCGTTAGAGTTGCGTGAATAAAAGAATAAAAACAATTGGTCCACAGCGAAATGTTATTATTTGAAATTAGGTAGATTTTTAAAATTTAAACTTATCTACAAAAGAACGTGAAACGTATAAGATATATTTGCCATGTTGCAAATTAACGACGATTCAGTTTAACAATTTATGTTTTTATTTATTTTCCTAAACCTTTCATTTTTAATGCAAATATGAAACCAAAATATTGTGTGTATTTTTGTATGTAACTAATGTAGTTTGAACTAATTGTAATAAAATTAAAATATATTAAGATACTTTAAGTGCAAGTTAAGCAGTAAAGGTGGAAATAGGTTGTAATAAGAGAACATTTTTATAAAATTTTACAGAATATAAGAGTTTACATTTTTTAACTATTAATTTTGCTTTAGGTTAAATTAGGTTTGGTGGGGTTTGCTTTGTGTTTAATTGGGTTGGGTTGGATTAGTTTCGATTAATTTGGTTTGGGGTGTTTTGGGTTGGGTTGAGTTGAGTTACATTGCGTTGCGTGTGGTTGGATTTGGTTGGGTTTGGCTTACTTTGGGTTGGTTTGAGTTTGCTATTGATTTTCGCATCGAGTAGTCAGGTTTGTTTTTTGTTATTGTACTAATGCAATAAAAATGATTTTTTGAAAATAATCTTCTGATTGAGTAAAATTCTAATGAAATAACACTTAACGTCATTTCAAGTTGACTCCTATTATTTAAAAACTCTATTTAGATTGCATGATTTTTACCTGATATTGGTTCAAAAAAGAGACAAAGTGAAACAATTTCAAAAACTATATTTTTATGTTCTTTAACCTTTACTATGTTCCCTTAATTCTTTTTCATAAATAATTTCAACATACAGGTATGCCAATTCTTCAATTTTATATAGATTATGAACCAAAATAATAGCGAATATTTTTTTGGGGTCATGTGTAACCTAAAGCAGAAAATAGAACTTGTGATATTTAATATTATAACCACACGTTCAAAAAAAAGAGAGTCCCTCAAACAAATCGGAGTGAGCGATACGAAAATTTTAAGTTAAAACGGGCTAACCGAGAAAACGATAGGACATGCTGCTGAAGACGCGCTGAAGGGGAAGACATTTATTGTGCGGCGCGCGCCTCTTGACGTCTCTATTAATTCGATGGAAATTCAGCCACCGACCTTGCCTCCACAAAATTCGGCAGTTGTCGACCCCTAACTCACCACATGCAAAAATGCTCGTCTGCATTACGCGCAACAAAGAAGTTTTGCCTAGGGAGGCCTATTGTGAAGTAGATATTTAATTAAGCAGCGCACTGTGTTAAACAAAATTTGATACTATTTTGGTCAAGAATAATTAATATATCTACATTTACTTATTAGTTTTAAAAGTTTTAAAACTTTAAAAATACTTTCATTAATAATGAAATTGGTAAATAAAAGAAAAAAGTTTTTAAATACGTAGGTAAGATACATAGGTAATAATGGATTACTTATTATTTGAATTTGCCAACTAAAAATTACTTCACAAAATATTTGAGACACGTAAAATTTATTTCCTATTAATTATTTCACCCTGTTAAGAGGACCTCTTTTATGTTTCTTTTATTTTTTAAGTTTTAATAGTGTGTTTTGTTAACTTTTAGAATTTATTTTCATTGTTTTATTTCCATTTAAGTAAGAAGTATTCTGAACAGCCAACTTAAGAAAATTATGAATGCGCTCATAAAGAATGGTTTTTGACAGCATAACACTTTATAAGTTGCATAATAAATTTTGATGTCCAAATTATATCCATAAAAAGGCTTTGCTAGGAGCTTAAATATAATATATTCAAATTATATAATCAGATCATAATCACTTGTTGTTAGCAAAAGAAATTGTGATTTGAATATTTTGGAACCATATCTCGGTTGTTCTTTGAACTGTGTACTAGTAGGTCGATAATGCCAACAATCGCATTATATATAGTTCAAGTAAAAATACGTAGAATTAATTAATAAAAATGTAGCCTTATTACAAATTAAATTGTAACCTTTATATTAGAAAAATAACTAATACTCAAGAGAAAAACTATACCGCAGCAGGGTTTCATAATTAATAAATTTATTTTCTTTACGGCTTGATATGTTCACAATATTTTCGTCTACTAAAAATTAATTGAGCTGTATTAACTCTATGTCTTTACGCGTAGCTCCATAAAAAGTTCAATCAAAGCATATCATTGCTAGTTAGCATATGCCACCATTGAGCTGCAACCTTTTCCATTTTGAACCCATTTTTGTATGTAACACTGCCTTTAAAATCAGTCCTCTTAGTTAACGAAACAATTTGTAATGAGGTTTTAAATATTTATTACCTACATAAAATCAAATGCATTGTAGAAGAGGTATGAATTTAAATATTTCTCGTTTCATTGTAAACCAAAATTATTTTATTGGTATGTCTTTTAATATAAATGCCAGTGACACTGACAAGCCAGTTTTGAATAACAAATGTTTACTAAACGCACGTAAAAATTAGCTTGAAGTTCAACTCAAGCCACTACAAGCCACTACAAAAACTATGTGTCAAAAAGACAAACAAAGTGTTTTCTTACATAAGAACATAAACAAATTGTTACTTCTTATATAAAGGTACTTTCCCCGGGTTGATACAGTTGATTCCAATATTTTAGTTGCACGCTGCGCCTGCATCTATCGAATTAAATGCAACCGAAAATCATTTGGAAGCACATACATTGCTTCACTGGAATGTGAACAAACTCGTTCCGTATTTGCAATGATGCAGAAGTATTAAATCGTTTCTGACTCATTCATTTAACTATGTTATAAATATTAGTGTGTAAATAATAAAATATGCATTTATTTACATGAAAATTCAGAAAAACTTAAAGCCAGGAACCAAAGAACAACAGGGAATGAAAATATGGAACCAGGTTATTAGCTTCATGTTGCTATTTTTGTTACTATTATTTGTTTAACCCTTTTATTAGAGTGTTTTATAATTTATCCTATTGTAGTATTATATTATGGTTTCACCTATATTAATTTTTGGGTACTTTACTCATTGGTGTAATTTCTTAAGTATATATGATTATAGTTATATTTTTCTCTATGCACTTATTATGTTTTTTTAAATTTGTTTTTTTTCTCTTATAATTGAAATGCGTAAAGTTTATTAAAATGCTAATAGAGGGCTTTGAGAGTACCATATCCTAATATATTTATGATCATACAGTTTATTATAAATGCTACTAGATAGCAGTGGCTGTACCAATTTCATAATATTCACCATGTCGAAGTATTTTTGAATATCTGTAATTTCAAAAAATTATTACATATCTTTCTCGAGGATATGAACTATTACCATATCCAATTGAATCCAAATCCGTGCAGTGAATTTTGCGTGATTGAAGAACAAGTTAACATACAGACAGACAAACTGACAAAAATTCTAAAAACAGGTTTTCTGGCTTTTACTATCATTCTATACGCCCAATCAATCACCCTTTTTATAATATTTTCCATGTAAAGAGTTCACTCTTGTCACAATTTTGTTATATGTATAGATATATAGTAAATATCACATACTTCTCTGGAATCGGAAAAGTCCAGTTTTGGAATGCTAACTTTTGGAATACTATCAATAGTTTGGAGTATTTCTGAGCAAACTTTGGTTTTCTGTATTCATTTGAAAAAAAAAACTATATATATATATATATATACACACAACGGGGATGATTTAAAAACCACGTTTGAATTAAATAAAATCAGCTGTGTTTAAAGCTTGCAATAAACTATAAGAAATGTAAATATTTTCGAAGTGACTGCAATCGATTTATATTTATAATTAAATTATGATATTTATGTACATATATCGATAATGATAGTTCAATTTAGCTTTCAATACAGTATGTCGGTCAATGAGTCCGCTTTTCATAGAAAAGGTTAATTTCCCGGAATATGAGTTGGTGGTTTCTCCACTAGGATACAATACAACGATTTAAAACTAACTTAGTATAACCTAATAGTTTAGTTTACTTTATTATAGCATTTGAAACCTAACAATAGTACCAAAATGTATAACTGATTTGATGTCTACTCGTACTTAAATGGCCGTTTTAAAACTTTAGGTCAGTCGAAAGTTACAAAATTCGTTGCAAGGGTTAATGCTTTTACACCGAATCTATAAAATAGTATCTATCGAGTTTTCTTATCAAACTAATAATTATTTAATTGTTTTAACCACGTTTATTCAAAACTATCATTCAAACTGCTATGCTCACCGATGTTCGATTACAAAGTTCCTAGTCGATTTCCAATATCCAATAAGCAACAACTTCTATACATTGAGAGAGGAAGGTTAGCATCCGGACAATAGCGATACTTTCTCGGTAAAAACTCTCAACAAGAAAACTCGGGCTGTGTCATTAGTTGCTACACGAAGGCTCAGCTGGGTCTCCACTTTTAATAAAAAACAAACGAATAATGGCTTAAAAAACAGACGATTGTTTACGGTAAAATTTAGAAATATCACTCAAGCTGAGTGATAGAAGGTACGTGCAATACTCATGTGGTTTATCTTATGTCGCGAATGCTTTCAGTTATCTTTGTTCGGGTGATAGGCATCTATGATATTGAAATGCTTTCGGACGTAAATTTTAAGTTTGGGCTGTTGCTGACAAACTATTGTTATGAAACTTCTGATACTGTCATGGATAAATGGTTCGACGATATCACAATTCCTGTAAGGAATTTTAGGAGAGATCATTAGCAACCACACGACTTTTGATTACATTATGCCTAAGTGGACCGTTACCGAGATATTTGTTTTTTTATACAATTTTGAGAAAACCTGGGAAGACATTTTTATAAAGTAATAAAAAAACAATGGAATTACATGGTATTTATTTTTATTTTATGGTTTTTGCGTTGTAAATAGTAATACCATTAAAATAATCTGTACATTGTTTTTAACAAGAACTTCGAAAGTCAACAAATTTTATAACTTTTACCAAATACTCGAACCGAAATGATTTACTACTGCAAAAATTTACTGATGTGTATAACAAACGGAACATTTTAAAAATATCTACATATTATTAGTTATCCAATATGGTATAAAAATTGTCATTACTATCACAATTTCAAGAAATAATCTTAATACAAAGAAAGTAGGACAAAGATTTCTTAGAAGTCTTCGGAGTTTTGTTAAACAATTACTTGCAATTGGACAAAGAAAAGGCCAGTGGCTAACCAATGAATAAAATTGTAAATAGCAAGTACGTATCCTTACTCTCATCAAAATGGTTCCTAGAGTGCAGTGCTATTTCATTTGGTTTAATGTTTGTTTTCTGGTATTGTTTGTTTAAAAATAAGAAGAAAGTTTTCGGAAACCAGAACGTGTGCTTATTGACATTATTCATCATTAGATAACACGAGAAGTTTTCCTCCTTAAATTGAGACTACAAGTAGTTTATCTGCTTGTGCCACTTTTACCTTGCGGATGCATCCTAAATGCACATTGAGTTTTATTTTGGAATTATTAGACTTGGCTTTGCTTCTATATTATTTCGCGACCAGGCTTGTGCACTGGTGATTGCCCCTCTCGACGACTTGGCATTATTAAAACTGCGGAAGTTAATATTTTTTGGTATCCGTACTTAAACTAGGAATATAATGATGTCATCCATTGTTACGAATATCGTGACGGCGACGCCGCAGCTCCTCGTAGTGAGTATCGTTATCGATTTCCTGACTGCCGGATAACTAATAATAATGTATTCTTTGGCATGTATCGATAAATTAGAGAGACTAAACGTGTGTAGACACGGCAGTATGATATTGGCAGACCGCGCATATAAACTGAAGATGAAGAAAAACAACAACTCTTCGTCCTGTCAAGATGACTGTGGCGAACCAACTAGATATTTTGCAATAGAAAGTGTGGTTCTCTGTTCACACTACAGGATTGTATCCATATCATTATACGGCGGTGTATGCAATCGAAGAAGGAGATCCTGTCAAATGGTTAGAATTCTGCAAATGCTGATGCAAAAGATCTCACATTTTTCAAAAAAACACTGTGAACAAACGAGTCAAAGTTTGACGAAGACAGCATTATGAATTACCACAACGTCCATTTTTAGGACCAAAAAGTATAAGGAAACCCAAACAATACCAGACCTACAGCGTCACAACGTCGTTTTTTGTTGAACGCGTGGATGGGAACAATTAACGACAATTATTAGCCTTTATTTCCTTCTCCATCATTGAAATGTAGAGGCGTGTAAGATATGTTTGGGCCTCTTAAAGACTCGCCTATGGAAACAAGATGGAGAATGTTTTATCAATATGACGAATGTCCTGCACATTTTATAATTACTGTGAGACCGTATTTGGATAATGAATTTCCCGATCGATGAGCAGAGGAGGACTCATCCTTTGGCCAGCAAAATGCTCAGACCGGACGCCCATGAACTATTATTTCTGGAGATACATGTAGAGTGTGGTTTACGACGTATCGCCTGAGCGTTCAATAAATGATCTTAGAGACCAAATAATAAATGCCGCAAATGAAATAAGAAGCAGTTATCAAGTTCTGTAGTCAGAAGTAAATTAAGAAAAAAATGCCGAACTTTACCCTAAATAGAAGCTTATATTTTGAAAACGAACTGTAAATAACTTCTTCCATTATTTTATTTGATATATTTTTATAAATCATTTCAAATGAAGAACTTTTTAAAATTTAAAAAAGATTGTGATTTTCTCCTTTCACTAAAATTGTTAAGTTTGTTCAATGGGTTTGTGACTTTAGGGCACATATTTGTAACTTATTAGATCACTAATAATACGTATATGTTTTTAAAAAGTTCTGCCGACTATATACACCAGTGATTTTTGGCAGAAATAAATAATTTATTTTCAAGAATTATTAAAAATTATTGATTCACGGAGCTCTAACTCCGTATATACACGCTGTCTGGAATAAGTGTCGAACAAAGAAAGACGCTATTCGTTGACTATAAAGGAATAATTCCTCTTTGATACGAAACGTAAAACACGTCCTTTTTCTAATTTAGTAAAATATTGCATATAACTAAAAAATATATTACATATAACTTTTTTTAACACACCCAATACTTGCCTGGAGCACTATGCTTACCCGGGCAGCTAGATGTCTTTGTAGTTGTTTGCGGGTTATTCCTGTGAACGACGCTGAGTATTGTGTGTATATATATATATATATATATATATATATATATATATACATTTGTATATGTAATTAAATAGTATACGAGTGGAGTTAAGTACACGGAAGGCAAAAAAAATTAAACCCGCGTTTTTTAAATTTTACTTTTCAATGGTTATGTTTACTTGGCCATCATACAAAGGTACTGAAAGAATTTTAAAGAGTCTTCTAGTGTTGATGGTATCTAAAAATAGGAAATATTGAACGATTTTAAAAATTTTCATTAGTACATTTTATTTTTTTATTTGCCCAGTGTACATTTTAGGTTGACTAAAAATATTAAAAAATATTTTAAACTATAAGTGAAGACACGCTACAAGTCACAAGTCTGGAACGATTTTTGTAGTTTTTTTCATCGATTGGTTTACAGCCACACTGATTTATAAAAAGTTTAGTTTTGCATAACAATTTCTATAAAAAATTCCTTTGTTGGGACTCCATATTAAATATTTATGGTAAGAGAGAAAAAATGCAGTGAGTGTGCTTCTGCTTTTATCAACGATTTTATATTTTCATAAATAAAAATAGACATAAACAAAGGGACATGAGATCGACCTACCGATTTTTTATTTGACTTAAATTCATTTTTTAAATGTAAGGTTAAATTTCCTACTTAAGTTTTTTTTTACTTTCATTATTGATAACTGTTCGTTTATTGATAAGACATCGATATTTATAACTGTCATATTAACTGTAACCAATAATGTATTAAATATTTTTCATCTTACGTTTTATGATTAAAAAAGATCATGTTATTCTGATATAAGTGGCATGTCGTAAAATACGTGCCCCATTCTTTATTTTTTATCTTCTTTGCATTTCTCCAAGTTTATAAAAACAAAAATCAGGTAGGTTGTATATTTATCCATTCTTCGATGAATTGTATAAAAATAATTCAAACAAATCGATCTGAAATTGTTTAAATGTAAATGTGAAAATTTCTTCAACCTTTAAAATAGAACATGACGTATTACGTAAATGAAGAAAAATGTTAACTCACTAAACTGAATTAAACTGCTTTCATAAAACATGGATCTAATAACCACAAAGCTGTGTTCAAAGTAAAAATTGTTTCATTTTTTTATGTTTTTCGCCTTATGTGCCCGTTTTAAATTTTTCAAACATATACCGATATAAAGGTTTTGGCATGAATGTATAAAAAAGTTATGAAATTATATGACAAGGAAGGTTTCAAAAACAGACCTCTTTTGAAATGAAAATCTTAGCTAATTTTTTTGGGGTTGTTAAAATTGCTTGCAATGTATCCAATTCATCATATTTATGCCATGCTATTAAGTGTTCAACATCTTAAATTTTGTTTATCGAAACAATAACGTGACTACGAGACTAGGTGGCTAAGGTTTAATTAATACCCTTTTAATTAACACACATTAATCGTTAATCTTGAACTGGTCTTGCCATTTCATTTAATGATTGACGGACATGCTACAGTAAACATAAGCTACGCTTAAATTCAATTTGTCTTCGTTATTTCGTTTGTAATGTTACCTTAATAGCATAGAATCCTTTCATGATTCGATAACAAAGTCGTTGTTTTATGAGAAATAAATAAATATGAAAAGCTACGAAGCTGTAACCGTATTCATGCTATCGTAATAATTACAACTTACAGTAAAAGATAGTTAAGACGTACGTTGTGAAAAACCAAGTCGGTCTCAATATAAATATTAAGAACTTTTTATATAGTCTTTTTATTAGTCTTATATTAAATAAGAATAGACAGAGAATGTGTTAAAAACTATATGATGTATTATTGCATTACTTTTATATGTTTTATTTTGAAATACGGTGGCTTTGCAATTTCTCCGATATTGGTGTAAAACTTGTATAAGTATTAGTGGATTAAAGTTTCCGGAATATGGACCACAATATAACATATATATTATAGTGTGCTTACACAAGGATAAGGATAGCTTATAATTGGCACAAGTAGCAATATTTGCTAAAGAATCTTACCGGATAATGTGTCAAGGAAAATAGATTAACCTCTTATATATATATATATATATATATATATATATATATATATATATATATATATATACGACTGAACTTTAGATTCAATATAAATATACTTATAGAAAAAAACGCATTAAACTTCCATAAATATGTAGATTCATAATAAGAAGGAAAATTACTTATAGTCCTTGATATAATATGCCTACTGGATTTTTCATAAAACTTTTTGAAAAATTCTTTGATTTAAACTAGCATAATAAATTGTTTACTTTTATCAGTATGAAAAGAGAAGCCAGTTTGATATTATGCCAGATGATAAAGTATGGGATAAGTTAACAATTTAATATAAACGAGTGCTAGTAAAGTAAAAAATATAAGGTTAAAATGCGTGCGTGCGAACGTGCGTAAATGAGTGCGTGTATGTGTGCGTCCGTGCGTGCTTGCGTGTGGGGGTGCGTGCAAGCGAGCGTACGAACATGCGCGCGTGCGAGCATGCATGCTTGAGCGCATGCTACTTGAGTGAGTGTATTTGTACCTGTATCTGTGTGTATCTGTGGCGTGTATGTCTATGTTTCTGTGTGTATAAATGTGTGTGTGTTGTGTGTTCCAAGAAAAATCCGACATTATTGCTTATCGATTAATAATACGAAATAGACTTATAGTTGTTAAAGTTTAAACTTCCATAATCCACATGTCCAGAAAGCTAAATCAAAACGCTTTTGCGGAAGATTTTAAAAGCTTGATATTGGCAAAACATTTAAGATATTAGTGAATTTCCTTATTTGTAGGAAAAATTGGATTTTCATTCATAGATTTAAATTGCGAGCCAAAAATTCCTTTTTATGCCGTTTTTAAAAATCAAATTTAAGTTCCTTTCACCGTTAGTGACTTTCAAGTTCCGTTTTCATGATATTCAGCTTCACGTCCATAGTAATTTCCTCTACCCCCCACTCCCTCTCACTCTTATTTTTCACGAATTATTAGAAGAATCTAATACATTTCTAGACACCAACATTTAATAAGAACATTAAAAAAATATAAGTTTTCATATATCATATGATATCGATTATTCTTATTGCATTTTCGATTACCGTATGCATTTTCGATTACCTTTAATCGATTACCGTATGATACCGTTCGCTTGCATTTTGTCTGTGCACATGTATGTGTATGTATACTAAAACACTCGATAGTATATATACTAAAACACTCGAAAATATTAATTTTCAATCATAATTCCAACAAGACCTACAAATATCACGAATGTCAGACAGCACGTGGCGTGGAATGTCTTAGATAATTGCTCGAACAAGACTGTCTCTGGGGCGTGCTTGCGCCGCCGTTGTATAGGCTTGCAGCGCTTTCCTCTTTTTTCCGTTTATTCCCTATAATGACATTTGAAACTCTAGTCTATACCGTGATCGAAATGCAACTAAAATAAATAATATTTCAAAACAGAAAATCAAACTTTGTTCTTAGCACTTTAAAATATATTGTATTTACAATCTCTTCAGAACGCTGTACGCGAAAAATCCAAATGAAACCGCATTTTTAATGTAATTTTATATATCTGTCCGTCGGTATAATTTTTCTAACTTCTAAACGAAATAAGATAGAAACTTGAAATTCACATGTAATATGTATTATTATATACTCTAATTTTATGTACAGGGTACGATAATATTTATATATATATATATATATATACACACACATGTTTATATATATACATATATATATATGGCGGATTTATCGCTAAGACGTCCAAAAGGTCCAACTCGGCTGGACGAGCCGCCGGGAATCAAACCCGGTCTGGCTTCGATTCCCGGTGGCTCCCAAGGCGATCAACTAAACGTGCCACGGAAACGATATGTAATATATAGTTTTTAGCCTAAAATTTAAAATTAATTTAAATGGTATTTCTAAGGTAGTAAAAATTCTTCTGTGAATTTATAGCAGAATTACTTTTATTTTTTTTCCTGACGAATAATGATGTGCATGACAGCCCAAAATTTGGTTTCAGTCCTTTTTTCAGTTCTTGATGTATTTCATATACCTTAAATAAAATATTTTTTAAAGTTCTAATCAAATTCTTATGCTTGGATATTTCCGGATTCCCCAAATATTTGGTGAAAAGATAAAAAGGACGGAGTGCGTCTGAGGGACATTGTTCATCGTTCTGACACTGAATAGTTTTAAAATAAAACTTAAACAAGAAATGACAGATGGAACCTAAATTTAATTTTAAGAAAAATACGTAATGACGTTCAGCTTGATAGGCTACACGAAAAACTATTTTAGGATCTCCAATTAATACACGTACATGTAGAATAATAAAAATTCACATTTTACTACATAATCCTAAAAAAACTCTTATCACTGACGTCTTGAAATTATAGTTACTATCGTTTTGAACGTTTCTGTACGAGAAAATACAATTATAAAGTAAACAAATGTAAAAACTTCTATTAAGTCAAGTATATTCAGTGTTAGCTTAGTTTGACTCGGAACAGTAAGAACGAATATATGAGTGTCTTTATATATTTAATATTAATTTCATGGTAACCAATACGTGGAACGAAATAGATAAATAAAAGGAAAATAATCCATATTATAATTGTTATTAAAATGGACAAGATATGAATCTCAAGTTATGAATATAAAATACACGGGCTTGTTCTTTCTTCGTTTAAAAATTTATTTACGTCCTAAAATATCTTACCAATATGAAGCTTTTAAGTTCGTCTATAAAAGTGTTTTGATTCACCGTTCTTGCGAAATGTATAAAAATAGTGTGTCCTTTGATACGTGGATTCTAAAAGTATTAGCTTACATTCACTTTAATGGCTTTACGTATATTTCAAACTATACTTATATTATAATTTTGTTCTATGTTCTAAATATATTCTGGTTCTTGTTTCTGAAATAGTTAATAAAAACGACATTATGTACAATAAATATGAAGAGGATTGAAACAAAATATTAATACCGTATGATGCTTTCATAAATATAAAATTTCATATTTTGTTTGGTTTATGAAAGCATCATTAAAATGTATGATGTTTTCATAAATCCAACAAAATATTTTTATATAGCTTATGCTTTTTGCTATGAAATAACTGTACAGTTGTAAAAGCTGCTTAAATTCAGTTATCCACGTGTAGTGTCTTTGCGATTTAAGCTTGAAAAGCCTCTTCTATAAGGCTGTAAAATGTATATCACACGAAAAATGTGGCAGTATAAAAAAATTAAATTAAAGTAACTAAAAAGCAACTGTTGTTTCTAATTTTTCGAAATATTATTCCATATGATATCGTCAATGCAGGTTGGTAATAATTTCGGAAATATTTTTTCTTGTAAAATATTTATTTACGTATTTATTTTTCTCTTCTAATCACTAGGTTTAGAGGTTGAAATTTTACAAAAAAGTTATTATTCACGGGTTGTTCACAAAAAAGTTATTATTAAATTGTAGATCAGCTTAATAATTAAATAATAAAATAATTAACACACATTTTAGTTAACGCATTCAAGACTATTGAAATAGTGTATCTTATAAATTTTAGGAGATACAAAATTCATATGTAATATACATTTGTATTTCTATTCATTATATCTGAACATTATTATTGTGCAGTACAGGCATCATTGACTTTCTCTCCTAATATTTTCATTTTTCACAACTTTTCCTCTTTTACATTAATGTCGGTCTTACACTGCTCAAACACTCAATATGAAAATACCTCTTTCGCAAGAATTTTATTAAATATAATCGGCATAATGTCGAATATTAACAAATTATGAAACATTTGGATATTAGAAAAGATCTGACATATACTTAGTTTGGTTTATAGTTAAATACCATTAGAAAATATGAATAACTGAAATTTGCAATCAAAGGAAAATGATGGAAGTTTTCCCAGAATCATTCATAGATAATATGAAGTCTATTATATATTATGTGAATATTATTATACTAGTTTCCGTGTTTATTGCTTGTCTCTCCTTATATTACATATCATTTATTTAACACGTAGTATATTAATACGATTTATGGTAATACCGTTGAAAGAGGGACAGTATTCAGGTCCAAATGAAATAATCATAAATTGTTTTTTATGCATCGTGTACTTTAGTACTATTAGATATTTAAAACTTGAGTGCAATATTGTATTCAAGTCTAAGTTTGTTCTGGTTTTCAAAGCTTATAAGTACGAGGAGAAAAAACTAGGAGAGTTTCGTGCATATATCGGTATGGATAAAAGTTTAAATATTCAAGAGCACAAATTCATTGCCTGGTACACCATTCACAGCTGTGTAATTACCACAAATTCCTCAATGACTGCAAGACCCAGATAATTGCTATAGTCTGTCTGTAACCTTCTAGTTGGGCTCTATCAAGAACTCTATCAATTTTTTTTCCTGATTTCGTGATTCATTAGTTTCTGAAATAAAAGAGAGGATGTACATTTCGATGCCTAATTCTCTGAATATTCTTATCGAAACATTAACTAACCTACAGTTAGTATTTCGATAAGATTATTCATGAGTCCTTTCCAACTGGTTGCATCGATAAGATTATTCATGAGTTCCTTCCAACTGGTTGCATCGTTAAGATTATTCATGAGTTCCTTCTAACTGGTTACAACTTAATTGTTTTCAAATCGTTTCAATGATACGTAGGAGATTGAAAAAAATACCATGCAAATTAAGAATTTTTGGATTAAATAAAATTTTGCCAAAAAATTATTTTGTCTTTCCTTCAAACTGAAATTTTTCTAAATCGAGTAAAACATTTAAAAAAACTACATCAAAATTCTCAATCTTTTCTTAAGAAATCGCTGTCAGAATAGGGCTTTAAAAAATTGTAGTTGTTATCAGCTGTGTGAACAAAATAAAACTTTTGTTACGGCTATATAGAATTCATTAATTTTTTTTATTCTGCACTGACTCCATATATTGTGTTTACGTAATTGTAAATTCTGGTAAAACTATATCTTACCTCACATTATCGTTCATTGCATTGCACCATCATTATCATTTCAACAAGTCATCACAGTGATATCGTAAGTAAAATGTTGAATGACACTAAATTGTAAAATATATAATTAATCGAATATCGTTAAGTTTAAGTAATAAAAAGTGTTGACCAATTTTGTTCTTAAGCAATCAGAAGAAAAAAAAATAATAAATGCTTAAATGTATAAATAATGTACAGAAACTAATTAAGAAGTCAAGAGAGTACATATTCAAATTCAATTTTTTATTCAAAAGATATCTTTCGTTCAATAATTTTCGTTTAACTGATTGAAAATTGTAAAAGAAAGATAAGGCTAGAATATTATCACTTTGTTATTAAAATATCTCTGAATTATCGAAATTTAAAACAAAAAGAAACGAAGTACAAGATGCGCAAGCTATTGCAAAACGTGATAGGTATGTTGGCAAGCCTATCCGTACACGTCGAGCCGGCACAACGAACGCGAACAATGGATTGGAATAGGGATGGTGAGTCCCGTCGATCTCGCGCTCCAACTAACGTCTGTAGTGAAACCATCTGTACGCTAGTGCTATACGCGGTTCCAGCATTTATCCGGACTGCAGTAGCACGCCGCCCGTGCTCTCATTACGCTCTGCGGGAAAAAGTATCTATTTGGCTTTGACTAGGTGAATACAGTCGGTTAGCTCTATAATGATTCTGCGGGTACATTGCAATTGTATATTCCTTACTTAAGATTGAATTCTAAATTAGCCTATTCTAAGTAACGTTTATTATATACTATGTAACGTTTTATCAACCAGATTAGAAGGAAAACATCACGTCTTATTATATTTTAAGTGTAAATTTTAAAGGTAGAAAAAAACAATTGAATTTAAAAATGGGGTTAAAAATATTAATTCCATTTGTGGTAATAACGTAGAAATTCGTGCTTCAAATTAAGAGGCAAAGTGGTAGGTGTTCTATGAGTCTGTGTTAAACCTTTTACTAGTCCAGTTATTTGCTTACTATATTTGAGTTTTCGTATTTAGATTTAGTAGGATAATGGTTATGGTCGATAATCTAGTTTCAGGTATAGATTCTAGTATTTACTATCAACTACCCTCCCCGGTAAAATATTTCCTCTGCATAATTTTTAGACCGCATTTAATTTCAAATATTCTTATTAAAAATTACCTTAATCACTGCAGTTTTGTTACAAAATGTCGATACATTCTTTTTGAAATGTCGGTGACAAAAGTGTGTGTAGACAATTAGAAACAAATGCGGAAAAGAAACCATATTATTACATCTATTCAAAACATCGAATATTTTTTAGGGCATGAAGTCTGGAATACCCAAGTTCTAAAATTTTTAATTGATTTTTACGATATTATATTTCCGGCTTTAAAAAATCCAATATTGTTATATCAGAATGAGAATAAAACTTTACTCAGAATAAAATTAAAAATTAATGTGTAATTTCACACTATGACATCTTACTTCAATATTATTTTATTTTACATTACAACGATTTCAATTTTCCATGAAAACAGTCGACCATTTAAACCTAAGATTTAAATACACAAATAATACCAGTTTCTTTGATCAATCTTGCCTTCTAGTGTCAAGAGGGAGTGTAAATATTGTCTTGGGATGGTTCTTTTTATAACAAAACTAGCTTTTGCCCACGGCTTCGCCCGTGTGGGCATCGGAAAACGACATGGTTTTCTGTAATTATCCCACGCAAATGTATGTATTCTTTATATTAATCCAGGTCATGTATACATGTCGTCGACCTAATTGTCAATACTTTCCGCGTTATAAAGCTTCCAATTTTCATCTCCGGGATGTCTGTCCTCTGCCCGCGTTCGGGTCGTGCACTCGGCTATGGCGTGTGACGTTGCCTCGCCCGCCCCTCCACCTCTTTATGCCTAATTATTTTGATTATAATGGCTTCCACATAAAAGGTAGATATATCCAGTCACGGACTTTTTGTTAAAATTTTTTAAGAGAAACAATCCCACTGTATATTTGGATATGTATATTTGCATGACTTTAACGGTTTGGGCAGCGCACGCTATGATAATTCTAAGAGGACAGGTATTTTTTTCAACTTATTTCATTCTTATCGTTATATCATAGCCAAATTACACAATATCCTTATAAATTGTAGTCTCGATTATGTGTTAATCTGATGTATATACTATATTACAGTAAAATTACATCAAAATACATTCAGTAGTTTTTGCGTGAAAGAGCAACAAACGTCCAGATATACAACCTCACAAACTTTGTATTTATAATATTAGTAAGATTTGGAGTTCACCGTCGCTTAAAATGTTAGACTAGACATGTTTTTAAGAATGTATTTTTGGAGAAACGTTTTTATTCCAAGAACCAAGTGTTCGTTTAAAGATTGAAAATAAAGCATTTATAAGACAAAACAATAATGGTTAAATTAATAGACTTTCAAATGCATATTTTATTGCCGTCAATTTCAGCTCATTACCAAAAACGATTTTCAAAATCGGCGACGTGCATGAGTCGCTGATTATAAAACAATACGCGCAAAGTCACGTGGTGGGGAGCAAGTGACTTGCCGGAGTACACTAAAGTACTCAAGTACAGTACCTCATATATGCAGGTATAATTGTGCAGAAGAAAAGGAAGTTGGTTATAGTCCTGCAAGTCTGTGTAGCGCCTGCTTCTTCTTCTTAATAATAGTACGATTATTAAAAAGTTAAAATACGGGTTAAACAATGTGGCTATTAAACGCTGATTGATGATTGCTTAAAAAAGTAATTTCTGCTGTGACGATGTAATGACGTCATCGATTTAATTAATAGATTTGTTTCACTGACTTTTCGGATAAATGGTACATTTGGCATAATTTTCATTAATGTGACGAAAAAACAAATTTGTGGGTTTCAGCTTGTTTTTCTTAACACAAACATTTACGATAAATATCATCCTTCCGTTCGTTGCATATTTTACCCAAGCAAAGCTAATTAAATAAGTATTTTTTTTCAAATTTGCTTAAAATTCTGAACGGAAATGAAATTGATCTTGGTTTACACCAAAAATATGAAAGGGAAAAATTTCAAAATCAATCAGGTTTTAATTTTGTATTTAATTTTCATTCATTATTACAGATTCACAATTTTTAACTTTCGGATCAATGTTAAATATATAGATGATACGTTGTAAATTTAGAACATTTACAGTTTTATAAAATATTATATTTCTTAGTAATATGATCTTTTTATTAAAAAGAATTAACTCTCTGTTTTTGACAACAATAATTAACATTACAACACCAAAAGAATGTAAGATATTAAGTTAGAAAAGATGCCAAATTCTCCAAAATTTAGAATGTTTCTTTAATAGATAGTAAAAAAAATTACACTTGAGTAAAAAAGACTACGTTATGAAATAAACAATATTAGTTAAAAGATGAGTCTCTATGATAACAAAATTTTATCAGCTTATACATTGTTGACTGTTTAATAAAGTAAAGACAAGGACAAAAATAAAAATAATCAACAATTAAATGAAACTACGTGATGTAGTATTATTTCTACTTTCTTTAAGTTCTTTATCACGACCTAGGTTTTGTTGTATTACAACATCTTCAGGTGGGCTATTAGCAAAGATTTGCTAGGTTGACCTTGGTCGTACCTAGAACGAAACCTAGGTCGTGGTAAAGAACTTAAAGAAAGTAGAAATAATACTACATCACGTAGTTTCATTTAATTGTGAATAATGAATTTCTACAAAATTAACGCCAAATATATTCAAAAATAATCAAATTATTTTTATTGCCAAACTTGCTTCTGCACTAATTTTGGTGGCAAATTTTAAATAACCAGATACAGAAGTTTCAAATATTTCATCGAACTTCCAACATCGAGCGCACCTCCGTTCAATTTTTTTTACATCAAAAGGGCTTATTGATAAAATGGAAATCCGAGGAGAATAGCGAGCGAATGCAGTAATAATGGTATAATCTCGAAACGGGAGCGGTCAGCCATGCTGAGCCGAAACGTAAAGTCCAAAATGATCATCGATATAAAATTAGATGTAGGTACGGGAATAAAAAACGGATCAGTTATGTTCTTTGCAATTATATTTTGTTCACGTCTTTTTGCAAAACGATTTTTGATATAAAATTATCGTTAACACGCAGGATGATCGAATTCTTAATTATTATTATTTAACACTCTACGCGAATGGTTTACATTTCTTATTATGATATCTTTGAATCGATTGTTTAAGCTGAATAGGCTCAATCCTTAATAACGGCACATTTAACAGAGTTGTATAAAAAGATGCTAATATTTATTTAAACCTTATTAATATAAGGTTTTATAAATATGAAGATAGTGTTTTTTAATAAGAGTTGCACCTACATACTGCATAAAAATAAAATCTGCTATGTGGGAGTATAAATCATACTACGAGAGTTCCGTAAACACTGAGGCAGATATGTTTATAATTTTCGAAGTCTATACAGAATTTAAGGTTACATACTATTTCCGAAACATAATACTACGATTAATTTTATAAAATATTAATATTATTTCTCACCATATAATTATGACGTGAATAGTGATTCGTATAAAAACTTAAATGCTTTCTAGTATGTGATTATTATATTTTAAAAGTAAGTATGGTAATTTGTTTGGATACCCAAGTATCATCTGAAATGAGCTTTCCCTTTTTATTCAATTCCTCCGGCATTGATTTTTATGCACCGTAATCGGAATGTAAAAGAAAAATCGAGATGATATATTTTTATTGTGTAATTGTGAAGTTTTATTGTGTCTCGTGGTAGCGACGATTTTGTTTGCATTTATAGTGAATTAATCCGTTATCAAAATGATTTATCCAACACAAAAATTACTTTACTTCAACGGATTTCATTTCATTAGAATTCTACTCTTTATATACAAATAAAAGCGAACATTTCCCATTAGTCTCTGCTCTATATTTCATCGGGGAGGAATACTAAACAAATAAACATAATGCATTCTATGGGTGTACAATGCAGTGCCATTTTGTCGGATTGTCTTTAGTAATTAATAAACAATGAAACCAGTCGGAAAAATTAGCAATGTTTTTGAATTTCAAATATTATGTATTTAATTTACGTACTGCTTCGATTTATTTTTTACAAAAACGCGTTGTTTTGTTTTCTGTTAAAAATTAAAAAATTTTAGATCACGAATTTCATTAACTTTGGGATTATATAATTTTTAATGGCTTTAAAAATGGTGAATAGTCACACTTGATAGCTTTAAATAACCTTAAAAAACATCCATCTTCCACTATTAATCTTTTGAAGCTTCTATAATATTTTATGATCCAGTAAAATAACATTTGTATTCACCGATATCATAAAATTGGGTCACATTTTCCTCTTATTTCACAAAGTATAGAGCACTTAGTGCTTGTCTGGCTATAATTTGCATGCTCGTGTCTAACACCAGCTTATTTTTTATAGAATTAATTTGATATTTTCATGGAATGTGTTATATTTTAATTATCAAAACTTTCAAGTAATACGTTACAAAAACCTAGTCATGATTATATCCAATTAGGTTAGCTTATGCTCGTCGCCAACGTATCAATTGAGTTCCATCATGTGGTCTTTACTTTATAAATTATTATGCTTACGTATAGTTTAACGCATTTCATACTTTTCTCTTCGGTAATTCCAAAATTATCATTCAGTGTATCTGTAATTACTGAAATTCATGTGAGAAAAACCATTGTACAAGGGAAATTTAACGTCGTGCTTCGTACAACAGTGAGCAGTTAACACAAAATCTTCAAAATTATCTAACTAAAATATACATACGTTTATTACCCAGTTAACCTCTGATTTGATATAGATTTTGTATATTTTGACTAATAGAAAGCTTTTGGTCGGATAGACAACGATATCTATCTAAATCGTCTTAGCGAGGTAGGGTTCTCTGTCCGGCTTTTATGACTTTCCTCTTCGTATCTCGCAGATAGAAACTAATACGTATGAATGGGTAACTTTTTACCCACGATTCACTTAATACTATCGAATGAGTTAGCCATGGTTTGAATCTTGGGCCTCTACTTTTCACTATTCTGATAAAAAATATTGGTTGCGTGGTGAAGACTGCGCGTTGTTTCTTATTCGCGAACGAAATAAAATTTTTCGTCAATGATAAAGCAGATGGCCAATAATTATATCGTCACATTAAAGACGTCCTTAAGTGAAATGCAGTAAGCAATTTACGGGTCAACGTAAAGAAATATTCAAAAAAAGTTAGAGCCAATGACATGCTCCAAATTTTTCGATATTTAATAGAAACACGAATATACGGGTAGTGAGATCCCACTACGTTGTTAGGTTGAGGTCGTTGACTTTTAGGGTTTTAATCTCTATCTTCAATTGGCCTTATGTACACTCCATTAGTGCAAAATTCTTTAGTATATAGCTACATTGTTTGGAGTTTATTTCGGGCCAAATACAGCTTTCTGATTGAACTTGTGTAAAAGACGTTCCTCCGATATCTATATATGAAAAGGTATGGTTTACAAATACAGGATATTTACAAATTACCCACATGAGAATCTTTACAAATTACCCCCTTAACGATGTAGTCATTCAATGAAACCTAGGTCGTACTTATAAATTTAAATAAAGGAAAAATAATACTCCATCACGTAATTTCATTTAGTTGTAAATAATAAAATAATTTTCTGAAAAATTAACGCCAAATATATTCAAAATTATATTACCTTTAGAAGAATTAGACCATATTGAAAATTGCAAAAGCGACCTCAATCACAATTTCTTTCGGTAAGTATTTGATCGAGCACAATTATTAGACTATTTGCTATCATATCCACATATATAGTCGCGCATAGTCAGCTAGTGGTGCTTATTATAATATTACGGTGAATAGATGTGGGGTTACGTCTGACGTAGATTATTTAACCTCTTCTGAGAAATAAAAATTACCTATTGCTTCGAAAAAAAAACAGCCATCATAAAAACCTGATTGGAAAAACCTTGAACGGCATTTTCTCGAATGACAATGCAATAACATATGCATTTTAGTAATTATAACACTTGATTTGACTTCACGTATCTAGTTATGAAATTCAAAGGTCAAACTACTTATTCTTTTACAGATAACGGCATTGCCATAGGTATAGTTCATAACAGTAGTATTAAAAAAATACCAAAGTGTAAAAAGTTGTGAACCCAACCACCAAAACCCAAGTTTTGTTATTGCCCAACTCGCATCCAACTCCATCATAATCTACTGAAGCAAATTATATTATTACGTCCCATGATTTTTGAAAACTTAGTATCAAATAACACTTGAGCCCAGAAAATTAATTTTAACTTTAATTAATTTAATATTCACGTGAAATTAACATATTGCTTCATCATCATGTGTGTCTCCAATCTCATTATTTATTTGTATTAGCCATATTCAATTCCAAATTATTGACAGTATTAAGGTTGATATAACTTAGCGCACAGTAGTGCGCATGTCTCGACAGTTATTCATACATCAATATTACAAGCATTATACTTTGAAACATTTATGAATTGTGTTAAAATAACCAATTATCATTTTAAAATGAAATATTTTTGAACGAATGGGATTATTATTCTCCGAAAAGAAACTCCGTGAATAACTCGTGAATAACGAGTTATTTCTTTGTCTTCAGGGCGATTATGTTTAATTTTTTGCAAAATTGAAACAAAATAATTTTTAATGAGACAGCGTGAATGTCTTATTTGATTTTTACTTCCTAAGTAACTTTGCATAATCAACCTTTTCTGGTTAAGTATTAATTCGATTTATTCCCATACGTAAAGGTAGAAAGGGAAAGTAGTTTTTTTTTCTTTTTTAATTCTGATTCGCAAAATTACAAGTACTACTACAATTGACTTGATTTGGCACAATTGTAGAATTTACTTATCCGGTTCAATTTCTAGTGAAAGAATTTCAGAACAGTTTTTTTATTTTTTATTTTTAAAAATTAGATATCTGGTTTAATTTCTAGTGAAAGAATTTCAGAACAATTTTTTATGTTTTAAAAAAGAGTTATTTAAAATGAGGTCCTATGAGGGAAATTTAACAGAGAGTAAATTAAGTCAAGTTTTTATATACAAGTCTCAAAATAATTTTTGACTTATGATCTAAGACGTGGAGGAAAAAAATTCATCCCCTTATCCCGGAATTATGCAAACTAATAAATGTAACTCAATTCAGACTGACAAATCTTTTGTCTTCTTTTATGAATTACATAAGGAATAAAAAAGTTCCAGACATTTATAATTTTAAGGTAAGGAAATAAAACTCGTAGTTACTAGCTTTTCTTCGTTAAATTCTTAATTACTTTTTTATATACGTATATACAACTTTATAGAATGTGGATATAAATATACGTATATACAGCTTTATAGAATGTGGATCGAAATATCTCATTTGTTTGGGAAATAACAATTTCATTTCGCGCTGTATTATTGAAATCGTTATTCGACACGAAGTTACTTCCTAATATTTGCAATGATTTTCAAATTATCTAAAATAAATTGTGTTTAGAAATACATTACATTTACATACATTATAAAGGACTATTTCCTAAAATGATTGTGCCTCGGTCAATGGATCAGACAATCACCCGCAACTTATCTTTTAATATTACACACAGCGTACAAGTCGTCGTGTTAATTTTTTTTTTTCTGTCAACAAACAATGATGGCTAAGATTTCTTACTTAATAATAAATAAACTCATTGTAATGCATAAGGCGTATATACAGAATCCTCGGCGTGTTATTTCTATTTACATTTTGCGAATTTATTTTTATTATTAAACACAAATATTTCATACACAAATTAACATTTTGAAACATACGACACTTTTATTGAATTCAATATAATTTATATTTAATATTCATTCGCTGACCACAAATTTAGTTATTATTGTCAAAGCATCAGTAATATTAATGTTTTAATTGCATTAAGAGCCAACGTCCATTAAAGCACACATCAGTCGCTAACCAGTGGTTACGGTGAATCGAGTAACTAGTGAATCTATTTTGGGGTCATAATTGGGTTACCGCATTTGATGAACCTCCGATCCCGGAGGAGGCTGAGTGTTTCGAGCTTGACCAATGTGCGTACGTACTTGCTGTAATAGGTCTTTGTCGAGCCTAAATTTGTTTGACAACTATAGATGACGATGATACATATTGAAGACGTATTTAAAAATTACCAAATTAATTAACTACTGAAATTGTCTCGAGGTAGATTTTTATACAAACACTTTCTGATATTAATAATTATTGCAATTTCAATTAAAACAAAACTTTTATAGTACGGGCACTATGAGCATATGTGTAAATATTTAAGGATACGACGTTAGAGTTCTATTTAACTATTCACAAATGTTAACGTTATTTTTCTCAACGTAAATGGATCATATAGGATATCTTTCCCGGATATCAAAAATGGGACATGGAACTAAACTATTAATTCGGTTCTCCTGTAGATTTTTGGTAACGCTGTTTTTTCATAATATTGACTGTGGCAGTTTCGATGTTTTGGGAATTGATATTTATAAATATTTGCACTGATATTTCAAAAATTGCCATCCATGAAATTCTAAGAAAATTAATTTTGAAATCCTTAAAACCGGTTTCTATAATTGATGTTACAATTACAGAAACTGAAAACATTCGATTATTTCATGTGCCTCTTTTAAAATCTTTCAATGAATAGTTTCTATGTTAAATGATTTCTGACAAAAATGGCTATGTATATATTTAGAATTTTCTTGTTCATATTTATTTCAGAAGTGTGGAAATATTTTTATTATCATTCAAATTCGAATCTATGGCATTTAAAAGCTTTATATAAGCTGATACTTTGTTTTCTAAGGCGTCGACTTACTTCAATCATATTTTCATTATTGCATCTCGCGGGACTTTCCATTTATTAAGTCGAATTTTCCAAAGAAAAAGGTTCCAAAGAAAAGCTGGTAAGGAGCAGCAAGTTCAAATTGGATATCATATGGCCTTCTATATGTTTATTTATTTTCACATTTAAAATTTATTTTCTTTTCCTTTTAAGCTATATAATTTTTGGTTTATGACAAAGAATAAGAGAAAACAGCATTCATCTTCCGGTCTTCATTTCTAAATTCTTACAAAACGGAAAATTTGAAATAACTCAGTGTAATAAAAATCGAAAATATATACTATTTTTCTATTAGTGAAATACAATAAAAATAAAAAGAAAAAAAAGGAAATTTGAAGTTTTCTGTCCGACTCTTCAATTTGTAAATCATAATCATGCAGATAGGTATTAATAGGATGTTTTGATTTTTCATTGCATTTCATAATACCTTGGGAATGGAACCCTCGATGCGTGAATACTATTTGCATTTGGTGAGTGTTTTTTATGAAGAAAAATGTTTAGTATTATCATATTATATATAAAAAATTATAGTAAAAGTTATAGTTATATAAAATTTCTGAAAGAAAAATTTTAGTATTTTTCAAGAAATCCTAAAAATGTTACTGATTTTTTAGTAAAAAAGTATTGACGCCAACTTGCAGGAAAAAAGACTAGAAATATTAATTCAGCATTAAAAAGCAGTCATTTATTCACTTTGAAACAGTAATTTTTTGCATTCATAATGTAGGAAAATATATAATATAAAATTTTAATAAATATATTTATCGATTATTAATATTCCTCTGAAGCTAAGTGATAGAACATCCATAAATATCTCTGTATAGAAATTCATAATCAAATGTTTATGTACATCAGTCGAATTATAAATAATTTTTTCGCTTGGAACGTCTTCAGAATCTATTTTTTTTTTTGCTTTCTTTGTACTTTATGTATTAAGTGAACCATATCTCATCGTTTACTCTTCTAGAAATTAATTTAAAATTAATCAATCATAAACTAACTTAATAATTTCTATTACATATTGCAAAACCTTTGTATTAAAAAAAAAAATCATAAATAAATGTGAAATAAAACCAAATGAATTTTATTGCAAGCTTCTTTACAATGACTTGTCAAAATTGAATAAAAATTGTCAATTTACATGAAACAATAGTATCTTTATTTTCAGGCACTAATCTAATCCAAATATTGCAATAGACATTCATAGTTGGCTAATAGCAATTACTTTATAAATAATAATATTATCAAATTGCTTTATTTTTATGCTTTTACCATAGAGCGATTGCCAAGCAATTTCAGTGTTTTCGTTGGTATTCGTTTACCTTAAAAGTTTAATATTAAATTGCATTTCATATTAGATTTTCTTTCAAATTTGATGTAATTCGAGTCAGTTTAAATATTTTCCATATTTTATAGAAAATTTATTAAGTACATTTTGATATAAAGTCCATGTCACTGATTCAAATACTATAAAATTATGGAATTAATCAGAAATTACGCTGTATTACGCAATATTAGAATTAATCAGAAATTACGCTTTATTACGCAATATTGGAATTAATCAGAAATTCATGAAATCAAGATAATTACGATCGAATTTCTATCAATTTCATTTTTATTTATGAGGTAAGTATGATATCGAATTATTATTATTAAATAGAATAAAATTTCAAATAACCGTATATGTATTGAAAAAAAAACTTGTTGATTACGAGTAAAACTCAAAATGTCAGTGTTTCTTACACAATTGTCATTCAAAAACGAAAAATGTTTTCTATTAAACTATTATTGGATATTCTAAAAATTGTACGGGCTTATTATTGAAGTGTTCATACCTTTACGAGTCATTAAATAATTATAATATTTATAATTAATTATCACAATCTAACAAAACATATGACATATTGAATATATTTGGCGTTAATTTTATAGAAATTCATCATTGACAATTAAATGAAACTACGTGATGTAGTATTATTTCTACTTTCTTTAAGTTCTTTACCACGACCTAGGTTTCGTTGTATTACAACATCTTCAGGTGGGCTATTAGCAAAGATTCTAGGTGGGCTATTAGCATTGTCAAAATATATGACATTTTTGCAAAATACACCATTTGTCTAAACACTAGGGATGTTGGGATATTGTGCATAACGTATTATTAAATATATTTGGCGTTAATTTTGTAGAAATTTATTATTCACAATTAAATGAAACTACGTGATGTAGTATTACTTCTATTTTCTTTAATTTTTTACCACGACATAGATTTCGTTGTATTGCAACATCTTCAGGTGGGATATTAGCAAAGATTATCTTTGCTAATATCCCTGGGCTATTCACCTGAAGATGTTGTAATACAACGAAACCTAGGTCGTCGTAAAGAACTTAAAGAAAGTAGAAATAATACTACATCACGTAGTTTCATTTAATCGTTAACGTATTAATAAATACACATACTTTATAAAATACGAAGGTATTTTTACAGTTGATCTGAGTCTACAATTGATTTAGAAACTTTTTAGATGTACGAATATATGTACGATCTTCTTAGAGATTCATTTCCATACTTAGCAATAAAAAAATTTCTTTTAATTTCTTTACATTTGTTACTAAATCAATCCTTGCATCGAAAAAGCATTCACAACTTTTATTTTCAGTTTCGTAAAACGTTAATTATTTGCTAGTATTAAGCAATTCGTTTCATTCTAGCAAATAATTCAATTCTTGCTGTAAACGAGAGAGCGACTTTATATTTTTTATCTTAAAATTAAATTGATAGCATTTATAACACAGGCACTCACATTGGCACGTATGCATGGCATAAAATTATTTTTAGTTTCTTCTACCTTAAAGGTACAAACAGAAACGTCACTGTATGATTTCAATGTAAAATGTGTCGATATGTGACAGCTGCTAGCTATTCCTATTATTTGGCAGGATTGTAGAATTTACTTGTCCGCACTTATTTCAGTTGAAAAAATTTTGAATTCGAAATTGAGTATGGAAATTGAAAAGTTGGCCAGCAATATATGAAAGATCGGACAAAAAACAAAACATCGGACTGGATGCTGCAGTAGTATACAAATAGTACAAAACACAGCTACGATATTTGCTTATTAGAATTAGAAGAAACTTCGATAAAGTATTTTGTTGTCTAGTTTTATTCAATTATTTTTTATTATTTTTATAAATCCTATTTGACAAATAATGAATAAATCTGTTAAGTACTCCATACATATTTAGGTATATATATATATATATATATATATATATATATATATATATATATATATATATATATATGGTATTTCTAATAAAATTAATTAGAAAAAATGTTTCCATTTGCACATACTGAAATAAGATTTTTTAATTAATTTGTTTACATCTGCAACATTCCAACAAACGACTTGGCGAATCACGGCATACTCCACAAATTTTAGGATATTGACCATTGTCAACCAAACTTTGCTAGAATGTATAATTACTACAAAGTACATTAAAATTCAATTTACTATAAAATTCAATTCCCTATTTCGTTATATAACAGCAAATTGAACAAGGTCAAAATTAATTAAATTTCGATTAATAGCATGCGCCATTGACGTAGATTTACTTGTTTAACAGTTAAGATATTTATGTACATGAATTGTTTAATAATCCAAACGATTTAAACAAAAAAATGTTTTTTCTTCTTATTTTGTAGGTAATGATTAATTTATATAATGATGGAGGCATTCAAATAAAATATACATAAGGAACAAAAGTTAACTCATACTTAAAATATAAAACTAACATAATTTTCTATGTCCCTTTTTGTTGGAAAATGTATAATATAATTTTGTTTGGTTCGAAATATCTAAAACTTGGGTTTAATTGAAAGGACTTTTATCTTTAAGAAAGCAATCGATTCATATTTATACTAAAATAACACTGTGGGTTATTGTATCGAGGAACAAACCGAGTTGTTTGATCTTGATGATGATTAGCTATCTATTATAGTACCGCATAAGGTAATTGTCATGCTGAATTAATGGTCCTTAACTAGCACCCGACTGAGGATCATCTCAGCGCCAACATTTTGTGGGCGCTATGGCTTATATTGTAGATGCCGTTGATTTATGAGCTCTGTCCACCACTTCCTTTCAATCAGAAGCCATGACTTTCACTTTATACGTCTATCTAGACTCATTTCAATAATATTTTCCTTGGTGCTTCTCGTTGCGCTTTCCATTCATTAAATCCAATTTTCCAAAGAAGCTGGTAAGGAACAAGATCCCAACGATGTTATTTAAGACACCATTAGTTCCATTATTATAATCAAAAGTCACGGTACTGTAATAAAAGTGATGTTGGCTACTGAACCTGACGATGCTCTATATTATTAAAAGCTTTCCGCATAATAGTGTCTACATAATCTTGATAAATAGCGACGAAGCCACATCCCCCTGGCGGACTCCAGTTTTTATGACGAACTCATCATGTTCATGTCGAATCCGCACTTCATTGGTGGATCTACAATCCGCACTTCATTGTAACTGCAAATATTGTCAAGGCAAACGAAAGGCATGAGTACATTTGTCATGAGTACATTTGTGTTATCGGCATTGATGTCCAGTCCCTATGAAGTCGAGCTATGTTAAATAAGATATCGTTGGCTTCATTGTCATAATCAGAAGTCACGGTACTACAATATAAGTGATGTCGGTCATTGAACCTGATGATACTCCTGTTATTAAAAGCTTTCCGCGTAATAATGTCTACATAATTTTGAAAAATAGCAACATGGCCACATACCTTTCGCGGACTCCAGTTTTGATAGCAAACTCATCATATTCATGCGGAATCCGCACTTGTTTGGTGGATCTACTATATGCTTCTTGGAGGAGTAATGTGAATTTCTGGAGGATATTTTGCAGACCTTTGACCAATAAATGCAACCCAATGCAGAATAAAAATCGATAATGATAGATGATTGTTTTTTTCCCATATCTTATTCGTTCTTTCAAAAACTGGCGTAAGGAAATGATTTGATCTGTACAGTCGGGATCCTGCTTGCACGTCCCGCTTATCGGCTCTCAATTTTGAATTTCTCGATGTCTTTTTTTATTAATTTCATAAAGTTTTAAACGATGTTTAACAGCAAGCTGATGCCACGATATTTATTTTTTTTGAAATTCCGGCTATGTCTCTTTTTGTGGACTGGGATGATGATGGCTTTCTTTCACACGGTTGGAATTTACTCCGTGTACTGGATAGTTGTGTAATGGAGTGTTGTGATAAGAAGGTGGATTCAATTGCTGGATAGTTGTGATAAGAAGATGGAATCAATTGGGAAGGACTTTGCCGCCAGCTTTGGTGGTTGTAATGCGATCGACACCTGGAGCTCTCTCGTTTCCTTAATGCTTTCATCGCCGTTGTAACTTTCACACAAATGGGCTCAGTATCGTTTAGATTGTAGTTAGTTCAGTATATATTAGATTGTTAGATTGTTGAATCTCAAGTGGTACCATTGAGGGGCCTGCGTTAATATTTCTTGGGAGAATAGCCCCCTTCGTTTTAAATACTCTTCTTATGATTTGATGAACGATTTATCTGGCTTCTTAAGGTTGTCGTATGTCGATTTGGTTTTTCCGTTGAGTCGCTTGAGTATCAGATGGAAAGTTTGATATTTTTGTTAGGTTGCAGTTTCTTGTAGCACGTCAACCATTCGTTTCTAATGCAGCTGAATTTCCTTATTTAGTAGTCGATAATGGATGTGGTCCACCATTTTGACTAGGTAATGTGTCATACTCTTTCTTATTTTGTGTACGGAAATTTTGAGTATACAAAATAAGAAAGAGTAATATTATCTGGAATGTAATAAGTCGTTGGGAAACGCATCAGATTTACATCTGTAATAATGCAATAAAATTTATATGTTAACCGCATATTAAGGAATTATTAATGTTATGATTATGTTAAAATTACGAATAATATTTTATTACTGTGACAGAATAGATGAGCTTATTAGTTTAGGTTAAAATTAATAGCATATAACTATTAACAATTAAATGAAACTTCGTGATGTAGTATTATTTTTACTTTCTTTAATTTCTTTACCACGACCTAGGTTTATATTACAACATCTTCAGGTGGGCTGTTAGCAAAGATGATCCACCTGAAAGTGTTGTAATACGACGAAACCTAGATCGTGGTAAAGAACTTAAAGAAAGTGGAAATAATACTACGTCACGTAGTTTCATTTAATTGTGAATAATGAATTTCTACAAAATTAACGCCAAATATACTCAATATAACTATTAATTATATACTGGCAGAACTTTATAATATTGTATGAAATATTCTATTAAATTTTATTTTATTTTTTCAATAACTATATTAAATTTAGCTGTTTTAATAATTATAACCTTCTGCTCTTCTATTAAAATTATATGCTAATAGCGCTGATTAACATTTGCTTTGATGTTTATACTTTGAAAATTAGTTCATTTTTTGGTTTTATCAGTTTAATACACAGATTAACTGGAAACGCAATGACAACTAACAAAAGACCGCAGGAATTTTCCTTTTGGGACTAAAAAGCTATTTATTTAAGGGATATGGGTACATTGCTTTCAATGTCAGTTTTAATTAATTAAATATGTCCTAATATGTAATTAAATATACTTTTTATGAAATATATAGTTCTTTCTGTGCACTCATATAATTTTCATGAATTTGATAAATCTCCATTTTTATGCGAATTACCCGTTAATATTCACATTCAAGACAGTCTCTCTTAAAATATTTTAGAATTAAAAACTAAAAACATTAAATACGCGCGAATAAGGAAGAGTGCTTAGTTTTTATTTTACTGACATATATTTTTTATATCACCACTTATTTCAGTAAATACTTTGTTATTACTCCAATCCATCGACTATTACGCAGAAGAGTTATCGTCGAAATAATATTTTATTATAGATTTTAGAAAATTGTTTAAAATTGACAATGTTTAACTCCCTTAGTTTCATTAGAAACAAAATAACATTAATACTACGTAACATTCCTTCATTAACTTTTGAAGTTTGTCAGTGTTCACAAAGTTTTTGGTGACTCTAAAGATTATCATTCATTTACATACACCTAGTTATATTAAAATGTCTTTAGCTGGAAAATGGATATGAATTTACGACTATCACTCTCTATCTACTAGCTAACCAGTAGCAAGCTAGACAACATTACAATATACTCAATAAACCATTAGAATTTATTGAGTATGTCATAATATAGGCACTGTAACTAAAACACTAGTTTTTTCAGAAAAGAAATGAAATTCTTTCCCTATCTACCATTTTGAAAATTGAAGAAACCTAGTCAGAGTCTCATACACATCATCCCAATATTAATTCTAAAGAAATGTTTGTTGTCTATCAAGACTTTGAATATGGCCAAGTAATCGTCAAGCAGTGGTCGACGTAAATATTAGTAAATCAATTCGGGAAGTGTAATTACGTTACCATGTCGGACAACCGTCTCGTTTCAAAGGAGGTTGAAATATTCAGGAATAGACGACCACGTTTACTACATACCCGCATTCATAACCCGATGAAAGCTCTTAATGTCATTAGCCGGTCATAAATCTTGTGGGAAGTGGAGTGTACCTCTTGACATAAATTTTATGTACATGTGGCGAGGAGCAAACATTCTGTGTGACAAATACCACCAAATGATTAGTGTTATTTGGGCAATTAAACTGAAAATAAGTAAATGTTGTTTTTAAGAGTAAAAAGAGGTAAATAGGGATAATAAAACATTAGTAAGCTCATTCCTTTAATAAAGTTAACATATAATTAATGACGTAAAATATTCAATCGTCCAGTATTAAATCGATTTACTCTTACTCAAAAGTATCCACTATTATCCAGCTTACTCTCAACAGTGTAGTTATCCGAGAGAAAAAAATTATAAACCGTAGGACATACGATTTGTAGTTGTGATATCCGTCACTAAATCTTACGTAATAAAATATGTTAACTTATGGGAGACTCACCTGAAAGATTATTTTGGTTCGTTATGTACACGTGAAATTGATATTATTAAAAAAAATTAATAATTATGCAACCATGATAGTCTAGGATTTACTTTAGCAGATTCTCTTAAGTTTACCGGTTAAGCAAATTTCAATTTAAAGGCGTAGATGGTGGTTGAAACAAAAGTTGTGTAGCCATAGATTTTGTAGCAAATGACGATTGAAATGGACTAACATGGAGACGTCTTGACCAAATTTTAGGTTATTTTTTGTTTGAATAGGAATGGTTCCGTTTAGGTTCATTATAAGTATGAACAAGACCTGATAATGGACTACGGAGATTTCTTAGGGATGTAGTTTCACAGACTTTAAAAGTACATACGCGTCAAATTTAAAATCTCCTTTTTTTGAATTTGGTTAAAATTGAGACAAATCTTCTTGTAACTAAATTTAAATTCTTCGATGGTGATGATACTAATAGACAAATAATGTTAAACAATAGATTATACACATCAAATATGCTACTTTATTGCTATCACTCATTCTTCAATTTTACCTGCTTTTTCTACATCTGAATGGCAAAAAACGTACAGTATTTCCCTACCTCAACGGATGAGACTAAAAGCCCCCTTGAACAATCTCATAAAAAGTGTTATGTATTTACTGATTTGTAAAATAATTTTATTTTTGTACGAGGAAAGGTATCCCAAGTGTAGTAAATCCTACATTTTTAGTTATTTTTAAATTACTTTGAAATTTGAAACAATAGAATAAAGAGACAATAACTAAATTATTTTCTGCACCTGACATCATATCTGTAAAACATATTCATTCTAACTTTTACCCTAAGTATTATGTCATAGTTTTTTTCATTATCAATAATTTTATGATGGGTTCCTCGACGAGTTAACATATCTTTCTCCACGAGTTAACATGACAAAGGAAATTAAAACATTAGGGCTGTTTTTGCTGAAATTACTTTTGTGTTAATAAAAATGAAAAGGAATGATAGCCTTGATCATTTAATGCACACAACGCTTTTATTTTGTGTAATAAAATTAAATAACTTTAAGAAGCGAATTTCTTTTCAGCTATGTTGCCCCCGACTTAAAAAATTTTAGAACAATAATTACAATTTTACTTAATTAACAACAAAGTGCGCTCGAGTTCTTTTTTTTTTTGTTATTTACTGTATCTATTGTATTTTATAACATAATTCTCAAACTCCTTTAAAAAGTAAATTCTGTAATGGCACATTTACACACTCATCGAAACAGGATGAGCACAATTGTGTAAACAACTGTTTTATGGTCGTCCAATTTCATCTCGGGCGCTAAATAAATATAATAGATAAAGGTTATTGAGAAACATAGTAACAGAAATTATTTGTTATTACAATAACGAATAATTAGTTACCGCAAGCATGAAAACTATTTATTTCTCGAAACAGTGTCGCAGAAACATATACATTGGCATTATGCACCTATGCCCCCAGAATAGGGACAAACCTATACCAATTTATGTGTATCAATCAGGGCAGAGAGCAGCGTTACCTTACAGTATTTACGAATAAATGTCAACGATTGTCTACAAACAGCGTAAAAAATCCTTGACATTTATTCGAGAACGAAGGCAAAGTGAATTTCAGGTGGTGCTCCAGTTTTTGGCGCTTTTGTCTTTAGTTTTTGATCACTTGTCCATTGTTGTCAAGTATGCAATAACTATACTTAGTAAAGTCAAAAACCATGTCTAGGAAAATAATTGCCCGAATTCCATTTTCTAGCGGTTGTCTCTACATGGTATGTAATTGTTTAGCCCGATAAAGATTTTTTTTTCAAATAATTGATACACCCTTAACTCCTTTACTTGATTATTTTGAAAGTAAAAAACAATTTCCTAAAATATGAACACTATGAAAACTATTTTATTGATATTTCAATGTCTACGAACAGCGTACAAAATCCCATCGATTTTAACGTCTCTTGTAATAAAAAAAGAGAGACTAGCTGAGCAAAATTGTGTAAACAACTTGTTCGTCTCGGCCGCTCACCTCGATGTCGGTTTTTTGATGCGAGTCAAGGGGATAAGAAGACGTTGAAATGCATGCGTTACTTTAAGAACTTAAAAAAAGATTTAAAGAGAATACTTATATGATGCAACGAGCTTAATAATTATGGAGAATTTTTTTTAAAAATCAAGAAGGAAATGTTTTTTAAAAATCTAGAATTTTTTTAAATCAATTAAAAAATGAAATGAAAACTTAGATAGGGATAATATTCCACTTATGGCTTTAAATTCCAAAACTAAATGACATTGACCGAATAAAATCATGAGAAACTTGTCGTGAGTAATTTATTCCAAGCAAGTTATCCTTTCTAAAATTAGTCTTGTATGAAACAAATCCATTACCAGTTCCAAGATTCTTGGTAATCGTTTAGCGCAACAATTTTCTTTTTTTTTTAATAGGTACATTCTTTTGTCATTTAATTATTTCAAAAATTAAGAAAAGTTTCTTAAGGTGTAATATTATTTTATTTAACATTAATATTATTTCATTGATGTCTCAATTTATTTAAATTCAAGGTATTGAGACACCAAAAAAATAAATAATTCATGTATTTTAATTGTAATAAAATTATTGCTTAAGACCATTATATATCATATTTCATTATTTATTTTTCTGTTTTAAAATATTCATAGAAATATGTAACTTCATCAATCAAAACATATCGAAACTGGCAATTCTAAAGCAAGTTATAATTATACTTAGTAAAATAAGAAACTGGAGCCTCATATAGCTGCAATCCACCATATTTCTATGGCTGTGATTTGTTGCTTTACATTGCGCTACTGGTGCACTTTTCTGCTTTTGTGGTACTTTTTTATTTCTATTGATCATTTAAGTTACCTTAAGTTTTGTGTATTTATTTAAGATAGTAATAGGTCATTTTTAAATATTCAAAGTTATTTCTTGCAAAAGGCATGAAAATTAACTACAGTATAGATACAATTGCAAGTAGCAGCAAGCAATAATTATTTAATTTGAATATTTATGTTAGCTATATCCTAAAGTTTTCATCAAAAGTTTACCAAAAAATAAACACGAACCGTGGAAAATTTGAGTTAAAAAAATATATATTTGCAGAACGGAACAGGCTACCAGGATTAATTTGTTGTAAATTATTTTTGGTGATTTATTACTTATTTTATGTATGCATGAAATTTTAATTGCTTTAGGTGTCTAAAAAAGGCTGTATTGATATAATAATTTATTTGAGCTATTAGGATAGTGAGAAACTTTGTTCAATTAGAAAAATAGTGAAGAATGTAAGCAACTTTTAATTTTAAAAAAGCAAAGGTATAAATGTTACGTAATAAATAATTAACTATTATAATTTTCTGACATGCGTTTTCAAAGAAATTTGTTTTGGTTGCATAGTTTCTGCTTCTTAATTTTATCTATTAAATATATTAATACCTAAATAAAAAATTTCTAAGTTTTTCTCATATTTCACATTACCATTGCATTATGTTCCCATTGTACTGTGGTATTTAAATGTCATTATACTTTAGCTACCACTTTGTATGTTTATATTTATTAAGCATGTAAATAAAATAAAATTAAATGAAGGGTTACATAACTGATTATTTTAATACAGCTTCTGTATTTTCCAAAAATATGTCACAAAAATATCTTCGAATCTTTAATGAAACTCAATCCCAAACTTTGGGTTTGGACACGCCAATATGACGACCGGGCGCTTGGGAGGGGAAAAAACTTTACCTGGATTAGATGGAGATAAGAGGTGGTTGTTGCAAAACACAAAGTATTTTCGTTGCCATAACAGATAAATGATTATCGCGCTCAGAAAAACTTTTCATTTCATGTATTAAAGCAAAGAGCAATGTTACCGTGTATTGTTAACAAATAAATATTGACGATTATCTAGAAATTAAATTATGTTTAATGTAGTCTGTTTTCAAAAATATCAGTGTAATGTCCAATGTTATTTCCCTGTTAATCTATATAATGCCATCAGTTGACACTGCTAATAGTTAACTCGCACACATACACGCAAGCAAGAATCCTACAGAAGCTCTATTGGGCTCACTAACTAGTAAGTCGCACACTTACACAAAATGGCGTACTCTGAAGAATTTACCCTTCAATACACGAATAGTATATTAACATAAAACAGTTTTTTTACAGTTTTAATCATTTTGCTTATATTATTAATCTTTAAACCATAACATTATGAGAATCCATTTCTTCTTCAATACTTACAGTTCCTCTGTAATGCCATAGTTAGTTTATAGACAAGGTTATGTCCATATTGTACCAAAATTGATCGCCAACGATTATAATTATAATATATGCGAACGAGAATCTCGTGATAAAGTCAATTGAAAATGCTAATTTCAAAAGCTAATTATATATTCTATACCTATTAATACGTTCCAGTAATCAGCAACTGGAGGTTGACTTGAATAGTAATAAATCTCTTTCGGAATTATGATTACCTTGAATAAGTTTCTATTTCCAGAGAGAGCTGAATATTCAGTTACAGAGAAAGACCTGAATCTATTTGCGGTCATAAGTGAATGGAGGTTCTTAATACGCTCAACTGGTCATAATTATCTTGATCAGTTTGAATGCATATTTATATCCAGATAGTGTATATGTCGCAGTAAATCAATTTAATTAACAATTTAAATAAAAACCTAAATTCATTCAATTGTCGATCTACAAGAACTTTAGCTAACACGTTTAATAAAACGTTTAAGGCTACCCATCGCCAGGATATGTTAATTGGGTTCGTTAAATTGGTTTCTTTTTTCAAAATCATATATACATACTTCAATAATTATTATTACCGCTAAAATATACCATAAATAATCAATAACCAATTAAAGAGCTTATATAATAACATAGTCAACCGGTAGCCGATATATACTGATATGCACAAATAACTTAATACATTCAAAATACAATCCGACAATTCTTCGTAGTGGAGAAAAGTTCAGGTCAAAGATTATTTGAAGTCGTGTTACGTTTTGATTTTTCATAAATTGTTTACGTTTTGATTTTTCATAAACAATTTAAAAATCACGTTGCAAGTCAAGTTTTTGAAAGTTTTATAATTACATCACAAATTTATTGTTAAACGTTAAAAATATTTGTAAATAAGGTTATTGGAGCCATAATCGGTTACATTATTTATTTCTGTTAGGAGACACATACTCAACAGATGATTATTAGTATATTTAACACTGAGGATGTCAACCAAACAGACAGATGTCAACCAGAGAGAACAGCCGCATTTTGTAATATCACCGAATAGAAAGAGGAAGAATAGTGTTTGAGACATATTTATATATAACCGGTATGATGCCAACATTTATAAATTTCAAAATTTTAAATATGAAATAGACCTTAGAGTGAATCAAATTCATGGTTTAAAAATCTATTAATTTTTGCTAGAAAAATCGAGTCTCTTTCAGAAAAAGCAAAAATTGTAAAACAAGCTATGGCGATAAATTTTAAATACTTAATAAATGTTTTTCCAGAGAGAGAAATGAAATTCAAAAATGTGAATACGCTTATTCGGCTCAAAATCTTTAAAATTTGCTTCTTCCTTAATTTCTACAAGAGATACGCCAAAGTGATACAATAAAATACTAGAAAATGAACGAAAAGTGGAAAACTCATCTCAGTTTTTACTTGTGTTTCCAACCAGTATACTGTTATGGAATTAAATTGTAATTACTTTTAACAGTTAATAGTATCTAACGGAAGGCATTTAAGTTTTTTATCGGATAATCGAATAATATGTATGCCGAAATTGAATGGCGAAAAATAATAATAATGAAATTTAACCTTTAAATATTCCTTTAAAGTACCTTTAAATTTCGTATACGCTTATACACTCATAAGTTCATATCTACGTAAGTACGTACGAAACTCTTGTAATAAGTATGCTACAGATTTTATTATTTCCAATATGCAGCAATCATTCGAAAGTAACATTCGTTTTCATACTGGTTGTGCCTATGACTTCGTTCACGTGTAATCGGGAAGAATAATTTTTTTTTCTCCTATATATTGCTTCTAGATATATACGATTACAACACCAAATTTTACTACAATCCGTCCGGTATATTTGGCATGATACCCGCTCAAATAAACATTCAGACAAAAGATCTAAACAAAAGTTTTTCTGGCTTTTATTCTCATACTATACGCCAACATAATCACTTTTTTTTAAATTTCACTCTATTACTATTTTGTTATATGTATAGATTTATCAAATCTCACATTAATACTGGCTATATATATATATAGGCGTCTCTGCAAAGACATCGATAAAATGTAATTTCAGAGACCAAAACTGAGCTGTTTCTTTTTCCGGTACTCATGCCTAATTTCATGTCGGAATTAATTTCGACCTTTATGTTTCCGCTCAGCATGCCTGACTGCCCCGGCTTCGAGATTATGCCTTTATTACTGCATTTGCGCACCGCCCTTCGGTTTTCCATATTATTAATAAGCCCTTTTGATATAAAAAAGTTGAACAGAAGCTCGCGCAATGTTGGGAGTCAGATGAAATGTTCAAACTTCTGTATTTAGTTATCCAAAACTGGCCACTAAAATTTGTGAAGCAGCAAGTTTTGCAATGAAAGTGATTTGATTGCTTCCGTTTTTGATTTTTCTTTACTCACTTTTCAAGTCGACAAACATTTCGCAGATAAAATTTTATTATTATTACTTCATTTCTTTATTATATTTCACGGATATTTTATTTTTTGCTCAAGCATAATTTTCTATGAAATTTTAAAGCCACATCTACTAGGTAACTTAGAAGAAATTGTTGACTAACATTTATTACTTTTTAACTTTTTTCTAACTTTGAATATTTATTATCATATATCGAAATTCTTTTAACTTAATGAAATATAGCATCGTTTTTAGAAAAACTAATATAACCTAAATCTACAATGGATCAACCACATATTGAATTTTATCTGAAAATAAATTAGTGTAAATTTATATACAACAATAAAATTAAAGCCTGACAGAAGGGTTTGTTCACAAAAATGTTTGCTCTTCTCATATTTTTTGCCTAAACATATTTATACTACACTCCTGTGATGAATTGCTATACAAAGTTATGAGTATCCAAATTTTCATGCAAATGTAAAATATTCACATAAAAAATTTCATAAAATAACATTTAGAAAATATTTTAGAAGAAATGAACTACAAAAATAACTAATGTTTACATATATGTATATAATGCTTGCATAAGACGAGAATAGATCAAATAGCTATAGAATGATGTAGATAACTCCTGCAAAATAAGAGTGAGAACACACACACATATATATATATATATATATATATATATATATATATATATATATATATATATATATACTGAACTCTTAATTAAAAAGTGAACATGTAAAAAAAATAAAAATGGTTCTAAAGATGTTTTTATATTAAGCGTAATTTGAAGTACAATATTAGACTCTGATCTTAAGATACTGAAGGTTTTGTTAAGTCAATGAAATGTTCTTCGGATTTGCTTGGTTTTTTAGTATTAAATGGTTTTAAAGATATTTTCACACATTGTGAACCAATCAGCCTGTATATACAGCACATGCTGATTTGTGTCTATGACTTTTATATGAGAAGCCTTAAATATAAAAACAAGACAATGACAAGATTGAATGCTAGGAATAAACTAAGTGAAGAAGTACTTTTATAAGAAACACATTATTAATTTTTTTCTTTTTCCTAATTGTAAATTGTGACATATTAAATCTATATTATGAACATAAATTTCGAACAATATTTTATGTTAATATAAATAACAAAATTTTAAAAATTTTGAAACAAAACAAGGACGGGTTAAATTTTATGAGTTTTCAAACTAATGTCGTCCTTCATTATTGTATTATGTATCGTTTTTACCTGATGTTTTTTGTCTATTTAAAAGTAAATTTATCTCCAATTATGCATTGCGTGTTCACATTTATTCTAGACTAGCTGATCCGGTGAACTTCGTACCGCCTCAGAATCAATAAATATTGTGTTAACTTATTAGCTGAATTAAGTTCAGTTTTTTATTAAAATAAAATGCATACTGAAAATATATTAAGTTCAATAAATGTACAAAAATCAAATTGAAAAGTATTTTATTTACATTGAAATAAATGTAATTCACGTCGCAGCAAGACATTTCTTTTATTAAAACGAATTGAAATGATTCGCTTAGCATTTTTGCACTACTTTCTCTTAAACTGTTTTCCGGATGGGTTGCACTCGGGTCGATTCCCTTCATTGAAGCAACATGATATGTGACACTTTTCGTGACATTATGATATGTGACACTTTTTGTATTGTTGTCCGGTGCGAAAGCGAGAACGAACAAAGCGGATGGTTTGCCGACACGTGAACATGCTACATACAATTGACTATGAAAGAAACATTCATTTTCAAGATTAAGGCTATAAACACCGAATGATTGGCATTGTGATTTGTTACATAATAAAGCAATTATCGATGCGCGCACAATCACAAATGTCATAACCTCACAGAGTGAACATCTTCGAAGGTACAACGTTTCACAATGTGCACTTCATTAAACTTAATTCGACTACCTATTTGAAATCACTTTTCGCTGATGAATTGCACAAATAATCGTTTGAAAGGAATTAATTTAAACGAATTCCAATGCAATAATGGTCGAAAATCGTTTCAAAGGAATTAATTTAAACGAATTCCAATGCAATAATGGTCGAAAACTGAATAAAAATTGTTGAAAACCATTTATATTTTTTGTCCGTATCTGTAATTTATGACATTTTTTTCTGTCATTTATCACATATTACGTTTTTTACACGGAACAAATAGGTTTTAAACTCATTTAAATTATTTGTGATTTTATACAAATACAAAATGTATGAGAAAATGAATTTTCTTCATAAAATTTGTTTTCATAAATTTTTCCAATGTTTTACTACTTATTATCTTATTCGCGATGAAGACAAATCCAAAAACACAAATACAAAAAAAAAATGGTCCAGCCGTTCTTAAGTTATAAATGGTGTAACTAAAACGACTTTGTTTTATATAAATATAGATGAATCCTGATGATGATATCTAAATAAAATAAATTAAATTGAGAGTTTACGAGTTCGAAATGTTGGAATTACAACCTTGCGAGTTTCAATAATTTTACTAATATATTTAGTCAATTTATTTTTAATTCTCATAACTAAAAATCCTCCGGTGTAATTATATGTTAGTTGAGAGTGTCGGAAATTGTAATTTAACCCTCAACCACCTACCACCGGTCTCAGAGACCGCAACGGATTTTTAAATTCAAATTTTTCTATGTGTGCGTGTCGTACGACCTCGCGCGTCCATGTACCTTTTCTACACGCCAATCAGTATCGCGCTTGCGCTCGGCGAGTTAATACGTGCGCGAGTCTAGCTTAGGTAAGTAAAAATATTTCGCCAGCGGTCTCCATAACCGCACGTAGGTTGTTGTGTGATTATTTATACTTATTTTTTGTTGTTGTTTTAGTGTCAAAATTAATAATAATAAAAAAATTATTGAAAGATGCTACAGCATGAAATTTCTGATGAGGAGGAATCACCGGATGAGGATTGCAGTGACGTGGAACCTGATGTAAGCGAGGATTTAGTGCAGGTTGAAGACTGTGAATCGGCGTCTGAAGTTGAGGGTGAGAATGAAGATGTTGTGAGTCCGTTACAGTCCACATCACCAATCTCTTCAAGGTCACAATCTCCATACAGGTCAACACAAGTGACTAACTCTTCGGATGATAATATGCCGATTTCACGCTTGCAGTCCGGAGGTAGGCGAAGAAAATATAATTATTATGGAAGTAATCGTTTTCGATGGGCATGTACACCGAATATAGCTCGTTTAAGGACACCGCAGCATAATATTGTGCAAGAAACACAAGGTGTATAGTCTTTCGTGCGATTCTCAGTAATACTACTACGCCCCTGGATATTTGGAGTCTTTTATTTACTGATGAGATGTTAGATAAAATAGTACTACACACTAATCAGAAAATAAGCAAAATCAGACCGAAGTACAAAAAGCAGACTTGTGTGCATGATTTGGACCGCACAGAGCTAAAAGCTTTCATTGGGCTTTTGCTTTATATAGCTATATTCAAAGAAAATCACGAGCACTACACTTCATGGTACAGTACTGATGGAACCGGAAGAGAAATATATCGTTGCATAATGATTAAGAATAGGTTGGATGTTCTGCTAAATACTATTCGATTTGATGATGCAGAAACTAGAGAGCAACGACGTGAACTAGATATGTCTGCTCCAATTTTTCAGTCTTTTTCAATTTTTCAACTTTTTCAGTCTTTTATACAAAATTGTCAAAGAGTGTACACGATTGGAACTTGTGCTTGTGTAGATGAGATGCTTGTAGCTTTTCGCGGTCGCTGCAAATTTAAAATGTATATGATAAAAAAAACAGCTAAATATGGTCTTAAAATTATGTGCCTTACAGATGCAAGAAACGGTTAACTCCTAAATGCTTACATGTCGGCAAAGATTCTGATGGACAAAATTTGACACAAGAGCAGAAGTGTCAATCAAAACCAACTCAAGCGGTTCTAAGTCTTATCGCACCGATTGAAAATTTTAATAGAAACGTGACCGCTGACAACTGGTTTTCTTCGATAGAACTAGTCAATATTTTGAAAGAGAAGCACCTCAGTTATGTTGGTACACTCAAAAAGAACAAACGTGAAATACTATATATATAAAAAATATAAGACCAATTGTAATGGAAATTATACTGGAATAGTCCTTAAAGTTTAAATTAAGATTTAATTTCACTTTTGTACCTTTTATGTAGTTTTTAATTTACTTTGGTGTGTCTGTCTTTATTTTATTTACCTACATGTCTATTTCAGTATTACGAAAAAACTACTAAACCAATTTGGATTGAAAATTGGTTAGCGTAATACGTAAGGCATAGATTAAAACCTTAAATATCTCTTTGATTAAACGTTTTCTTCCAATATTGAAATTAAGTTATTATCACTCTGACCGAGCACGCGGAATTAAAATAAATGAGCAGAAATTGTCGAGATTATTACAGCGCAGTATTAAAACAGTAATTTTAGGAAAGCCGTTGTACTATTATAATATATTTAACAATGCATTACTGTAAATGCCATGTACTATTATAATATATATAATTAAGACTATTCTGATATAAAATCAATATTTTGCCGTACCTCCGTTGATTAGACGTGAATTTCTCATTTTTTTAGCCCAGGAACTGTTCGATTTTATTGATATATTAAGAAGTTTTATTATTTTTTTTAGTTTTATAATTTAAGACCAAATTGTTCTTAAATTTTCCAAACTAAACTTTTCATTATATATTTTGGAAAAAATGCATTAAAACTTTATCTCTTATAAGGTTTTATTTTTAATGCTAGATAGGAAAATTGACATGGTATGCCAGTATCATCCTATATGTCCACATAAAACGTAAATAAGGTAAAATCATAAGATGTTATCATAATAAGGAAAATACTAGAAACAACTTAATGACGTTCGGCTGTGGTTGGTATTATTGACACTAAATTAAATCATATTTATACTATCGGCAAAATAATACTGTCCTTTCATATGAAGAAAATATCGCACTATGTCTCGAGATATAGTGCGTTGCTTAATTAAACCTGTAGCTGCACTCATTTATTAAAAGATAACAGCCATATAATAGTAAAACAAAAGTTATTTCTTTAAAGACAATGAAATAACAGAATTTGAGGCAATTTTAAAGTACAGTCGAAAAATCAATCAGTTAGCCGGTCTTCTACGCTTTCAGTCGTTTTCTACATCTCACTTTAAGTCTATTCGCTTCAAAACTATTCAATTTATTTAATATGTTCTAATTACTAATGGGATTGAGAGATTTATTTCTAATATTGATTAAAAACGATTTGAATGACAAAGAATTGAGAGGGAAGTATGGTTGCCTAACAAAAAAATTTTCTCAAAGACATGGCATGAGTATAATTATATAAAAAAATATTATTCTCAGTATAGTAACACGCGACCTATGATGAAAGAGACAGATGATCAAAACGCGACTATCAGTTTTTTAAAAGACGTACTCGTTAAAGATAAACCAATTCTCTGTCGATTAAGAAGTATTCTCAAAACCATAATGATAAGACTATGTTCGCTAGATGCGAAGTGCAGGTTGGGAGCAAGCAAATCCAAAAGAGTGGTCGTTGCGATTAAAAAGGGAAACAGTGATAACTTTCTATCAAAGAAAAATAAAATAAAAAGATACTTTCCATCATGCCTTAATTTTTAAAGAAGAAATTCTGTCAATAAACAAATTAAATCACGTGACGACAGCTGTAAAATTATTGGAAGACTGAGTAAATGCACATTTTAGAGATTCCTAACAGCGCTTTTAAAACTTAATCGAAACAACAAATGGATAGCTGCCGTAAAATAAAACTATGTAAAAATAAATTACATTTAATATTTAAAGATAAAATTTTATTTAGGCTTATGAATTCAGACTGCGCCCTTTTCGATAGTTAGGAACATCGCTCACTATCATATGAAAAAAAAAATCTGTAGTAAAATATTTTTCGTTCAAATTGGTTTTTCCTTGTAATTACTTCTTATAATTTATTTTTAATTCATATTTATTTGCCGTATTAGTAAACACTAACCATGTAAATACGAATACAAATTAATAAGTATTAAATATTAATAAAAAAACCTGTCAAGCACGAATGGAACCCGCACTACGAGAATTGTGTGCACATTTTGGTATTTATAAACATTTAATGGTACATAATATTCCTATTAAACTATTTACAAAATTGTAATTTTTTACAACAAACTTGTATTGCATTCTATATCTTTCACAGGCGTATATTAAAAATTATATGATATAACCACGAATTGACGATTTTTGGATCTTTTTCTTTAGTTGTGCTAAGCGTAAGTAAATTTTATGAATCTAGGTCAACGTATGTTGGGTCGGGCCAAGGAAAAACGAGTGTCGAAATAGGTGACATAAATGGCCGTATGTTTGGAGTTTTCCGTGACTGCGTTGACTTAGAAGCTTGATTTTTTTACAGCTCCCCATTTTTCATATTGAGATGCGGAAACCTAAAAAATATATAACGGGTGGAAAATTAATTAAATGAAGTGATATATAAAAGACGTTCTTAAATTTGAAGCTAGAAAACAATTTACCAAGGTGTAAACAATTACGAAGACAAACATTTTCGTAAAATACATTAAATTTCAACATCAATTAATCAAATACTTTATTTTTCATTAGTATTGTTTAATTAAAAAAATTATCACTATCGCTGAAGGGCATCTACACCCGAACATTGTAATCAAATTGTACTTAAATACAGGACTTTTGAGCAAATTGTACCCTTTTCCTTCAACAGGACAAAAAAAATGAATCTTATGTTCCTATATACATAACATAAAGTACTATTTAGATTTGACAACAGTCAAGTAAATACTATTCATTTTCATTTAAACACATTTGTACTATTAAACGTTGACAAAGCTGTAAACGTTAGGTGACCTTCTCTATCATCTAATAAAACGTTATTTTTTCCAAACATAAATTATCAATTTTTTTTCTATATAATTTTTCTCGATTTTCAAATAATAATTCAGATACTAAATAGATATCATAAGAAATAATGCATTTTTTGGAAATTAAAGTGGAACTCGCACTTCGAGGTGTTTGTACATTTTACTTACATAAATATTTAATGGTACTGTTCACTATTATTCACATATATTAGTATTATTTTATATCACTTCAAATATTTTCCTAGTATACTTTTGAGAAGCCTGAAATATCCTGAATTTCTCACAACTAGTACATTTAAAACATGTATGTAATTTACCGGTGAACTTCTTGCGACGCTTGTTTTTTGGGTTATTATAACTTTAGCCATTTTGGAAATAGATTAGAGAAAATATATTTTTATATTCTGTTGAATAATATTTCTACTTTATATAAAATTCTAAAAAATGTAATTTTGTGATCTTTCTAAATTGCACTTTCAATTAATATCCATTTAACAAAAATAATATTTTCTTTAATATTTCATTTTCCCTTTTTGAAATTTCTATATGAAATAAAATATGCTTTAATGTTACGCCAACTTTCAAATTTCCACAACAAAAATTTTCAAGAAAATGGCGTAGAATCACTAGATCTAGGTTCAAAAGTTTTCGGTTATTCGACAATCTACAATTTTGTTACTAAGAAACTATTCACTAAGTACCCACAAAAATAATGTAAAGTCCTAAACACAAGTGAGTACCAAACAACTTCCGCACGTTTTTCAACCAAGAGTGCTGGTCCTGCTAACTTTTCTTAGGTTATTAGTTGAAGGTATTTGTATTTCAAGTTTCTCATGATATGCTCAAGTTTCTTATGATATGCTCTCTAAGTTTAACGATTTTCTTAGGCGCTATTTTTTTAAAGCTTCTGTAGTACTCCTTTCTCTTTTACTCAAAAAAGCAAAGGATAAAATCTGGAAAATAGATTTTTTTTGTATAATGAACGGCCCTTATTTATGGATTTTATCGATCTAATACCAATGTAACTGGCAACAATTTCATTTTATTGCGGCATTAGTTGAGCGATTTCATCAACAAGTGCTGATTAAACCTGGCTACACGTAGTTTATTAGTATACCCACGCATACGTCTCTTGATACCATAAAGTGGTGATGTAACTTTACAGGACTCGCTTATCTGATCTATAGTCCTAACCTAAAGTCCAACCTAGACCGGGACTTTTATTTGTTCTCCAAATTCATACCAGATATAAAAAGAAAAGAAATTCACATGTATGACGAGTGAATGTAGTAATTTTCAAGCCGAAGCTTAAAACCATTTTTTTCAAAGGCATACAATTAGTAATAAAGCGATTTGAACATTATGTTAGAATACATCGAAATTATGTTGATAACGATAATTATTTTTTATAACAGATAATATTCCAAAAAAGAAATAATTTTGAGGTTCTCATAATTTTTTCTAATTGATACTTTCAATTACTTAATTTACTTCTGTAACATTTCTGTATAAATATTTTCTAGTACTAATTACGTCAAAGAGTTTCTGAGAAAAACGTGATGAACCGGCGAACTGTGATGAACGAGCGAGCACATTATTGAACTTATTAATGTTCTATTGTTTTTATCCTTTTAGATGCTCAACGTTAAAAACCACAAAATATTTTCAATCACTAATTTTTAATTTAATTAAATTTAAGCAAATAGAGAAATAGAGAAATATCGAAATGTATTTGCAATTATATTATAACCCTTAAAAGTAGTCCAAGTAAAATACAAAAATGTGACGTCTTTACTAATAAAAAATAAGAAATCTATCCCCTATTTCATTCATTTTTCACCTGATCACAAAAAAAACTTGTTGAAAATCCATCTCAGCGAATCCCAAAAATCAATTATTTCTCATGCAAAGGTGATTGACCCGTTTGTTCATTCGTTCATTTATATTTATATTAGTAAATAAAAGACTGATAATTCATACATTTATATTCGTATATTCGCTTTTTCTCATGAAAATGTAAGTTATAAAATTAACAGCAGAAACTGGTGAAATGGGTGGAAAAACTGTTGTTTAGGTTAATGTTTCAAGGACTAGTATATAATTAATTTTATGAAATATAATACAAAAAATTATGAATGTAGACTACTTTGACATTACGTTTTATATTCATGGATACATTTAATAAAAAAATACGCTAATAAATAAATAAAATAACCAAATTCCATTTGCATTCTCCTTACTTAGTATGAACGTTATTTGTCACCGCAGAACACAACTCAGCATAAGCCCCATTCGTGAATTATATCTTGCTTCGATTAATTAGGTTCACTTTGCTTTATGTCTCGCTTCCGATATTCCATTTTATTATTATTGCATATTGCGAGTGAAAATAACTTTGATCATTGATATTATTAAATATTCGTATTTTTTATTTATTGTCGCCCATGTTTATAAATTTGGTAATAAATTTATTCTGTAATCTTATTATTTCTATCCATGATATAATATTTGGCCTGTGGCCTGAGTTAACCTGCTATTAACAAACCAAACTTCGCACAGTCTTAATGAAATACATTATACTACGTCGTCCTATATCAGAATCGAAATCCACTCGTGATGACAAAAATAGTTTATATTAAATCAATATAAGTTTTATTTCTATATGAATAATATACATTCTCTTTTATAAATAACGAATATACCTATATGGTTTAATGAAGAGATGATAACATACTACACTAAAATACTCGACTTATGCAGCTAAGCTATTATAATCTGTGATATTAGGTATCAAATCAAAGCATTACAAAATTAGCAGACGTGTACTACATACAGCAACGAAAGGTTTCTTGAATATTCTTTATTCTAATAAAATCACATAGTTACTCAAAATCTGTATATGGCGTTTCCTAGAAAAAATGAAGTAGAAGAAGATTAGTCAGTATAAGCACATTTTATTTCTTAAGCAATTAATTTATCAACGTAATCCATGTTAGTGCACCCTCGTTATAGGTAAGAGTCGAAAAGGTTCATGCATACTAACATGAATTTGTTAAAAAGGTTTTCAATCAAATCTCCAATTATCTTGGACCATAAGGCTACATTCGTTAGTTACGTATAATTTACGTTAGTTACGTTAATATGATTAGTATATAATTAAAATTATTTTTGACAATTTTAATTTCAGCTTCTAATGAAACTGAATTGAAAACTGATCTTCTTGGAATTTAAATCTGAATCTTCCAGCAATGGTGATGTTATTATAAATCCTCTTAAACCTATTATATATGTTATAGATTCTACTGTCACGAATATTCTTAACTCAATTTACAACTTATATCGATTTGAATGAAATATATAATGAAAAAATGTCCTGCTCATAAACTTCGCTTCTAACCCAAGCAAACATTTTTTTCAAAATCGTCGAAAAAGTTATTACTACTTTAATTCCCCATCCTTTCTACTCCTATGCTATGTCATACTTTCTTCATAATAAAACCTAAATTACCTAATTATTTGTAATTAAAATATATTGTAAAGATTAGGAATTCTTAATTTCTAATTGTAGTTTTTGATAATATTAAGTTCTAAACGTGTAATGTTTTGGTTGACTTGAAGAGATTGCGCATATAGCAATAAGTTTTCCCGACGCACACGTTGAAGTGTGAAAAAATAAGTAAATCGAACATAGTTAGTCAGCCCCCTATTGTGTCATGTTATGTTATGAATTACATAAACGATACCGAATTATTAGCTTTTAAACAATCATCGGTATAATGTATCGTCATGGAACCTTTATTTTAAAACTACATACGTTAAAATCGCACCTTATTTCACTTTCCGTAAAGGTAGTTAAACAGTTGACATTTTTACACTTTATGGGTTATTTAAGTGTTTCTTTTAGTAATTTAGTACATTTAACCTTACTATTATAATTAATTGAACGAACTAAAAGGTAAAACATCTATTTTTCATAGCAATCTTATAAAAATTATGTGTGTGTTAGATACCAACGCACGTTATTATATACTTTATCACCTAAAAATATTTTGTATTTGCAGAAACGCTTGTAAAATCCCTACTCGGAAACTGAGGATTATCTCAAATCCATTTATGTTATGAGTAGATATATTTACCGTACTTTTCGTAAACTGCTTTCGACTATCGAAATAAATGGCAAAATTTCTACAATTTGCAGCTAATGTTGAAAGAAACAAGACGAATAAAACACACTTGACGCGAAACTTAACAAAATAACTAATAAATTTGCATCTGCTGTTATACATAGATAAAATACGAAACTGCCATCGTCAAAGAAATAACTAAGGAAAAGGACGGCCTTTTCCTCCAGATAGTAATATTACGTGAAGCTATACTTTTGTTTGAAGCGACAGAACTTTACCGAAAAATAAAGGCAAGGATAACGCCAGTGCGATACAGCACGCCGATTTCTAAAGCAAACGTTATGGCAACCCTAATTATCATCCGTTAGCTATCGTATACGTTACTTAAAGTATATGATTCAACATAAGACTGAATATATATCTTAAAATTCGAGTTAATAGTGGTCAAAAGGATTTAGTAGATAGGTTTCAAAAGGAAGGGATAAGTAAAAAACCTTTCGCACCATAAAAGATCATTAAATATACGTTCAATTCTTACTAGCTTGCTGTACATCATACATTTCTTTTCACATGTTTAACCACGAGCGCTTTTTTACTTTCGAGAGTTCTGTGCTCAAAGGTCAAACCTCATTAGCCCTACTAGTTGAACGTTCCTTTGTTTATGTTATTTAAAAGCCTTAATATTTAAAACAAAACCTAAAATTTTACAAATTATTTCAGATGCCCATATATTGAACTGAAATTCTCTTATTCTTTGCTTATTTATATATTTCGTTTTAGATTCTTTCATGAACGTGATAGTAGTGGCAGAATATTTAGTAAAAATTTTAAACTTTAATAACGCTTTATAATATTGTTCCAAATTAAAAGTTTTAATTTAAATTTATCTTTAATCAAAATTCCCGAGAGATAAAAAATTATGATTCCTAAAGGCAGAGAATATGTTTCAACAAAATAGGTAGTATATACTAGAAACGAAACTACTAATCAATTCTGTTTTATGGTTTATTAAATTCACTTGTGTATGTATGAATGTAGAAAAGTCTTTCAATTAAATCACTCACTTGCAGACGTCGGAGTTATTTAAAGTTTTGCAAGCGTGCCAATAACCGGTGACAAAACAATAATTTAAAAACTTGCGCGTGCAGCACCGTACAGAAGTGAAACTTGTTAAAAAATAAGAATATGAGAGATTTAGTGATAGATAGAGAGAGAGAGAGAGAGAGCACCTCAAAAGAAATACAACAATACAAAATTTTCCAAGAAAAATTCTGTTTATTCAATATTTACACTGTCATTAGTTGGTGCTTCAATTGGTAATATTGATATTACTGGTTTATGATAACCAAAATATGAGATATGTATCCGTGATTAGATATTTTCTAGATAACGCGAAAAAATTGCATCTATTGTAGTTCCTGATTTTGTTGTTCATTCGTTGGCTAATAATTCTTCACGGATATAATCAAACAATCACAGGATACAAACGTAAGTAATCACAAAACACAATAATAAATATTAATAACACAACGCGGGCGTGGTAACTCGGCTGTTCATATATAGCATCTGAGGCGTACATCTAAAACATGCCCATGCCGACACTATCTGATTCAATCCCGTTTCATCATCATGTATACGTCGTTCTATTTTATTCCACTTCCATAGCATCGAAATATATAACTCTCTTTCTCTTTCTCTCTATCATATAACGAAATATCTTCCTTCTCTCTCATGTAACGAAATGTACCCAAACATGATTCGACCTTAAAATTTTACTCTCAGTTCTCATCCACTTATCGATTATCGAATCACCGCCCAAGAAATTACACTTCAAAAATAAAATTACATTGAATATATTTGGCGTTATTTTTGTATAAATTCATTATTTACAAGTAAATAAAACTACGTGATGTAGTATTATTTCTACTCTATTTTTTGCTTGCACAACAGCTTGCTTAACAGCTTGCCTGCCTGAAGATATTGTAATACAACGAAACCTAGGTCGTGATAAAGAACTTAAATTAAGTAGAAATAATATCTTTGCTAGCAGCCCACCTGAAGATATAATACAACGAAACCTAGGTCGTGGTAAAGAACTTAAAGAAAGTAGAAATAATACTACACCACGTAGTTACATTTAATTGTGAATAAAATTAAAATAATATTACATCACTTAGTTACATTTAATTGTGAAAAACAAATTTTGTTTGAAGATCAAAAAAAACTTTTTTAATCTTCAAACAAAAATTTTAAATATAAATATTGTATTCTAAGACTAAAAAAAACAAAATTATAGTTTCATAAAACCCAATTATGTTATATGTGTATACCAATATTGACTAAAATGTAAAAAAGAATCTTTAAATACAAACATTTTAGTCAAGTGCGAAAGGATGTGGCTGGTGACAATAAAAGTAACTTTAGTCTTATATCAGAATAAAAAAGGGAAGATACGGTACAATTCTACTTTATGTAAATACAAAACGGGCATAAGTACAACTACGTGTATATAAACTCTCACAGCACAAATTACCTACATATAAATTAATTGAAAGGGACAAAACGATGCATTGTCACTGTAACGTGAGTGAATCAATGTATTACTGCAAATTGACAATTCGCACCGAACGCACTACTAGTACTATAGCTTCTCACGGTGATTCAACGGTAATAAAATAAAATGTTTTTGTAATGACGCTTGTGAAGTAACTCCATGTGTCCTTCGTTTTATGAATGGTTAATGCATGCGTTAAAAGCACCAGAAGGCATTTTTCGATCGATTACACTAAAAATATCGTAAATTTTAAATTCAACAACCCCGCGTCTATGAAAACCGTCGATCTTCATACAACTGAATTGAACAAAATAAAACCAGGTCCACTGGATGTGGTTTATGTGGACCGCGCACCGTTAAAGCGTGCCGAATCTTCCCTTTTTTCTTTTAATCTAAGAGTTTAATATAAAAAACGTGGGGTGCTTAATATTAGTTGCCGTACATTGTTTTATAACTAGCTAATTGTAAAGGTATAGTCATTATGAATAATTGTAACTGGAGAGCATTCTGCGTCTTCCATACAGGTTTGCAAATTGTATCTGTTCTGTGTTTTAATGTTATTTTGTTTTAGTTGCGCGTCAAGTAAGATTTATTCGTCATGTCACTTTCAACGTTAGACTAAAATAGACTATTAGAAAATTTCTTTCTTTTGAGATGGTGAAAAATGTTTGTTTCAAATAAAATTAATATTTAACAACGTAAATGGATCCGAGATATTCCTTAAGTATCAACTACGAATTTTAGTAGCGTTTCTACAAATGCGAAATACTCTTTTTGAGATGAATTATACAACTAGGATTGTAGATATCCAATTCATATTTTTTAAAAGATAACTATAAAAATTAGTCATGTTACTGTTCAGTTAGCTCAATCTAAATTTACTAAATTATCGAAATACATATTTAAATAATCCGTAAAATCAGCCATAAGGTCCACTGCATATATATACTATGCAAAGTTAAATAAGGCGCTATTTTAACGTAAAAATAAAAGTTCCATTATGATACAACACGCAGACGTCCGCTTAAAGGCTAATAATTCCGTAACATTTATATTATTCATAAATTAATATGACATAACATAGAGCTGATTATCTTACAGATTATTATCAATGATTACTACATACAAATACTAAATACAATTACTATATTACTACACCCAATATTAGCTATAATAGTAAGTAACTGAACTGGCATAATCTCTGAAATAAACTCTTAAAGTAACTCTCACTCTTCGATCTTCTAGTTTGAAGTGCAAGTTTCTGCGTTCTTACAAATAAAATTCATGGTTTAAAACCATTCAATTTCGAATGATTTTTTGATCTTTCGCATTCAGAATTAAAAAATCTATAGTCCCCTTCTAACTTGGCTGATATATTTTATGCTACAATAGAAAATCTAACTTAAATTCAATTATCTTAATTCAACATTAAACAAAAATATACATTTGCAATTTAGATTCAATCTACATTATCTGTCCAAAAATCTTCAAGCGGTACCATTATAAACTCAATCGACTGTACTGGCCCAGTTAAAGCCAGATACCTTTTCCCACAGAGCGTAATGTGAGCAAGATTGAATGCCGCTGTGTCCCAAATAAAGGCTGGAACCGTGTACAGGAGAGTGCAATAGCATATGTGCGGCGTCGCCGCTGACAATTCGCTGGAGTTCGCGGCCGACGTAACTCACTACTATAGCCGTATTCCATTTCATTGTCCACGTTCGTGAAGTTCTCAATCTATTTGTCTTTGCACTCAACTTGCACATCTGGTACTAGCATTTCGGTTCTTCCGTAAAATATCGAAAATCTTCTAATCATAAACTGATAAAATTCTAGTCGCCTCTCTTTTCTTTAAATTTTCAATGTTTTAATAATTTTCAATAGTTTTAATGAAATTTAAAATGTTTTAAACGACATTATATTTTAACCACAATTAAATGAAACTACGTGATGTAGTATTATTTCTATTTTCTTTAATTTCTTTACCACGACCTAGGTTGCATTGTATTACAACATCTTCAGGTGGGATATTAGCAAAGATTAACTCTTAGGAACATCCAACAGTATTTTTATGTTTCAAACACAATAGCGGAAGCCGGGTTTGTGCGGGTTTTTCCACCTGAAGATGTTGTAATACAACGAAACCCAGGTCGTGGTAAAGAAATTAAAGAAAGTAGAAATAATACTACATCACTTAGTTTTATTTAATTGTGAATAATGAATTTCTACAAAATTAACGCCAAATATATTCAATATTATATTTTAAATAAAACTTCGCGTTTACATATATTCTCCTTTGACAATTTAACATATTTTTAAACATATTTTGATTACGTGAAAGTTTTTTATTTTTTCCTTGTGGTCATATAACGACAAGAAAATTCTAAAATTCTCCATTTTTCGTTGCTGAAACGTATTATATAGATATTTTGGTAAGAATTTTAAGCTATCCGATTAATCTTTTCATTAACTATTTAAAATTTAAAATAATCATTCAATATTTTATTACGACATTGCCATAAATATTTCTTATCTCTAAAGAAATATCCTTATTATAAAATTGCTGAATAATAATCCTACAAATAAAATGAAATATTGACAAAGAATTTAAATTTATTTACTTAATAAATTCACCTTACAATAATTTTCATTTTTATCCTGCATTCATATTTTTTCTGTTATAAGCAAGAAAACTGAGTAAGTGATGGTCTAAGTAAGAAACTTGAAATATGAAATAAAATACTCATATTAAACTTATCTGATATAATACTTATTTAAAATGTTTAAATTACATAATTTCAATTAACCGTGTTATATTATAACAGACCATTAATTGGTTCCTTGTAACGACTAAATTTGCAACCAAATGTGAACAAGTTCCTTGAGTAGTTAAGAAAAAAACGACTCTCTTGGATTTTTTAAATTGTAATACTGTGAAATAGAAATAACAAGATGCTCCTCACCTGAAAACTACATTTGTACTGACATTTTTAAAACATTTATTAACAAACTAGCTGTACCAGCAACTTCGTTCGACTGTCACTTTAGAAAATATAATTAATTATAAGATTGATACAGTAATAATATGTATTATAATAATTATAAGAGCAAATGTTCATTAAGTGGGCTTTGTGTAGAAATGTCTAGTTATAATATCTTCTTTTTAAATTGTATATTTCGATGTAAACTAGCCTGTAAATGCCCCGACCTTACATAGTATACAAGTGAAAACTTTATCGACATCCTTATATTCCTGCGTGATGTGCAAACAAATAAACAAACTCACAAACAGACAAAGAAGCAAAAATTTTTAAAAATTGTTTTATATTACTTTTGTTACGTTGCCTTAAATATTTTTGTCAATATATTTCACATGCAAGCAGGTAGGTATTTCTATAATTTAATACCTGCATAGATAATTAAAAACGTAACAACCAAATGTGTACACATTTGACAGCTTTATTTGTACAGCTTAATACTAAACCGACCAAAGTAATTAAATTAAAAACCGTAAAGCTTATATTGAATATTAGCAATATCGAAAAAATTTACGTACGACAATTCGACGAAGTGTGCCAACGACGACATCCATTCTTATGCGTTTGTTCGCATTCCGATGGCTTTCATAAACATCTTAACCATTCTAGCACAACTCCACACTTCACTTCTGGGAATTCCAATTTCACCGATATACTAGTATACCCGGGTGGAAAATTTCATATATATTCATATATATATTTCATATATATCATATTAACTCTTTTTCCAACTTAATATTAAATTCACCAATTATATGATTTTAACTCTAGTAATTTAATTTTGTGGTTACTACTTTGAATTTTTAAACTTTTTTAAATACATTTTTTTTAAATTTTATACCGTTGTACAAGAGTAATAAATGTGATTATCTTTTTACATAATAGTCTAGATAATTTTACAGACATATTCTTTTGCACAGTCGAAGGTAGAGTACTTAAAATATTGCATATTTCATTCGCTAGCGATCGTTACAAGACTACTCAGCGAGTATTAATACTCAACTCAATCTTACTTAATTAATTACCAGTTCAAAATGGCGGATATTCCCTAATTTGTAAATCACAAATCCAATATAAACAGACGGTTATCAAAATTTGAAAATAGCTTGTGTGCTATTATATTAATTTTATAGTTTATACACGTTTTAAAAATTTTATAATTAAGATTATATACATTTTACAAATTTTATTTGTGGGAACGTGCATTAATATTAAAAATCCTAGTACCTTATTCAGCACTCGAATACATTTCACATAGTATCCACTTGAAATAACTTGGTGCATAATACACATTACTTGTATACTCCAGTTGTAGCTGTATAGTACAATATAATCACATAAGAAATGAAAGTATATTCAAATGAAATTACTATCTTTACCATCAGCTTATTACTAATATTAGACCTGCCATAATTTTTATCGATGATTTCTTATATGATCTTAAATGCCTATATGATAAATAATTATATTATATTCTATTCTATTTATATAGAATGATCATTCTATTTATATAGAATATCATTCTATTTATATAGAATGATCATAATATTGTATGTTTGACAAAGATGCCAATAAAAAACGTTCAATTACAATTACAGATATTGTAACTTTCATACTCACTTTGCACAATAACTACATCAGAGTTTTATACAACGTTAAGCAATTATTTAGAAAAACATTTTCAATTTCAATATTCACAGGATACATAGAAAATAGAGACGGAAAACAAACCACACCATGCAACTCGATTTCACTGTTCATAAAGTCATAATTTTAACTATTCACATACATTCAGTGAACAAAAGTTCAAAAACGAACTTGAGTAAATTTTTGCCGTTGTACCTAAAACATTAGTCATTGTAATAAAAAGTAACTATTTTTTGTCTTCAAGGTTATCAAGGGCATTATTTCCTACATGAATTCAATGTCATAACACTGTCAAAATGGGATGGCCTTTAAATAATTAACTACAGAACAAATATCATGATGTACCATAGATGGATGGAATAGAATGGATGATCGCGGCTTGCAAAAGCAACAAAATAACGATAAAACTACTTCTGAAATGACGTAAAGCTACTCAGGTACAAAATGTAGTGTAAAGTAATTCAAATATAACATTCATTATAAAATTTCCCTCATTAAACCTGCGCACCAATCGTTTTTTAAAGTTCCTAGATGTAAATATTTATAGTTAATAATTGAACTTGCTGTTCCCACTAAAAATATTATTTGCATAACAAATAGAAATAAACACATAATATTATTACCATCAATCGTGACAGCATCTCCAACTTATTTCTCGTTATTTTCTTATAATTACTGAGATTATTTCTTAAACTCCAATCTCAGGCCTTGTTTATTATACTTGTATCGTTTAAGATATCCCTGAACATTTGCAGCCTAAATATACGTACCTAAGAATTATTTCTTTATATACTTTATAATCAACGGCAAATACATCACTTATCTTCGATTTGCCGACAATATAGTAGTTATTGCTAAATCGCTGGAGGACCTAAGTAGAGATTCTCAATAGAAAGGGCTTAAAATAAACGTTAGATATAACGTCTAAGTCGTATCTATATCGGTACTAGTTGAAAATGTTACTCTCAAAGTTGTATGCATACCTAGGATAAACTATTCAGTTAGATATACCCAACCTCGAGAAAGAGTCAGTCAGAGAATCCAATTCAGCTGTGCATATTCAATGTACCTCAGTGTCTGAAGACGAAAGTTTTCAAGCAGTATGGTGTTACCAGTGACGATATAAAAATAAAGCGTTTCCTCTTACTATTGACCTCCTAAAAAGACTCCAAGTCACTCAACGAGCTACGGAAAGATTATGTACTCGGAGTTTATCTGCGATGTACGATCCATAATGAGATAATCGATAGGAGAACTACGGTCATCAACCTAGCTCACAGGATTGACGGCTAAAGTTGCAATGGGCAGGTCATGTAGCACACTGAACAAAAGCTGGGGAAGAAAAATATTCAAATGGTGACCACGTACAAGAAGTGGTAATATAAAATGGTCCCTCACTATGTAGACATACGAGCTAGTGCAGCTCACGGGAAGCTTTTGGCAATAAATACGGTATCAGCCTTTGTAAGAATTTATGGGTGAAGCCTATGTTCACGAGTGGATGTCTTTGAGCTAACTATGACGGTAACTTGTAATGGATATTAGAATCGAAGGCGCTAATTTCAATGCTGTTATATGAATTTTCCTGTATTATTACTTGATTCGCGCACAGTTTTCAATAATGTTACAATCTAACTAGGTTTTTATTTTCTTTCTTACATTATATTGTAAAGGAATTTTTGCTTCTCTATGCAATTTTTCCATGGTTTATAATGAACTTTTCCAAAATCTCCATTAGTTTTACAATTTCAATATTACAAAAATATTAAAGGTTTCTATTAATAATTAAGTTATAATCCGAATTGTTTTCTATATTTTAATACTATTTGAATAAAAATTATATCAAAACACAAATCAATCTTATCTCCGTGCTTTTTGTCATAGGATATATATAAAAGGTTGCTGCTAAATTATCGTAATTTTTGTTAAAAATTTGAACTCAAGGTATATTAGATAAAATTTACATAATGTAAAATTTTGTTAAAAAAATGATTTCTTTGGTAACGAAAGTTTAAGATAAAATCTTAACAAATCTAACGAAAGTTTAGATTAATAATGATTTAATGAAACGAAGAATAATACCGCATAAATTGCATTAACAGACAATGAAATCAATGTCTTTAACATTTAAGTGGATACAACGTTTTTGGGTTTCGCTGTAAATTGTCTTCTATTTTTATTTTCCCGCTTGATTTTCCTAAAGATTCGCTCCCGTATATTTTGTCAAGGAAAATAAGAAACGTTATATCATTTATTAAATTTAAAGTAACCCTTAAAGTTCGCGCGTAAAACAAAAGTTTAATTTTATTACTGAAGTGCTAAGTTTTAATTGCATTTTTCAATAAACATGACGCTCTATTTTATGAAAACCTTTAGAATAATGGGTTGACAACCGGTTCGTTTTCGTGTTTAAATATTTGTTGATGCCTCCGTGAGAACCTTACGATTTCCTAATAAAAGAAAAATCTATCAAATGGACTGAATTCAAATTAAAAAAGATTATTTATGCGGATAGGAACTTTTGCGGTTAGAAATTTTCATTGTATGAAAATTTTGAAAATAGTGTAAACTATATTTGTAATATTTGAATGAGTTGATTTGAATATAGGACAATTTGAATACAGTAAATTTTATAAACGCTGATATTTTATACACAGTGCCAAGAGTTTGTTGGCAGTAGCTTCAACTAATTATTTAAAATACGCTTGCGAATTAAATCGAAAAAAAAGAACTTTAAATGCTATCAATTTATCAGTTTCAAACAAGAGGTTTCTCTACGTTCTAAAATTGGCCTTGCTAATTTGAAACAAAACATAAAAAATACTATTAAAATATAAAGTAAACACAACTTCACAACAAGTTTATAAAAAAGCAAAGAGTGAATATGTATAGAAAAATAAAACATAAGACCAATATTTAAAGAAGAATATGCATGAACAATCTGTCTATGCATGAACAATACAATGAAATACATTCAAGATTTGTAAATATGATAATTAAATGAAAATACGTGATGTAGTATTATTCTTTCTTTAAGTTCTTTAGCACGACCTAGGTTTCGTTGTATTACATTAAACGTTGTAATAAGAAGTAACTATTTTTTTTGTCTTCAAGATTATCAAGAGCATTGTTTCCGACATGAATTCAACATCATAACACTATCAAAATGGAATGGCCCTTAAATAACTATAGGACAAATATCACGATGTACATAATATTTTATAACAAAATAAAATGGATGATCGCTGCTTGCAAAAGCAACAAAATAACGGTAAAACTATTTCTGAAATGATGTAAAACTACTGAATATGATTCAAATATATAAAAAATGGAGTGTGGCTATGTCATGGATACGGCCTTTTGTTGTACGTGAATACCTCTATGTAACGGGTTATATTTTTTAAATAAAATATTTTTGATAATATTTTTTTATTCTAACACCTTATTATATTCACTGTCACTACTTTAAACTAATGTTTTATGTACAATCGATAGATTTTGACGACAGCTGAGGATTAAAACTTAAAAGAACATCGTAGCTTTTCCGAATCAAAAGTTATACTAATTGCAAATCTTGATACGCAGCAAAATAACCTCAAAATAGCAGCGCTTCCCCCTCCACTGCGCGCGATGCGTCACTGTTCTTGCTTATTGTAATGAATTATTTAGCTATCTAGTGGTTTAATTTAATTTTTGATGTAGAGGATATATTCGACTATACGCCATAACGCCAAAGTGCATCCGCAACGCCAAACTGTATCCCCCGATTTTATTATCATTAGGTTTTTTGGATTGCCCCCGTATGGTAGCAAATTTAAAGACGTATTCACATCAAAAAAATGCATTTACTTTATGAAAGCACTACACATTATAATTAAACTGTAGTATTATTGTTTTGTTTGAATTCTCTTCATATATGATGTACATAATTTCATACCTACTTTATTCACAAGAACCGGACTACACTTAAAACGTAGGAAAAATTCATAAATTCGTTGCTTGTCACTGTATGGTACAAAATAGATATAAAATCATTAAAGCCCAGATAATTTAAAACTTTCAGAATATACGTATGTACTTGGGACATATTATTTTTATATATTTAGCAAGAAATATGGATTAAAATGCTGTTAGAAAAGAATTTGAAACCTTCATTTAAAAAACATTTTACGATGTAAATGAATTACTGGACAAAGAAATTACAAGCGCATCAGAATATATGTACCAATTCCAAAATATTTTTTAAAAAATATCTGAAAGCCTGGCAGGCACAATTTGTTTACGTATATCGTATTACCACTGCTCATTTCTCTCAGAACTCATCACTCTCAGAAATGTATAGGTTGAAAATGACAGCATCTCTAATTATTCTTTGATAACTGGTCTGAATATCACAATATCTGAATTTATAGAAGCGCAAAGTATTTCTTTAAGAATTACCTATATAAGAAATATAAAGTCCATTCGTATGTATGTGTATGTTACTAAATAAAATTACCGAACAAAATACACTGTCTTTGAAGTGACTTTTATGATAGTAAAAGTTTAAACAATTTTTTAATAAAATTTAATTTTTATATTTGAAACGTTATTTGGAGATGCCTTAAGCCCTGTGGGTGTACAGGTTAAAATATAGTTTTTGGCGTTTTTATTTTTTTTATAAGTAATGGGAAAAAAAGGTTGTTTTGTTTTAAAATTTCTTTTCAGCCATGTACCATGTACTTTTGTGGTAAGATGAATTATATATGTGCGTGCGTGAGTGCGTGTGTACGTGTGTGTGTGTGTGTGTGAGTGTACGTATACAAACTCTTTAGGTGGCTTATTTTTGGTCTTGGAAACCATGAATGTTGATATTACTATGTGTATTGGTATTACTATGTGTATACCAATATGTATATGCGCGTATGTATATACGTGATATCTTCAATAAATTTTGAAAAAAAATTTAACAATTAAATCGTTGCAGAATGGAAAAATATTTTGTGCCCACGGCAAATAAGCTAAAGCTGTCTTTCTCCTTGTTTAATCTCACTATAATATCTAACGCTCAAAATTTAGGAATTTTAATATAGTTACTTAAGTAATGTAAGTTACATAAGCAGTCCAGTAATCGAGGAACCACAAAACAGCCTTACTTCATTATAAAACTTACACAAGTAATACAATTTTCCAGTATTTAATTTGTTAACCCTTCTTTTCCCTTACATTTCTTAGCATCTACTTTATTCTTATTTAAAATCCTATTCCCAAGATGCTTACATAGTCTTGGATTTTAACTCTTTAGCATTCTTCAGGAATCTTCATGTCGTTTGTTCCACACAACTGCATTTTTTGCTAAAATTCCATCATCCTAACACGTTATCTATTTTATTACCCATATTACCAGTTTATTCCTGAATTCTCTAATTTTTTATAGTAAACTTTTGCTACTAAAAACCATGAACATTATTACAATTTCGTCTCTCATCATATTTCTTTCTTTATTTATTTTTACACAACAATTTGTGTAGGCATCGTTACAAATCATACAAACGATTTTGCGCTACTACTATTGCATTATAGCTAAAATAACTAAGACTTATTGTTGAGTTTGTAGCACAGCATATGTTTACTGTAACCATGTATATCAATCATTTAAATCAAATAGCGAGCGGAGTTCAAGATTAACGACTGTGCATTATTATACAATAGTTACGTAGTCTCGCCGTCACGTTATTGTTTCCGTATGAGACTAATTGTCATGCAAGTATATTTATTGTTTGTTTAAACAGTTTCTAGAAACCACGAATTAAAATTTATTATATTAACAGATAACATACCGAGCGCATAATCATAAAAAATTAAATAGTCTGCTGGGGATTTTAAAAATATGAAATAAATTTTATCAAAAAAAAAACAAATAGTTTTAATTTGAAAAGAAGTATGTTATTAAATCCTTTCTTGTAATATAATTTCATAACTCGATGACGTATTATCAACAGAGTGAGTATATGAACCCATTATACAAAAACTATGTAAATGGAACATAATACGAAAACATACAAAATCGAACAAATTTGGATGCTAGGCTAGTATTTTATGAGATTAAATTTGTCAGTTAAATGATGGAAAAGTAATTTTAAGCTTACGTAAACACTTTCACTTAAATATAAACATCTGTAAACGTTTAAGTATGAGGTTATGTTTTAATACCCATCATATTAACGAAGTTTTTACAGTCATCAGTTACGCTTTGACTATTACTGCTTACAAATATACTTTATTTAATTACAATTTACAATAATAATTATTAAGATTAACAAATTAGCCAACCTAAAAATATGCATATATATACTGGACAAACAACCAACCGAAATAATTAACCGAGAAACGCACGAGTAAAAATTCTAAAAACCCTCATGTTCTTAGGCCCTATGAAAAATATTAGTGAAAATTTCGCAAAACTATGTTAAATACTTTTAAATGATAATCAAACGAGCATACAGATATAAAAATAAAATTAAAAAAATGCTTCGTTTTCATTTTTAATTTTTCTTTCGATATACATAACTGCACCCATTTACTATTTTATTATGTTTACACAGATTAAATCTTTATCCAGATATTTTATGTCAGAGGGAGACACGGCTTAGAACAATATCCTAAAGCACTCTTAAGATATCCTACATATGTACCTATCACACGAACAAACATTACCCAAAGCCTCCGTGACATAAATTAAACAACACGAGAATTCCACGTACATACCTACTCATCACTCATCTTGAGTGATATTCCCAAATTTTATCGTAAACAATCGTCCGTAGCTTAAACCATTGTTCGTTTGTTTTTATTAAAGATGGAGACCCAGCTGTGCCTTCGTGTGGACAAGTAATAACACGACCCAAGTTTTCTTGTTGAGAGTTTTTAGCGAGAAAAATATAGCTGTTTTCCGGATGCTAACTTTCATCTCTCAATGTACGGAATTAGTTGCTTATAGATATTAGAGACGGCTAAAAATTGTATGATTAAAATATCGATACGTATAGCAGTTGCTAAAGTTGTTACTAATATAAAAATATTTTTTTGCAGACTCTTGGCCGGAAATACCTTAACATAAAATATATAATTTATTTTTTAAATTAGTTATATCGACGGACCGGCTGTATCGAATTTGACAAAATAAATATCTGTATTATAGATATAACTAACAGATTTTTTAGAAGAATTGAAAAGAAAATAATTATCCATGAATTAAAATAAAATTTTGCTGTCTTTTTTTAAAAATCGCCCGACGTAGTAACTTGAAATTTTGAGTAGTAGTAAAGTAACCCACAGGGGTCTCAATAGTTTACACTCAAATGGCCAGATGCAATGCCGAAGACTCATGCTCGTTTTTGGTACGAATGTAAAGTAATAATACTAAAATAGTACTTAATATATATAATATCATCTCGAATACTTAAAACACACATATACTTAAAACACAACTATCAATTCACGATTTTGAGACACAGGTGGAATCGCACTTAGCGAGATCCCGCACATTTTTCTGTTCCCACTCAAAGGGAAATAACGTATATGAGATTAGTGAACAAAATTGAAATATATTGCCTTGAACGCGAGGGCTCATACATTGAATTACGCCCGTAGGCTCATGCGGGTGGCGTTAGAGCTGTTATAATAAAAATGACGAAATTTTTCAATAACTCCTTATATTACTCCATCATCTGCTTCAAAATTAATCTAGCAATTATCATCCAGTATCATCACAGTTGACTTAATTATTTAAAAAGTAATGGTTATGAATCAGAGTGATGTGTCAGTAAATATTGAAACGAGCATCGACGCCGAGAGGATTTTTTCTGCTACAGCCTCTAATATTTCTAGCAGTTTGGTAAGTAATATTTACTATATCGAAACACACCCTGCCTTATCAAAAAATGGCTTAGCTTAAGAACTTTTGTAAAAATTGTGACATTGTTACTCACGACGTATTATAATACTAAAATCACTTGTATTGATTTGTTACTCATGACGTATTATTGTACTAAAATCACTCGTATTGATTTGTTACTCACGACGTATTATAGTAATAAAATCACTCGTATTGATTTGTTACTCACGAGTTTTATAGTAATAAAATCACTTGTATTGATTTGTTACTCACGACGTATTATAGTGCTAAAATCACTCGTAATGATTCGTTGCTCACGACGTATTATAGTAATAAAATCACTCGTATTGATTTGTTACTCACGGCCACTCACATATTATAGTAATGTTACTCACATATTACAGTAATAAAATTACTTGTATTGATGAAGTGTCCAGTGGAGAGTTCAAACACTTTATTTAGCAAGGTAAATAGGACTAATATAGTATTGTTTTATTTCAGTGGTAAACAGATATCGTAAAAAATATTATGAAGACAGATGTTCATAAGTATTCTAAGTCACCTATTCTGTACAATTTCTCGCATTTTAAATTTAATTTTAAAATTCCAAAATTAAAATCTATCTACGAGGTTATAATATTTGGGAACGTAAATGATTTATTAATTTATAGGTTTATGTATTGCATTATTAAAACCTGATATAGGCGTAATAGTAAAGTTAGTGTTTTAAAATGGGATTAAATTTTGAATTATACTCTTGTTTTTTTAGTATCATCAGTCGTAAGTGTAAGAACCACTATTACGGTAAAAAGCCTCCTTCTAATTCTATTGTCGTTGGTCAGCGTCATTTCACAGTGATCTAAAGTTGAAGGAGGTTACCTAACATTTTTCTTAGGGCTACATAGTATACTGCCCCGCTATCACCAGTTGTTACGATTACGGTTTTCTCATAAATTTTGCAATTTTTTATTGCACAAGGTTGATGGTGGAGGCTGTGGATGGAGGCTATAATAATAGCTATTCATTGTTTCCGTGGCTACCTGCTGATAAAAATGAGAATGATGTTGATATTTGGTTGTCAGTATTTTGAAGCAAGAATTTTCTGATTGACCTTTGAATTCTCCGTTCGATTTGTTTTTTCCCAATTTAGAATTTTCTGTTTTATAGTTCATAGATGCACAATGTATGTATTTATTATATCAAATAAAGGCTCTTTTTCCCTCATTTCTTTTTTTTTCTAAAGTTGAGCTTGAAGCATTTTACATTTTTGAGCATTTCTTTTCAAAAATCTTCTTTCATATAGATACTAGCATTGTAAAAATATGTTTAAAATTATGTTTATTTCTGTATTACTTTTTTGAGTAATATCATTTGATTCAGATATTTATGAGTAAAATTTAATTTACTGTTTTTATTTAAAGCAAACTGCTGCTGAAAGTCATTTTTTTATGAAGGTCTACGATAAATGTGCTCTCTCAGAAATAAATTGTTATCAGTTTACTTGAGTTAAAAAAGTGTCAAAGAATATCAACATAAGAATATCAACAAAAATTTAAAACACCTGTCAAGTACGAATAGAACTTGCACTTCAAAATTTTGTATACATTTTTTGCTTATAGACTATAAGAGTACATAGTGTTTCTGGTAGGTCATTTTAAAATCGTTAATTAATTTTCCAACGTAAGTATATTGCTTATTATATCTGCCACAGGCGTAAAAATGTGGTGCAAATTTCAAAATTATAAAATCCAGGATAACCTCTATAGGTTTCCAATAATATTCTTCTAAAATATTACCAATCCTATATTTTCTTAATTTTTAGTTGAGTATTTTAAGAAATAAGGAGAGAGAGGCATTTCTGTATTTTTTCCTATTTTTCACAACATTTTTATAAACATGCAATTTAAAGTTATGAAAAAAAATATTTTTGCATTAATGACATAAAATATAAGTACGCTATTTACCCCCTCTTTATTTCTTATACGAGTATTTTAAAAGAGATAACTAGCACAGAATATGAGGGATAGTAAATTGTATTATTGGTCCAAAGTGCACCCTTCTACGTTGCATAAATTCTAAGAAAATCTGCCGCGAGAAAAGGATTCACAAATAGGTATGTAAGTGTATATTGTTTGAATAAGGGTTTCGTTTTTCAATTCCCGTTCTATTTCCCTAATTTGTTTGAATGAGGGTTCTGTTCATCAGTTTAAGTTACGGAACCATGAAAGACAAAGACTTGGAAGATTTTTTGGATATAATTTATTGAGAATTTATTGATTTCAAACATTTATTAAAATCAAATTGCACTAATGGTTGTTTTGAAACATTTATTTCATACATGATTAAAAAAAAATAATTAGGCACAACATGTGTTGACAGAAATACAACAAGAAAAATGTTTAACCACATTTGAGTTATTGTATTAAAAATAAAAATGAAGTATCTTTTACAATGAATTATTATCGTTGAACAAATCTTCTATAATGCGGTTTTTCCGCAACTTCAAAATAGAATTAGTCATACTTACGCTACCGAAAGTACGGAGCTATTAGAGAATTTTCAAAGTGACTTCAATAACTTATACTCTTATAAATATTGGACGCTGAGCCTCCAACACAATTCATTAACGTTCACTTTACTACCGCTCATTTCGAGGAAGAGGTTAGCTTCCTATATCTCGAGTTCCGAGCTGGCTTCGTAACTCAAATACAGCATTAACAATTTCAAACTAAATTAATGTAAATTTATAGCTTCGTTTATTTTATTGCAATAGCACCTATAGTCTGTCGGTAGAAAAATTTATAATTGGTTTTATGTCTGCCCATGACTCATAAAATGGTTAAAAAATTAGAAGTCTATCAAAATTTATGGAGTTCAGTATGCTTGATGCTTTTGCATCAAGAATATGGCAGTTTATTTATTAAATTTTGTTATGGAATTAATAATTTATAAATTTATTCCACTAAATAAGATCTATTTCAAATTACGTTTAAAAACTGCTATGCTTATTGATATTATAATCACAAAATTCTTAATAGCTCTTTTTCCATTGAGAAAGACAAGTTGACACCCGGACACTTAGCGATAATTTTCTCTGTAAAAAATCTCAACGAAATAAATTTGACCGTGTTATTTGATGCCCACACATTATAGGCTCAACTGGATCTTCACCTTTAAAAAAATAAGAACGAACAACGGCTTAAGCCATTTATGTTATATTAATCCTGCATTTATGTTATATTAATGTGACAATAAGTTTCATTATTCGATTTCGTTTTATTATTCGATTTGTAAAGTATCTGCGTTTTTGGCAATATAAATTACTAATCATTGAGGCAACGCGCAAAATGCTTGCTCAGCCCCGCTTTCTTTTTACGAATGAGCGCAATTTATTTTGTTTTTATGCGAGCTATTATATTCAGATATTTCGTGGAAAAATTAGTTGTATAAAATTGTTTCTCTTATATAATCCTAATAACTGAGAAACTTAGGAAAAAATTGTTTTGGGAAAATCTAATTTTAAGAGAATTAATATGATATGACTAATTCGTAAGCCTCTTGCTGGAACACCAAGTGCGATACATAGATTTCAATGCACATAAGAATATTTTTTTAAATGTTAGGACTAAACGTACATATACAATCGTTATGACATTCAAACTATTTAGTGGGTATTGATAGACATGCCATCGACCAGTCGTAGAGATTTCGTCGACAAGATACCTTATGGATTAGCGATATATCTAATCATGTACTTACATAGTTCTAAAAAGTTATTAATTAGCGTATCTGTTGTATATTCGAGCATATGTGTGTGTAAGTCAATACACATACATATAGCTATCGACCGATTGGTTCACCAAAAGTCGGTCGAAACGGTTTTTTACTTTTTGAAAATGTATAAATGCAGTTCACTTAATATTATAAATATCCATCAAAAACCATAATTCGAACATTTGGACCGCTATAATATTTCTCTAAATTCTTATTAGTCCATTGAAATATTATATTTGTAGACTATGGTAGCTTTGGTGTAGGAAAAGTTTTTTGCTATGTAATCGCAGGTTAACACTTTAGCCTTTTGTACAACAAATTTAAAAGGATTTAAGTTTTTTGAATGAAAGTTTGAATTAAGTAACAGAGCGAGGAAATTAAAGCTTAAATTTTTTAAAAGACGTTTTCAATCATTTACCATTTGTATATTTTGTATGTAAGATGAATTTTTAACATTTTTTACACATTGATTAGCCGCCGTAGATTTAAATGTGAATTATTTATGTGCCAATTTTCTTCCCAACCGAAGAAGAAATACTACAAATTTCACCATATACTTCCATTATTTCACTTACAAAGCATAAATTTTTAAGTGGACTTACTTTTGTAAGTCAACTTCGATCAGTTTCGTGTTAATATTTTATTTAAGTGCTCTTCATATTTAAGGTACCTAATTTAATTTGTCATTAGCTACTTTATCCATGAAAAACAGACTACCTAGGTAATAAAAAAAAACTTCCAAAAAAATTATGAATTGTTGCTTGTCTACAAATAATACAAAATAGACTTAAAGTGGGTAAAGCCTAAATTGGTTAAAGCTTGCAAAATCAGCGTGCGTAATTGTACTCCTTTTAAAAATTTAACAAGAAAACTAAATACGAAAGCTTTCATGGAATAACTTGAAAGCTTTATACTAGTAAAATATTTGATATATAAGGGAATTTCTAGACTAAGAAAATACAAGCCCATTAGGATTTAAATTTATGACTTATGATTCGAAATTCGTATGCTTTATTATGAACTATATAAGCTGAATGATTTCCAGCCCTATTTATTTATTCATTCTGCGTATTTGTTAGCGTAACCTTTATATTAAATATCTAAAATCACTCAAATTCATTGGAACCTAACTAATTTAACACTGAATTGAACTTTATGTATTATTAGTTCTAATTACCCATATATTTACCCATCCAAAAATGTTCGAAATAACGTGACAAATTATTGAAATTTTGTGTAAAAAGTGGTTTAGCGTTCTGAAGTGTTATACAAGGGACATTTATAACTTGATCATGTCTGTGATCCTTCTCTGGCTTCATAGTTTCAACAGTTTGAAACCTGTGTCCAACAAACTTTGCATGTAGATGATGCAGATTAGATTTGTAGCAAAATATTGGTTTTAAGTGCATCTCGTACATATTTATAAATTAGGGACTAAAATTTAATGTGTCGCCAAGTATAATTACATTGATTGCCAGGTGTCACTGGTATATTTTCTTTAAATTAATTATGAGTTCCATTTACCATTTCTTCTTTTAAAACACTGCTTATAAACCATTGGCTTCAATAATGGGCATAGTCTCACTGCCTCTAATTACTCAGTCAAATATCTGAAGAATCTGAAAAAATTTCAAAATATTTCAGTTAACCTGCGCTAACAATTACAAGAAATTTAGAAAATTGCAGAATTTTACTCGTGTTCCGATGCGCACTTATTTGGTTGTGTACGATCAATATAAAAGTTAACGGTAAGTTAGTTTCACACAAACCGAATTGTAATGCAAGTCAAAAAAATATATTTTTTATAAATATTCGTCTATTCACTAATAAGCGATGATTTTTGTTGATATGTATTGACGGCATAACTGTAGATAATACAGATTTATTTAATGTATATACTCTTTCGTCGGGAAAATAGATGGGATTTATGCTAGCTGAGTTTAATACTACTAAAAAGAATGGTGTTAAGTACCGTTCCGAAAATAAGAAAGGAAAATAATCCAATACTCAGCCATAGCTGTACAATTGCAGAACATTAAATGAAATTATAAATATTACACTGTCACTTTTATAGGTTATGTACATGTACAACATTCGATCAGTTAAAGAAAAGTTCGACTACTTTTATTGCATTTTCCACAATACTCGAAACATAGGCGAAGTATGTGCTGTTATTGGTTACCTTTTGTATCTATATATATGTTAAGTAGAGTGAAAAACAATTTTTTTCAATTATCATGATATATTACTTAAAAAAAAGCTATGTTATTGACACATTTAATAAGAGAAAAATGTTTTTATAACTATATGCTTAGAGATATTAGGTTTTTACTCGCGGCATTGTCCGCGTAAATTTCCTATTAAGGGGGTGGGATTTGTTTCTAATCTAATGACACAAACGCAACATCTATCTATGAATTAAAGTTACCTTTATCCTTGGTACTGACGTATTGCTGTGCTAAAATGTTTAAACATTATTATTAAACATTTATTTACTTTAAAATATTATAACTGAACGAGTTTTAACCTGCATTGATGATGTTATTTCTTAAGTTATCCCAACATAATTGAATATAATAAACATTCAAATTTTCGCAATGATAGTGTTAGTGATGTGCAATACCAGAGACTTCCAAATATAAAATTACTACAAGAATATGTTTCCCTATTGAATATGTATATATATATGTATATATATATACATATATATATATATATATATATATATATATATATATATAAGCGCACAGAGATTTATTTTAATCAGCTTTTTTTTTGTAATATATTTATATTAAAACCAATTATCAAATTTCAGAATCAAAGATCATTACGCTCGTGCTTTAAATGGAGCAGGATACTTTTTTCAAGTTACTCCACAATCGAATATAAAGTGCAGTAAAGCGTAAATTGAAGCGTATGTTTCCAATTTTTTAGCAATGTCAAATTCATGCCTGTAGCACGAAAATGACTTAATATTTCATATAAATTCAAAAAACTAACATTTATTCATTGTATCTAACAACTTGTAAAGCTTGGTATCTAATAACTTGTTGTACTCGCGCAACTATTTCTTTTGGCAATACTACTTTTCTAGGATTTTGTAGACATATTGTTGAGGGAACGACGCATGTCTATCTGTCTGTCAGTACCTTCTAACTTCTAAACAAAATAAAACAGAGGTTTGAAATTCGCATATAATATATATATATATATATATATATATATATATATATATATATATATTTCTTTAGCCTTAAAATAAAAATTTATTTGAAACTACTCGTACTTACAATTATATTTTAAGGGGTCCCTCAAACGTTGAAAGTACTTCTTATGGGTTAAAATAAAAAAAAAATCCATATATTGCCACATATTCTAGTTGCAATCTTCATTCGACCTAGGTTCAAAAATATAGAAACTATGAGGCTGTGACAGAATGACCGATGCACACGCGGAAGTTATAAAGTTTCCTTGTTTCGCTACAGAACTATGCAAGTATTCTGTTCACAGATATATTGAAATCATATTTAATATTTTGTGAACGTGTGTGTATAGATAAATAAAATATAAAAAGCATAATTGCCTAATTAAATTAGATACGTTTAAAACTTTTTACTTTATATATAAAACTTTATAGTAACTAATTCGCTAAACGAAATACATAGCTAAAAGTAATTCTGGTTATAGTCCATAATAAGGCAGTCGGAATAAATCTAATGGCTTGTGCTTTCTTCGCCTAGAAAGTCGCTTATATCTAAAATGTTTTGCCAATATGAAGCTTTTAAGTTCTGCTGTAAAAGTATTTTCATTCATTTTTTTTCGTTAAACGTATAAAAATAGTGGATTCTGAAACTTTTAGCTTCCCTGGATTTTAACGACATGACGTCCGTTTTGTAATATTCATAAATAAGTAACGAATTCGTGAGTTATTGCTGCGCTCTTAGTTTATTCTAGATCTTATGTATAAAGTTGCTAATAAAGATAAAATTATGTACGTTAAATATAATATTAATTCAAGGAATATATTGATACCTTTGCTTCATTAAAACATACGGTGCTTGTTTGAAGTAACTGAATTTTTTTATTATCTCTTAAACAGAGCTATAAGTATATATATATATTTTCCTTTGATAGTCTTTTAAATAAGGCAGTAAAACTTCCATTACATTAAATATGTGGTTTGTATGGATAATATAAAATGAAGTTAAACAGCAAGTACATGTTTGTTAGAATGAAATATTTTTTTTGCATTTTAGCTTGTTAATTAAACAATAAAATAACCAACACGCATTTTAATTGTAACACTCACGTCTAATAAAATTTATATCTATTATTTATTCGAGATTTAAAATTCAAGCTCGAGCTTATTTATCGTTTTATTCGTTATATATACATATTTTATTGTGCAGTATATACGTCATTGATTTTCCCTTATAAATATATTATATATTTTCATTTTCCACTATTTTATCTCTCAATTATATTAAAGTCAGTCATAAACTGTTTAAACACTCAAACTTTTTTACCACCGGTAATTTTACAAGATATTAACCGCAGAAAAAGTAAAAGGGAGAAATTTTTGAGCAAAAGAAAGTTATAAAAATGGTTAAGTTCTCTCTATGTCACATTATTTGTATTACGCTGGTGTCAGTATCTACTCTATGTCACATTATTTGTATTACGCTGGTGTCAGTTGTCTCCATATCTTAGAATAATATATTTTGCCTTTCGGCCTATACTTTAAAATCTTTGATGAATATATTATGATTCAATTAGAATAAAATATCTGAAGAAGATAATCAACATAAAAAGAAAAAAAGTGTTGAAGTATTGGTAATACTCATTGCTCTCATATCTCCTTTATTAATTTTTTTATTTTTTATAACTTCTTTCCATTAGAGATTTAATTGTTATTCTCAACACAGTTTACTTTATTAAAACTGTGCTATGTATCAAATAACATTTTTTTCCAATTCACTGAATACAATCCTAATTTTCTAAACGTGGTACTCAACATGTGTTGCCGCTACACCAACATCGTTTTCAATTATTTTTATATAATATTTAATAATAATCACAATCATTTTATAAAATATTTTATATAAAAATAGCCCTAATAGTTTTTAATTTTAAAAATCTGATCCGCGTAAATAATCTTTTATAATGTTTATCTTGGCCAATTCGATCCGCTTTTATTTTATACGGGAACTTGTAAACTTCTCACAGCGGCATCTATGCATATTTAAACATGAAAATGAACCAGTTGTCAACTCCTTAGTACAAAGAATTTCCTAAAATTCATCGTTCCTGTTTATAGACAAATGCAATTAAAACTCAGCACGAAGTAATTTAATAATGAAATAAAACTTTTGTTTCACGCCCTTATTTTAAGGGCATCATTTTAAATTTTCTAATTGATGTAACATTTTCCTTAGCAATATATACGGAAATGAAGCCCTGGGGAAATAAGGCGGAAAAATAACAATGAAAGACAATTTACGAAGGAACTCAAAGCGGTCGTATCTCGTTAAATGTAAAGGACGTGCATTTCATTGCTCTTCCTATGCTTGCTAATGCAATTTTCGTAGTGTGATTCTTCATTTCATTAAATCTTAATGAGGTTATTTATCATGAAAGTCCGTTTTCTTACGTAACTTTTGTCCAATAGATTGTCAGGTGGACCTGCGTCTGTTGTTTGAATTGCTCATTTAGACTAAAAACTTGGTGATTAATTATCCATCGCCTTTACAAATGACTGGCTTGGTCTATTGAGGAATTAAATTTGGAATGTATTTTCATTAAAAATAAATCTTGAATTTTTTCCACTTGACTTGAGCAGATTTCAGCAAATGCAATTAAAACGCAGCACAAATAAGGTGTATTACAATACTATCTTTAAGTCTAACAACTTTCAGTTTAAGTAAAATTATGGACTATTATGGATTGTTTTCTCATTTTGAATTCCTTTTCAAGATCCTTTCTTGCACAGTTTTCTTGCTCATAACAGAAAAGAACGTATTCAAAATTAAAGTTGTGGTAACGTAAACTTATTAACTAAATTAATCTGGTCAATTTATCGACTATAATTTTGTATGTAGCCATTGGATTTAGAAACTATATAACGAGAATATCATATTAGGAATGAAAAATCATCATGGCGATATTATGAACAAAATGATGAGTGATGGTTAATTTTAAATGATATAAAGAACCTTAATATTAATAACCGGATATCGTTACGTTTCGGTAATGAAAATGTTCATCATTTTTTTTCTTAATCAATTTAAATAAATTTAACGGAGAAAAAATTCGAATATAATTTTTTTTCAAAGGGATCTTTCTTTTTTCATTGTCATTTAATATACTAAAATGATAATAAAGAATACGACTAGAATATAAGCAATTTATCATTAAAATACTCTCCGATTTGTCGAAATTTAAAAAAGTAAAGAAAATACAAGATACGCAAGCTGAGTGCAAAGCTAATAGTTATCTTGGCAAGCGCCTACGCATAGATCGGCCTCTACGAACACGGACAATGAAGTCGAATACAAGTGTAGTAGTGAGTTACATCGACCGCGCACTCCGGCGAATTGTTCACAGCCACACCATCCACACCATCCACACCATCCACGTGCTACTCTTCTACACGGCTCCACCTTTATTCGACCTGTAGCGGCACTTCGCCCGTGCACTCATTACGCACAGTGGAAAAATTTGGAAAAAGGTTTTGACAGGGCCAGTACAGTCGGCTATGGTTATAATAGTTCCGCATGTAGAGTTTTACGAAAACAGTGTAGATTGAATCTAAAGTGTAAATGTAATAAACATACTTATTTAATATTGAATTCTAAATTTAAGTTGGATACTCTATTCGGTGTAAAGTTATATTAAACAGATTAAAAGGGAACCATCGCATGTTATATTTTATGTCTACATATGAAAGGTTGAAAAATTCGATCGAAATTAAAAATTGTTTTAAAACTATTAACTTTGTTTGTAACAACAGCGTAGAAATCTGCTATTCAAATTAAGAGATCGTTATGTGATGGACTCTTACATTTTACTAGTTTAGTTGTTTACTGGCAATACGGGAGTTTTATATTTAGATGTAGAAGTATATTAGTCATAGCTCAAAATACGTTATCTGGTTTTTTTTGTGGCATTATTACCAGCTTCCCTTTTTAATAAAACATTTTCCATGTATTCAGGCATTATGATTCCGTAAACAAAATTTATTTTGAAAAACCTCACGAAATGATTTTAATTTGACAAAATTTATATATTTTTGTAATTTTGAGTTTGCTATTATTATCAAGATCACGAAAGAACATAATACTGCGTAAGTAAGCTAAGAATAAGAAAATATGATCTGAACGTAGGAGCATATAATATGTAATTTGCAAAATTTTAAACTATTTTAAAAATTAAATCCTTTTAAATGACACGAGCAAACGAAGGGAGGTAAATGAGAGGTATAAACAGAGGACAAACCCTCGAGCATTGAGCTCTATACCCCAATAGATGACAAGAAAAAGTTATTTATTTTCGCATTTTGAAAGCGACGATTAAATAAAATGTTGGTGTACATTTTTAATTGAGTTCGATTTATTTATTATCTGCTACAGATTTCAATGTGTACAAATATACATTCGGAGAACTTATTGTTACATGAGATATCAATCAAGTAAAATATTCTGTATAAAGAACTTAATACAGTGAAATAAATGTATGAGAAATTATAAAAGATCCTAATTCTTCCAATATATTTAAATGAACAAATAATTATGTAATTCAAATATCAATATAGATCAAAGAAGGATATAGAGAAATTGGAGGGAAATCGAGATAGCAATAGTTTTTTTTAAGACATTTTTCCTTATTTGGAGTTGGAAATTTACGTGAAAATTTTTTGTTTTGTAATTCAAATGGGAAGATGTTGTTTGTACACGAAGAGTTAATGACATCAGTGGCGGGAGAACCATTAATATCTCTAATAGCTTTGAGCGCATCTATAATAATGCCATCATTTTAGTTATACAGTGATTATATTATCAAATATAACTGTCATATAGATTATCATCAATAATGTTTATAATAGGTTAAAGAACGTTTAAAGAGCTTACTTTATCTAACCTAATTACTTATAATAAAGTCATAAATTGAGTTATACAGCCACTGTTTTGTCAAATATAACTGGCATTTGTAGTATCATCGCCAAAGATAATTGAAAGTTTAACTAAAACATTTTTTAAAAAATTCATGCCGGTCCTTTAGCATAAATCATCACGAGTCTTACCTATAAAGTGCTATGAAGTTTTCAGTCATTGTAAGAAGTGAATTTATCTTGATTTATTGAAAAAAAAAGTGATTAAATTACGATCGATGGTCCTATATTTTATTTCTTTAATATCATTCAATTGTTTACTAGCGCTAACAGTTATGAAAATTTGAACTTGTATATTTTGATATCATGGCTATGGTCACTGGTCAGTCAGAACTTGTATTCGCCCTGAACTGAGTACCCTATAAATCTATTCTAAAAATATTCAATATTGCTCAAAATATTGTGTACTCACTTTCTATTTTTCAGTAAATTTCCCAACTTGAAAATAAACTTCAAGGAGACTTGTATATATAAACTAGATATGTACTTTAATAAATGATAAAATATATGCAATATCTCATAAAGTCATGTGTAGTTTCATTTCTTTACTATTGTTCTCGGAATAAAATGGTGGTGAATAATATTTCCAACTCCGATTTTCGAAAGTTTGGCAATTCTGTTATGACTTAGTAGTTTGTATTAATGATCGAGATTAAAACTTTCTAATCCAGCAAACATTTATGACTACAGAAGCTGTCTCCTTCGAAAGTTGTGTGATTACCCGCATGTTAAACTCAGACTTAGTCATAATTAATTTAACGTCAGAATGTTAAAAGCTGCGGCTCAAGCTCTTAGTCCAGTCATTTATAATAATCATTCATGTCTTCTTACTTTATCTAACCCTACTTGCTATCAACATTATGTAATTATAATATAAAGAGCTGGTAAAACTAATCTCAATAATTAGAAATTTATTATAAATTTATTATATTCTAAAAAGAAAGGATAAGTAAATTATGATGACTTAATTTTAAAGCTGACATGGATAGTTAATAAAATAACACCAAAATAATACGTTCACCAGTCGTTTCCTAGGTAGAAATTAGTTCACATGATTTTTTTCTTTGTAAAATCGTGCTTAACGTGGAGTTAAAAAAATGGATTTTATGTTACATAATGATTGATTAATAGTTTGGTGATGGCCTTAAAATACCTTTAAATAATTTTTATATTATGTCGTTGCATCTTTGCAGATTATCAAATCTGCAAGAAAAATTATAGTGTGGCTTAATAATTCCATTATTTCTGGAGAAACAATCTCAGTATTATATTACCTACTCGCAAGCAGATAATGACATTGTGATAAGTATATATACATCTCAAAAAAGAAAAAAATTGTATAGATTATAAGAGGTAAATTTTTAATAGCTTTCTTTTCTATAAAGTATCAAATAAATTAAAGAGGAGATATATTGTCAGAATACTGTTTCATCTGAATCAATTGAAGTGATTGTAGATGTTCTTTGCCTTATTTATATTCATTTGAAGGATATTATAATATAATAATAAATCACCTTAAGCATTTCTGTGGTTCCCTAAATAATTTTTTTTAAATAATATTTTTAAAACATTCTTTATTCTTCTGTATATTAAAGGAAAAAAACGAACAGAGAAACAATCACTTATTTGTCCACTCGTTAGTTATAAATTTATTACACATTCATACATACATATATATGTAAGTATGAATGTGTAATGATTGAATATATATATATATATATATATATATATATATATATATATATATATATATATATATATATATATACATATATATACTCACTTTTAACAAAAAAATATTGTGACATTTCCACTGTTTTCAAGAGAGAACCCGAAGTTTCGTTATTTTTCAAAATGCAAAAACAGCCCAACTTCTACCCATCATCCGTTTTAAATCTCTTTTGCCTCAAATCTAATTTCAATTTGAAAAACAAACAAAAGTCACTCAAACTAATCAGGATATAGAGTGGGTGATCAAGTTCTGTAAAGCTACGGTTTTACATATCAGCATTACCAACAAAAAAGGTGTGATTGGGGTGCGATGTGTATTGTTTTGTACCAACAAAGCTACATGAAAAAAAATCCTGAATACTTTTTGATAAATCTCTCAAAAAATTAAATAACATAGCAGAATATTAACTATCATAACATTAGACTTTTTAAAATCAACTAATAAAGTTCTTTTACAATCTTTGAAATATTTTTTACGAGATGGTATCACTCGTCTTCTTGAACAAAAAACAAAAAAATATATACCATAGGATTGAAAAAGAAATAGAGCTTATTAAAACCACTAACACTTTTTGGCACCATAAAAGAAACGATAAATACAAAGTCCTCCAACGATTTATCCAAGAGAACATAACTTTAAAACGGGTAATAAGCCGATGACAGAAAATTTGCGGTAGTGGTTAGTCTGTAATACCATTGCGCTCTATCCATAAGCCATTTCAAACATTAATTGTTTGAGGTAGAGTGAACTAGGCCGACATCACCCAGCAGAAGATTATGGGAAGGGACCCTATTTTCACTCTCTGTAATAATATAGTCCATAATTTCTTTCAGTCGACTTTCACCCAACGACATACATTCAAAATAAAATTCACTCATCGCTTATATCGAATAGTTGTCATCCAGTCATGTAGTCTCAAAGTCATCCATCTTGAACTGATCTCATTTATTCTTAAACAATTCTCAACATTGTTATTTTTTAAAAATCCTTCATTTAGTACAAATTTTGTTACGAGAATAAATACTCTTTTTTACAGCAAAAATGAATAAATAAAAAGAAGATAAATGTTAGTCAATAACTTTTCGTAATAGGCGAAAAATGAGAATGGTTGCGTAAAAAAGAAAACGTCTGTGAAATAAAATAAAGAAATGAATTTAAAGGGTTATGATAACTAAATTTTCCCAGCAAAATTCTTAGCGGGAAGATACCTGAGTAAAGAAAATAGCAAAACCGAAAACAATCAAATTATTTTCATTACCAAACTTGCTGCTCTACAAATTTTTGTAGCCAGTTTTGGATAAGTAGATACAAAAGTTTCGAACATTTCATCGAATTCCCCTCATTGAGAGAGCCTTCGTTCAACTTTTTATAACAAAAGGGCTTATTAATAATATGGAAAACCGAGGCAAACAGCGCGTGAATGCATTAATAAAGACATAATCTCGAAGCGAGAGCGGTCAGGCATGCTGGGCAGAAACATAAAAGTAAAAATGAATTTCGATATGAAATTAGATGTGGACAGGGGAATAAAAAACGGCTCGATATTGGTGTTTAGAATTACACTTTATTAAAGTTTTTTGCAAACTGCTGTGCATATAAAATAGTCGATAACGACCAGAGAGATTGAACTCATAATTATTGTCGCATAATATTCTCAATTAAAAATACATATTTCTCTTCATAATGTCCTTTTCAAAATCGAAGTTAATTTTTTTGTCAATCACTTTATTGTTATTTTAAACTTATTAAAAAAATAAGTCATATCTAGTTGTGAGTCAACCTTTTGCTCTCGATCAAAATGTTTACATTTAATGATTATTATTTTGGTTTCATATTGCTGGAAAATAGTGTTTTTAACTAGAATTTTATTTTCTAAATTTTCTCTTTTCTATTTTTGCTGCGCACGGAAAAATATCGCCAGAGTAAAACTAATTTTTTTTTTTCTTATTTATCACTTTAATTGTATATTTTCACTTGTTGGTAGAATTATATATTGATAGAATTTCGGCTTTCATAACACCGGTTATAAGATCGCCTATAGGATAATTCGCATACTGATAGAAAACAATGCAACATATAAATTTCTATGCTAATTTATTTGTTAAAAAAATTATAATTCTTTGGCTTATTCAATACCAAATTTATGCGAGCGAAATTACCAGAGATAAGGGAAATTTGACCACACGCTTTGTACAAGTAAACAGTGAGGATTTAATATTAAATGACGAATAAGTTCAACGTTGATTTCGTTAAGAATCGTTGAAAGGGCAGTTATATTAATTTAAAAAAAATTACGGTGGAAGATCGAAATTAACACGAGGGAAGCCGCGGACAAATGTCAGTGTACTCGCAATTCTAGGATATGTACACAGCTTATAATCAAGACAATTAAAATAACATAATATCAATTGTTATCATTAATGATACATAAACATTTAGTTTTAGTTCAAATAAATCTCATCATAAAATATAAATTATATGAAATAATGCCCAAATATATTTACTTAAATTATGCGTTTTACAATGTATGGCTTTTACACATTATGCATTTATCAAACTATCAAAATCATAGATATTATTCGAAACGTTTAGTGAAGTAAAGATAACATTGGGATAGCGTAATTTTCGTAACGCGAGTAAGACATAATGAAATTTCATCTTGAAAATATGTGTATCACAATATTTATTACAGTTTTCGAAACTTTTGATATACTGTTCAATACATATCTTTTTTATTCAACATTTAATCTCCTTATTGAATATAACCAATTCGATAATTTTTTGTTTAATTTTACTTAAATTTTATCGAAAATATGAAAAATCAATGGGAAATTATATTTATTATAGTGGCAGCGAATAGAAAATTTAATATATTAATTTCATCGGTAAGAGTATATTACAATTTCCACTAATTTTTGCAATCACATCTTTTTGAAAAACGCACTTTTAAACAAATACAAAACACTGATTATAGATACATTATTATTGAAAAAAGTCTAATCCTCATGAATCAGCTAATAAGGTCGGTACCCAATGCCCATAGTAAATCTGTTTTAGGAGCTTAAGGGCAGGGTATACTCCAGAAAATATTTCGTTTCGCATACACACACAGTCGAGTGTCCCGGCCCCGGCGATTCCATGTGAGTTTTACTGTGTGCATTACACGTACATGCTTGGCACAATGAATCTTTATTGAAAGACTTTTCAAATTATATCGATTATTATGGTGAATCTCAAAATTAATTTTCTGTTATAATTTCTTTGCAAATCTTTTAATATGGCGTACGGATTCAACCTTCGATATAGATTCCTATAATATAATCATGAAACTTTGGTTATTTTTGGTGCAAACGTAGAACAAAACTAATTATACGGAATCCCATATAAAAATAATGTACATATTTAGTGTAACTTGTATATATATAAATATATATATATATATATATATATATATATATATATATATATATATATATATATCTATATATATGTGTGTGTGTGTATGTGCATATATATATATATATATATATATATATATATATATATATATATGAGAAGATGAAAAAAGTTATTGGGATGGATTCGCATAATTCAACTAGGTTTTCCTCAAACTTTCTAAAATTCCTGAAACTTAATTACGACCGACTTCAAGCGGCTTCGCAACCATATCGATACTTATAATTCAGCTCTAACGAATTCTGAAAATCTGATTTAGTGTATCGGGAGATTACAATGAATATGAGGTTATAGTAGATATATTATAATGTCGATAATATCGAAAACCTTTTAAACTCACATAAGTCATCACCTTCAAGAAAAAATTGTAGCAATAGCTAGTCAGCCAATTATTAATAGACACAAAATATTACTTCTTCTTACTCATCATTTGACATCCAGTTACAGTGATACTCCCCAAATACTGATTTCAGGATCCCGATATTCACGGTAACAAAATGTGATTGGTGCGGCTTTCATTCATTCATAATACGGTTACTATAATTTTGACGGATAATCATTGCTTGCAATCCGCCCTACCCACAAAACATAATTATATGACATTATTTTCCTGATAATGATGTATTATTACATTCACTATATTTCTAGTGATATGTACGGAATCTCCCATCCACTTTACATATTATTTTATTAGAGCATGTTACTGAAGCGAGACTGATTTGACTCAAAATTATGTAAAATAGAAATAAAACTTCGAATTTATTTTGTGTTTTGCGGATCCATAAAAGTTCAGCCATTTGTACAGAAAATTTCTTATATAGCCCTGGCCCCTGTAATCGATTGCTCGTTCCCCACCAATTATGCAAAAAATACCAATAAGTCTATGAAATTAAATCCGAATAACAATAACAGCCCTAGCCTTCCATCACCTTTTTTCTCTTCTACAACTTTTATAATATAAGGCGGATATCAAATATCCAGCAGCTGAGGAATACGCAGTTTTACCAATTCTGGGAGCTAACAATCGTAATAAAATATGACTAATTTGCTTTCCATTTTTGACTCCCAATAATGGTCATTTTTGTAAATAATTTGAACTTTAATAGGTCTATTTTTCCAAAACCAATTACCAAGCATACAGACGTATATGAGGTCGACGATAATATGAAGGTGATCTTGTTTTTGATATTACCAATTACAAGTATCATTATTTACGTAGTTATCAACGTGATTGTAAAATTTCCAAGAGGGATGTTATGGAAGCTAAAAATGAAGGGCGCTTTGTTTCTATTAAATATACCCTAACACAGAGTAGAAATCATGGACATAAGAACGACCTTTCCATAAATTTATAGGCTTACTTTCTACATACTTGGCTATCTGTGCATTAAAGCTTTCCACCAAATTACTAGTGCAAATATGGATCCGGCTATTTAATGATAGGTAAGTTAGCTGCAAATATTTTAACCATTTAGGAGATATTTATTAACATTTGCAACTTTAACATTGAGATTTATATTTTGATCACCCCACTATTTTATTGTTACACCCCTTCTCAAACGTAAATAACTATATTTTACATGCTTCCGTGCTTGGCTTGGGTAACTTATGTCCTGAGATAATTTTACCAAAATTTTACAGAAGTTACGTAAAAAATGGTTATTAGGTTCAATTGTTTGTACCATTAAATTTACATATGGCCGTGAGTCTAAAATATATTTGAAAGTGGAGAAAGAGGCGGTCATCTTGAATGATAAAAGTATTGTGAATTTGAATCCAGGACCCTAAAATTTAAAATCATGTATATAAAATATTTAAGTTTACGCAAAATTATTTTTTTTTAAATTCCCGAGTATTTCAATTGCAGTAAATAAGTAGACGATATAGACCGATGGGCAAGCTCAAAAGTGGTGAAAATAAAGAGCAAAATTAAAAAATACATATACGAGAAATTTAAATTCAATTGTAATAATTATTTTGTCAAACATATTTTATTAACACCTAAGCTAAAAAAAAAGATGTTTTTTCCTAAATGTGACTTATACCTTTAGAATTTCTTTGCATAATTTTCTTTAAGCCAGAATCACAAAAAATGTATAACAGTAACAGTAGTTAACAGCCTTTCAAAACCAAAATCTATTGATCATCTTATAGGATATATGAGGACAAAATGAGCACTCAACTACGTCTAAGTTTTCAGTATCGTAGTCAATTGTTTGGTTCTTTTTATAATTATCATGCGCGCTTCTTTTGATTTAATAAGTCAAAGCCAATATTACTTTGGATCGTTTGCTTAGCCTACATTTTTTTTCTCATGACATAAGCCACTATCAGGGAAGGCAAGATGAACGGTCGTGTTTTCATAATGTCAATTGGAATCCTGTTAATTTATCGTTTTCATGTAAAAATACGCATAAAATACATGAACATGCCTATATTACCTTACAAATAATTTTCCATTTTACCCACTTCGTATTGGAGACGTAGCCATAACGCTTAATAATTTTTAATTCATTTTGTATAGTATTAATTTTATAGTATTATAATATTTTTTGGTAAACGGGGTTTAACAAAAAATATTACAATTCCTAAAACTATAAACACTGCAACTACATTAAAGTGGTCATTACTTTAAAAAAATTTAGTTCGGTTGAAACTGTTAGTTCAAGAAATATTTACTGTTTTTTTAAACAAAAACAAAGTATTGCAACAGCTAATATGCACTAGTAGCCGTTTTTTCCTTGCATTAGCTATTCGATTGGACATTAGGACTAGCCATAGCCCAGTTATCTAAAAATTGTTAATTATGACATTTATTCTTAATTATGTAACATATTTGGTTAAGGGGTGAATGGGTTTAATTCATCAATGTCATTTTATATTCTTTAAATATTTACCTTTTTTGCTATTTATCACATAAAATAATAGTTTGAAAGTATTTAAAATTGATAAAGGAAAAAATGGAATGAAAAGTTATAAAATTAACATCTCATACTTTCACTGGAATTAATAACTTACATTCTAGACCAGAGAATGTTTTTGTAACTGTTCATAGCAATTAATGCACATAAAGAGATTTGACCGTATTCTGCTTTATCGGTCTATAGTCATAAAGAACCTAAAGAAAGATTTCATTTGTTATATTATATAAGGATATTTAAGCAATAACTTTGCAGTGACATAATTACAATAATGTTACGAGGTTGTGCTGCCAAACACAATACTTCAAATTTAGTATTAAATATTAAAAATACTCTCTTAACAACAAAAAAATAACGCATTAAGCACTATTTTTCTATTCCCGTAATTGTACAATAATAATTGGATTATATACTCAGAAGTAATTTCTCAATATCTTATTATATATTAAAAATATTACAAATTTTATTTACTTTAGGCAAATATTTCATATTTTAGGGCGAGTCGAAAAATTCGAAGCTTGGATGTGAAAATAAATTCAAATATTTACCAAAATATTTTTATTTTTCAACATAAGCAACCCTTAATTATATACACTTCTTTACTTGATTTTAAAATCCATTACATCAATTTCAAAAATTGTTTCCTCAAGGCCCTTAAAATATTCGTTGACTGCAGCAGAATCGCCTTATTCATTTCCATCCAAATATTTTTTGTTGGTCAAAGGCAGAGTAAAAAGCAGTAGTCAGCAATGCAAATAGTGTAAATAAGGAGGATGTGGCAGTAATTTGTACTCAAAATGATTAGTCTAGGGATATGTGAACATCGTTTCAGACGTTTTTGTTTCTATAAAATAAAACATATTTTGATAACATTCCTGGCTGTTTTTTTTAGTTTATCCCACAGTCAACATAAAAGGGTGCCGTAGAAAATGTAGTTTATTTTAGTACCCTTAAGTAGAAAATCAACCACTTAAGTAGAAAGTTAGCCTTAAGTAATAAAAACATAATAATAGTAGGTAATCACCTTTAAGTGGAAAGTCTCCTTTTGAGTACCAAAAAATTGATGTCATTACTTTCGTTCATTTGTTACATTCATTTGCCCACAAAATAACTTTGGCCTACTTTGGCACCAGTCTCCTATATTTTTTTGCATCTGTTTTAAATCTGAAATATGGTAGTGGACCTAAGTATTAACATTAGTCACAAATCCGTCTGAAAATTAGCATAAATCACCCTATAATGATTAAAACAGTGGTGCAAAATCACGAGTCTGTTGCATTTTCGTCCGACTGGAACGAGCCTCGACATTCATTTCAGAGACACTTTCGAAAATTGCAGTTTATTGACAAATAACGTTTAGAATTCTCTCCTGAGAGCCTCTAACCTTGGATATCATTAAGATTTCTATAACCTTATATAGCTCATGTTAGATACTTATATCTTCAATCTGCTGTCTTCCAAACGCATCCTTCAATAGTCAAAACTGACAGTCGTCCAGTATGAAAGTCATATTTAATTTCCTGTTAACCAGGGTTAAATTGAACTGACAACCTTTTAATAATTATTTGCAATGCAGCAGATTCTACTATCATCGCACTATATCTTTATTGACCTGCTTCGGTGTTAAACCTTTCCTTAGATATAGAAATATTCACAAATTAAGTCATTTTTAATCAATTAAATCAGTATAAACTCAGAATCAAACGCAATACAACGATGAAACAACAATTTTCACAGGGACAATTAAAGACTTGGTTAATATAATCAGATCAATACAACTAACATTTTATAATTATTTCTGTGTGAGGCAGTAAACTTTTCTATCTACTCTGGCATAATACATAATAATCCTATTTATTAATTAACTTCAAACTGATCTCTTTAATATTAAGTCAAATCAAATAAGAAATTACTAACGTAATAATCACATAAAAAGCTCATGTATTATTAAAGCATGCATGCGGAACACTGGTTGGCAACCGTACACGTGCTTTGATAAAGCAAACAAGTAGTAACCAATCAGTGGCTAAAGTGAAATGACTGATGAGGAAATCTATTTCAAGATCGTAAATGCTTTGTAGTGTTTGGCAAACGTCCGATCCCAAAGGAGGTTGAATACTCAAAAGTTGACAGGCATGCGTACGTACTTGCTGTTATAACTTCTTGAAAGCAATGTAATCCTTTCGTCCACTATGCGTGTTACCAAATTTATCTAATTAAAATTGTATAAGAAAATGTAATTTGTGCCAAAATCTAGTAAATGACAATCGAGACAGCAATTGTCTATTTAATAATGTAGTTAATATGGACTTAAATTAAAGGGAAATTAAAAAAACTATCATTTCCATTTTGTTAACTTACTATTTTAATTGTTGTTTCTGATATTATTCATTGTTACGATAAATCATATAGTAATAACAGAAAATATTGTAAAAATAGTTAAACAAATTATTTATTCTTAAGCGATTTGTCAAATTAAGTCGACGTAATTGATAATAAGATCATTGCAATTTTTAATGGATGATAAGGTCAAATCATATTAATAATGAAATTCGAATGATTTATTTAACGACAGTAATATATCAACACAACGTAACTCGTTAACTCGTTTATTTTAACTCAACTGAAGAAATTATCTTTTTGAGTATTATTGATCCAAATAAACCCCTAATCATCCATTAACTGCTGATAATTCAAGAAATTAACTTTCCTCCTTTACGTCGAATCGTATTAATGCTATTATTAAAACTAGATTTCTCGTTGCAATAGCACATTAGCACCCGAATGTCTATTTAAGTTGATTTTACCAGATGCAATCGTGCAAAAAATTTGAAGATGTTTACATTTTTAGGTTAATGTTTGACAAAAATTTTAAAAAAATATTTATTATAAATGAGTTTCTCTTGTCAATTTCAGTACATCATGACGACATGACCAACTTTAAAAAATAAACCCATTAAAGTATTAAATAAACATACCTATCTAAAAGGTTGAAATATACTTATTTTTTACTTCTCACGTTATGGTTCAAAATCATTTTCGTATATATCGTACATATTATATATATATATATATATATATATATATATATATATATATATATTTCGTATGTATTTTTATAATTCGTTCTATATAAACTTTATTTGAATAATTACAATTCAGTTGGAAAATCAGTTATTTCAAGTGCAGGTACTTAAAACAATTGTACTATTCCTACAGGGTACTTGTCACACATGAATTGAAATTCAAGCATCACCCTTCGTTGATTACATGTAAAACTCGGAGATGCTATTGACCATAATTATGAGTTACGCGTTTTAATTATGAAAAAACTAAATTCGAAAATCAAAAACTCTTATCTCAAAAATTCATATGACGCTTTTAAAAATTCGTCCAAGAAATAGCTAGTGCATTAAAAAAGCTGGAATGTATGATGGAGAACTTTTACTAGAATTATTTATAAAAAAAATAGCCAAAAACGTAAAAATTAAGAAACAATAAATTAATAATGCTAAGCATTATTTTTTAAATCGGCTCAATAATTTTACAAAATTATTTAGTTGATGACAACGAACGCGACAACTATCGGCAACATATCTTCTAACAGTGTGCAAGTGAGTGCGATTATATCTTTTCTGAATCACCATAAATAGATATGGCTAAGATTTATAAATAAATAACAGATAAACTCATTTCAATTCATAAGACCCGGCGGACGAGATTCTTGTTGTGCTAGTTCCATTCGAATTGCAGGTTTATTTTGATTATTTAATATTAATATTTGGCATACAATTTAATATCTTCCAAACATATGGGATCACTTAGATAATATTATCGTTTAAAAGTGGTTTATATTCAACATTCATTATCCGTCTACAAATCTAGATATCATTTCAAAATTGTGTCTCAAAGCACCTATAATATTAATGTAATAACGTCATAAACAGCCAAGCCTGTTAAAGCACATTTGCGATCGCGAACCAGTGACTGTGGTGAATTGAGTGAATAGTGAACCATTCTCGTGAACATAATTGCGTTGGCATGTTGATGAACGCCGGATCCCAGAGGACGAGAACGTTCCGAGTTTGACTAACAGGACAGGAACTTGCTTTCATAACACCATGGACATCCCTAAATCCTGTTTGGCAGCTATGGGCGATGATGACATATATAAGTATTGAACGTATATTCATAAATTGACAAATTAAAATATGTATATTAGGGTCATCTAAACATTTAAGGATACATAGTATTTCTATTAAACCATTTACTGAGACCAATATTACTTTTCACTATTTAAATAGTGAGAAGTAATATTGGAGAGAATCTAGTATATGAAATATTATAAGAATTTCCTAAAAATTATGAGATTTTTAAACACAGCCACAGTTTTCCTATAAACTTATAGTGTTTTGGGTATTTGGAAACATATTTTTGTGGACATTTTAAAATTATCTATCGAAATATTACAATCATAATTATAATATCCCGGGTAAGGAAAACTCTGTGCGATAAGTCTATTCGCACTTGGCGGGTATTTTTCTTTTAAAGCATGGAACTCTAAATATCAATGATTTTAACCGAAAAAATGTTAACTCCAACTTGCTTTAAAAATAGATTAATTCAGTCCTATTTTAAAAAAACAATTTTTTTAAATAGCCAATTAAATATTAGAGCCATGTACTTGCTTCAATAAGTATATTATTCATTAAAGTAGATAATTTTAAGGGTAACTAAATTTATTTTCTAATAATACCTTGTCCTGAATGTAATTTAATGTTATTACAAATATCAACCCCTCCACAACGAAATTTGCAATCAAATCGTTCACGCCAATTTGATAAATTAAAAATAGATTCTTCGCTTGCAATTGATAAAAAAAGTTTCATCCTGTAAATAATTCTTGTAAATAATTTCTACGTAAATAATTCTAATTCTGGCCTTTTCATTGTATTTTCAGTAATATCTATATAATATGTGAAGAGAGCACTTTGTAAGACTTGTACATTGCGTGCACGGAGAAGTGTGAGATTTGATATAGTTAAAGTTTATATGGAGAAGAAGTGCAAAAAGCTAAAATTTATATAAAATGTAAGTTACAAATAAATTAAATTGTATATTACCAATACTTTAAAAGATTCATTGTTTATGTTCATACAATGTCAAACACATAATGGACTAGAGGCATAACTCTTTGATAAAAGAACCTCGTGACGTACATTAATAACCTTCAAAGTTAAAAGTTTAATGAATTACGATCGAATTTCGCCTACCGGGCAACGACTAGTATTATTAAATGGCTGTAATTATAATTTCTACAAACGACAATACTCTATTACTTTCTAGTGAAGAATTGTGAATTTTGTAAGTAAATTTGAATTACAAGTAAATTAATCGTCCATAATTCTCGGAAATATGACTTGCCCTTGGATTATACTTTTGCTGCTTTTGCAAAGAGAAGGATGTAATTAATAATTTTTCAATAAAATAGTCGCTTATTCAAGATAATACCCGTGTTAGGATAGTGCTAATCTTTTACGGAAGAAAAACGCACAAACTCAAATTTTGTGACAATTTTCTATTTTCACCAATCTAAATGTAGGTTTATATTATTAATGGTAATCGATTTGGGTTGCTGCTATAAAGGTATAATGAATGAGAATCTATAAATACTATTGCGATCTGGAGTTGAATTTTCAGTTGTGAATAACATAATAATAAAAAGAAGCAGCTACAAGTTAAAACAACGAGGTACAATACGTGTTACGATGTGTCAATATATATTTTTCACAATTTTAAACTTTCAGTTTTCTATTGCAATTTATGACATTGTTTCAAAATTATTTAGTCAATTAAGAATTATTTAAAATGTTTGACAATCATCAATCAATCAGGAAGTTTTTCTGCCTAATCCACCTCTTGGGACAAAAATGGTTGGCTCATAGTATCCAATTTATAAATCCAAGTAGAACTTGTACTACTAGGGTCTCGTACACACTTAGGTAGGTACTTATGAATGTTTAAACGCGTATAGCGTTTAAAATAAACTAGTAATTATTCACAACTTAAATATATTGCCCACTATATTTCCATAGGCGCAATGGTATGATGCATATTTTAATGATAATATTTTCCGTAATATATATGTGTAAATATATTGCCTACTATATTTTCACAGGCGTAAAGGTATGGCGCATATTTTAATGATAATATTTTTCGTAATATGTAGGTGTAAATATATTGCCTACTATATTTTCACAGGCGTAAAGGTATGCTGCATATTTAATGATAATATTTTCCGTAATATACATGTTTAAATATATTGCCTACTATATTTTCACAGGCGTAAAGGCGTGCTGCATATTTTAATGATAATATATTCCGTAATATATATGTTTAAATATATTGCCTACTATATTTTCACAGGCGTAAAGGTATAGTGCATATTTTAATGATAATATATTCCGTAATATATAGATGTAAATATATTGCCTACTATATTTAGATAGGCGCAAAAAGTGTGGTGCATATTTTAATAATAATTTTTTTCCGTAACATACATGCCTAAATATATTGCTTACAATATTTTCACAAGAGTAAAGGTATGCTGCATATTTTAATGATAATATTTACCGTAATATATGTGTAAATATATTGTCTACTATATTTTCATAGGCGTAAAGGTATGATGCATATATTAATAATAATATTTTCCTAAATAATATATATGTGTAATATAATATGTACGTAATATATATGTGTAAGTATATTGCCTACTATATTTCCTACTATATTTTCATAGACATAAAGTTATGGTACATATTTTAATGATATTTTCCGTAATATATATGTGTAAATATATTGCCTAGTATATTTTTCACAAATATAATAAATATAAACTTTCAAATATGAATTTATTTTTGAAGCAAAGTCAAGTCACTTGTATGGTTTTTGCTTGACCATTTTACAGACCCAACTACATTTCGTAAGTTGATTGACTGTTACTCGTAAACTAATAGAGCCAACTTAGCTCTGATAATTTTCCTTTTAATTTTGTTATGTATATTATTATGTGAATATTTTTCAGACAATCAGAAATAACGGTTAAGAATATGTAACACAAACAAAAATTATCACTTTGAAATTCAATATTTTGTAAACAAATCCCTGTATCGAAAGAGCGTTCACACCCTTTAATATTATTGAAAGACTTATTCAACAATATACTACACAATAGAATATATGAAAAGAATTCATCCCACTTTACCTATAGGGGAGTTATCCTAAAATATGTTGTACTAGCTTTGTAATAAATATATATTAAGATACCAAATTTCAGATATATATACCTCTAACAATCTGTGTGTAAAAAAGCTATGACATACAAACGCAAAACTATAAGTATTCCTAGTTTGACTACGGTACGCTAATGGTAATTCCAATAGAGCAATGATTGAGTAAATATCTTTTTCATTAGTATTTACTTAACTTACGCATTTTGTTTTAGCTTATGTATTTTTCCAGTCTTTTTACAAATTTAATGCTAATGGTTTAAATTATAACTTATATATGAAATTCTGTCAAATTTCCTTTAACCTAGAAGGTTAGTGTGAGATCATAAATGATTTAATTGCGCGTCATAGCAAAGTGTATTTAATAATTAGCTGTGTATTTCTCATGCTATCGCTCATTTAGTCATAGCTTTCAATGGTAACGTAAAAGATATATCAAATTAAGAATCTTGGTAATTGAGATACCTTTGTACTTTCATAAAAATGATGAAACTATTACATTAGCATCCAGAAGAATGTCAATTAGAGGAAGGAAGGAAAGATTGGGCAAATTAAATGTTAGTGGGTAAACACTAATACCATCGATATGTTAGTATATATGTATATATGTTTATATATACGTACGTACATACGTACGTATGACTACTTTTCCAAAAGCTTAGCGGAATGAATAAAATAAAGAGTATTCGAGCTTAGAAATCCATCGTATTTAACTAAAGACATTACAGGCTACTTTTATTGATCCATGGATGATACTATTTTTAATTACAATCGGTAAAGTATTTTCGGAAATAAAGGCAAAAAGCTAATTTATTTTTCATAAACTAGAAAGTCACTGGCTCCTAATTACAGTAGGGAAAGATGACGACCGCGTTAATTCCTTTATATAATTAGTTTGTTTAACAGCTCAGAATTTATAGATAATACTTTTTTTCTTCGAACCGGATAAATCTACAACTTTTGCGGCAAAATATTCCAGTTATATTCGTGGTATATAACAAGGTTAGTTGATTTAATATTAAATCAATGAAATGTTTAGACATAATTTTCGCCAGACCGATAGTTTGTTTACAGTCCTCAAAGGTAATGTTTAATTATGTATTAAATATTAAGAATTTTTTGCTTCATGTTTATCTCTCACAACTTTGTAGCTTTTCATTTATTTTCCTTATACACTGCGTAATCGCTTATTGGTTTTCCCATTTCAATCATTGTAATAGAAACATTGTAATAGAATACAGATGAGTATATGATGATTTTGGAACAGTTTATACTACTCTAAGTAACGTTACATAAAGCCTCAAGATAAGCTCATTAATAATACATTACACTGACAGGTAGTTTCAATCCTTATGTAAAACAAAACTTACCCCGACGTAAACAAATGTAATGATCCATTTTTGCTATGTACAAACTAATGAACCACTTTTTTATTTTACTCTTATTTTAAAAGTAAACCTTGTCAGTAAATATAATACACGAACTCACGCACACAAGCAAGCACAGTTTTGTGTTCACCTGCCCGCCTTTCTACAATTTTTAAATTTTCGTACTCAAAAGTCAGAAACGAAATTCATTTTTGAGACGTCACTTTATAGTCATAAGCCACTGCTCGTTATACAGCTACTACTATTGCTCCTAGCTTAAAATTTGACAAAGTTCTACAATTTACTTGTCCACGTCTATTTCAGGCGAAATATTTTTTTTTTCAAATGCAGTCCGAAACGGAGATCTGAAATTTAGAAATTACCAACAATATCAAGTTATATACAATATAAAATAATTTAACTACGCAAACAAACCTATTTTTTTTTAGTTTTTAGATGCATATTAAGAAATGTACATTAATGGGTAAAAGGAACATCTTTTGCTAAATCCAATGTACGATACCTGCTTATTATAAATAAAATAAACTTTTAGAATTTATTTGATTATTTATTTTCTTTTAATTATTTTTACAATATTTGAAAACATTGAAATTTATACATTCAGTGTAATGCTCACAACAATGAATAATAAATAAACTTAATGAGTATGAGTAGAACTAGCTAAAGCCCCGCACATGCTGAGACACAGTTAGTCGTTAAAGTGTACATTTATTAAGAAAAGGCCGTAATGGCAAAACTGTTTCCATTTAAACGTAACAGATTCCAGAAACACGACTTAAGCCTCAATTAATTGATTAATAGCTGTTTGATGACAAAAAGCTTTGAAATTTTGCTAACTGGCTTTATTTAATTTAGACGTCAACGAATTCCGGCATGCTCTACAAACTTTAGAATATTGATATACCTAATTTTACTACAAATTTTAATTAAATAAACATTAAAATTAATTAGTTACATAACAGTGAATTCAGTATAGTAAACATTTATTAAAATTCTATAATTAATTTTTAGCGTGCGCTATCGGAATAGAGTTATTTGTATAAGAGCTAATGTATTTATGAATGAAATTTTGAATTAGTTAATAGTTCAATAGGCTAGATAAATTTGTGGTATATTGTTTTGCTTGAAACATATAAATACTATATTTTTGCTGAACAGATTATTGTCTTTAAGGAAGTATTTGTTTCATTTTTATGCCGCATGAAAATCTCAAATAAAATCATTTATATTTTGTGGAGCGATCGATGAACATATCAAGTTTTTAGATCTTGAAGATGGTTAGTTGTGAACCTCTAAAAATTTTATTTTATATTCGTGTACGGACATGACATTGGCAAGTATTGTAATATTTTTGATATAAGCAGTTAATTAGCTCTTTTGCGCCCAAGCAAGTCAAATTGCAGGAGAAACCTAAATATTAGGACAATAAATAGACTAGGAAAGTGATAGTTAAATTTATTCTTGGCTTCATACCTGAATTATTATCAATTAATATAAATTATGCTAAGAAAGTGATAGTTAAATTTAACCGTGGCTACATGCTCTAATTGTTATCAATTAAAATTTAGTTCAAAATTATCAAGAGAGCCTGCGTCCATCGAACACCTACTTTATATTTATATTATAGATATTACGCTAATTATAGATAAGACTTGCTTTCTAAAGGAATTAAGACAATTAAATCTGTTTGTCTTAAAAAAATTAAAGATCGCGCATGGGTAATATGACTTACTACTCGACTACTAAAATCCGATAAATTAAGGAATCAAAAAAAAGAAGAGAATAAACTAAAGAAAAATTAAAACATTGATAAAAATTGACATTATAATGTCTGTGTTAGTCTGAATGACCTTACAGAAAATATTATATCCATCACAACATTCAATTTAATCCCATTGAAAAATATTTAACGCTTTATAAATTAGAATTATGCGAAGAGAAGATGCAGCAGGGATATAAGAATTTGTCGCGTTTACTTTAGGGTACTTTGTCTTTTATTTCGTAATTTTAAAAAGGATTGTTTATGTGAAATGTTGTCACCAAAGGTATTAATATATTGTCACCAAAGGTATAAATATATAACTATATCTACATTGATGTTTGTTTTTATTTATGATGCTTCTAGTTTCAACATCAATTATTTTTGGTTTCTACATTATTATATAAATAAATCTTATCGAAATTGTATCTCAATATTTGATTAATTACACCTCTGTAGAAATTGTTCTTTCTTTGCACTCGTACGATATTAATGAATTAAACAATCCAAGATTTTTATGTAAATTACTTGTTAAAATTAATTCGCATTCAATACAGTTTCGTTTGAAATATCCGAAAAGTAAAAAATTAAATACACGTGAATAAGGAAGCATGGCTCGATTTTAGTTAAAAGTAAAATATACATTTTTCATTTTGTAATTTTTTTTATCAGCTGTAATTTCAGAAGAAACTTTGTCATCACCATAATCCATCATCAAACCAGTATGACTACCATGCACAAACTATCATTGAAATAACATTTTCTACTAGATTTTGTAATTGTTTTACTTAAACAGTCCTTAATTCTCTTAGCTTCCTCGACTACAAGTAATTGTTTATAACCTGTTATAGAGTTTAATTTAAATGGGTGTGTTATTCCCCCACTTGCTGTTAAAATATTTAATTTCTCGTAAAGTAGTAAGCAACTCTGAAGACTAATGTTCAGATCTGTACATGCAGTTATCTTCAATTGAACTCTTGGGATGTGTAGCTACCACTGTCCATTGAATACAAATCAACCGGTGTTTATCACTAGAGCTTATCGAGTATATTCTGACATTGGTGATACTAAAACTATAGATAACTAAAACACCAGTTATTTAAGAAAACGTTAAATTCACTCCCTGTAAGTTGTCTGCATTGTTTGAGTCCAATGCCACGATAACCATTATTGATGAAGGCTATGCCGCCGATGGCTAGTCTGAATATGACAGAAAATATAAAATAATGAGTAGTACAAAATAGTGATCTTATAGTACAATTCTTAAGTGTCAAGTGCCTATGTGAAAAATTATGTATCTTAAAGATATCTACAAATTATAAAAAAAATACTCGCGATTTAAATTATAACTCTAGATATATATGTATATATATATATATATAAATATATATATATATATATATATATGTGTATTAAAATAATTAATAAACAAAATAATTTTGTTTTTAAATATGCAACATCAGTTTTAAAACTCGAAAATTATATTTATTTTCCTACACACAAAACAAAATTTAATTTTCTATTTTGATTCAAGCAAACTACTGTTGAATGTCAGCCTTTTTTATGAAAGTTTATGATAATTGTGCTGTCTCAGAAGTTAATTGTGATTACATTACCAGAGTTATAAAAGTGACAAAGAATATCAAAAAATCATTTAAAAACATATCGATAGAACTTGCCCTTCAAAACTTCCTACACATTTTGTCTCTTATAAACATTTAAAGGTACATTGTGTTGCTATTAGACAATTTTAAAGTTACCAATTTATTTTCAAAACATAAATATATTATCTACTACGTCTTCAACAGGCGTAAAAACATGGCGCTTATTTCAAAATTATAATATCTAGCATAACCTGTAAAATTTCCTAAAATCTTGTGGTAAAATTTTACCAATCCTACGTTTTTCATGATTTTTGGTTAAGTATTTTCAGAAATAAGGGTGGAAGGCCAATTCTCTCTTTTCGTATATTATTTAGAACATTCCTGTAAATATGGTCTTTAAAATTGTGAAAAATTGTTTCAGCATTGAAACAAATTTAAAAAAAGAGCAGATTATTTACCCCTCTTTAATTATTATAGGAGTATTTTGAAAGAGTCATCTAGTACAAAATATGAAGATTAGTAAATTATATAACTGTTCCAGATTGCATACTTCTACGTCGCATAACTTCCGAGGAAATCAGCTGTGAGAGATGGATTCACAAATAGATACGTGAGTATCAATTGTTTAAATAAGGGTTCTGTTTTTCAATTTAAGGTGCGAAACTCTCAAAAAGAAGTACAAAAAGAAAAATGTTTAACCGCATTTGAATCATTGCCTTAAATAAAAAAACTGAATGTCTTTTCCAATGAATTCTTACCGTTGAGCAAATTTTTTGAATGCTGTTTTTCCACAACTCCGAAATAGAATCAGTCATACTTAAGTTTCGCATGAAAGTACGGAGCTTTCTCCAAATTTTCAAAATGACTGCAATAGCTTATAATCTTATATAAATTTCGTATATTTATGTTAACGTAATCGGTATTATTGATAAGCTATATTGGACGCTTAGCCTTCAACACAATATATCATCAAATTTACGATTCCGCGTTTCGTTGAAGAGGTTAGCTTCTTATATCCCCAGTTCCGGCTTCTCCACTTAAATGGAACATTTACAATTTAAAAGAAATGTGATGTGAACTTATAGCTTAGTTCATTTTATTGTAATAGCAACTATGGTCTATCAGTAGCAAAATTTATGATTTATTTTGTGTCAGCCGATTTTGACTCATACGATGTTTAAAAAAAAAAAAAGTCCATCAAAATTATGAAGTTCAGTTTGTTTGACGCTTTCTCGTAGGAACACAGCAGCTTAGTTATTGAATTTTGTTATAAAATTAATAATGTATAAATTTATTCAATGAAAACAAAATTTATTGCAAAATACGTTTAAAAACTGCTATGCCTATTGACAATATAATCACAAAATTCTTAATCGATCTCTAACATCTGTAAATAATAACTTCCTTCCATTGAGAAAGGCAGGTGTGCCCTCGCATACTTAGCGATATTTTACTCAACAAATTTGGTCCTTATTATTAGTTGCCCACATGTAGGTTCAGCTGGGTTTCTAACTTCCCGAACAAGGCAGAAAAAATTATGTATCCGCCCTTGTTCCCATCTATGGATTAATAGATAACTGTTGCTAAAAATATAATTCCTTTGTAGGGTCTATGTCAGGATGAAAATAACTCATTAAAATACAAATAATAGAAATTGTTGAACTGATTGCTACGTATGCTATCTTTTTCAGAAACTTATTTAAAAATTGTTTGTTCGATTAAGAATAGACACAAAATTTATTTCTATATGCAATGACTGATTTCCACAAAATACTAAAAATGACTTTTTTTGTTAACTTACCTCTTATCTAACTTATCTTATATATATATATCTATATATATATATATATATATATATATATATATATATATGTATATATATATATATATTTATATATATATATATATATATATATATAAGATAAATACTATTATTATGTCCAATTTTGCAAACACTTTAATTGATAACAGTATTTTTCTTTACAGTTTGGCTTGCCGAAATTATCAGATGTATTAAGATAGTTTTTACACACTATCATTCGACTGATAGATATGTGTTATTGGTATTATCAAAATCTGATTTATATACTTGTTATATAAACTTCTGTTGACTGTGTCCTAGTGTTACAAACGCCTGCTGATCGATATGCGATACATAGATTTCAATGCACGTAAGAACATTTTTTGAACTAGTAGGACTAAACGTACATATACAATTGTTGTGACATTTAAATTATTTAGTCGATATTGATAGACATGCCATCAACCAGTCGTAGAGATTTCGTCGATAAGGTACCTTAGGGATTAGCGATATATCTAATCCTGTACTTGCACAGCTCTACAAAATTATTAATTCGCGAATCTGTTGTATATTCGAGCATATGTGTAAGCTAATACACAGCTATATACATACATATAACTATCGACCGATTGGTCCATCAAAAGTCGGACAAAACGGTTATTTACTTTTCGACTTACGATAGTCTTTCAACCGATGGAACAGAAATTGTATATATGCAGATAACTTAATATTATAAATATCCATCAAAAATCATAATTCAAACTTTTAGACCACTGTAATATTTCTCTAAATTCTTATTAGTCCATTGAAATCTTATATTTTTTAGACTATGGTAGCATTTGGTGTAGGAAAAGTTTTTTGTTAGGCAATCACAGGTTGAGCCTTTTGTTCAAAAAATTTAAAAGGATTTAAGTTTTTTGAATGAAAGTTTAAATTAGCTTCTTAATTTTTTTTTCAAATAAAAATATATATTTTAATAAAAAATGACATGTAGAAAAACAAAGCCGACCGAAAGCGCCAGTTGGAAAGGAAAATTAAATAGCTTTTAATTGCATATATATTTTACATTCATAAGAAAAGAATTCAAATTATTAGTACCTAATAACCAAAATCGATTTTTGAATCGACGCTTTGATTTTGAAAAAATGCAGTTATCTATGAAATAATGCAATATGGTATAGATGATTTTTATGATAGTAAAAATTTAATTAGTTTTTTAATGAGGATTTTAATTTCACTTGATTACATAAATAACATGGCGCTATCTTCTAGTAGAAATTTACTGAGCGGTTAATTTTTTTTAACTACATTATGGACGTATATAGTTTAGTTGGCGTAACATACCTGTGTCACACGAGAAAAAATAATACTTATTATTTATTTAGCGAGACTTAAGACGATGAATTCTCTGAAATATAAAATTCAATATTCCATCCCTTAAAGAAAAAAGTATTATAAAGAACTATTAATTACCAAAGTAAAGTTTCACCTTATATGGATATAGAAATTATACGGACACACTAAGACATAAGTATCTTTGGTGTAAATTTATTACATATGTTATAATTTATATTTTGTACATAGTATAATTTATGGCATCTTAATTTTTTTGGTAGCGAGGAAAAAACTTTAAAGATTTAATTTTTTAACAGACGTTTTCGATGATTGACAAATGGAATTTGTGTATTTTGTATGTAAGTTGAATTAAAATTTCAAGTTGACTTATTTTGGAATCGATGAAGACGTGTCGAAATCAACTTGAAATGGAAGTTTATATTTCAGCGATACGTGTTGGTCTATACCTAAAGTCTTTATTAGAAAATTGATGATAATAATCCGAAACTATTGATATCACTAACATATAAAGATGATATATGCAATAAATTTGAGAAGATATATTTTCAATGAAATCGGTGCAGAATGAAAAAATATTTCATAAAACTTGAGGAATTTTTCGCTTCATGTTTCTTTTCAATTTAATTTCTTACGTCATCCATAATTTATATGCAGTAAACATTTTAGAGTATCGTATAAAAGAGACTTTCGAAGCATAAATTCTAAAGATATTACACGTTCATAATTTGGTGAATCAGCTTTCAAATACAACGTTTTTCCTACTTAAAACTAAGTATTTATTACATAGAAAAAGCAGAATGATGACAATTCTCGTTTATTGAAAAAGATTTATTTTTTTGAGGCTACGATGTTAACATGTTATTTAAATCCGCTTCATATTTAAAATACCTAATTTAATTTGTTATTAGCTACTTTATACATGAAAACCAGACTACATAAATAATGTAAAAAGAAACATCAAAAAATTACGAAATTGTTGCTTGTCTACAAATAATACGAAATAGACTTAAAGTGGGTAAAGCCTAAATTAGTTAAAGCTTTCAAAATTACGAATTTTTGCTTGCCTACGAATAATACGAAATAGATGTAAAATGAGTAAACTCTAAATTAGTTAAAGCTTTTATAAATTTAACAAGAAAGCTAAATCTAAAAGCTTCTTATGGAATAACTTGAAAGCTACATATTAGTAAAATATTTAACAAATAAGTGAATTTCTAGACAAAGAAAATACAAAGCCTTATATTCGTAACTTATGATTCGAAATTCGTGTGCTTTATTCTGAACTATGTAAGCTGAATCATTTCCATTTTTATTTATTTATTCATTCTGCGTATTTGTTAGCGTAACCTTTATATTAAATATCTAAAATCACTCGAATTCATCGAAACCTAACTAATTCAATTCCTGAATTGAACTTTATGTATTATTAGTTCTAATTACCCATATATTTACCAATCCAAAAATGTTCGGAATAACATGACAAATTATTTCAATGTTTGTGTAAAAAGTGCTTTGGTGTTCTGTAGTGAATCAAGGAACATTTATAACTTTATAATGTCTGTCTTCCTTCTCTGGCAGCCTTATAGCTTCAATAGATTTTAACCTGTGTCCAACAAACTTTGCATGTAAATGATTCAGATTGGATTTGTAGCAAAATATTGTTTTTTTTAGTGTATCTCATACACATTTATAAATTAGAGATTAAAATTTCATGTGTTAGTATAATTTCACTGATTGCCAGGTATCACTGGTATATTTTCTTTACATTAATTATGAGTTCCATTTACCATTTCTTCTTTTAAAACACTGCTCTTAAACTATTGACTTCAATGATTGGCGTAGTCTCCCTGCCTCTAATTACTCAGCCCAATATCTGAAGAATCTGAATAAATTCTAAACACGAGCATTTGAAAACATTTCAAAATATTTCAGTTAACCTACGCTAAAAATTTCAAAAAATTTAGAAAATTACAGAATTTTACTTGTATTCCGATGCGCATTTTTTTGGTTGTGTACGAACAAAATAGAAGTTACACACAAACCGAATTGTAGTGCAGCAATATACTTTTTCATAAATATTCGTCTCTTTACCAATAAGCGACGATTTTTGGTGATGTGTATTGACGGCATAACTGTAGATTATATTGATTTCTTTAATTTATATATTCTTTCGTCGGGAAAATGGATGGGTTTTATGCTAGCTGAGTTTACTAAAAAGAATGGTAAAAAATACCGTTCCGAAAATAAGAAAAGAAAATAATCCAGTACTCAGCCATAGATGTATAATTGTAGAACGTTAAATGCTCTTTCGTTGGGAAAATAGATGGGTTTTATGCTAAATGAGTTTAATATTACTAAAAAGAACGATGATAAGTACCGTTCCAAAAATAAGAAAGGAAAATAATCCAGTACTCAGCCATAGCTGTACAATTGTAGAACGTTAAATGAAATTATAAAGATTATGCTGTTACTTTTATCGGTTATATACGTGTAGAACATTCGATCAGTTAAAGAAAAGTAATAAAATAGATGGATCTTATGCTTTCTGAGTTTAATGTTACTAAAAAGAACGATGATAAGTACCGTTCCAAAAATAAGAAAGGAAAATAATCCAGTACTCAGCCATAGATGTACAATTGTAGAACGTCAAATATAATCATAAAGATTACACTGTCACTTGTATCGGTTATGTACGTGTAGAACATTCGATCAGTTAAATAAAAGTTCGACTACTTTTATTGCATTTTCCACAATACTCGAAACATAGGTGATGTATGTGCTTTCTTCCTTTTAATTTAAGTGGAGTGACAAACAATTTTTTTTATTTATCATGATATAATGCATGAAAAAGCTATGTTATTGACTCATTTAATAAGAGAAAAACGTTATTATAACTATATGCTTAGAAGTATCAGGTTTTAGCTCGCGGCATCGTTCGCGTGAATTTTTTACCAAAGGGGTGGGATTTATCTCCAACCTAATGACACGAATGTAAAATATATCTATAAATTAAAGTTACCTTCACCCTTGATACTGATATGTTGCTGTGCTAACATTTTTAAACATTATTATTAAACATTTATTTACTTTAAAATATTAACTGATCAAGTTTTAACCTGCATTGATGATGTTATTTCTTAAGTTATTTCAACATAACTGAATATAATAGTTATTCTAATTTTCGGAATGACAGTGATATGCAACACCAGAGACATTACGTTACACCAAGGGTCACTTCCAAATATAAAATGAATACAAGAATATTTTTCCTTATTGAATATGTATACATATATATATATAAATATATATATATATATATATATATACATATGTATATATATATATATATATACATATGTATATATATATATATATACATATATAAATACATACACACATATATATATATATATATATATATATATATATATATATATATATATATATATATGTTTATGTAAGCGCACAGAGATTTATTTTTATCAGCCTTGTAATATATTTATAATAAAATCAATAATCAAAATTTATAATCAAAAATGATTACGCTCGTGCTTTAAATGGAGAGGGATACTTTTTTCAAGTTACTCCGCAATCGAATATAAAGTGCAGTAAAGTGTAATTGGAAGTGCATTTTTTCAGTTTTTAACGATGCATATCAAATTCGTGCCTATAGCGCGAAAATAACTTAATATTTCATACAAATTCAAAAAACTAACATTTATTCTTTGTATCTAACAACTTGCAAAGCTTGTAATTTAATAACTTGTTGTGCTCGCGGGAGTCAATACTACCTCTGTACTTTGTACTCGAAATGTCCGAACGGAGTCGTATTGTTGAGGTAACGACGCCTGTCTAACTGTCTTGTAGTCGAAATGTCTTTTGTACTCTGTGTTTTGTACTCGAAATGTCCGAACGAAGTCGTATTGTTGAGGTAACGACGCCTGTCTAAACTGTCTGTCAGTGGCTTCTAACTTCAAAACAAAATAAGAAAGAAACTTACATATAATATGTATAGTTCGTTAGCCTTAAATCAAAAAAAATTATTTGAAACTACTCGTACTTACAATTATATTTTAAGGCGTCCCTCAAACGTCGGAAGTACTTCTTATGGGTTACAATAAAAAATCCATATATTGCCATATATCCCAGTTAAGTACGTCTACTTGCAAACTTCATTGAACCCGGGTTCAAAAATATAGAAACTATGAGGCTGTGACAGACTGACCGATGCACATGAGAAAGTTATATAGTTTCCTTGTTTCGCTACAAAATTATGTAAGTATTCTGTTCACTGATATATTGAAATTCTATTCAATATTTTTATGAACTTGTGTGTATATGTAAATATAATATAAAAAGCGTAATTATATCAAATATATTTCTAAATGAATTAGACAGGTTTAAGACTTTATACTTTGTATATAAAACTTGACAGTAACTAATTCCCTAAACGAAATACATAGGCAAAAAGAAAGCAATTCTGGTTATAGTCAATAATAAGGCAGTCGAAATAAATCCAACGGCCTTGTGCTTTCTTCGTCTAGAAATTCACTTATATCTGAAATGTTTTGCCAATATGGAGCTTTTAAGTTCTGATGTAAAAGTATTTTCATTAATTTTTAAAGTGAAACTTTTATTGTATCGCCTCAGAATATTTCGTTTACCTATCGCATGTCGCATTACAGTCGGCCGCGGAGTGGGGGTAAAGTGAAAGGCGCTTGGCAGAGCAGCTGAAACCAATATGGCGGTACCTATAGCTCTCATCAGCTGTGCAGCGTTTACATTCTCACTTATTTTCGTGCAAGTGCATCGTGTTATTTGTATGATTTGATCTGTGTTTTCATGTAAATGTTCATAGTCACTTGATCGCGATGGACGCAAATATAGCTAATAAATCAAATAACCCGATAAACGAGGAAAAGACCGATACTTATTTTAGTTACCACAAAATATTATTTACATTTATAAACTGTGAGACTCAAAGCGAAGATGAAGTTAGTGATCAAATAATCGAAATTTAAAATAATTCAATGATTTATATAAATATTGATCTACATTTTTAATATTTTAATATGTATGTATATATCATACCGAACATTGTATTTATTTATGTATTATGTACTTTAGTACGCAGAGTAAAATAAACATTCATAGTTATATATCTTGTCTACTATTATCATTTCCTTTTTCACGTCTTAAGTTAATATTACTTTTAAAATCCTAAATCAAGTAGCTTTCGAAAAATTCTCAATTAAATGCCTACAATCTGAAAAAAAGTTTCACTTTCATCGTGGTTTCCTAAAACCACACAACTTGTTTTTTTCGTTAAACGTATACAAATATTGCATTAGATAGGTGGATTCTGAAACATTAAGCTTCCCCGGGTTTTAATGGCATTACATTTATTTTGTACTATTCATAAATAAGTAACGAATTCCTGAGTAATTGCTACGCCCTTAGTTTATTCTAGGTCTTATATAAAAGGTTGCTAATAAAAATTAAATTACGTAAGTTAAATATAACATTGAAAGAATATATTAATACCTTTGCTTTGTTAAAATGTAAAGTGCTTGTTTGAAATAATTGAAATTGTTTATTATCTCTTTTGCTTTTTAATATTTAATAATCAGTCAGTTTGCAAAATTAACAGACTATATGTAGTATTTAAACATTACCTAAACTGAGCCGTAATATTTTCCTATTTAAGCCTTGATAGTTTTTAAATAAGGCAGTAAATTACTTACATTACATAAAATGTGTGGTATATTTGGAAAATATGAAATAAAATTAAACAGCAAGTACATGTTTGTGTAAAATTTTGCAAAATACTATTCCATTCTGAATGGTATAAATTTTTATCTATCTCCAATTAGAATGAGATATTCTTTTGCATTTTAGCTTGTTAATTAAACCATAAAATAACCAGCACGCATTTTAATTGTAACACTCACGGCTACTATACTTTATATCTATTATTTATTCGAGATTTAAAATTCACGTTCGGACTTATTTATCGTTTTATTCGTTATATATACATATTTTATTGTGCAGTATAAGCGTCATTGATTTTCCCTTATAAATATATTATATATTTTAATTTTCCACTATTTTCTCTCTCAATTATATCAATGTCCGTCATAAACTGTTTAAACACTATAAGGTTTTTACCACCAGTAATTTTATAAGAAATTAACACCACGATGACGAATGACAATTCATTAAGAATTACGAAGTATTCGAATATTAGAAAAGATCTCGCATATATTTGGCTCGTACTTGAAAACCGCAGAAAAAGGAAGAGAGAAATTTTTGAGCAAAAGAAAATTATAAAAATGGTCAAGTTTCAAATCTACTCTATGTTACATTATTTTTATTACGCTGGTGTCAGTTGTCTCCATATCTTAGAATAATATATTTTGCCTTTCGGCCTATACTTTAAAATCTTTGGTAAAAATTAAATGAATATATTATGATTCAATTAGAATAAAACATCTGAAGAAGATAATCAACATAAAAAGAAAAAAGTGTTGAAGTATTGGTAATACGCATTGCTATAATATCTTCTTTATTAATTTTTTTATTTTTTATAACTTCTTTCCATTCGAGATATAATTGTTATTCTCAACACAGTTTACTCTATTAAAACTGTGCTATGTATCAAATAACATTTTTTTCCAATTCACTGAATACAATCCTAATTTTCTAAACGTGGTACTCAACATGTGTTGCCGCTACATCAACATTGTTTTCAGTTATTTTAATATAATATTTAATAATATTCACAATCATTTTATAAAACATTTTATATAAAAATAGCCCCAATAGTTTTTAATTTTAAAAATCTGATCCGCGTAAATAATCTTTTATAATATTTATCTTGGTCAATTCGATCCGCTTTTATTTTATACGGGAACTTGTAAACTTCTCACAGCGGCATCTATGCATATTTAAACATGAAAATGAACCAGTTGTCAACTCCTTAGTACAAAGAATTTCCTAAAATTCATCGTTCCCGTTTATAGACAAATGCAATTAAAACTCAGCACGAAGTAATTTAATAATGAAATAAAACTTTTGTTTCACGCCCTTATTTTAAGGGCATCATTTTAAATTTTCTAATTGATGTAACATTTTCCTTAGCAATATATACGGAAAAGAAGCCCTGGGGAAATAAGGCGGAAAAATAACAATGAAAGACAATTTACAAAGGAACTCAAAGCGGTCGTATCTCGTTAAATGTAAAGGACGTGCATTCCATTGCTCTTCTTATGCTTGCTAATGCAATTTTCGTAGTGTGATTCTTCATTTCATTAAATCTTAAGGAGGTTATTTATCATAAAAGTCCGTTTTCTTACGTAACTTTTGTCCAATAGATTGTCAGGTGCACCTGCGTCTGTTGTTTGCTCATTTAGACTAAAAACTTGGTGATTAATTATCCATCGCCTTTACAAATGACTAGCTTAGTCTATTGAGGAATCAAATTTGGAATGTATTTTCATTAAAAATAAATCTTGAATTTTTTCCACTTGACTTGAGCAGATTTCAGCAAATGCAATTAAAACGCAGCACGAGTAAGGTGTCTTACAATACTATCTTTAAGTCTAACAACTTTCAGTCTAAGTAAAATTATGGACTATTATGGATTGTTTTCTCATTTTGAATTCCTTTTCAAGAGCCTTTCTTGCACAGTTTTCTTGCTCATAACAGAAAAGAACGTATTCAAAATTAAAGTTGTTGTAACGTAAACTTATTAACTAAATTAATCTGGTCAATTTATCGACTTTAATTTTGTATGTAGCCATTGGATTTAGAAAATATATGACGAGAATATCATATTAGGAATGAAAAATCATCATGGCGATATTATGAATAAAATGATTAGTAATGTTAAATTTCAAATGATATAAAGAACCTTAATATTAATAACCGGATATCGTTACGTTTCGGTAATGAAAATTTTCATCATTTTTTTTCTTAATCAATTTAAATAAATTTAACGGAGAACAAATTCGAATATAATTTTTTTTCAAAGGGATCTTCTTTTTTCATTGTCATTTAATATACTAAAATGATAATAAAGAATATGACTAGAATATAAGCAATTTATAATTAAAATACTCTCCGATTTATCGAAATTTAAAAAAGTAAAGAAAATACAAGATACGCAAGCTGAGTGCAAAGCTAATAGTTATCTTGACAAGCGCCTACGCATAGATCGGCCTCTACGAACACGAACAATGAAGTCGTATATAAGTGTAGTAGTGAGTTACATCGACCGCGCACTCCGGCAAATTGTTCACAGCCACACCGTCCACATGCTACTCTTCTACACGGCTCCACCTTTATTCGACCCGCAGCGGCGCTTCGCCCGTGCACTCATTACGCACAGTGGAAAAGGTTGGAAAAAGACTTTGACAGGGCGAGTACAGTCGGCTATTCTTATAATAGTTCCGCATATAGAGTTTTACGAAAACAATGTACATTGAATCTAAAGTGTGAATATAATAAACATACTTATTTAATATTGAACTCTAAATTTAAGTTGGATACTCTATTCGGTGTAAAGTTATATTAAATAGGTTAAAAGGGAACCATCGCATGTTATATTTTATGTCTAAATATGAAAGGTTGAAAAATTCGATCGAAATTAAAAATTGTTTTAAAACTATTAACTTTGTTTGTAACAACAGCGTAGAAATATGTTATTCAAATTAAGAGATCGTTGTGTGATGGACTCCTATATTTTACTAGTTTAGTTGTTTACTGACAATACTGGAGTTTTGTGTTTAGATGTAGGAATCTATTATTCACAGCTCAAAATACATTATCTGGTTTATTTTGTAGTATTATTATCAGCTACCCTTTTTAATAAATTTTCCATGCATTTTCCATGCATTCAGGCATTATGTGTAGAAAATATTTCTTTCAGAAAACCTCATGAAATGATTTTTATTTGACAAAATTAATACATTTTTATAATTTTGAGTCTGATATTATTATCAGGGTTACGAAAGAACATAATACTGCGTAAATAAGCTAAGAATAAGAGAATTTGAAATAAACTTAGGAGCATCTGATACGTAATTGGCAAAATGTTAATCCTTTTAAATTAAATCCTTTTAAATTAAAAGCAAACGAGTGGAGGCAAATGAGCGGGATAAACAGAGTACAAACCCTCGAGCATTGAACTCTATACCCCAATAGACGACAAGAAAAAGTTATTTGTTTTTGCATAATTTTGAAGGCGTCGATTAAATAAAATGTTGGTATACATCTTTAACTGAGTTTGACTTATTTCAATGTGTACAAATATACATTAGGCGAACTTATTGTTACATAAGATATCAATGAAATAAAATATCCTGTGTCAAGAACTTAATACAGTGAAAGAAATGCAATGAGAAATTATAAAAGATCCTAATTCTTACAATATATTTAATAAATGAACAAATAATTATGTAATTCAAATATCAATATAGATCAAAGAAGGATATCGAGAAATTGGAGGGAAATCGAGATGGCAATAGTTTTTTTTAAGACATTTTTCCTTATTTGGAGTTGGAAATTTACGTGAAAAATTTTTGTTTTGTAATTCAAATGGGAAGATGTTGTTTGTACATGAAGAGTTAATAACATTAGTGGCGGAAGAACCATTTATATATCTAATAGCTTTAAGAGCATCTATAATAATGCTATCATTTTAGTTATACATTGATTATATTGTCAAATATAACTGGCGTATAGAGTATCATCAATAATGTTTATAATAGGTTAAAGAAATTTCAAGAGCTTACTTTATCTAACCCTAATTGCTTATAGTAAAGCCATCCGTTTAGTTATTATCGACTGTTTTGTCAAATATAATCGGCATATGCCAAAGATAATTGAAGGTTTAACTAAAACCTTTTTTAAAAATTTTATAGCGGTCTTTCAGCATAAATCATCACGGGTCTTATCTATAAAGTGCTATGGAGTTTTCAGCCATTATAAGAAGTGAATTTATCTTGATTTATTGAAAAAAAAGTGATTAAATTACGATCGATGGTCCTATATTTTATTTCTTTAATATCATTCAATTGTTTACTAGCACTAACAGTTATGAAAATTTGAACTTGTATATTTTGATATCATGGCTATGGTCACTGGTCAGTCAGAACTTGTATTCGACCTGAACTGAGTACCCTATAAATCTATTCTAAAAATATTCAATATTGCTCGAAATATTGTGTGCTCACTTTCTATTTTTCAGTAAATTTCCTAACTTGAAAATAAACTTAAAGGAGACTTGTATATATAAACTAGATATGTACTTTTATATGTAATATCTCATAAAGTCATGTGTAGTTTCATTTCATTACTGTTGTTCTCGGAAGAAAATGGTAGCGAATAATATTTCCGACTCCGATTTTCGAAAGTTTGGCGATTCTGTTATGACTTAGTAGTTTGTATTAATGCTCGAGATTAAAACTTTCTAATGGAGCAAACTTTTATGACTACAGAAGCTGTCTCCTTCGAAAGTTGTGTGATTACCCGCATGTTAAAATCAGACTTAGTCATAATTAATTTAACGTCAGAATGTTAACAGCTGCCACTCAAGCTCTTAGTCCAGTCATTTATAATAATCATACATGTCTTCTTACTTTATCTAACCCTACTTGCTATCAATATTATCTAATTATAATATAAAGAGCTGGTAAAACTAATCTCAAAAATTAGAAATTCATTACAAATTTACTTAATAAATTTATTATATTCTAAAAAGAAAGGATAAGTAAATTATGATGACTTAATTTTAAAGCTGACATGGATAGTTAATAAAATTGCACCAAACTGATACGTTCACCAGTCGTTTCCTAGATAGAAATTAGTTCACATGATTTTTTTCTTTGTAAAATCGTGGTTGACGTAGAGTTAAAAAAAATGGATTTTATGTTACATAATGATTGATTAATAGTTTGGTGATGGCCTTAAAATACCTTTAAATAATTTTTATATTATGTTGTTGCATCTTTGCAGATTATCAAATCTACAAGAAAAATTATAGTGTGGCTTAATAATTCCATTATTTCTGGAGAAACAATCTCAGTATTATATTACCTACTCGCAAGCAGATAATGACATTGTGATAAGTATATATACATCTCAAAAAAGAAAAAAATTGTGTAGATTATAAGAGGTAAATTTTTAATAGCTTTCTTTTCTATAACGTAACAAATAAATTAAAGAGGAGATATATTGTCAGAATACTGTTTCATCTGAATCAATTGAAGTGATTGTAGATGTTCTTTGCCTTATTTATATTCATTTGAAGGATATTATAATATAATAATAAATCACCTTAAGCATTTCTATGGTTCCCTAAATAATTTTTTTAATTTTAAAATATTCTTTATTCTTCTGTATATTAAAGGAAAAAACAAAGAGAGAAACAAACACTTATTTGTCCACTCGTTTGTTACAAATTTATTACACATACATACATACATATATATGTATGTATGAATGTGTAATGATTGAAATATATATATATATATATATATATATATATATATATATATATATATACACACACATATATATACTCACTTTGAACAAAAAAATATTGTGACATTTCCACTCTTTTCAAGAGAGAACCCGAAGTTTTGTTATTTTTCAAAATGCAAAAACATAGCCCAACTTCTACCCATCATCCGTTTTAAATCTCTTTTACCTCAAATTTAATTTCAATTTGAAAAACAAACAAAAATCACTCAGTCTAGTCAGGATATAGAGTGGGTGATCAAGTTCTGTAAAGCTACGGTTTTACATATCAGCATTACCAACAAAAAAGGTGTGATTGGGGTGCGATGTGTATTGTTATGTACCAATAAAGCTACGTGAAAAAAAATTCTGAATACTTTTTGATAAATCCCTCAAAAAATTCAATAACATAGCAGAATATTAACTATCATAACATTAGACTTTTTAAAATCAACTAATGAAGTTCTTTTACAATCTTTGAAATATTTTTTACGAGATGGTATTACTCGTCTTCTTGAACAAAAAACAAAAAAATATATACCATAGGATTGAAAAAGAAATAGAGCTTATTGAAACCACTAACACTTTTTGGGACCATAAAAGAAACGACAAATACAATGTCCTCCAATGATTTATCCAAGAGAACATAACTTTAAAACGGGTAATAAGCCGATGACAGAAAATTTGCGGTAGTGGTTCAGTAATACCATCTCGCTCTATTCGTAAGCTATTTCAAAAATTAAATGTTTGAGATGGAGTGAACGAGGCCGACATCACCCAGCAGAAGATTATGGGAAGGGACCCTAGTTTCACTCTCTGTAATAATATAGTCAATAATTTCTTTCAGTCGACTTTCACCGAACGACATACATTCAATATAAAATTCACTCATCGCTTAAATCGAATAGTTGTCATCCAGTCATGTAGTCTCAAAGTCATCCATCTTGAACTGATCTCATTTATTCTTAAACAATTCTCAACATTGTTATTTTTAAAAAATTCTTCATATGATACAAATTTTGTTACGAGAATAAATACTTTTTTTACAGCAAAAATGAATAAATAAAAAGAAGATAAATGTTAGTCAATAACTTTTCATAATAGGCGAAAAATGAGAATGGTTGCATAAAAAAGAAAATGAGAATGGTTGCATAAAACAGAAAATGAGAATGGTTGCATAAAAAAGAAAACGTCTGGGAAATAAAATAAAAAAATGAATTTAAAGGGTTATGATAACTAAATTTTCCTAGCAAAATTCTTAGCGGGAAGATACCTGAGTAAAGAAAAGAGCAAAACCGAAAACAATCAAATTACTTTCATTACCAAACTTACTGCTCTACAAATTTTTGTAGCCAGTTTTGAGTAAGTAGATACAGAAGTTTCGAACATTTCTTCGAATTCCCCTCATTGAGCGAGCTTTCGTTCAACTTTTTTATATCAAAAGGGCTTATTAATAATATGGAAAACCGAGGCAAACAGCGCGTGAATGCATTAATAAAGACATAATCTCGAAGCGAGAGCGGTCAGGCATGCTGGGCAGAAACATAAAAGTAAGAATGAATTTCGATATGAAATTAGATGTGGATAGGGGAATAAAAAACGGCTCGATATTGGTGTTTAGAATTACACTTTATCAAAGTTTTTTGCAAACTGCTGTGCATATAAAATAGTCGATAACGACCAGAGAGATTGAACCCATAATTATTGTCGCATAATATTCTCAATTAAAAATACATATTTCTCTTCATAATGTCCTTTTCAAAATTGAAGTTAATTTTTTTGTCAATCACTTAATTGTTATTTTAAACTTATTAAAAAAATAAGTCATATCGAGTTGTGAGTCAACCTTTTGCTCTCGATCAAAATGTTTACATTTAATGATTATTATTTTGGTTTCATATTGCTGTAAAATCGTGTCTTTAACTAGAAGTTTATTTTCTAAATTTTCTCTTTTCTAGTTTTTGCTGCGCACGGAAAAATATCGCCGGAGTAAAACTAATTATTTTTTTATTTTACACTTTTTTTTCTTATTTATCACTTTAATTGTATATTTCCACTTGTTGGTAGAATTATATTTGGTAGAATTTCGGCTTTCATAACACCGGTTATAAGATCGCCTATAGGATAATTCTCATACTGATAGAAAACAATGCAACATATAAATTTCTATGCTAATTTATTTGTTAAAAAAAATTATAATTCTTTGGCTTATTCAATCCAAAATTCATGCGAGCGAAATTACCAGAGATAAGGGAAATTTGACATCACGCTTTGTACAAGTAAACAGTGAGGATTTAATATTAAATGTCTTCAATAAGATTGTTAAGTTCAACTTTGATTTCGTTAAGACTCGTGGAAAGGGCAGTTATATTAGTTAAAAAAAAATTACGGTGGAAGATCGAAATTCACACGAGCGAAGCCACGGACAAATGTTAATGTACTTGCAATTCTACGATTTGTACACAGCCTATAATCAAGACAAATAGAATAACATAATATCAATTGTTATCATTAGTGATACATAAACATTTAGTTTTAGTTCAAATAAATCTCATCATATAATATAAATTATATGAAATAATGCCCAAATATATTTACTGAAATTATACGTTTTACAATGTACCTTATACACATTATGCATTTATCAAACTATCAAAATATTATTATTCGAAACGTTTAGTCAACTAAAGATAAGATTGGGATTGCGTAATTTTCGTAACGCGAGTAAGACATGATGAAGTTTCATCTTGAAAATATGTGTATCACAATATTTATAACAGTTTTCGAAAATTTTGATATGCTGTTCAATACATATCTTTTTATTCAACGTTTAATCTCCTTGACGAATATAACCAATTTGATAATTTTTTGTTTAATTTTACATAAATTTTGTTGAAAATATGAATAATCAATTGGAAATTATAATATGACGAATAACCATAGTGGCAGTGAATAGAAAATTTAACATATTAATTTCATCAGTAAGAGTATATTACAATTTCCACTAATTTTTGCAATCACATCTTTTTGAAAAACACACTTTTAAACAAATACAAAACACTGACTGTAGATACATTATTATTGAAAAATTCTAATCCTGTTGAAGCAGCTAATCTGGTCGCCACCCAATGCTCATAGTAAATCTGTTTTAGGACCTTAAGGGCAGGGTATACTCGAAGAAATACACACACACACACACACACACACACACATACATATATATATACGTGTGTGGGTGTGTGTGTATTCAATTCTATAATTATAAATCTACCATTTATAAAATGACATAAAAAATTAACGGAATACTTTTTTGTGAAATGAAATTATCGGAAACCTTTTAAACTTACATAAGTCCTCACCTTCAAGAAAACATTATAGTAATGCCTAGTTAGCCAATTATTAATAGACGCAAAATATTACTTCTTCTTACTCATCATTTGACATCCAGTTGCAGTGATACTCCCGAAATACTGATTTCAGGATCTCGATATTTTCTTATATAGAAAATTTCTTATATAGCCCTGGCCCCAATAATCTATTGCTCGTTACCCACAAATTATGCAAAAAATACCAATAAGTCTATGAAATTAAATCCGAATAACAATAACAGGCCTAGCTTTCCATCACCTTTTATTCTATACTCGCACTTTCTACATTCAAGGCGCTTATTAGCCTTTTTTTTTCTTCTACAACTTTTATAATATAAGGCGGGTATCAGCTGAGGGATACGCGGTTTTATCAATTCTGGGATCCAACAATTGTAAAACAATGATTAATTTAATTAAAAAAATATGACTAATTTGCTTTCCATTTTGGCTTCCCAAAAATGGTAATTTTGGTGAATAATTTGAACTTTAATACGTCTATTTTCCCAAAACCAAATACCAAGCATACAGACGTATATGAGGTGGAGGGTAATATGAAGTTGATCTTTTTTTTGATATTGCAAATTACAAGTATCGTTATCAATATGATTGTAAAATTTCCAAAAAGAATGTTTTTTAAAAGCATCGTCTAAAGTCAGAGTAGTTAAAGATGAAGGGCGTTTTATTTCTATTATATCTTAACATAGAATAGCAATCATGGACATATTACTAACATACCTAAAGAAAGATTTTTCTCACAAGAGAAGCTCAACCGGTTGTAATTATTTTCTTGCAAACATCACTGAAACCAGTAGACATTAGTAATTCTCCCCTCCTGGTTATCCACTCCGCGATGTTCGTTTATAAAACAGTACATCTCTCAAGCTTTTTGCATGCAACACAAGATGAAGTCAATTCATTTAAAAAGGACATCTTAGATGCTTCAAATACTTCTGGACTCATATCAGATTGTTTGGTCCGTAGCGGGCGTCTTTGGATACAACATTTTAATCGTGTATTTTAGGTTGAAATTTAGAATTCACAACTTTTTGTCGTCGAATGTGCTCCAGTTTCACGTTCAAATCACCAGGTTTAGTTCCAAATAATCTCACGTGTGTTGTAGCATAAAACTTACCCGTATTTAAAGACACATCACCAGCAGCACAACGAGCCGGATAAGAACGACCTGTCCATAAATTTATAGACTTACTTCCTACATACCTGGCTATCTGTGTACTAAAGCTTTCCATCAAATTACTAGTGCAATTATGGATCAGCCTATTGAATGATAGGTAAGTTTTTGGCAAATATTTTTCATGGAACGCGTTAACCCAAACGTAACCAAATCTGATATTGGTGATTGACAAATATGTGCCCTAAACCATTTAGGAGATATTTATTAACATTTGTAACTTTAACATTGAGATTTTTATTATGAACACCCCAATATTTTATTACATATGTTACACCCCTTCCCAAATATAAATAACTATATTTTACATGCTTCCGTGCTTGGCTTGGGTAACTTGTATCCTGAGATAATTTTATCAAAACGTTACAGAAGTTACGTAAAAAATGGTTTTTATATTCAATTTTTAGTACCATTAAATTTACATATGGCCGTAAGCCTAAAATATATTTGAAAGTACTGTAATCAACGTTAGCAACAAATTTATTACATATAATTTCTTTTCCGGGGCCTGTTCTTCTTTCGTCGTTATTTGAAACGAGAATGAAGACTTGACCTACTTAAAAAAGTTCATCTGATTGCAAAAATCGTTCATGTACAAAATTTTAAAATCAATGCTTCATCATAATTGCGTCAGCGTCATTTCACACTTTAGTATAGCTATACTTTAAAAGAGCCGTGATATTTTAATTAGATGATTAAAAAAAACATACTCGCTCGATGTTATTAGAATCCACATTCGAATTCAAACCCCTAAAATTAGTTGAAAACGAATATCACTATATTCGTTGTGAATGACGGAGGCTACCATCTTAAATGTAAAAAATATTATGAAATTCGAATTCAGAACTCCAAAATTAGTCGATAACTAATATAGTGACCTTTTTGTTGCTAATGACCGAGGTCGCCACCTTAAATGTCAAAAACATTGTGAAATTCGAATTCAGAACCCTGAAATTCTGAATTCGAATCCAGGACCCTAAATTTCAAAAATCATATATATAAAAGATTTAAGTTTACGCAATTTTTTTTTTTAATTCCCGAACATTTCAATTGCAGTAAATGAGTAGACGATATAGACAGATTGGCAAGCTCAAAAGTGGTAAAAATAAAGAGCAAAATTTAAAAATACATGTACGAGAAATTTATATTCAATTGTAATAATTATTTTGTCAAACATATTTTATTAACACCTAATCTTAGAAAAAGATGTTTTCTTCCTAAATGTGACTCATACCTTTAGAATTACTTTGCATAATTTTCTTTAAGCCAGAATCACAAAAAAATAATTGAGGCATTCCGGTATTTTTTACATAGTTTGTTCAAGTCTAGGCGCGTACATACGAGACTGAAAATTTCTATTTTGACACTAGTTCTATGGAGGTTAAATGAAATTGTCAAATGTAACAAAAGTTACATCTTAGCAACGGCGAACAGAACAATAAGTCAAAGAAGGTAAGACAAATTATTTTGGAGCCACACATTTTTATAGGACGCTTCGGCGGCAAATTAACCAATTTTGCAGAAAGTTTACGTTTATAGTAGAAAACATTTGTACAATGTATAATTTTTTAATTTCTTAACAATTATGTTTATCTTAAAAACTTACAGAATATATAGTAATTTTCAAAACAATATGTCTGTTCTTTCCATTGCACCTTACATATTTTTCTAACTACATATTTTTGAAGTTGTATTTCTATAGGCGTGTTATGAAAAAATAATGAGTGTGTAATTTTACGATGCCCGCATATGATGCAACAAAAACCAACAGAATGAAGTTGCTCACTAAACATATATTTACATAAGTGTAGTGACTGATACTATATTCGTGATAGTTATTGCGGTTTTGTAAATACACAACACGTGTTTTATATTCATACAAATCTAAGTTGCTTATAGAAGGTATAATTATATTTAGATGGTATATAAATTATGCCTTCGTTATCATTAGCGTTTGTAATCGCATTATGCATTAATATTAGTAATAGTCGTACCTAAATTGTTGTTAGTGTTAGGGTCGACATACCTAAGCGCGTGTGAAATTTTTCGACATTGCATTGAGGTCGTCTAACTCAACATCTGTTGGATTTATGATGTTAAAATAACTATAGGGCATAATGTTATAAAGTATAAGATTATACCTGGCAGTTATTTTCATAAAATTAAAACAGAAATTAATTTTTTTTAGTCCTTAGGGTGTAACGTAATTCAGGGTAATATGGCCAGGTTGTAGAAGATATTTTGTAACTTATAATTAAGATGTATTTTAGTTACTATATTTTTAATGAAGCTACATTTAATAATCTTTCAAAGCTGATATCTGAAATATGAATTAAATATTTAAAATCTTGCTATTGACCATCTTATAGAATATATGAGAATATGACGAGCACTCAATTATATTTAAGTTTTCAATATCGTAGTCAATTGTTGGGTTCTTTTTATAATTACGATGCGCGCTTCTGATGATTTAATAAGCCAAAGCCAATATTACTTTCGATTGCTTAACCTACATTTTTTTTCGTGACATAAGCCAGTAGCGAGGAAGGCGAAATGAACGGTCGTGTTTTCACAATGTGGATTGGAATCGTGTTTATCGTTTTCATGTAAAAATACGCATAAAATACATGGATAAGGCTATATTACCTTAACAAATAATTTGCCATTTTAACCAATTCGTATTGGAGACATAGCCATAACACTTACTAATTTTTGATTCATTTTATAGTTACCCCAGTTTAACAAAAAATATTACAATTCCTAAAACTTCAAACTATATTAAAGTAGTCATTACTTTAATATAGTTTTAAATCGAATCGATTTATTGAAATCGGTTGAAACTGTTAATTCAAGAAATATTTATTGTTCTTTTTTTAACAAACACAAAGTATTGCAACAGATAATATGCACTAGTAGCCATTTTTTACTTGTATTTACTAGAGATTAAGGAAATATGTCGATTGGCCATTACGACTAGCCATACTAACCTAGATACGTACAAATTGCTAATTATGTCATTTATTCTTAATTATTTTTCATGGCGAAAGTACCACGTAACATATTTAGATAAGGGGTGAATGGGTTTAATTCATCAACGTACTTTTATAGCCCCTAAATATTTACCTATTTTGCTATTTATCACATAAAACAATAGTTTGATAGTATTAAAAATGGACAAAGGAAAAAATGGAATAAAAAGTTATAAAATTAACGTCTCATACTTTCATTGCAGTTAATAACTTAGATACTAGACAAGAGAATGTTTTTGTAACTGTCTATAGGAATTAATATAAATAAAGAGATTTTACCGTATTCTGCTTTATCGATCTATAGTCATAAAGAACCTAAAGAAAGATTTTGTTTCTTATAATATGTTAGAATATTTAAACAATAACCTTACAGTGGCATAATTACAATAATGGTACAAGGTTGTGCTACCAAACACAATACTTCAAATTTAGGATTAAACATTAAAAATTCTCTCTTAACAACAAAAAAATAACGCATTAAGCATAATTTTTTTATTCCCGTTATCGTACAATAATAATTGGATTATATACTCAGAAGTAATTTCGCAATATCCTATTCTATAATAAAAATATTGCAAATTTTATTTGCTTAAGGCAAATATTTCATATATTAGAGCGAATCGAAAAATTCGAAGCTTGGACGTGAAACTAAATTCAGATATTTAACAAAATAATTTTATTTTTCAACATAAGTACAACTTATTAAGATACACTTCTTTACTTGATTCTAAAACCCATTACATCAATTTCAAATAATGTTTCCTCAAGGCCCTTAAAATATATGTTGACTGCAGCAGAATCGTCTTTTTCATTTCTATCCGAATATTTGTTTTATCTTCAAATTGGTCAAAGGATGAAAGTCAGAAATGCAAATAGCGTGAATAAGGAGGGTATGGCAGTAATTCATACTCAAAATGATTGTTTCTAGGGATGTGTGAACATCGTTTTAAAAGCTTTTGTTTCTATAAAACAAAACATTTTTGATAACATTCCTGGCTGTTTTTTTTTAGTTTATCCCACAGGCAACATAAAAGAGTGCCGTAGAAAATGCAGTTTATTTTAGAACCCTTAAGTAGAAAATCAATCAGTTAAGAAGAAAGTTAGCCTTAAGTAATAATAACATAATAATAATAGTAGGTAACCACCCTTAAGTAGAGTCTCCTTTGAGTCCCAAAAAATGCATGTCATTACTTTCGTTCATTTGTTACATTGATTTTCCCACAAAATAATTTTGGCCTACTTTGGCACCAGTCTCCTATATTTTTTTGCTTCTGTTTTAAATCTGAAATATGGGTGTGGACCTAAATATTAACAGTAGTCACAAATCCGTCGGAAAATTAGCATAAATCACCTTATAACATTTCAAAAAGTGGTGCAAAATCTAAGGTCTGTTGCATTTTCGTCCGACTGAAACGAACCTCGACACTCATTTCACAGACACTTTCGAAAATTGCAGTTTATTGGCAAGTAACGTTTTGAGTTCTCTCTTGGAAGCTTCTAACCTTAGATATCATCAATATTTCTATAATCTCATACAGCTCATGTTAGATACTTATATTTTCAATCTGCAGTCTTCCTCGACCAAACGTTTCCTTCAATAGTCAAAACTGACAGTCGTCCAGTATGAAAGTCATATTTAATTCCCTGTTGACCAGGTTTAAATTGAACTGACAACCTTTTAATAATTATTTGCAATGCAGCAGATTCTACTATCATCGCACTATATCTTTATTGATCTGCTTCGGTGTTAAACCTTTCCTCAGTAGGCACATATTAATGATTCGAGATTCAAATTTAAAAATATCCACAAATTAAGTAATTTTTAACCAATTAAAGCAGTAGAAACTCAGAATCTAAAGCAATAAAACGATGAAACAATAATTTTCACAAGGACAATTAAAGACTTGGTTAATATAATAAGATAAATACAACTAACATTTTATAATTGTTTCTGTGTGAGGCAGCGAACTTTTCAATCTACTCTGGCATAATACATAATAATCCTATTTATTAATTAACTTCAAACTGATCTCTTTAATATTGAGTCAAATCTAATAAGAAATTACTAACGTAATAATCACATAAAAAGCTCGTGCTTTATTAAAGCACGCATGCGGAACACTGGTTGGCAACCGTACACGTGCTTTGATAAAGCAAACAAGTAGTAACCAATCAGTGGCTAAAGTGAACTGACTGATTAGGAAATCTATTTCAAGATCGTAATTGCTTTGTAGTGTTTGGTAAACGTCTGATCCCAAAGGAGGTTGAATACTCAAAAGTTGACAGGCATGCGTACTTACTTGCTGTTATAACTTCTTGAAAGCAATGTAATCCTTTCGTCCACTATGCGTGTTACCAAATTTACCTAATTAAAATTGTATAATAAAATGTAATTTGTGCCAAAATCTAGTAAATGACAATCGAGACAGCAATTGTATATTTAATAATATAGTTAATATGGACTTAACCTAAAGGGAAATTAAAAAACCATCGTTTCCATTTTGTTAATATACTCATTGTTATAATAAATCATGCAGTCATTAGAGAAAAGATTGTAAAAAACAATTTATTTATTCTTAAGCGATTTGAAAAATTAAGCCGACGTAATAGATAATAATATCATTGCAATTTTTTAGTGGATGGTAAGGTCAAATCATATTAATAATGAAATTCGAATGATTTATTTAACGATAGTAATAATATCAAGACAACGCAATTTAACTGACGAACGTTAACTCGTTTATTTTAACTAAACTGAAGAAATTATCTTTTTGAGGAGTATTGTTCCAAATAAATCCTTATCATCCATTAACTGGTGATATTTGAAGAAATCAATTTTGCTCCGTTTCGTCGAATTGTATTAATGCAGTTATTAAAACTAGATTTCTCGTTGCAATAGCTTATTAACACTCGAATGTCTATTCAAATCGATTTTACCAGATGCAATCGTTCAAAAAATTTGAAGATGTTTTAATTTTAGGTTAATGTTTGACAACAATAATTTTTAAAAAATATTTATTATAAATAAGTTTCGCTTGTCAATTTTTGTACATCATGTCGACATGATCGACTTTAAAAAATAAACGCATTAAAGTATTAATTAAACATATCTATCTAAAAGGTTCAAATATAATTTTTATAAATTGAAATATAAATTTGAAATGAAATATAATTTTTTTACTTCTCAGGTTATGGTCCAAAATCATTTAGGTATAGCAAAATATTTTTGTAATTCATTCTATTTAATCTTTATTTGCATAACTACAATTCAGTTGGAAAAATAAATTATTTCAAATGCAGGTACTTAAAACAAACTTGTCATATATGAATTATGAATTGGAATTCAAGCATTCGCCCTTCGTTGATTACATGTAAAACTCGTAGACTCTATTGACGATAATTATGAGTTACGTGTTTTAATTATGAAAAATCTAAATTTGGGCCTCGAAAACTCTTATCTCGAAAATTCTTATGACGCTTTTCAAAATTCGTCTAACAAATAGCTAGTGAGTAAAAAAGCTAGAATGTATGATGGAGAAATTTTACTAAGATTATTTATAAAAAAAATCGAAAATCATAAAAATTAACAAACAATAAATCAATAATACTACGCATTATTTTTTAAATCGAATGACAACGAACGCGACAACCATCGGTAACATACCTTCTAACAGTGTGCAAGTGAGTGCGAGTATATCTTTTCTCAATCACCATGAATAGATATCGCTAAGATTCATAAATTAAATCTTTCAGGTGGGCTATAACCAATCTTTGCTAATAGCCCACCTGAAGATGTTGTAATACGAAACCTACGTCGTGGCAAAGAACTTGAAGAAAATAGAAATAATACTACATCACGTAGTTTCATTTAATTGCGAATAATGCATTTCTACAAATATATTAATGCCAAATATATTCAATAAATAATAAATAAACTCATTGCAATTCATAAGATCCAGCGGACGAAATTCTTGTCGTGCTAGTTACATTCGAATTGCGGGTTTTTTTGGTTATTTAATATTAATATTTGGTGTACAATTTAATATATGGGATCACTTAGATAATACAAACGTTTAAAAATGTTTTATATTCAATATTCATTATCTGTCCACAAATCTAGATATCATTCCATGATAGTGTCTCAAAGCACCTATAATATTAATGTAATAACGGCATAAATAGCCGATGTCGGTTAAAGTACATACATTTGCGATCGCGAACCAGTGACTGTGGTGAACTGAGTGAATGGTGAACCATCCTCGTGAACATAATTGCGTTGTCATGTTGATGAACGCCCGATCCCAGAGGATACTGAACGTACCGAGTTTGACTAACAGGACAGGAACTTGCTTTCATAACTCCATGGCATCCCTAAATTCTGTTTGACAGCTATGGGCGATGTTGACATATATAAGTATTGAACGTATATTCATAAATTGACAAATTAAAATATGTAGATTAGGCTCATCTAAACATTTAAGGATACATAGTATTTCTATTAAACCATTTACTGAGACCAATATTACTTTTCACTATGTAAATATATTATCTAGTATATGAAATATTATAAGAATTTCCTAAAAATTATGAGATTTTTAAACACAGCCACAGTTTTCCTATAAACTTATAGAATTTTGAGTATTTGGAAACATATTTTTGTGGACATTTTCAATAATATCTGTAGAAATATTATAATCATAATTATAATATCCTGGGTAAGGAAAACTCTATGCGTTAAGTCTACTCGCACTTGGCGGGTATTTTTCTTTTAAGGCATGGAACTCTAAATATCAATGATTTTTACCGAAAAAATGTTAACTCCAACTTGCTTTAAAAATAGATTAATTCAGTCCTATTTTAAAAAAACAATTTTTTTAAATAGCCAATTAAATATTAGAGCCATGTACTTGCTTCAATAAGTATATTATTCTTTAAAGTAAATAATTTTAAGGGTAACTAAATTTATTTTTTAATAATACCTTGTCCTGAATGTAATTTAACGATATTACAAATATAAACCCCTCCACAACGAAATTTGCAATCAAATGGTTTACGTCAATTTGTTAAATTAAAAATCGATTATTCGCTTGCAATTGATAAAAAAAGTTTCATGCTCTAAATAATTCTTGTAAATAATTTCTACGTAAATAATTCTAATTCTGGCCTTTTCATTTTATTTTTAGTTACATTTATATAATATGTGAAGAGAACACTTTGTAAGACTTTTGTATAATGCGCGCAAGGTGAAGTGTGAGATTTGATATAGTTTATATGGAGAAGAAGTGCAAAAAGCTAAAATTTATATAAAATGTATGTTACAAATAAATTAAATTGTAAATTACCAATACTTTAAAAGATTCATTGTTTATGTTCATACAATGTCAAACACATAATGAACTAGAGGCATAACCCTTTGATAAAAGAAACTCATAACATATACGTTAGAAGTTAAAAGTTTAATGAATTACGGTCGAATTTCGTTACCGGACAACGACTAGTATTATTAAAAGGCTGTAATTATAATTTCTATAAACGACAATTGCTGTTTTTTATAGTTAATATTTTTACAATAAAGTAGTCGCTTGTCGAGATAGTTCAAGATAGTATTAGGACAGTGCTAATTTTTTACAGAAAGAAACGCTCAAACTCAAGTTTTGTGAAAATTTTCTATTTTCACCAATCTAAATGTAGGTTTATATTATTAACGATAATTGATTTGGGTCGCTGCTATAAAGGTATAATGACCGAGAATCTGTAACTATTGCTATCTGGAGTTGAATTTTCAGTTGTGAATAATATAATCATTTTAAAAAAAAGCAGCTACAAGTTAAAACAACGATTTGCAGGTATAATACATGTTACGATGTGTCAATATATATTTTTCACAATTTTAAACTTTCAGTTTGCTATTGCAATTTATGATATTGTTTAAGAATTATTCAGTTCCTTAAGAATTATTTTTTAAAATTTTTGATAATACACATTTGCAGAAATTGATATGTTAGACTATATGTGAAAATAATGGTTAAAACTAAAAAAGGACCATCATGATCAGGAAATTTAGACGACTAATAAACCTCTTGGGACAAAAATGGTTGGCTCATAGTACCCACTTTACAAGTAGAACTTGTACTACTAGGGTTTCGTACACACTTAGGTAGGTACTTATGAATGTTTGAAGGCGTATAGCATTTCAAATAAACTACTAATTATTTACGACGTAAATATATTGCCCACTATATTTTCATAGGCGCAAAGGTATGGTACATATTTTAATAATAATATTTTTCGTAATATATATGTGTAAATGTATTGTCTACTATATTTTCATAGGCGTAAAGGTATGGTGCATATTTTAATAATAATATTTTCCGTATTATACATGCCTAAATATATTGCCTACTACATTTTCACAAGCGTAAAGGTATGGTGCATATTTTAATGACAATATTTTCCGTAATATATATATATGTGTAAATATATTGCCTACTATATTTTTATAGACCTAAAGGTATGCTGCATATTTTAATGATAATATTTTCCGTAATATATATATATATATATATATATATATGTAAATATATTGCCTACTATATTTTTATAGACCTAAAGTTATGCTGCATATTTTAATGATAATATTTTCCGTAATATATATGTTCAAATATATTGCCTACTATATTTTCACAGGCGTAAAGGTATGTTGCATATTTTAATGACAATATTTTCCATAATATATATATACTAGCTGACCCGTGCGAAGTCTTCGCACTATATCGCCATCTAGCGTTTTCCAAGTATACAATTTGGCTAAGATATTTGATGTGTCGCCCACAGATGGCGCTCATGCCAATTGTTATAAAAATTAATTTTTTTATTAACAAAAAGATTTTTTTTCGAATTTTTTTATATTTTTCGCCCAAAGTAGAAAACATAAGCTTTAAGTGGGTATTTTTTATTTTTTTTTGGTGCAGTAGTTAAAGAGATCGAGCCGCTCGACCAAAAAACACCTTTTAGAAATAATATATTTAGATTAGATGTGTAAATATATTGCCTACTATATTTTTATAGACGTAAAGGTATGCTGCATATTTTAATGATAATATTTTCCGTAATACATATGTATAACTATATTGCCTACTATATTTTCATAGGCGTAAAGGTATGCTGAATATTTCAATGATAATATTTTTCGTAATGTACATGTGTAAATATATTGCCTACTATATTTTCATAGGCGTAAAGGTATACTGCATATTTCAATGATAATATTTCCCGTAATATATATGTGTAAATATATTGCCTACTATATGTTCATAGGCGTAAAGGTGTGCTGAATATTTTAATGATAATATTTTTGGTAATATATATGTGTAAATATATTGCCTACTATATTTTCATAGGCGTAAAGGTATACTGCATATTTCAATGATAATATTTCCCGTAATATATATGTGTAAATATATTGCCTACTGTATTTTCATAGGCGTAAAGGTATGCTGAATATATATATATATATAACTTAGCTCTGATAATTTTCTTTTTAATTTTGTTATGTATATTATTATGTGAATATTTTTCAGACAATCAGAAATAACGGTTAACAATATGTGACACAAATAAAAATGATCACTTTGAAATTCAATATTTTGTAAACAGATCCCTGTATCGAAAGAGAGTTCACACCCTCAATGTTATTGAAAGACCTATTCAACCATATACTACACAATATATGAAAAGAATTCACCCCACTTTACCTATAGGGGAGTTATCCTAAAATATGTTGTACTTCGTAGCTTTGTAAGTGTAATAAATATGTATAAACATACCAAATTTCAGATATATACCTCTGACAGTCTGTATGTAAAACAGCTGTGACATACAAACGCAATACTATAAGTGTTCCTAGTTAGACTACGGAACCCTAATGTTAATTCCATTCAGATTGCTTAATTTTTATGTCACTTCAATGGAGCAATGATTGAATAAATACCTTTTTCATTAATATTTACTTACATTTTGTTTAAGTTCATTTATATTTAGCTTTTTACAAATTTAATGCTAATGGTTTAAATATTTTTCACATCAATAACTTTTATATGAAACTAATTAAGAAAACTTTACTACAATATGCATTTAAATAGTTCATAACCCTGGAATCAAGCGGACATGACGCCACCTTAAGAAGTTAAGAAATTTTAAACTTGCAGTTTTATTAAAATTCTGTCAAATCTCCTTTAACATCGAACCTTAATGTGAGATCATAAATGATTTAATTGCAAAGTGCATTTAATAATTAGCTGTGTATTTCTCATGCTATCGATCATTTAGTCATAGCTTTCAATGGTAACGTAAAATATATCAAATTAAGAATCTTGGTAATTGAGATACCTTTGTACTTTCATAAAAATGATGAAACTATTACATTAGCATCCAGAAGAATGTCAATTAGAGGAAGGAAAGAAAGCTTTGGCAAAGAAAATGTTAGTGGGTAAACACTAATCACATCAATCTGTTGGTATGTATGTATATATGTTCATATATATGTACGTACGAATATATGGCTACTTTTTCTTAGCATTATGAATAAAATAATGAATATTCCAGCTTAGAAATCCATCGTATTTAACTGAAAAAATTACAGGCTACATTTATTGATCCATAGATAATACTATTTTTATTATAATCGGAAAAGTATTTTCGGAGATAAAGGCAGAAAAGCCAATTTATTTTCCATAAACTAGAAAGTCACTGGCTCCTAATTACAGTAGAGAACGATGACGGCCGCATTAACTCCTCCGGTATAATTAGATTGTTTAGCAGCTCAGAATTTATATGTAATAATTGTTCTATTCTGACCCGGATAAATCTACTACTATTGTGACAAAATAGTTCAATTATATTTGTGGTATATAACAAGGTTAGTTGATTTAATATTAAATCAATGAAATGTTTAGGCAGAATTTTTGCAAGACCGATAGTATGTTTACAGCCCTCAAAGGTGATGTTTAATTATGTATTAAATATTAAGAATTTTTTGCTTCATGTTTTTCTCTCACCACTTTGTAGCTTTTCATTTACTTTCCTTATACACTACGTAATTGCTTATTGGTTTTCCAATTTCAATCGTAATAGAATACAGACAAGCGTATAATCATTTTGGAACAGTCTATACGGCTATAAGTAACGTTACATAAAGCCTCAAGATAACCTCATTAATAATACATTACACTAACAGTACCCCAACGTAAACGAATGAAATAATCCATTTTTGCTATGTACAAACTGATGAACCACTTTTGTATTTTACTCTTATTTTAAAAGTAAACTATGTCATTAAATATAATACACGATACACACCACACACTCAAGCACACACGCAAGCACATCTTTGTGCTCAAACGCCCGCCGTTCTATAAACAATTTTTAAGATTCCATACTCTAAAGTTAGAAATGAAAATAATTTTCGAGACTTCATTTTATATTCACATGCCACCGCTGTTTTTATAGCAACTATTATTGCTCTTAGCTTAAAATTTGGTACAGTTTTATAATTTACCTGTCCACGTCTATTTCCGGTGAAATATTTTTTCTCAAACGCAGTCCGAAACGGAGAACTCAAATTTAAAAAATGGCCAAGAAGATCAAGAGATGTATCGTATGAAATTATTTGTTTACACAAACAAACAACTTTTCTTTTAGTTTTCACATGTATATATTTACGTGTATCTAAAAATATACAATGTAATCAATCAGAGAAAATTATGGACTAAATACTGAAGTAGAAAATATATATTAATGGGTAATAGGAACGCTTTTACTAGTGATCATTTGTTAAATCCGATATACGATACTTGCTTACGACTTAAGCTTCTATTAATTTATTAACAGCTGTTAGGTTCCAAAAAGCTTTGAAATTTTGCTAACTGGCTTTATTTAATTTAGGCGTCAGCGAATTCTGGCTTGCTCTTGACAAACTTTAGAATATTGACATACCTAATTTTACTACAAATTTTAATTAAATAAACGTTAAAATTAATTAGTTATATAACAGCGAATTCACTGAAGAAAAAATTAATTAAAATTCTATTTAATCGCGTACGGTATTGAAATAGGGTTATTTCTATAAGAGCTAATATATTTATGTATGGAAGTTTGTTTGAATTAGTTAATAGTTCAATAGTCTAGATAAATTGTTCATAAATGGTTTCGTTTCAAACAAATATATATTATATTTTTGCTGAACAGATTATTATTTTTAAGGAAGTATTTGTTTCATTTTTATGCCACATGAAAATCTCAAATAAAAACATTTATATTCTATGGAGCGTTTTATCGATGCACACGCGAAGTTTTTTGATCGTAAAGAAGGTTGGTTGTGAACCTCTAAAATAATTCACATGCTACGCGATATGTCAGATTTATTTCATATTCGTGTACGGATATGACATTGGTATGTATTATGATATTTTTTTTATATTAACAGGCAATTAGCTATTTTGCGCCTGTGCAAGTCAAATTGCAGGAAAAACTTAAATGTTAGGACTAGGAAAATTATAGTTAAAAGCAGGCCATAAATCTCTTGAGAAATTAAGAGTAGCCTTTGAAAAAAGTTCGAGTGAAATTAAATGTTTGATTGTAAATGCTTTCCATGTTGCTTAAGCTAGAATAAGGAAAAATTATTTAACAAGTATTTCAATAGTGTATAGTTTTATTAGCACACAAAAAACTTTTAAAAGCTCATAATGATCACTGAGTTTGTTACAGCTCCATCGCTTTCATCTGTTTTTGGTTTTGTCGACTTACAACGGGAATCTAATTAATTATCCCATGTCATTAGAATAACTAAAGCGTAGCGGTATAATATAACAATGAAATGAATGTCAAATTTCACATTTTATAATCGAAAATGAAAAAGAGAATTACTATCACTTCGGTTTTATTTGAATTAATTCCAAAAATTATATTCATAAGAGAGTGAACAGAGATAACCCAGTTTTGAATTGTAACTTATCTAGTGACAGACAGCCCTTGATTCTTATGATGCTTAATATAATTTCCTGTTAACGCGAACGTAATACTATCTGTTAATTCTGTTAATAAATAATGCAAACGCATATATACACGAAATAGCACGTATTGGTCAACAAATAACTCGTACGCACAAACAGAGGAACGAACACTAAAATCTTTGTAGGTTCAATTTGCCTATACGTAGTACTATTTGTATTACTACTACATACCATTTTTATTACAAATTTAATCATTCTGCTTATAATATTGACTTTTAAACATGATAGTTATATGCGTGGCACTACTATATGGCGACAATTAGTTAAGCATAAGATAACATGCTCGATGTACCATGCTTATGGTCAGATTGTAATGATACACCATTTCTGTAGTAATTGTAACCTAAAAGATTACCAAAAATATGATACTTTCAGTACTGTAGAGCTTTAAAAAAGTATCACGATCAGGTCCTTATGTAAGTTACGCAGTAGTTATAAATAAGAACTACGATTCCCAAACAGTTGTTTCACAAATGCAACTTTATACCATAACCGCACTATTAATCATAGTTCTGACGCTAGAAATATTTTTTTTTTACTTTTTGTTATCTAGTAACACTTTAGACAGAACCGATACTTACTAAATTCATGTACACTAATAGAACATATTAGGGGCTAACATATATTTTGAAATCCCCAAAAGTTTTAGGTCAATATGATCAGTCATAATGGAAAAAATAAGTTCATTATGATCAGTCATAATGGAAAATAGAAAACCGGTTTCGGTTACTATAGGATGAGATGCTGCTACTTTGCTTATATAAACAAACTTTTTAATCAATTCATAAACAAAATGCAATTTTAACTACTACTATCTACTTTCACAGTTAATATTTATAATTATTGTCTTTGCATGTTCTATATTTAATTTAACTTTAATATTTATTTTTATTATTCATTGTATAATAATGTTCATTAATATACCAGACTGACTTTCCTCTATTAGAGTATTTATAATCGAATTAGGTAAATATTTATTTACTTTCACATATTAGTTTTATTTTTATAAATACTCTCAGTACGCTGTTTACACAATTTATTTTCTCCTTTTAAACAATTTTTTTTCCGAATTGGAAAACGATCTCTTCATTGTAATAAAGTTTCATTAATATATTTGCTTTAAATTGATGTTGATTTTGCAAAAGAATATTATTCCCTTATAAAATTAAGATTATTAAAAATATTTAGTTTAGATAGCATGCGGAAAAATGCGCAACTGCACATATTAAAAAAGATTGAGACAATAATTTTTTTATTCATTGAAATTTGCACTATATTATTTACACATGAAACGAAATACATAAATAATATAATACTTGTTGTAAAAACTCAAAGTTTAAATTAAAATATTTATTAAATAGTATTAGGATAGACTTTTATTAAAGAGACAATAAAATGTAGAAAGAAATTAGATCTATTTTGATAGCATTTCTCGGACGTGCCTTGACACTAAATAATTTTTTAAATTCTAATACTACCTTGTTCATATTATGTTCAATATTGTAATGCTACAATTGTATTCTTAAGTTATTTCTTTTGACTTGACTTTGAAAACCTTCTAAATTTTAGAATATTATTTTCACCTGTTTTACTTTAATAAATGTTTTCTCCCATAAATGTTGTATTAGGTAAAAAACTAATTAATGTTGACATGTTTCATTATATATTTACGTAAATATTTAATTACGTACTGTTGATTCATTTATTTCTGTCTTTTAGGCTGATGTTTTCAAAATAGTATCTGAAACAATACCTATTGTGTAAAATTATAAGCCAGTGAAGTATTACACTAGGCTACTAGTAAAATGATAAACCTTATTATTTGTTCAATCATGGTGTAATAAATTAAAATCATAATATCATGAAATAATAATCAAAATATCATGAAAAATTTCAAAATTTGTTTGAAAAAATGAAGAATTCCGAAGTTAACAAATTATTTTTATGATTTAAATTGCTACTTCCGAAATTTTTCAATAATTGTGTGAATAAAGTTAGAACTTACAAAATTTAAAACAAGTCATGGGAAGGGTTCATTTACTGATGGCTATTTAGCAAACCTGTGCAGTTAATAAGAAAGATTGAAATTTTGTCCAAGGAAAAAAATTCCACTCGATACTATGTATGTCAATTCTTAAAGGTAAAGTTTCATAAAAGTAAAGAAATAGCCAAAAACGTTGTATTTATATGTTTACAGGCACTTATTTATGTACAAACATTTGCGAATTCCCGCACATAGAGAAAATAGGATTAACACACTTTAATTCACAATTTCCATGCATTGCTTGTAATTAATAAATCAAAAACTTCCCCTACTAATTTATCCTTTGTGATTTCTGGCTATATCCAAACTTCTGATTCTAGAAATTCCTAAATATTTCTATATTTAAACCTCTTTACACATTTTGTATTGCCAAACAATATTAATATATACAACATACATATGCTTTCACAACCTATTTCACGAAATTGACTTAATATTCCTTTAACTCGTTGGATGACTCTTCGATTACATCATACCATTCACTAGAATCGTTTATTTAACTACTGTATTCATTAATATAATTGTTAGAACCCATCACAATAAATGCCTTCTTCACACTTCTTTTAACAAAAGACAAAAAATGGGATCAAAAAATGAGTCGGTTAGTTAATCTAATTATGTTCCGAGCTATTATCAATTATGGTTAAAGAATGGTTCCTAAAATCAAATTTGTTTGACCGGTCCAAATGTAATCTGTTAACTAAAATTTTAAGTGGCAACCTTAATTAAATTGTATGGGTGGCTGTATGTTTAATAGAATACCTTATGTATTCTATTAATATACGACAACTCTTTACAATACTTGAAATTTCTATTTATTTAATTTATCTCCCTTTAAAACTAAAGGTTTCTTCTGGTAAATATTTTTTTTTAAGATTCTCTATTTCTCTTATTGTGAAAAATAGGGCGGCTTTAACCTTTGAGTGACTGATAAAATAAAATATTTTTAAGTCACCGAAGAAGTACCCTCGTTACGTTCACGGGATATTATGTGCAGTTCATTGAAGAGTTGTTGAACTTAAAGTTTATTAAGTAACATAAAGAAATACTACAAGTTAAATAGTATTTTTTCATATTATCGTTCAAATTATAAAATAACGTGAGATTTACTTGTAGGAGGAGGGCACAAACTATTATATGTGATGTCCATCTCGTATTCAAATATCTATTTCGGTTATGAACGAATTTAATACTTTATTCATTCCCTTTCGCAATTTATTAACAATCCCAATTACTTTGCTTTTGTTGCTTACAGTGAATTCAATAGTTTATTAATACAATCAAGTACCAAGCCTACTTATTACTTGTTTGTTATCTTTGCTAATAACCCACCTGAAGATGTTGTAATACAACGAAACCTAGGTCGTGATAAAGAAATTAAAGAAAGTAGAAATTATATTAAATCACGTCATTTCATTTAATTGTGATTAATTAGAAAACAAATTCTTAAATCTTGGGTTTTACAATTTTAGTACGGTCCAGTATTAAAATTGTAAAACCCAAGATTGTATATATATATATATATATATATATATATATATATATATATATATATTTACATATATATATATATATATATATATATATATACATACGTATATTTATATATATACATATATATATATATATATATATATATATATATTAACTTTACACTCTTTTATCCGTAAATAATTGATTTTATTACGTTAATTACTTTTACTGTACCCACTTTGATCCATTAATAATTCATTTTATTACTTCAAATTATACCTTTTGATTACTCCAAGTAATTAGCAGTTATCCAAATTTTATCCCTCATTATCTATTTGCAATTGCAAACTAATTAATTATACCATTTTTGTTGAAGCACTAAGAGGCTTATAAGTAAGACAGAAAAAATTAACGAGCATTAAATTTTCCTTTTTGCCCTCGAAAGATGAATTTAAAAGGAAATTTCATTAATATTGTTTGCTTATTTCTACTTTAACGTTAGCAATTAACTCTTGAGAACTTGACTTAGTACCTAATTAATAATCATTTGTAAACTGAATGTTAATTTACGATGGCTTAGTCTGATTATAATAAATGAAAGCTCGTTTCCAGACATTTTGAAAAGGAAACTTACATTATAAAATACTTACATATATTCTACGAAGTCAATTAAATAATACGAAGTCTATTGTTTGAGAATATTATAATATTCTCAAGAGATATGAAGTGAGAAGTATAAATAAAGGACTTCTTCGTTAAATGTTAATTTTATATATGTTTACAGTAATACGTTATAATCATATTTCTTTATCTAATAGAAAAATAAATTATTTAGATTTCTAAAACGTTATTTTTCAGTTTTGTACATTTTCATCCTTGAAGTTATTTTCCATCACCTCCCTCATATAAGAAAGAAGGAGACGATAGTGGAAGTAACACTCTATAGTCACGTGCGTCTAATGACATTTCTGATATAGCAATCAAAATGTCAAAAGGTCTACGATCTTTGCACAAAGGTAATATTAATTTCAGTATTGCTGATACTATAGTACGTTTGTATGAAATTTCAATTAATTATATTTAAAAGTTGATTATATTTGGTGATGAATTACGATATATTATCATTTACTTTAATAACTATGTCCATACTGGTTACGGAATTTAAAGTTGGCTTGTGACATTTTATTCAAAATAACTTTTATGTTAGAATAACTACGTGAATATATTATTTTGATTACAATTTCAATACATTTTATATTGGTTATAAATATCAAGGAAATAGTTCAATAGGATTGTAAGATTCGGTTTTAAATAAAATAAGAATAATGATTAAGTAGTTAGTTCTAAAAATTAATTAAATTATAACCTGTTTAAACATGACGTGATGGTTTCACTTAAACCTTCCTATCAAATTCAATTTAGCTATTCGTTATATTTGCAGTATTATCTACATATGATAAAAAAGACAAATATAAAATTAACGAAAAGTTGTCGTATCTATCTATCGAAAAGCTGTATTATAAATTACGACTCGTAATCGATACCGTAATTTAGTAGCGTCTCCAAAACAAAGTGGTGCAATAAGTTAAGATTAAACAGACAAAATGTTAATTTTATGCAATATTCAGGCAATAAAAACAGTGAAACACGTTTTGTAATCAAACAAAACGATATTACACAATAATTCTGAGAATAAGGATGTTTTCTTTTTCATTAGGTAATTTCAGTACTTTATCAGTCTACTTTACTATACGAGTGGAAATAATTAAAATAAGAAAATAATTAAACTGAGAGTAGAGTATATATCATTTATGATTTAATACGCGAAAATTGTGTAAAATTTGCACCTCATTTTCTACCAAGTCATTGGAAATTATAGTTACATATTATATAGGAATTGTTGAGGTGTCTATAGCTTTTTCAATTAGTATTTATTTAATTATGAGTTTTTATTACTATTTAAGCCTTAAGAAACCTTAAAATAACAACTAAATTATTTAAGATCACCCAACTAATTGGTAAGTTGATTATTTCAAAAATGTCATACTTATCTTAACAGTAAAATATAAAACAAAACTGCTGGAGAAAACAAAATTTATATCCGTTATTAAATAATAATATTAATAATAATAATAATTTTAAAATTAACAAATTTGATTTAGATCATCTCGTCTGCGGCGGCTCGTTACGTCATTGCATCGCCCCGCGTCAGATTGCCTTTTTGTGCGCATTGGCTATATTATCGTTTCGATCGACACATATTTTTTAATATCAAAACGATAAAATGGTTTGTAAAAGGAGAAAATAGTAATTTATCTAGAATTGATATATACACAATAATTCAATTTTATATTACGTAAGTAGGCTCAATTGGAAACACCACGTTAAAGTAAACGCTGTGTAAATATGGTTGAAACAACAACAAATATTATAGTCGGTTGGACATTATTCCAAACTTAACCTCTACTATAAGCGACTAATTTAGCTTTCTATCATTAAACCGATTTGGATGTATGGTATCCAGTTTGGGGAAGAACCAAGCAGTCAAATCCTAATGTAATCCAACGAAGATCAGAAGAATTATCAATGCATATCGTTATGTAACCAATCAAAAAAATCGCAATGATTTAGAAATAAATGAATTAACGAAGTTATCCAAAATTCTGCTATTAAACACAAAAAACAACTCCTGAACCATACTAACGTAGAACCTCTTTGACTTTTGGATATTACCCATGAACTGAGAAGGCTAAAACGTATTAACCCTCATGAATTAACTTCGTGAGTAAATTTAATTTATCTGGAAGCTGAACATTGGTACAGTAAATCTGCACATAACTTACTTGAAAATAAAATCAAGTACATTTCATAGATGTCGATAATTAATTAACTATATATTAAGATAAAACACTAATTCTACCAGTTCTACTTTATGCAAGCGAAATATGGACCCTAAACGTAAACACACAGCGATAATTGGACACGTAAGAGCGAAAGGTGCAAGAAGAAGATAGATGGAGAAGCAGATATAATTTTAAACTATATAAACTTTACGGAAAACCGCAAATTACCCAAGTAATCCGTAATAAGAGATTAAGACGGATTGGTCATATGAGGAGAAGCCCAGAGGACAATCCTACTAAAATTTTAACATTTAAAAACCCGAGGGTACTCGACCAAAAGGTAGGCCACACTCTAGATGCATGGATGGCAACGAAATCACAATTAAATGAAACTACGTGATATAGTATTATTTGTACTTTCTTTAAGTTCTTTACCACGACCTAGGTTTAGCAAAGATTTGCTAATAGCCCACCTGACGATATTGTAATACAACAAAACCTAGGTCGTGGTAAAGAACTTAAAGAAAGTTAAAATAATACTACATTACGTAGTTTCATTTAATTGTGAATAATAATATTTGCTTAATAGTAAAATTATTATTGTCAGAAGATAAAATTCTCATTTAATTTGTTTCCTTTTTTAATAACATAAAACATTTTAGTTTTTGTACAATTTCCTTGACATTCTATTAACAAAAAATTTTCATTAAATTTTCATTTTCTAATTAGATATCGATATTTATATATTAAGAAACATCACGAAAACAGCTTATAGTTAGTTGACTTATAAAAATTTGCACACAAACGTACGTTGCCAAATTTGAAAAGGATAATATAAATATTTTCAAAAAAATCTGAACCATTTAAAAAAATCTGAGAACAAGAAGAGTAAGTCTAAATTCAGTATCAGGTTTACAAACGGCAATCTTTTTAATTACTGAAATATTTTCTCTGGTTAAAAACTATTCGCAGTTCTAAAATATTCAGACAAATTATCAATTTCTCCAAAAGTAAAAAAAAATTTTATTATCAAGTGTGTTGATAAAACTGAACAAACAATTAATTATCAGAAAATTAATAACGATATTTCAAAAAGAATTAAACGCATTTATAACTAAATGTGTGTCTATATACTTCAGAACGCCTATTAATATATTTTGCTAACTATTCTATGTATATATAATTTATAATCTATCGTTCTGCCATGATAAACACATTAATTCAATTGCAAATCAACCATCAACAGATATATCTGTTTCCAAATCAGTGAGAATATTAATTCTCCTAATTTTCCACACAAACGAAGGTTATAACTAAGAAAAAAGTTAACCATGATAAAGAATATATAAGTAAAAATGGGTGGAACTTTTTATTTGTCCAACTAGATGCACACTAACAGTAAAAGTTAGATATCTGGAGTTTGGGAATTTGTGATAATCAGGAACCTATAAAGATTGTAGTATAATACACGGAAATATAAAAGTCTGTATACCTTTTATATTTCCAAATCCAAAAGTTGCGGTACAGATAAAACTTTCAAATGCAATTTTTCCACAAAATAAAAAAACTTTACCAAATAAGTCACTCGCAATTAATACGGTTTTATACAATATGTAATCTTTATACAATTTATACTCGCAATTAATATTACTTTATACGGCACAAATAATGCGGCTTTCTTGAAAAAGAACAAAGACGATAATAAAGTTCAAAGAGACACTATTGGAGGAAGCAACAAATTGTTACAGAGTAAAAGATGCTGTGGTCAGTTTTACTTCATCCGATGAAATAAATCATATTAACCCCACTTTTGAAAGCACCTAACTAAGAGATTCCGTTCTTTTAAGTTCAGTTTCCTATTGATACAGCTTTTATCAAAAGTTTGATTGAAAAAAAGTTTTGATGTATTTTTTACTATGAATTTGTTTTTCTTTCCACGATTAATTATAGCTTTTATATAATAAATTTTATATTCAGTATTTTTCAAACGTGTTCTGAACCATTTTGAACATATTTAAGGAGTTTGTAACAACAATTTTACAATAAATATAAATTTATAGAATTAATCGATAAGCTCAAAATTCTTTCGCAAAATAATTAAAAACACTGATAGTTATGACTTGCACCAATTTTTATTAAATAGTAAATTGTGCAACAAATAAAAATTATTCCTAACGTATGGAATAATGTCTAAACTTTTCTACGAGACTTTAAATACTAAAACTAATATGACGCTAGTTTTTTGGAAACTGACCTTTTGTTAGTTTATACACAAACGCAGAACACTGTCCATTTAGTAAAATCACTAAAATGATGATCCTGACTCCCTTTATAATTATCGCTAATGTGATTAGAAAACCTGGTCGCCATGTCTGGTACATGTTGGCTTCCTTCTCAAAATTGTTAAAAATCCTCTAGATTTTATTTCAATTTACTACTTCTAATATAAGTTTAAAATAAAATTAAAGATGTATTAGTTTTTTGGGTAGGATAATATCATAAATATAAAAATTATTCAAATATATAAAAAAAAGGATGTATAATATATTGTTAATTTTGATAACAAAATTCGAGAGATAAACTAACATATATTCAGTGTCATATAGTCACTAATAGTATCAAACCGTACACCAAATTAAAAAAAACAATTGGTTAATATTTAGAAGCACCGATTTAATTGTGGAGAGACATCAAATCAAATGTAAATTTTGCTACTGTTAGATAAAAGATAGTACAGTAATAAAGTAAACTAAACAGTAATATAAAATTGGTCTTAAATTTATGTAAACATTGTCAGCGGAGTAATCAACCACCCTGAAACCGTGGAGATAACACCTTTACGTTGTGAGCAGAGAAATCAACCACCCTGAAACCGGGGAGATAACACCTTTATTGATAGATAAAAGATAGTACTGCAATAAAGTAAACTAAACTAATAATTTATATCAAATTAATCTTAAATTTATGTAAATGTTGTCAGCGGAGAAATCAACCACCTGATACCGGGGAGATAACACCTTTAAGAAAAGCGTAATCGTTGAATTTACGGCATACTCTGTTGAAAGCTAAACTGAATGTAGCTCACTATCATTGTCGACATATGAACAGAAATATGCCATATTTATTACAATTTTAAAACGTATAACGTTTACTTAGAAAGTTGTCACAGTTTCTCTTACAAACTTATGTATAGCCAATACTATTTCAGAGTTTTAAAAAAACAGGATCATCAGAATTTTTATAAACGATAACAATTCAATGTAAAAATATTTATTTTTTTTATTTTTAAGGTATCAATTCAAAACAGTTAATTTTTTTCTCGTTTTATTTGTGCCTACTTATGTCATAACCAAACTTCGTATTTTAATCGTTCCCGTTATGGTATATATAAATCACTTGTATTTAAAACGTTTCCATTGTATATAAATATTTATAAACAAAAGCTAGGATTATATCCGATATTTTTGTTAATTATTTAAATATTAGGCATTGGATTATGATTTATAATTTAATCAATTTTCCAATGTTTTATTTTTCTAACTACTTTTTTTTATTTTTTTTCATTAGAATCACTACTTCTAGCTCAATCAACTTAGTCATAAATTAATTTAGTGAGGTCATATTTACCATTAACTTCCAAGAGGGGATTACTTGCAGTAACAGTTTTATTTAAATTAATATTTGCAAATTATTTTTTTCTCACAATATTCCCCCTTCAAAAGTTTGTTCTTGAAAATGTAACATTTTCAGTAACAGAAATACGTATGATCTGTTATTAAAGATTATGTCAATAGTTTAAAATATCATAATTTGCAAATTGCATATGATAAAAATGTCAATTAAAGTTTATTAGAGAACAGATAGACTTAAGTTAAAGAAATTATTATTTTAAACTTGAACTGATCACGGCTATATCGCAGAATAAAACTTACAAATGCTGTAATATTACAAAAATATGTAGGCGGACAGAGGAAGAATTTGCACCTGCATAGACTGCATAAACTCTAAAAACGTAATTACGTAAAATACAAAAATGTTTCCAGTAAACAAAGTAAACTATTTGACGTTTGTTAAATATACCACGAATAAATCTACCGATTTCTCTATATTGGCTATTCATCAAATATTCACTCGAAGGGATACATTAGAAACGCAGCCGGATGTAACAAAATTATTTAGGGTTCAATTTTGCTTAAAATATCTCTTAAATAAAAAAAATCTCACAGCCTTCACCATTTTCTATGAGCAAAGATTATTGTAAATCATGAAACTAAAATAATGCATTCATTCTTTGTTTCAGTAAGGAACACATAACGTTGATTTCCGCTTTCGAATTGCTAGGCAGATATACGCCCAAAACCCCAAAAACAAATGCAACTGCAACATTACATGCTATTGTTATAATAACCTTACTTGACAGGTATGTTACTTCGAGACTTTATTTCCACATTTTCCTTTACAGAATTTTCTATTGTTTTAATAGTAATACTCATTTAACTAAAACTAACTTCAATTGATATTTATTTTATATAGCTTTAAAACAACTCAAGAAATCACTTTTTGAGTATCGTAAATCTCGTTACCATGTGTGACCATTATTGAAGCGTAGCAGTAGTAACTTTATATATATATATATATATATATATATATATATATATATATATATATATCGATCCGTAATATAAGATTTTCTGCTTATGTCATGTAAACTTTTCAATGTGAAATGTAGTGTCGTCGTAGACGTGAAATTTATTTCCATAACTTAATTCACATCTCGTTTAAAATAAATTTATATTGAGTTTCAAAGTAATTCTTGAATCTCGTCGTGAGCACTGGCCGTGCGTAAATATGAATATATGGTCGCGTGATCATGGAGATCGCACTTTTAAACATTTATCACTTTTAATATATTTGTCCGTTTTTGTTTATATTATATTCCCAGTAAAAAAGCCCATTGTCATTGTATTCCATTTCGATACAATTAATTTTCGATATGTACCAAAAAAACGTCAATTTCCTGAAATTGCATTTAAATATTTAAAAATCAATATTGCCTATTTGATTAAAACGATCAATGAATGTTCATTTTTGTGATAAAACGATTCCGTTTTGAAAAATATTTTTAAAACAAATTAATTAATCATAAAATTCCATCACTAATATCACTATGTAATAGAATATAAGTACTTTTTCAAATTATGGCAACATCATGTATATCGCTTCGTGTTTATCGAATTTCTTATAATAAATATTACCTAATTCATTGTCACTTATATCGCAGTTGTATAAAATACAACACGTCGTGGTGAATAAAATATGTAATTTTGTAATTTTCCAAAAATAAAATAAATTATGTGATTTTCAAAAAAATATCAACAAACTTTCAAAAATATATATTTCTATTATTCTATATATTTCTATAAATATATATTTCTATATTTTAAAAATAGCTAAAAATTTTGTATCTCATAGAATGTACGTCTTTATAAGTATCTTTCATAAAGCTTGTAAACTTCGCCGCTTCCAGTTAAAATCTTAATGCAATATCACTTATCTGAAAAAAACCAACGAATAGAAGATACATCATGATACTCAAAGCTGGTGTTAAATTTTTAATCATTAAAAGACATAATAATGACCCAAGTTTGTTTGCTGTCTTATGCCACACAGGGTGTATTGCTTTTAAGGACGAAAGTAATCGATAAAACAATTATTGAAAAAAAATCACCTTGGTGCAGAAGTCTTGCAAAAAGTAATGTCGGTGCCGTCAAAAGGCATAAAGGCCATCCTCTCTGTGCTCAAACAAGATAAAATCTTCTTTCGAGTCGTATAGGATAAAAATCGTGCAACGGTTTCCAAGTTTAGATTGAAATTGCTGAAAAAAGAGATAATGTAAATTTTATACTTTTTTTGCTAACATTGATCACTGCTAAGGAAAATTTAAGCCTGATGGGATACCTTTTACCTTTCTTGATATTTTCTAGACTTAGGCAATAAAATCATTATATGTGAGTATGTAATAAAATAATAAAAGTCAATATAAATCACATAACTAACCTTTCATCCCTATCATTCAAAACAGCAATCAAATTCCTTTGCCTTGAAATATAATAAACTAAGACCTTTAAGTAATTATATGACAGCAATATATTTTCAGACTGATGGGGGATTGTTGTGTGGATAGATACGATGACACAATTTTACAATATAAGACAAATGATTTCTCAATTTTCGTTTAACCACTCTTATTAGTCGATGTTCTTATTTTACGAAACACAAAGTGGATTATACTGTTGATACCGAGGGCGATATTTGTTACATAATTGTTACTTACTTTTAGAGCCATAGATAATTAAAAATTTTAAGAAGTGAACTCAAATTTAACACTTCAACAAATTTCATGTTCAAATTTATGATACAATTTTTCCTATAGTTCCATAGTGTAAAAAATAATTCTTGTAATTTCGTCATGTTCACCGTCCGCCTCACAGTTTCTATTGTAAACATACTTGAATGAAAATTTTCAAATGATAAATTCATAAATAAATGTCAATTGATGTTTAGCAAAATATTTAAGAAAAATTATACATATCTCTAATTTTTCTCTCGTCATTTTTTATTTAAGCGATTTTTTTATACAAATAAAGTGTGAAAAATAAATTTCCCCGTCAACTTAGACAGATCTGGATAAATTTTAAATCAAATTCATACAAAGTACGCGGTTCATCCCTCTCCCTCTACATACCTCTAATTTAATCATAACTTAAATGTTTTAATCATAGCTTAAAAAATTTTAAAAAAAATTTATATACCAGCATCGTGCACGTCCGAAGAATTAATTAAAATTATTCGGTCAACTTATAAAACAATTTCAAGAGTCCCTTTTTATTTCTCTTTATAATAACTATAGCATCATACTTTAAATATTTTAAATCCCTTTACATCAATCTTGTAGTTTAATTTTCATAACTAGCATTCCTGCAAATATTTACTAAACATATAGCTATATAACAATACTAAATTGCATGTTTCGTTTTTTAGACTACAAATAAAATAATCATAAATATTTAGTATTATTATTTTTAGGGTTCTGAACTTAGGTTCGGAACAAAAACACGGAAAAAAAACTAAAAATAATAATAAAAAGAAGTACTTATAAATTCACTCATGCATCTGTTCACCCCTCTGTCACAGCTACTTTTCTCAAAAACCGCTTGGCGTAGAAAGTTAAAATTTGACACAGTACTAAAACAAATTATTATCTCACTAGTTAAAACTCAAAAATATTTCTTTGGAAATTGCAGAGAGGATATATTAGGTACTCGAATTTCATGGGATATTATTTCAAAAGTCAGGTTAAGGCAGTTCTATATTACTTATTCAAAAGTTTCCACAGCTGCACCCAACAAATGCACATAAGTGTACCTACAACCGTCCAGCAAATTGCGAATTGATGTTGATAAGTGTGATTAGTCCTTAGCAGATATCTCTGTAAAATTATTCAATAATAAAATGTTATTGAGACGTATAATAATAGATTTTACCTCGAAGGAAATAACATTTCAAACGAAATATACGAATATTCACTTACACAACCTTCCTCACGTGGCATTTTGAATAATTAAAATAACCATACTAAATTTTTCCGAAGCTTTAATTAGTAAGTATATTAATTTTCGTGTACGTTCCTAGAAAGCTCACTCCAAGAGGCGCATTCAGTTTGTGCAATCTCGTATCCAGTGGCTCACCTGCGAACGTAATCTGTATACAGTTTAAAACGTATTGCATCACTGAACATCACTTAAATGTTTTGTTGTGCACATGATTAACAACGTCTTTTGTTTGAACTTAATGGCCGTGACAACTAAATATCTTTTAGAATAGAATGTGTCACATATACGGTAGTGATTTAAAATATTGCACATAATCCCCACAAAGTTCTAGACTTTTACTCTTACAGTAGTGAAATAATGAAAAACTAACTTATTATTAGTAAATGAAGCTTAATTATAAGTAGTAACAGTATTTAGAAAAATTATTAGTTTAAAATTATAAACCTGTCAAGCATAAGTAGAACCCGCACTGCGAGGGTTCCGAATACATCTAGGTGCTTATAAACATGGAATTTCTCACATGGTACATGAAATTTAAAAAAAATTAATAGACCTTCATTTACCCCACACCTCCTCGTCTTTAATATGTATATGAATATTTTGAAAAGTGCACAATTTGAGGATTAATAATATGTATTACTAAGCCAAAATTTAAGTTTTTACGTCGCACAGTTTCTAAGAAAATCGGCTGTGAATTCAGACAAACTTACTCGTAAATATGTTGCCTACTACATCTTTCATAAGCGCAAGAATATGGTGTATATTTAAAAAATTATTATATCTAAATTCATATATATATATATATATATATATATATATATATATATATATATATACATATATATATTATAGCTATACTTTTCCATTAACTTTGTTCGGGCTTTCTACAAAACCGCATTTTTTTCGTAATTTTGTGGTAAATAATTTTAAAAATCAGAGGAGATGGAGTCATATTTTTTGCATACCTTTTAGTATATCCCTAATGATATATAATCAACGTACGCAATCAAAATATACGGTATAAGTGATTGTTCCAAATCAACTCTTATTTGTCTTATGGTTAACTTCTCAGAAAGTCGAGATTATCCTTTCCATTAATAGTTTTAATAAATCTTGCAAGTATGAAAAATAATTATAAAAAAATCATTAATTTTGCAGCACTAAAACAAACGTAAAAATTCTATTGAATAATTTGCTTAAATTTTCCATTTTTTAAGAATCCATATAAATAAATGTGTATTTTATCAGTTTCGTACTAACACGTTTAACTTAATTAAATGTATAAACTCAAAAAAGCAAGAGACTTAGTACTTCTTCAATCGTTAAATTACTGAAACAACAGAATTTCCCTTCGAGTCCAATACCGGAAGAAAATTGCACCATTGCAAATACGGAACGAATTTGCTCCGCATTCAAGTAAAGCAATATATGTACTTGAGAAATATTTTCAGTTGCATTCAATTGGACAGGTGCAGGTGCAGCCCGCGACTGCAAGATTGGAACGAAGAGCATGCAACCGGAGAATCTATCTCGGTATGAAAGAGTATTTACTTGTTGTATGCTTTTACAAAGAAAATATTTTATTACAATATTTTATTTAAAACATTATTACCTCTTTAAGATTTAAAAGGGTATCGAGTGGGTTGAGTTGAATATAAATTTAATTTAAATGTTCTTTTTTTATTTTTAAACGAAATTTGCAAAATTATAAAACAAATGTACTTTTATTTTTATAAATTTGTATTTCATAATTTCCTTGTCAGGATTACTTCCGTCGATGTTAAAAGAACAAAATATAAAATTACTTTCATTTAGATTCTGCATTTTAATTGATTTCATACAATATTATCATTGATTTCATACAATATCATATTACATCTCAAATATTATATAATCATTGCAAGATTCATTTACAAACTCTCGTCATTTAAGAGAAATCGAGAAGATACTGCCGCAAAGGAAATGGCTTGAAAATGAAAAAGGTACATATCATAATTTATTTTTTCAAACGAACAAAATAAGTGGATTTCACAGATGTACTTTAACAAATTCTCTTTTGATAAATTACGAAAATAAAGAAAATAAATAAAAGAAACTTTCCTGCGTCTTCAAAAAAAAATTCAAACCTAATCATCATGCATGCTGGACAAAACTCATTGCATGAATCTACATGCTGGACAAAACTCATTGTAGAACATACTGAGTGGAATAAGCTTATTGTAAAAGTTCAGCTTGCCCACATCATTCAATTCATGTTGTTCAGTTGAGGAGTGTGCCAATAAGAATACTGTACTTAAACAGGACTTTAAAACCGTGAACAAAAAAGTGGATTGGATGCAGCTCAAATAATGTTAAAAGGCAAGAATATTCATACTAATTCTTAAATAAAGACTGAATTATGGGAGTTTGCTGCATTAGGACTCCTTTTTTTATTAATACGTACTGTTGAAAAATAGTAATTGCAGTTTCTTATGTAACCAGGCTATCTTGTTTTAAGTATAGGTATCAGGTGCAATTGTAATCAAGCGGTTACCCTATACTCTATATTTTATAGGTCAACCAGAGACATGGTTCGAATATACTGATATCAAAACTTTGCCGGCTGACTGGTTATAAATAGAAGCCCCATTTTTCGTGCCGTTTAATCAATTCAAAGTAGTTTTTCTACTAATTCAAAGGGCAGTTCTTGATGACGCGGACGCCTACAACGTATTTTCGACTTTTAATCAAGTGTAAGGTTTAAATCCTAAATTTACTTCAAAAGATTATTTGATAAAATTTCATAATTTTAAACATAAACTGAAATTAAAAAAATATCAAAACATAACGAAGCTTTTTTCCCGAGTTTTTAATGAAGTTTTCACCTGTATCTTTAAATATAAATCTAAATAATGTTTTGCATTTTATTGTATTCTACTCAGTATGAAATTCAATTAACGCTAAATTTTTAATATTGATTAATTAAATTATAAATATGAAAATTATGAGGTAGGACCTTATTATTTAGTTCTGTCGTGGGTCAAAAGAATTAATATTAAAGCTATTGAAAAAAATATATTTTATATAATTTAGGCCCTTTAAGCTTTAGATGGGAATTAACACTTATTTCAGTATTTTTCGAAAATTGTTGATCATAGATAATTATTATATAAAAAAGCGAATAAAACCAAAACCAGTCATGATTCCTTTTTGCTTGGACAAACTTGGGATGGGGAGCTAGGTATTAAATACATTTGCAGCAATATACATAGCAATACTTGCTCCAATATAATTGAGGTACTATTAATTTTTTTTGAGATTATTTTCTTGCAAGCTTTCACTTCAATTTTCCTTTGGAGTTTTGAATTCAAAAACTCCTTTTTAGCAAATACCTGAAGCGAAAAGAAAGATAAGTACCAAATTTCAAGTCTCTTAGGCTTTACAACTTTGCGCATTTTGTGACCATAGTATTTGGTTTTAACATATATACATAATGCTAAGTCCCGAAAATAGTGCAAAAAATATATACAGTATATATAATAGCCACAATTAAATAAAACTACGTGATGTAGTATTATTTCTACTTTCTTTAAGTTCTTTACCACGACCTAGGTTTCGTTGTATTACGTTTAATTGTGAATAATGGATTTCTACAAAATTAACACAAAATATTCAATAATTAAATCCTAGCGTTTACTTTGTTCACCAATACGTCTTTTTCTAAATAAAAAAGGTTTAGTTTATCGCCATTTTTAAATTATATATATATATATATATATATATATATATATATATATATATATATTCATATGTATATATATATATATATATACAGTTTCAACAGTTACTCTTTTATTCTGACACCTAGCTGTATTTAAACCTTAATGCGACCTAGGACTATTCTTTACATAATTTTACAATAAACACTTTGATGGCGCGTATTATTTTACATAGCGTGCCATCTGTTTATACGAGCACGTGAGTACTTTATACTAACTCGTACCTATTACCATAGTACTTTGCATTCAAATAGTATTACTTATATACTCGTTAGCAATTGAAAAATGATTTAATAAATGATTGTAACTACATTATCTCGGGCCTAAATCAATGTTAACATGTTACGTGAAGAAGTTAAGAGTACACATTCCGACATTTATGGATAACCAACCATACCTGGCAATTTCCGGCGTGAGAAATTCCGAAGTACAAGTGCGTGCCTATTTTATGCTCTTACAGTATATATAAATAATTATTTTAGTTTTAATCAAAGTTATGATTATGCACAACGGTAAAAAATATTGGTTATATTAATTAATTTTCATGCACTTACATGTTAAATCTAAAACGAATTATGTTTTAGTTCGCCATGTAATTGATAAATTATTCCAACTACTTGTCTCTGGGTTCAGTGGTCTATATAAATCGAAGCAGAAACAAACACACAAAAATATTTTATGCGACACGTGTACACCATCTCCGTTCCATCGTGGGTAAAATTAATTTTTATTAGAGCTAATAAAAAAATTAATCTAGCATAAAAAATCTAGCATAATAAAATCGATCTACGAAAGTGGTTGGAAATATATTATAAGCATCCGTACGTACTTAATATTTTTGAAATAAATAATGTTCTTATAAATATATCGTAGTCATGTTTTACCTAGCCTATCACCCTTCTCCTAAATATTAGCGATAATGCTAGCAATTTAAAATTACAAGATAAATAACACATGATTTTTTTATTTCATATTTTCACTACAAATGAAAGTTACAAGGACATGAGTAAAAAACACAACTTGAAAGCACCATCAATGTTAAGGTACATGAGCACCATCAATGTTAAGGTACATTTGTTCCTTAAAATCAAGATAAATGGAGACAACTTCAATGCATAAACGTAACTTAAAAATACTAATAATTATAAAATAAAATTGACAATCAAATAACATTGTGCCCCTCCAGTTCAAAAACTGTAAAACTATTTGGGAACAAATATTTGCAAAGCTGAACAATTTCGGAAAAATTTCCAATAACATTTTAAAATTCCTCTTATTCAAGAAATCTCTCTTATTTAACTTGACTTATTTTTTATACAGCTGCAAGTATAATATAATGCTGTAAATAAATGTTAACAATAATAAAGCTGTTAAATATGATACTAACAAAAATGAAAAATGTTTTAATAAATAAATAATATTCTACAAAACTTGACACCACGTACCAATTGAAATGAATTTTATTTATTTAGACTTCAAGTTTTATATGAACAATCTGTTTCAGTGAACCAAGAAACTAAAAATATGGAAGAAGTGAAGAAGAACTTAGTATTATGTAAGACTGCAATATACTGTGCAAGATACATTACAAAATTATCTATTCAATTGCAAAATAACAATCATTAATATAATTGTACAACAAATATTAACCTAATAGTAACAAAATAACGAATAATTTAAAATCAACAGGGATAAAGAAAAGGAATAAGGTAGTAAAGGAATAAAGAAGTAGGATTGTAACATATTGATTTAGTCCATGTTATAAAGATCTGTGTTATAACCGAAATATCTTTCGATAGGTAATCAGAATATAAATATCTTTTTCATACGACTTTTGAAAACATAAATCGATGATGCATTTCGAGTGTTGGGATAAAGTCTATTCAAAAATTTAACGTCATGTTCAGGTAACGCGTACTAGTAGAAGGTAGTGTTAATATTAGGAATATAGAGAGGGGGAAGATATTAAGAAAGTAATACAAGATCTAGAACCCCTAGTGCTTTGAATCTAGGATTCACATAAGATGAGCTCCAAGGTTTCTCCAATATATTGAAGAGAAAATGTAAATAGCACCGGTCACGTATTTCCATCGAGTTAAGACGTTACCAAACCTTGAAAGTATTATAATATTTTCTCCGGCCAAATATATATTAAGTAAATAAATGTTGAAGACGTTCTGATCTTAAGTAAGGTCAGGGTAGTAGATTTTTTCATAATAAAGCAAGGGCAGTAAAAGCATTGGATAATGGTGAATTTTAGATTTGATTGGAATACATTCTAGAAGACGCTTTAATGTATATAGTTCTCAGATAATTCGATTAATCGCTTTAAAGTATATAGTTCTCAGATAAATCGTTTTAATCGATAAGCATGTCTATGTTTTCGATAGTTTAAGAAAAAAACTTTTCAAGAAAGAGTAGAACAATTATTATATGGATTTCATATACATTTAGGTACTCATAAATAGTTTAACGCTACATAGTATTTCTATAAAACCATTTAGAATTATTAATTTTTCACGATAAAAATATTGCATACTACATCTTTCACACATGTGATCTAAGATAATAGCTATAGTTTTACAGCTTCTCATCATATTTTAACAGCTTCATTTTTTCATGGTAATTGGTTCTGTAGTTTCGGGAAGAATAGGGTAGAATGTTTTATTTATGCATATGATATACAAAAACATACCAATCTTTTTAATATTGAGATTACTTTAATATTGAAATTTTTTTACATTCCTCATAACAAGCCCTATGAAATGGTACTATAGATGACATATAAAATTTGAAAAAAAGTTTATGATTATTATTTACCCCTTCTTTAATTCTAATAGAAATATTTTACAAAAGTTACCGAGTGCAATATGTAGTGAGTGGGTTAATAGAATGTACTACCTATACCAAATTTCAAGATTCGACGTCGCGAGGATTTCTGAGAAAATTGTCTGTAAATATAGAAAAACGTTAATATTGCCCACCAGATCTCCCCAATGCGTAAAGAAAAATTATGTATCCATACCCTCATATATATATATATATATATATATATATATATATATATGTATATATACATATTATATCTGGAATCATCACTATAATTTTCCTGCAATCTTCGCGTGGGCTTCTAAAACCCATATTTTTTTCAGAATTTTGGGTTAAGTAATTTCACAAATAGGAGAACATACTTTTTGGTATATTTTTCAATATATCTCTGGAGATATAAAACTTTAGGTGTTATAAAAGAAATATTTGTAGAACCCTTATAACTAAACTTTCAAACGATACTCTATACCATGGAATTAAAAATTGTTTTTTTAAGTATAAGAAGGGAAATTAAGGAGGAATTAATTTCCCTCCTTATACCAGAAAAAGCATTTACTAGAAATAACATTATACTAGAAATAACATTTTTACTAGAAATAACATTTCCATCAACACCTTATATTAGAAATAACATTTCCAAAGGATTTTTTTAGAATTTTAACTATTGAGATATGTGTGCGTTAATTCGTTTTATTGCCGTTCATATGAGGATAATATAATGGTTCTGTTCATGGTTTTGAGGTAAGGAACCCTAAAAAGTTAAGTTTGACAGGCAAATTTAAGAAAGGAGCCTTGAACTCCCTGTTATAATAACCTGCGATTAGTGAGATTGATTAATCAATGTAACTTATCCTCGGTCCGACTGATCGATTTTTTAGTTCAATAGATCCGCATTATTCTTAGAAATGATTATTAAAATTAGAAATTATTATTAATATGTTCAAATAAATAATTATTCAAAAATTATCCATGGATAATATTTAATTTTTTTTAGTACCCGAATGACCCGAATAGTATTCAACTTTTTTTCTTAGTTATCGTTTTACTGTGCCTAGTATCATACAATGCCTAGTATCATAAACAGTCAAACGATAACTAAGAAAACAAAAGATAAATACTATTCGGGCTTAATAATATATTCAGTATTAAATAAATTCCATAATATATAATTTAAATTAACATCGAAGTGTGAAGTGCGTACATGCCAATCACTAAACTGTATTCATTTAAAGTCGCCATAAATTATTATATTTTGCTAAGATCTTCGTGAAATGAAGAAATAATATTAATGGATGAACGTTCTAAATGTCTATCCTCCGAAAAACTTACAAATATAAATTTCTCAGCATACTGGTAACTTCTAAGACATAAGTATCACTAGTACCTACAATGTCACGACTCGAGTGGTCTTCCCTGATTTATGTCATAAACAAGCGTTTACGGCTTAAGCTTATCGTTTCTTGGCTTTTGTTAAGGAAGAAAAACCAGCTGTGCCTTCGACTGGGTACGAAATGACAATGAGAAAGTTTTCTTGTCCGATGCGTTGTGGCCAAATTTGTCTAAATTATTTTCTATAAAAAATGAAGACCGATGTAAATGTAAAAATACGATTTGTTTTTAGTAGCTTACCTTTTAAATTCAATTATCTTTTAATTAATTATAATAAATATAAACAATAAACTTTTAGTTAATTAGAAGAAACACAATGCATATGCATGTGTTGTGTTTACTATCCACTCACATCGTTTCAATTCGACGTATCCGGTTAATAATTAAACACTCATTTGAACAAGAACTAACCTACTCAAATTATATTGAAATTTAGTTGAAGTTATGTGGTAAGTAAATGCAAAGTTTTCATAAATACAAATGAATTGAGAGAGAAAAAAAGGTTTTTATAAAAAACATATTTACTTAATACAAGTATAATTATATCCATCTATTAAGTAAAATGTTTCGCAAATAATTTGACGTAGTATACAAAAACCTGTCCTTTTAAATATTTTGTATAAATGAGATGATCAAATTATCAGAAATTTTTCAAATTGCCTCTGTAAAATACAAGAATAAACTTGCGCAATAAGAATAATTACAAATACTGACAATATCGCATTTTTTATTTCGCAAAGCGTACCGCATATAATTATATATTTTGCATATCGAAACGCGAAAATTTTGTTGCATTTATTATGTATATTAGAAATGTTTGGTTATTACTATCTATTTCTGAGTTTTATAAATGATATTAAAAATAAGATATGAATCATTTCTTGCATTATTATATATATATATATATATATATATATATATATATATATATGTACATATATATATACATCAAATATGTCATAAAGAAGCGTTTACGGCTTAAGCACCAACCAAAGTATTTTTTCAGCGGTACAACCATTTATCTACTAAATCACCTTTGTAATCTTACGGAGTCAAAAACCACGAAGTCAAGAAGATTGTCACAGCTATTCTAGTCAAATTAATCATAGAATTATAAACTTGCCAAAAACCTAATTTTATACTCGAAAATAAAAATTTATCTATTATTTGAAAGTTTCATGATTTTATTTTTTGATCGAAATGTTTTTGGAACCACAATCTTTTTTTTAAGACCCTTATATTTCCATTGCAACTATATAGCCAGGTAAAGGACAGTTATACAATTCAATATATCATAAATAGATGTTGAAATCGGTATTGCCTACACTGGAGTATGTGTTTGAATAATACTGTTGTGACTATTCAAGGGTCATTAGATCACAAAATTAAAATTTAATTGAAATGCGGCCATCACTGCTTACGTTTATATGTCTACATGACCTAGTTTCCATTAAGATTAATTTACTAGTTTCCATTGAGATTAATTTGCTAAGTCCAAGCTAGGTAGTGGAAAAGAAATGAACACTGTATAGCCTAGGAATCTATTTAAGGAAAATAATGATGATCTTTATAATACAGGTTTTATCTTGCATTTCAAGCTTTTATATTTTACTGACAATATATATATTTAAGTAAATTAATATATTTCAAATATTTTGAATTTATTTAAAATAGTTCCAATAAACACAGATTAATCATGTTTACTCAAGAATGGTTTTTACTGAAGAATAATTTACTCTAACATATTTTATTTAAACAATTTTTGTGAAAATGTTATATAATCATAATATTTAATACTTTTATTGAATCTGTTATCATATCATCTCAAATATTCTTATATCACTTCTCTTTATTTCGTAGTCGGCGTAGAAAAGTATTTCAAATAAATTTCTGCTACCTCTCTATAAAATTAGCATTATATGTCACGCCATTTAGTTACTGCCCATTTATCAAAACATTTTCTTGACCTTTCCCAATGATACGGATAAGTAAAATATAAATTTTATTAAACATCCTAAATGCCTTTTCCTAAAATAAATAAAAATGAATACCCGAGCGATATACAAGAAACGACGTGAGTATTACGCATAACTTGAATGGTTCGTCCCGAGTGGTCTTCCCAAATTCTTATCGTAAACAATCGTTTGCGGCTTAAGCCATTGTTCGTTCGTTTTTATTAAAGGCGGAAATCCAGCTGAGCCTTCGAGTGGGTTCGTAATGATACTACAGATGTTTTCCTATTGAAACTTTCACAGAGAAAAGTATTACTAACGTCAGGACATTTGCCGAAAAGATGTTACCGCACTATGAAAGTTATTCCTACGGTCTGTGGAAATCGGTGACTTGTGTTGAATTTTGCAATTGACACTTTATAGCTTTCAGCTTCTATTATACTTTAATAAGTTAGATGTTTAATATTAATTACCTTTTCAATATTTCTTCAGACATAAAAATTCTGTTTACACAGTGTGTGTGTCTACTTGTCTCGATTTTGGTACAATTCGTTAACAATGGTTTGATTAATTATGTTTAAATTTATCACTTAGGGTTAAACTATTATCCAGTGAAATTTCTATGAAAAATTTGTTGTTTTCTTTAAGTAAGCTAAATGTAATATTGCTACTTCAATTTTATATAAAAACTTTCTAAATCAAATTCATAAAGTTCATATTGGTACAAGTAAAATATACCATATTACAAAGAAACACGAAAAGTGAGTAAATTAGAGACATAATTTTTGGAATTATATTAGGTTTATAACTAATAAATACGCCATCTTAATTCAATAGCGTCCATTTTTTTCCAAAACCATGAAGTTATCTTTCTATATTAATATTAGTAGCTCAGTAATGGATAAGCATTTTAGGGGAGACCAAAATCAAATTTTTGAATATTTGAAATCAATTCTGTGTTATGTCACTTTCTGTGTGTGTGTAAATATTGCATGCTAATTCATAACACTACTAACGAGAATTGATGAAACAAGGATCTTCTAAGTTCTTGTAAAATTTCCATATTTCGTTTGCATTTTACTCGACTTTTAAAAAGTGTGAAGAGAACCTTAAACGCCGCTGTCTTCACATATCCTATCAGAAATCTTCCGAAAATTGACTTACCAGAAATTTCTGAAAAAAATTGGCTTATTTATTAATTTATTAGCTGTCTTAAACCAAACTTACGTTTTATTATTGAATTAAAATCTAGGTGCGTTTGGGATACCAACTTATAATAAATCTATAATATTCCAAAAACGATCAACAAATTAACAATTACATTTCATTCTAAAATTACGAATTTGTTAATAATAGAAATATATTTTAAACAGTGTTGCAAAGAACAGAAATTAACATGCCCAGAACGAAGTTAATTAAGAAGAAAAATAGAAAATTTTCATAAAATCTCGTATAAAGATATTGTATGAATGTCCATACATTTCGTCTTAACTAAAAAAATAAATTAAATTAAATATACATATTACGTAATTATTATATGGATCTAGAGTTTCTATTAGATAATGTTTATTTTCGCTTTTATATACCCGCGACAGGTATCTACCTGTCGCGGAGTGCACATATTTATTAGATTAGAACATCAATCAGATATTACAGAAATATCAGCATATTATAGATATTTTATTAATTTTTTGACGTCCACTGTTTTCTTTTAATCCTAACTAATATTTTAAATTCAAAAGTGACATAGTTTCATTATTTACTTGTCTCGTTTTACGCCTCAACTTCACAATTAATCCCCATGAAGTTCGGTGTGCATATAGCTTGCATAATGGAAATTAGTTATTCGAATATAATTTTTTTAGTAATGAAAAAATCGAAGCATTTTGGGGTAAGAACGTGAATATGCATGTAATAAATACTACGGCAACGCATCAGCCTAAGGATACAATTGCAAACAAAGGTTTTTTAGCATGCTTTTATTAACTTCAATTGAATATAACATATTTATTAAGTCGGTTTTCACATACTTCAAACTTCGTGAATTCATTTATGAACAATAAGTTTTTCACATTATTAGTGTTAAGAATAGCTCGATAAAAATGAGTAAGTGAGTACATACAGGGTGTAAAGCTGAATACGACATAGCCGCGAGAGACAATTATCTTATAAAAGAAAATCTTAATGAGAACAGTGAAAAACATTTTTTGACACTCTGCATGAGAAAAAGTTAGGACATTTTTAAAGATTTAAAAAAAAATCCAATAACGTAAACATGAACTAATTTATGAAATAGAAAAAATAATTTTTTCCGCTCTAAACCTAGAAATTATTTTTGATTTTATAGAAAAACACATAGATTATTTATTGACATTCTTGAATAAATGAATGATATTTTATATTTTCAATATTTTTCACAAAAAAATTCAGCGCAAAATTAAGTCGTCGCCGTGGTGTGTAGGGTTGACTACAAGGCATATGGCCTTTGACAATGCGGTGCACCGCGGGGACCCGTATTTGATTCCCGACCGTTCGTCGAATGGGATTGGTATTTTGGTTGGCTGTAAGAGATTACTCTCGTAGCAATAAGTCCATCATATATATCAATTATATACATTAAAGTAGATAAGGAAATAAATAAAAAACTCCTAAGCCGCCACGAATTTCTAAAATGGTTTCCACTATGCTCTTTAAAATATGCCTCTCAGTGGCTTTGATGTATTCAACTTTACACCCTATGTATTCGATATTCAAGGAAATAAATTTACGTAACAATAAAAATAATGCAAACAAGCAAAGTGGTTTCCTTTACGTTGATTAAAGTACATTTAAACAATAGACGATTTTTTGTCTCAGAGAAAGAAGTAAGTGTAACATTTGTAGTCAGCAGATTGCACCGTGTCCTGTGTAGAGGTAATATCTTTTTTATATAAAATGATTGAAAGTAACCCTAACGATTCTCCTTTCATCCACTTTAACCCTCTACTTTCTTCCTTTATTTATTCACCAATTTTGTTTTATAAGCGTATTGAACTCTTGTACTGGGGAGAAGGGTTTACCTTGTGTATTTATAGGTTTTTATGTATAAATATTTCATAAGTTTAATCACTTCAATTTTGTAATTATATGATCTGTAAAGAAGTGACAATAATATAAATGTGATTGGAAGAATGTTAAAACTTATATAACATAAACACTTTAAACTATCTTCCAAACTTTTAAATAAAAGTAACAAATAATCGATCATTAAATGGGAAATTTCATTCCAATTTAAACTCCGATGATTCTTTGTTGCCGATAGACTTTTATTTAAATCCTGCTCGCATAGTTTTAAATCTCTAGCAAGGTGTTCATCAGTTTCAATGTCCAGGTGAAACTATTAATCAACTTCTTTTATAAATTAATTCGTAAATGCTTTATCACTTGCACAATTAATTTGTATTTATATTAAGTAAATGGATAAAACAGGTGATTGACATTTAATATCTATCTGTTCATTTATTTCACATTAATTATTTTGTAATTTTAAATTCAAAATATTTACAATCTTTGGCTTTTCTCATCAGAAGCCGTGAATTAAAAATTTTCTTTCAAAACATCAAAATTCTACTGTAGACAAAAAGGTTGCAAATATTGAATGTTACGTTATTGGGAATGAAATAAGTAAATATTTAAAAATTATTCAGCAAATGAAAATTCATAATTTTTAGCTGATTGTGATAGAACCAAAAAGCGGAAATGATTTACAAAAAATGTTCGTGTGTATGTTTAAATTTCACGTCATCATGTTCAAATTTTTAAATTAAATATGAATAGTTTTATTTCAATTACGGGTATATAAACTTTTATGCATAACAGTGTGTGTGTGTGTGCATGCGTGCGTGTGTGCGTGCGATAGAGCGTGCGTGCGTGCGTGAGTGCGCACGTGCGTGCGTGCGTGCTGCGTGCAGGCGTGCGTGGGTGCGTGCGGCGTGCGTGCGTGCGCGCGTGCGAGCGAGCCTGCATCCATGTATGTGTGTGTGTGTGTGCGCGCGCGTGTGTGCGCGTGTGTGCGCGTGTGTGTGCGTGTGTGGGTGTGCGTGTGGGTGCGTGTGCATATATATAATTATTTAACAGTACTCTCAGTTAAATGATTAGAACAGGACAGAAAGGACATTTGAAGTAGGCTGTGTAGGATATAACACTATGTCGTTTTTCATTTAGAAACTTTGACTTAACAATTATGACAGGTTTCAAAACCGACTGCAGGGATTTTTTTAAAAGTATCCATATAAAAATTGTTTATAAGCTCGACAATATTCCATAGTCGTAAAAAGTTTGAAGAAATTAATCAAGTTCGTACACTTTTACACGACTAAAACGCAACCAAGGAAAGATAATGAATTTAACAGTCTTTGTATGTATATATGTGTGTATTTATGTATGTACGTTTGATAATAGCCTTGATTTTAACAAGTTAGATAGTATTTGATTTATGATTAATGTAAAAGCATCATGGGCTAGATTTTTAGAAACAAACATTTTGGCGGACTTGCAATAAAAAATTGGATTGAAATAAAATCGCGTTTATTATCGAAAAGAATGCTATTAGACAGCTTTTTAAAAATAATAACTAGTTTTCTTCAACAATTTTTTATAAAGTTTGGCACAAATAATAAAAATACAAAGTTCTATACGTGCTCGGTTTTGAACTATGTGTGTGAAAATAAGTTATCAAAAAGGTATGCAAAAAGTAAAAAAGATGAAAGGTAAAATATATTATGGAAGATAGTTGTCACTGAATTTTAAAGCCGTGGGCTCAGTTTTGAGATGTAAATACTTTTTCCGGCAGCACATGTGTCAAAACTGAATGCTACAATATCTTTATAAGTGTATATAATGGTACGGTAGCGTTCAGTTTTAACACATGTTCTACTAGAAAAAATATTTACATATCAAAACTGAAGAGCGCCTACGCCTTTACAATTTAGTTAGGATTATATTTCATTGAAATTATGATTACCTAACTTGTTTTTCTGCCCTCCACTTTTTTCGACGTAGTCGAGTTTTAGGTATTCATAGCTTCGTTTTTATTACATTATAAGATAAAATACATATATACACGCTTAAACTTAACCAAATAATAGATTCGGAATAGTGAGTAATTAATTTTTGTATAAATTAATATTAATAATATTATTACTATAAATTAAAATGTTGTCTTTAAACTTTTTATTATTCTCTTTTAGTAATTTCTAATGCTAAGTTTCAACATTTCATAACGTAACTATTTTGAAATGATACCACCATTTTTACACTTTTCTACGCCAGGGAAGCCTCAAATCAAAACTAGTTAACTTATCAATTAGAAATTTACATTTTATTTCACCACAAAGCATCTCCAACTAACGTTTCGCGACAAATATGATACCAAAAACTATTCGAATATCTCGATATGCTTAATGCGTTGTTTAAAACATATATGCCTAATAAGATGGCTATAAAAAATTCGAAAATAGGCGTAAAACAAAATGGCATTGAGAAAAAAAAATTTTGTCAACGTAAGTTTTGTGTGCAATTAAGTTGATAATGCTTTATAAAATTGGTAAGCATGAATTAAAACTTAAAATTGAATGTTTCACATATCTAAGAAAAATGTCGGCAGTTTTATAGGTTTTTTCGATACTACGAGACATTTTTTAAAATAAAGTTAGTTTTTAAAAAAATTTCAGAAAATTTTACAAATCACCTATAAAACCAGACCGACAGAAAACACAGAAACCGACGCCAATGATCAATTGTTACAAAGTTACATGAAGTAAAAGGCACACTTTTTCATATACAATGTAGAGTCATTGGCCGTACACTTTGCTAAAGATTTAGGTTTAGATAAATCAACACATTTAAAATCTTTTAAACTTATTATATGTAAGAGAGTATATATAAGAGAGTATAATTATTATATAAAAGAGTTTAGGAAAATTTAAGCAAAGTAAGTCTTGTTTTTTCGCAAAAAAAAAATTAATTAAGGATAGTTTTTTTTTTAATTAATTTTAACAAAAACCTTGTAGAGTCATAATATTATAATATTATTATTGAAACTATTATCATGTCATATTATAAAAATTACAATTTTCTTAATTATACGCAGGTATGATGATACTCGTGATTGTTTATGTAATTAAAATCTCAATTCTTCATATCTCACTACATTTTTTATTAAAGGTGGAAATCCAACTGAGCCTTTGAGCGGATCCGTACTGATACTACATATATATTTTTCTATTAAAACTTTCCACAGAGAAAAGTATTACTCAGTGGGAACATTGGTCGAGCAAGTGAAAAGTGCTAGCGAACTATAAAAGTTGTTCCTTAAATCCGTGGAAATCGAACGCCTGTATGAAATTTTGTACGTTGGTCTTTATAGCTTCTAACTTGTGTTATATTCCAAATTAGTTAGTGGATAATGAATTTGTTAATTTAATGTTCATTTTACATTTATAATACTACCAAAAAAACCTAGTTACAAAGTGTTAGTTCCATTTATCTAATTATACCTACGCTTTTGAAAACACGACCAATCGAGTTAATGTGGTACAATATTTAAAGATACTTGGTTTTGTCTCGTTACGATGTGCGATAATTTTTTTAGTAGTTAGTACAATAATTTGTCATCTACTACTGTACATATGTACTTTAATTATAAAATGTTAATTGTGTGTGTAATACAACTAATTCACAATATTGTAAACACAATAATTAAATTTAATAAAATAACGTGAGATAAAAATTATGCTAGCAGTCCGCCCAGTAGTGATCTTTAAATCATTTTCGTACGCATTTTGACACCTATAAACAAATAAGGATACATAATATTTATATTTTGCTGTTATTTATTTTTCACAATATTTACTTAATTTGTACTATAAGCTTTTACAGGAGGAAAAATATAGGATATATTTCAGAAATTATGCCATCTACACTTTTACCTGGGTTCTATGTATAATAATAAAATAAGGAAATAGAGGGAGGCATGTTTTTCCAGTTCAACCTAAAATTTTAAAAAATTATTGAGACCCTTATAAAAAGTATCCTGATGACATGAAAGTAACGAAAAAATCGAACATTTCATTTGCAGCCACTAAAATGTCCATATAACTATTTTTGAGTGTTGACTATTGAGATATGTGCGAGTTAATATATTTTATTTGTAGGCATAATTTCAAATTTATGAGTCAAGCAGTTTCTTAAAAAAACGGCTGTAATAGACATATGAACATACACGGGAATGATCTTATAATAGTTCCATTGTTCCTTTTGAAATATGGAACCCAAAAAGGAGCAGTTATTAAATAAGCAGTATTTAAAGCCACGTTTATAAGTCCCTTCCTTAAAAAATGCATTTATAAAATAATACTGCTCCATTCGATTAATTCAAAATGTCAGTCAAAATAACAATATCGGGAAGAAAAAGCTGAGAAACGATGCTTATGGAATTTTGTGTCTTCAGTTCCGTATAATAAAAAGAGAGAAAAATATTAAATATATTAATCCAAAGACTAATTGATCGCTCATAATAATTAATAGCTTAATAAAACCTAAGAAATTTTGGAACATATTAAAGATGTATTCACTATTGTCGTTTTACACCTGTGAGGAATAGTCCATATGATAACCTCCCTTTATTTTATCTTAACAAGTTAAAAACGAACTAATAATGTGACTAAATTAAGGACTTTGAAATAAAATTAAGGTAAACATTAATTACTATAATTTAAGATGCTAAAAATATATACCACAGTTTTGAAAAAAATACAACATAAAACTAATTGTGCGCATATTAAAAGTGAGATGTCTCTAAAGTACGTAAAAAACAATTTGAAAGTACAAGAAAATAAAAGCTATTTTTAATTATTTCCAAAAAGTATTAATTCGACACACTCTTAAAAGGCAATGATAATTTAGCCCTCACAACTACCCATTTAATAACACTCTGCTTTCAAACATACATATAATTAATGTATTTTTAACAACTTATCGAATAATCTAGGACAAAAATATTATAAGTTTTTAATGCTTAAAAACGTTGCTTACTTTCGTTTGGCAATACAATAAATTGATTTATTTTTAATTATATTCAAAATATTTAATTCAAAACACTATTAAAATACAGTTATATTGCTGAAACAATTACTTATTGACACGAAAACTCGTCAAAATGTACATAATTTAAATTCCTCTATTCACAAATACAGATATAAGTTTTTAATAAGGAATTACATATGGATTTAAAAATAAATATACTCCATATTATACATAAGTACTCCATATTTACCCTATTTTTATTATAATACATTTCTTTCAAGTTTACAGTACACGCACATATTCATGTATGTAACACTGGTCAGCATGAAACAAGGCCAAATGCACAGTTCATAAAAAATTTCAATGTTAACCTACAAGACAAAATATATTGTAAACAATTAAAGAAATAGCTTCTAATTTTACACGCTCAACTAAAATTTAAAGAACAATATTGAATATATTTGGCGTTAATTTTGTAGAAATTCATTATTCATAATTAAATGAAACTACGTGATATAGTATTATTCCTACTTTCTTTAATTTCATTTAATTGTTAAACAACAATATTAAAAGGGGAGCCATTGTCCCAGTTCTTTTATTAAAGCGCACCGCCTGGTTTCGAGTGGCGCCTACGAAAGGAAGTTTCACGTTCAGGACAAAGGAACTCTTACCCCTGTTTTTATCTTCCGTTTCCGAATAAAGTTTTGTAAGTTTTTGTCATATTTTAGTAGATATTGAGCTTTTGTTGCTCAATTTTGTTTCAAGAATATTAAGAAATATTGTTTATCAGTCAAATTTATTTTATAATCTGATTTTAGTAATAGATACTTGCATGGACATCACCTTTTGTATAAAACATCAGTAAGAAGGGCCACTTTTTTGTACAGTTATTCAAATTTTCTGTGTCAAATTATCACCAAGAAAATACCTTTGACCGACAAAGAAATCGACACCAAGTTCATTGAAAACGTTTTTTTTTAATTTAGTAAGAAACGCATAAAAATGTATAAAGTTATTATTAATTTTGCCAGAAAATATTTTACTAAATATGACTAAATAGTTAGTACATTGATCTTAACTAAATACTGAGAATGAGACACGATTTATAATTTATATTCTACTCAATTTCATTTTATGTTTACTCGGAAAAAAAGAATATTTAAAACAGACTTTGCAGCATGTGACACTATGCATTCGCAGATATGATTTACAGCGGTGACAGTATAGTAGATACCACAAACAATTCGTATATCTACATACGAGTATGTACTACTTGCTTCCCTATTTTTATATAAAACTTAAACATTTTATGCTATGGAACTATTTTCTTAATTTCAGTTAGCTTTCTAACTAATCTAAACATAGCTTCAGAACATCAAAATACACCGATTTATCTTTACTTTTTGCTTCTAGCTTAATTAAACATCCCCTTTTTTGCAACATATATACCATAAATAATTTACAGCATTTGTATTTTAGCAGTAATCAGTACAAAGCTCTGAAAAAAATAAATCAACAAATTTATAGTATCTTTCGAGCAATGTTCAAGAAAGCTTTTCAACAAAAAGTTTCATGATAACAGTAAGCTCCCTTGAAACTCCAATTTACTATACTCGTACATATTTTATAGGCACACGGTGTGAAAGACGCAGACCCACACAATAAAAAATATTGCAATAATAAATCCACCGGAGTCCTCGATCCATCGGTAGCGAAAGCATCAAAAAATGAACGACACTATGCTCTTCGATATATTTAGTAAATAATAAATAGGTCGTTTGATCTCCCCCACCCTCGACAAAAAAGTTAAAGGAAAAGTTTTCACAATAACGCTTTATAACTTGCTAACAAATATATTATGTAGACGAAGAAATATTTAACATTTATGTCAAGGTATTGTACAATGAGTCTTTTTAATTTTCTCCCTGATCTTTTTTTCTATTCTTTCCTGTAAATCGCTTTCATATATATTTACAAGATAATTAATTACAAGCACCCACGTCTATATATATATATATATATATATATATATATATATATATATATATATATATATATATATATATATATATATATATAGATACATGAATTAATGTGTTCGTACGCGCTTGGGAACATGAGTGGTTGTATGAATGTAAAAGAAGTAAAAGTATCCTTAAATATGAATATTTTATGTAAAAAAATGTTAATTGAATTTCTTAAATATATGGAATAACAAAAGTTTCTGACAAAAATTTTTCAAATCTTTCACGCTTTTCTTGTAAATTTTATGATTATTATTGTTACTTATTTAGTTTTAACATCGCGCTCAATTCGAAATTAGTTAGTAAACACAACAATATTTGATTAACCCCGTTAAATTAGAAATAGAACAGTAACGATGAAACTCGGATGAATCAAATTTACACTTAAACCTAATCGGTAATTGTCGAAAGCAATCTAAATATATTATTTCTAAAAGGTGTTTTTTGGTCGAGCGGCTCAATCTCTTTAACTACTGCACCAAAAAAAATAAAAAAAATACCCACTTAAAGCTTATGTTTTCTACTTTGGGCGAAAAATATAAAAAAATTTGAAAAAAATATTTTTGTTAATAAAAAAATTAATTTTTATAACAATTGAGCGCCATCTGTGGGCGACACATCAAATATCTTATCCAAATTGTATACTTGGAACACGTTAGATGGCGATATAGTGCGAAGACTTCGCACGGGTCAGCTAGTTTGTATAAATTCGCAAATACTCTATAAACTGTGTGGATTGTAAACATGAGTATAGCTTATTACACTAATACAATATATTTAATGAAATAAAAACGTAAGAAAATGTAAACAAGATTTTTTTTGGGAAATTTTATGTCGCCCTCTAGCAGACTCTTTTCATCTACAGCTTAAACTTTTTTGCGGTATGTGTACGTGTGAATACATGCGTAGATTGGCTTTCCGGGTACAACGATAAATCGATGTAGATTAAATTTAATATTTCGACATTTCATAAAAATCACGAAAATTTTTTTGGATTTTTCTTCAAAAAAAATTATGAAATTTTCCAAAACCAAGTGCAAGGACTTTCATAAAACTATTCAAAACAAAATTATATATAAGCCTTATAATATTCCAAGCTCGTGTAAAATTTAAGCAAATTAACCGAATTCGTACATTTGACAGATTCTATGGCAAAAGACATATACACACTCTTACATTTTGCCTTATGGTAAATCAAGCATAATGATATTTGTATAAATTAATATTATCACAGCAGATACTTTTAGATTACCATTTTATCTTCCAACTTTTTATTACGTTAGTTCTTGATTAGGCTGGCTTGTCGGCTGAGTTCAACCATAATTTAGTAAACGGGATATCCGCCATACGAAATGCAATATACGTGTATATGTTTATGTTATTCAATATTATTCTAGTTGATTGTTATTCCGTAATGTATTATTTGAAATATTTATTTAATCTTCCCAAAAGGAAACTAGTCACTGACTCATTCTGTAACAAGCTGTATCATTTAGCTTATATTTATATTTTATTATCCTATAATGCTAGTGAGTTTATTTCTTACATTGCCTAGCTTTCGAATATCAACTCGTCAACCAATGTCTTGAAAATTTCATATTATCGCCTGTACCGTAGAGAAATTTAAAAATTAGACGTATTTACGTATATTTGTATCAAATATATTCAGTCATTTCTGACACTAAGTTCTAACATTTCACAAGAACCTTATTTTGAAATTGTACCACCAATTTCACATTTTTCTACGCCAGCAAAGCCACACACCAAAACTAGTAACTTACCAGCTAGAAATTTATATTTTAGTTCACAATAAAGCACTTATAACTAACGTTTCGTGTCAATTATCTTGCCACAAACTACCCAAATATCTCTATATGCTTAATACGTTGTTTAATACCTAATAATATGGCTATAAAAGTTCTAAATTAGATTTAAAACAAAATGGAATTAAGAAAAAAAATATTCTCAATTATTGAGTGCAATTAAGTTGACAATGCTTTGTAAAATATGTAAGCATGAATTAAGTCTTAGAATAGAATGTTTCACATATATAAGTCTGCAGTTTTTTAAGTTTTTGCAATACTAATTGAAACTTTTTGAAGCAAAGTCAATTTTTAAAATTTTTTAAAAAATTTTATATATTGTCTATAAAACTCAGAAACCAAGGCCAATAACCAAACAACTGTTATAAAGTTTTATAAAACAAAAGGTATACCTTTTTATATACAATATATATTTATTTGCGTATACTTTTGTATAAGATTTATTTTTATATAAATCAACACCTTTAAAATGTTCTGAACTTCTTTATAATAGTTTAGATAAATTTAAGTAAATTACATATTCTAAAGAATGTTCTTTCTTAAAAATAAATTACTAGAGAATTTTTTCAAGATTCTTTTTTAGGATTTTTTTCGAATTCTCTTTTTCTATATAATTTTAACCTTATAAAATGTGAATTTAACCGTTCGACATGAAGTGAATTTTCACATAGTAAATGGTGTTTCTCATCCGTGCTCCAAAAATTAGTTAAAAATTCAGTAATTTAGTCACAGAAATGGTTTTAATTGGTTCATAATTTCAAAGATAATGCATTTTCAACAAGAATTCGCTAGTCCAATATACGTTGTCATGTCGACACCTTCCTATAAAATTATTTTATTTCTTAATTAAAGGCAAAGAGTAAAGTAACTGTTGTGCCCGTATCATATTCGTAAGAGTTATAACACAATACAAGTCACTCGTGAAAGCAAAAAACTTGCTTGCCGAAATAGTTGTCATATTCTCGTAATGATAAATTCAATATGTGCGAATAAGACGAAAACTAATTAATGTTTTTCTATGTAGATATCTACGCAACAAAATAATTGTAATTTACGTGGGTTGTCTGGTAGCTAGCCCGCTGGCAACACGTAGCTCTGAAATTCATCGCTGCTAGGCCATCACTTACTTTCGATATATTTTACTTACTTAGTTTTGGTGACGGAAATTATTGCATTAAATATTTCTTAATTAAAGGCAAAGAGTAAAGTAACTGTTGTGCCCGTATCATATTCGTAAGAGTTATAACACAATACAAGTCACTCGTGAAAGCAAAAAACTTGCTTGCCGAAATAGTTGTCATATTCTCGTAATGATAAATTCAATATGTGCGAATAAGACGAAAACTAATTAATGTTTTTCTATGTAGATATCTACGCAACAAAATAATTGTAATTTACGTGGGTTGTCTGGTAGCTAGCCCGCTGGCAACACGTAGCTCTGAAATTCATCGCTGCTAGGCCATCACTTACTTTCGATATATTTTACTTACTTAGTTTTGGTGACGGAAATTATTGCATTAAATATTTCTTAATTAAAGGCAAAGAGTAAAGTAACTGTTGTGCCCGTATCATATTCGTAAGAGTTATAACACAATACAAGTCACTCGTGAAAGCAAAAAACTTGCTTGCCGAAATAGTTGTCATATTCTCGTAATGATAAATTCAATATGTGCGAATAAGACGAAAACTAATTAATGTTTTTCTATGTAGATATCTACGCAACAAAATAATTGTAATTTACGTGGGTTGTCTGGTAGCTAGCCCGCTGGCAACACGTAGCTCTGAAATTCATCGCTGCTAGGCCATCACTTACTTTCGATATATTTTACTTACTTAGTTTTGGTGACGGAAATTATTGCATTAAATATTTCTTAATTAAAGGCAAAGAGTAAAGTAACTGTTGTGCCCGTATCATATTCGTAAGAGTTATAACACAATACAAGTCACTCGTGAAAGCAAAAAACTTGCTTGCCGAAATAGTTGTCATATTCTCGTAATGATAAATTCAATATGTGCGAATAAGACGAAAACTAATTAATGTTTTTCTATGTAGATATCTACGCAACAAAATAATTGTAATTTACGTGGGTTGTCTGGTAGCTAGCCCGCTGGCAACACGTAGCTCTGAAATTCATCGCTGTTAGGCCATCACTTACTTTCGATATATTTTACTTACTTAGTTTTGGTGACGGAAATTATTGCATTAAATAAGTTAATTTATGTAAACACTTCAAATTGAATTTTATTGCTTAAATGAAGGGTCGTTTAAAATGAACGAATGACACAAGGATTAAATAAAATGACCCGGGTCATCTTTCAAATGAATAGTTGAACGAACGTGTGATTGAAATGAACACTTAGTACACCTCTAAATTGTGTGTGCAAAAATGAAAAGGCTGCTTTGCTACCGATGCCCATAAATGATATCACTACAAACAAGGCCATGAGCTTTTGCCGTTTTTTGAAGGTCAGCAACATAAATATTGCACATCACGTTTACGTTTTATTTATATTAAAATGCTATTTAATTTGTTGAATTTTTAAAATTTTTACTATAAATGCTTATTTCACGATTTTAAAGTATTTGTTTATTTGACAACTAGTACTGACTGGATTTTTATATAATATCTAATGGTCAAATCCATATTCTATAATAATGACATTATAATATTTCAATTGAATCTATTGTGATGTGATAATATAAAAGTTACAATTTGATAACTTAAATAGCCAGACATAATTTTGACACTCGTAATTGTTTATGTAATGAAAACCTCAAATCTTCATATTTCACCACTTTTCATTTGCGACTGCCGTTCGTAGTCAGGGCGAAAACCTTTTTCAATTCAAGTAATGCAATAGAGATGTAAACTTTTTTTGGGAAAGAGTTTAAAATTATGCATAAGTAGATATATAGTCCAAAATATTTAACATTTTTTTTAATACCACCAATATTTTAAAAATTATGTATTTCAAATTCCGTTTCAAATTTCGCTCCAAAACGCCAATACTTGTCACGTGACCGCTGTGACCTCACATGTTCCCAACACTGACAAACTGATAAGGTGATATAAAGTTTTTTTCGTAATTTTTGTTATAAAAGATGAGTTTAAAGTGTTATAAATGTAGTATTTGCACTTTGAGGCACCTCAAGGTGCAAATACTATAATTGAAATAAAAGATAAGTTATCTTCAGAAATTTAATTGTATTTTTAATAGTTATAGATTCGGAAATGTGGCTTGAGCTAGCCAGCAGGGATCTGGCAATTATGCCTACACAATTTAAAATAATTCCTGTGAAAATCATTTTGATGTAATTTTTCATAATATTTGTTAATTTTTCTTCAATTAAAAATCGTCTTTCAAGTTTTCAAACATGAAAATTAGAATTTTAAGGTTACAAATAAAGTCAACAAAATTCAGTAAAAATGTTTTTTACTTGTTTTATTTTAGTTGCCAAATGACATGGAGAACTATACAGAATATCATTTGATAGACTTAAGGTTACAAATAAAGTCAACAAAATTCAGTAAAAATGTTTTTACTTGTTTTATTTTAGTTGCCGAATGACATGGAGAACTATATAGAATATCATTTGATGGACTTAAGGTTACAAATAAAGTCAACAATATTCAGTAAAAATGTTTTACTTGTTTTATTTTAGTTTCCGAATGACATGGATAACTATACAGAATATCATTTGATGGACTCGGTTTCACAAGTCCGAAAGAGAGCAGGTTGTTTACGAGCGAAGTTTGAATGTAAGCTCGACAGAATAAGACGAACAGAAAACGTAATAACTCGGCCACTAACAGTCAAAAGACAAAGATTGGAAACAATAGCGGAATGTGAAAGGAAGCAAAACAAGCTTACTCTACACAAATTATTTCCATAGCTGAGGTTCAACCAGATCCAAGCTCAGATAAACAATATACTTATACCAGTTGATTATAAATACAGTATTTTATTTATTTTCTGCAAAAGAAAAAATACTGTACAAAAAGTAATAGAAATATCATACAACACAATCAAACCTTTTATTTTCAGATATACTTCGACCAATGGTGTGTAAACCAATAACAATAGATAAATCAATGCAAGTGTCCATATGTCATAAATTTAGAAGTAAAGGCACATAGATTAAAACAAAGTTTGGGAACATGGCACAATCATATATTTTAGGTTAAAATGTAATTAATATAAAAACAATTACATATATCATAGGAAAGAGAACACAATAACGAACGTAATGGTAGTCGTCTGTAAGATAAAGTTATGAATTTACCGCTATGATTTGTTGAAAATTGTGTATGGTCGTGTATTGTTTCGAAATTTTTGTGTTTTTAATTTTAAAACGAACGTAACTATATATCTATTATTATATTACACAGTTGTTATTTCTGTAATGTCTATTTTGTATATATATATATATATATATATTGTGATAAGAAATGTTTTTCCTTCTAAAACTGTCATAATAGTACCAGAATATGATTTGCTACGAATTTTCCGTTCTGGGAAAATTTTGCACTTAACTGTACATAAATTTTCATCTCGTTGAACATAGCCTATAGCATCGTCTTCTTATAACTGTCCCGAGGACCTGGAAAGAAATAGAATAATTTGTTTACTGAAAGACAAAACATAAACCCAAAATCATACTATTTTTCTTTTATAATTATTCAGTTAAATTTATGGGGTTTATAAATACATATGATAACTATTTATATTCATTTTTGGATGTAGATATACCAATTCATATTACTTATAACGAGGTCTTCACGTTTTGAAGAGCAGAATTTAATATTTGTAGACGAGAAATTGACCACCGTAAAACAATCAATGCTCGGCAAATTCGAACTATTTGCCTTAATAAATCCAATTTTCATCATGTAAAAATTTTTAGAGTCATTTCCGAAGAGAATAGTTGGCAAATTTTAAAGAATTGTGTTGTTTCGAAGAATGTGTAAAATCACTATAAACTTATATCAACCAAACAACGTAAGCTTTGAGAGCAATGATGTTTACGAACAAGTGACTTCCTACTATTTGACTGGTGTTCGTCGTCACGTGAATTGAGAATGATTTAGTTACATTTATCATTAAATAAAAATTAAAGGCCTGGAAAATGGAGAAAAATAATACATTGTTTACAATTTCTATTATGGAAACTACCGTTTCGGGGAAAATTATATTTTAATTTGTACACAGCCAAGATCCCTATTGTCACGTACTGTCTTGTATTTAGATAAAATTTAGAGCAAAGAATAGAATAATTTAAATTTCCTGCTACGGCTCTATAAAATTAGAATTGACTGTCACGCCATTTAGTTATCTTGACCCTGCCTGAAAATATGGATAAATAAAATATAAACTTTATTAAGCTTTCTAAATGCCCTTTTCCAAAAAATGCATAAATGAAGACCCTGGCGATATAAAACACACAACATGAGCATTACGCATAAATTGAATGGCGCGTCCCGAGTGACCTTCCATAATTCGTTCCATAAACAATCGTTTGCGGCTTAAGCCATATTTCGTTGGTTTTTATTAAAAGCTGAAATTCAGCTGAGCCTTCGAGTGAGTCTTAATCAGATCTTTTTTCATCGACATTTTTCAAAGAGAAAAGTATTACCGTCGTTGGGACATTTGTCGAGTGAGTGAAGTGTTAGCGAACTATAAAAGTTATTTCTTAGGTCCGTGGAAATCCGAGGCCTATGTGAAATTTTGAATATTGGCCCTTTACAGCTTCTATTTAATGTTAAATTTTAAATTAGTTAATAATGCATTTTTTCATTTAATGAAAATTGTATTTTTGAATATTTCCTCAGAAAAAACCTGTTTACAAAGTGTTTGTGTTCATTTACTTATGCACACCTGTTATAAAGAAATACGTAAGTGGAGAATTTTGGAATTATATTAGGCTGACAGCTAATAAACCCGTCATGAACGTTCAGCATTATAAGCTCATGTTGTCATGTTACTCCTGCCAAAGAGTATATTATCTTTTCTTCCACAAATCCGGAGTTTATCTTTTATGTTACTATTAGCATAGCTTGATGAGAATTATTGAAGAGGACATAATTTCACGTTTTGTGTATTTAAAATCAATCTTTGACTATCTCAGAATAAAGTATATCTTCACTTATCCCTGTGTATTTATAACGTGTTAGTTCATAAAACTGTGAACAAGATTTCATAAGAAAAAATCTCTCCAAGTTCTTGTGGCCAATTTCCATATTTTGTTTGCTTCTTGCGGGTCAATCAGGTGCTACCTAAACAGAAAATCAAACGCCGCTGTCTTCATATATCTTATCAGAAATATGCCTCAAAATTTCTATAACATTATATAAATTTCTGATTGTGACTGACTTAGCAGTTAACATAAGCGAAATTTAGTGCAAAATTTAAATTTTATGATTTTTGGGCTACAATTTTGGGCAGTAATGCTTACAGTTATATCAATGTAGAACAATTTGATTATGAAAAAATTACAATGTTTCAGAAATGGTAAATATATAATTACATTTTATTACTTATAATTGAAATAAAATTGTTATTCATCGTAAACAAATAATCTGTTAAATTTTCCATTACATGACTGATTAAGGAAGACATGAACGTAAATACGTAATATTACGTCACGGTAATATGTCCGCTTAAGGATACAATTGCAAACAAAAGCTTTTGACACGTTTCTATTCGTTTAACTTTGATGTAATTGTGTATTCACAATTAAATGAAAATACGTGATGTGTATGTATTATTTCTACTTTCTTTAATTTGTTTACCGCGACCTAGGTTTCGTTGTATTACAACATCTTCAGGTGGAATATTAGCAAAGATCTTTGCAAAATTAACGCCAAATATATTCAATAAGTAATTGTGTATGTAAACAAATTTATCAAGTCGATTTTCATTTACTCTATTTAACAGTCACGTCCATTTCAAATTTTGCAACTGACAATATAACCATATGGTACCACCAAGCTAATATGATGATGGAAGAGCTATGTACTTCTGAATAACTAACGATATATCCATTAAATTTTGGCTTGTTTGAATTATTTCATTGTGTCCTTTGATTACATATTGTTACTAGGAAGAACAGATTCTTGGGAACTTCTCAATGGTAAATAAGAAACCCATCGAGTCTAAACTAGTTCCATTTAACTTAATGAGCCCTCTGATTATACATATATTGAAACTATGATGATAGAAAACAGACGTAATTGGTTTACTGTTAACCATGGGATAATGATTAACAGTAAACCAATTTATAAAGTAAATGATAATGAAAAAAGTAGACAATTAATTTATTTCAAGCACACTGACAGAGTAGACAATTCTTTGTCGCAAAGAAACACATAAATATAACATCAATTCACAGAAAATTGAACCGTGTCAAATATATAGGTTATTCCGTTCTTATTTAAAATAATTAAAGTAACCATGAGTGTCCTTCCTTTATTTACGTTAATCCGCTACTTTTCATCATTTGCGCACTCACCCATTATTTTACAAGTCCATTTTCAAGCTCTTCTTAATTACTTTTTTGTTTGACTTTATTGACCTCTAGTGACGGAGCGAATTGTTTACCATGTCTACTTAAATATCCTGTGTATGATTTTTTCATAAATTTTATGACTTTATGTTTATAAACATATCGACTCCAAAGAAGTTATATAAATGTATTTGTAATTGCTATATTATTGCGCCATTTGTTACAACAATGTAATAAATTACCTGACGAAATTTTAAATTAAAGTAACAAACAATCAATAATAAAATAGGAAATCTAGCCCATTCAAACAATACCCCACATATATCTGGATATTAAGAAAAATTTAATACTTAATATGGTTTACTCCACCTTAAAATTCCATATAATAATTTTTGGATGTAAACTATGATGTGTGAGTTAATATGTTTTTATCTATACAAAATTCCAAGTTTCTATTCCCTAGAGGCATAGGAACCGTTGTAATAGACATAGGAACAGACACGTGATTAACTCTATGAGAGATTCGTTTTTCCTTTTGAGATAAACGGAGCTCATACAGGATCACTAAAAAGAATAGTTTTGTTTCAGGAAAAAAAGTTGCAAAGTATTTAAGGCGACATCTATAAGCCCTTCTTAAAAATGCATTTAGGAAATAATACTGCTCTATCCGATAAATTTAATATCTCACAGAGTAATGAGAGAAAAAGCAGATAACGAGGCTTATGGAATTTTGAGTCTTCAGTGATTTATAATAAAGAAGGAAAGAAATAAAAATTAATTAATTAGAAGATTATAACTGATTGATCATAATAGATGGCTTAAGTAAAACGTAAGAAACTTTGGAAGAAATCTAAGAAGTATTTATCACTCTCATTTTTAGTTTCCGAGAAATGAAGTCCATATGTTTACCTTTAGAAGATAAGTTAAGAACGAACTAATTATTTGATTAAATTAAGGATTTTTCTGAAAGTCAAGATAACCATTAAGCACCTACGTTTAAATGGCTAATTTATTTTTAGCATGATTTTCCAAAAAAAGGTACGTAAAACTAACTATGCGTATGCGAAAAGCGAGACATCTTTAAAAGTACATAAGAAAATAGCCCCAAAATTGAAAGGTCCATATATCTGTAATTATTTCCCAGAAAATTAATTCTATACACTCTTAAAAGCTAATAATAGTACAGCTCACTAAACTATTAATATATTGGTAAATTCAACGAAATATGCATTAAACTCTGTTTTCAAATACAGATATAATTAATGTTTTTCAATAGCTGAACGAATCATCAACCACAAAATTACTAAAAGTTTTCCAGGTTTAAAAAAATTACACATTATCGTTTTTCATTAAAATAGATTGATTTTTAATTATATCCGAATTGATTAATTCTATACCTTATTTAAAAGCAATAATACAACTGATACTACTACTTATTTACCTGAAAATTCATGATAATAAACATAATTTTAGTTACACACTTTTCAAATATAGATATACTACATTTTCAATAACTCCTTATATAATAGTCTAGTATTACATATTTAACCAAATCCAGAGTTCATTAACAAATTCAATGTTACTTTACAAGACAAATTACATTGTATATTATTCAAGAGATAACTTACTTTTACACTCAGGTTAATTTCAAACAATAACATTCAAAGTGGGAGGCACAGTCCCAGTTCTTTTATTAAAGTGCGCCGCCTGGTGTCGAGTGGCGCCTACGAAAGGAACTTTCCCGTTCAATACAAAGAAACTCTTGCACTTGTTTTCATCTTCCGTTTCCGGATAAAGTTTTGTAAGTATTTATTTTATTTTAATAGATACAATACTATCGCTCAATTTGGCATTAAGATATACGTAATATTACGTCACAGTAATATGCCCGCCTAAGGATACAATTGCAAACAAAAGCTTTTCGACACGTTTTTATTTGCTTATGATGTAATTTTGAATGTAAACAAATTTATCAAGTCGATTTTCATTTACTCTTTTTAACAGTCATACCCATTTTAAATTTTGCAAACTGATGCAATTCTAATGACAATATGACAATATGGTACCACCGAGCTAATATTATGATGGAAGAGCTAAGTGCTCCTGAATAACTAACGATATATCCATTAAATTTAGGCTTATTTGAATTATTTCATTATATTTTGTAACTAGGAGGAACATATGATGAAGATGATGATTCTTGGGACTAATTTAATAACCTGATTTTACTAATAGATCCTTGCATAAATATAACTTTTTATACAAAACTATAATAATTAGGACCACAATTTTTTTAAGGTAAAGATTATTTTCTATGTCAAATTATCTCCGAGAAAAACTTGATTTCTAATAATGGTAACAAACGCTAAAAATGTCAAAAAATAATAAGAATACCTTTTTATTTTCTACTAATAACTCATATTCAAATATTTTAGTAAGAAAACATTTTACTATATTCATATAAATAATCATGTAGTGCAGTGCTCTCAGTTAAATAATCAGAACGGAAATATGATTAGTCATTTATCTTCTCCACAGTTATATCTTATGTACACGCAGAATAGAAAAGCATATTTAAAGTGTGATGTGCAGGATATGACACTGTGCATTTAGAAGGTGTGATTTACAGCGGCAACAAGAGACCATATGACGCAGACAGTACACATATATATACGAGTTTGTACCACTTACTACTCTACCTTTCTCTAAAACATTAAACACTATTTTATGATATGAAACCTATTTAATTTCTATTAGCTTCGCAACTGACATAAACATAGAATCAATATATCGAATTACATCGATATATTTTTCACTTCATGTTTCTAGCTAAATTAAACAGCCTTGTCTTTAATAACTTATGTCTCATGAGTTATTTTTAACATTTTTAGTTTAACACTAATCAATACAAAACACTGGATTAAATAAATGAAC